>OX422197.1:1154602-1754602 GCA_949130485.1 Agelas oroides | reverse complement strand
GAGCGTAGCGAGGGCGCTACTAAGGGCCCGAGGGTTTCTATAAATCGCGTAGTTCCCATTGGTCGAGGCGTCTAACTTATTTAGAGTATAGCAACAGCTATAAATACGATGCAAAGTCACTAAAAACGATGAAAACGGCGAAACTATAGTGTTTCAGCTCTCAAACGGTGTAACGAAGAAGTCAAATGGCGACATTCACGGTCTCCTGCCGACCAAAGAAGTCGTACGGCGACATTCACGGTCTCCCGCCGACCGCACTCGACGGCACACCACGCCCATGATAGAATCACCCCTCCCACTAACGTGCTCACTTTTATCCGAGACACCGCCAGGCCTTGCGCTGCAACGAAGACACAGCTGACCCGCTGCCAAGTGTCTGCAGTACCCAAAAAACCAGCTACACACTACTACGTTAGGCTGTGGTGCCAACACGGACAGAATAATATTCAGAGGTTGCATCGGTCAACTAACAGACCTACAGCCAAAGAAATTTCTGCACTGGCTAGCTAACCTGCTTAAATTCAGGAACTTGACTGAGTGAGGAAGAAAGACAGTTCAAAGTTCACCTTCAATGGCATGCAGCTGCGTTGTTTATACCTTGTATTTATTGTTTGTATGCAATAACTATCTACAGTTTGTAAAAACAAATTATTGTTGACAATGTTTGCTATTATTGTTTACAGGACATTCTGTAGGAGGTAACTATCAGGTCTGATAGTTACCTCCTGAGAGGTAACTATCACATTTAGTTACCTCTCATTGACAAATCAAATTGTGCTAGAAATGAGTTAGCTGTACTCTAAAACAAATTATTTATGTATATGTAAGTCAGGAGGTCATGAACAAGGCCACAACAGCTTGTTTGATACTCAATATGAACCTGTATAAAAATAACTTCAGTGTATGTATCCAAATCTGTCTGTCTGTCTGTCTGTCTGTCTGTCTGTCTATCTATCTATCTATCTATCTATCTATCTATTTATATACATATCTATGTTATAGTTATTAACTGCTCACGAGGGCTTTATATATCAACTAAAGCCCGAGGGTGCGGTTAATAACTGGCTTAATTCTAGCCCATTTGCACATGCACTTCAATGTGTTGCTACGTCGGCGGTATGTTTATTTGTGAACGCAGCTGTTTTTCGAAGGATGCACTAGTAGTCTAGCTAGTATACAGGTACTCAGTTACTTGTAGTAACAACCAGTTTTGTCGTAGCTGCAAATATTACGACTTTGAAACCGTTCAACACTGCGATGGGCGACGACAGCCAGTCTGGAAACAGGTCCGAGTGGCGAAGCCTTATGAGAATTGACGGCTATGCCGTGATGCTTTCTGCTGTTTTCCAACAGTGCTGTTGAAAAATTGTGTTTCTCAAGGCATCCTAAGTCCACGAAACATGCCTCAAAGCTAGCTTCGTAGCCATCGTGAGCACAGAGCATTACCGGTTTGATTTTCGTCTCTTTGGGCTTGCTGGGGCTTTTCCGCGCGGCTTGTTCTCGGACTGGCTATCACTGTTGTCGATCCACCCTCTGTTATCGCAATGCTGAGCGGTTGAGAATGCACATAAAAAATATATATTTCTGCATAAATCCAGGAAAATAAAGTTACCTGTACTTGATGCCCACGGGATACAAACTACAAGGCTTTATCTGAAATATAATGCACTCTATTACATAGTAACCACATAGTAACGGGCTAGAACTATCTATCAAGAGCACATAAAGAATGGGCGGCTATTTTTAGTACTGGTGGTAAATTCTGCCTGCTCTCAAATTTTACAAAGTTACACGCTTTTACTCTAGCCGCCCATTCTTTATGCACTCTTGAAGTCTAGCTGTACATAGTGATGCTTTCAGGACATACGTACTACCAATCACAACAGATGTACAGCTATTCAGTATTGGTTATCAATAACTCTGACTAGTGAAATGAAAACATAGCAGCTATTATGTAACAATTTTTCAATTGCCTTCATGTGGTACTAAACAAGTAAACATGATCCACATGTCTCGTACCACTGTTTTTACGAAAAGGCTTCTGCTTATAACAGACATATTGCTCATCTTACCCCATCGTGATTAACAATTATCAATAAGCTATCCCGCTGTGTACACCTGTGCAGGGTTACACGCACGTAAGCACAGGTGTCCTACACGTGTTTGTGCCACATTCCAGCAATTCGAGTGCAGAAGTGATGGTGGGGAATAATAGTATATTACCATATACCATACTCATGCGTTGTTAAGCGGATTTTGCTTATAAGCGCATGTTCGTTAATAAAGCACTGGTTTACATGCGATCACCATGTAACTCTAAATAAAGCACACACTGAATGCATCTCACTGTTGGGCACATTTCACTGCTAGGCGCTCATTTTCTTCCAGTGGAGATAATGCACTTAACGTGTTGATACGGTATATGTACTGTATTTTTGAATAGATGCCGCCCTCAAATAGTCACCGCCCTCGAATAGTTGCCACATGGTCAGAAGCTCTGAGCAAAATAAACACCGCCCTCGAATAGTTACACGTGACATATACACACCTGTGTGAAACTGTGAACTGTGAATAATTTCTGATGATGGTCACCAGGCTACCACTAGGGCTGTTTGTGTTGTACGACTCGTTTCAACGGCTGACAGCAGGACTGAGAGGCTGCGCGAACTACTGACAGCGTCAAACAGCCGTGCTGTATCGCTTGTACGTACCTTATCCAGCCGTCATTGATGTCTGCAGACTTCTCAAAGAAATAAACGCCACCCTTGAATAGTAGCCGCAGAAAACCGAGCAATGAAATAAATAATAGCCGCAGCGTCTGATCAAAGAAATACGGTAGTTGTTTACTGATAGCTTTTGCTATGTTTGATCTCTTGCTGTCTGTGCCCAATTACGTGCCAAAAAGTAATATCATAAGGTTTCCGCTTTCATCAACGTTATGATAAAACTGTTTTTACTTCCTGGTAAAGGATGAATTAGTTTTGTTGTCTAATATGCTAGGCATGAGCTCATATCACTTACAAAATGAGGTTTAAAACTATTTATGACAGTTGGGTAAGGTTACAGGATGACTGTCGAAGTGTCTAATTGTTGCCATTGTGTTATTATTCTCTCCCACTCAGTGCCGGCCTGGGGAGATCTGGTACGTTCATGGGAATTGACATGGGAATTTACCAGGTAGGGAAAATAGTAACTCTGCTACCAGTTCAATTACTTCTAATTCAGTGATAATGATAATTGTGTAGAGGTACCATTAGAGGCACTGAGGTTAATGTGGGAGGAATGGGACTATCTTGTGGTAAAAGTTAACTTACATACATGGTGTTGTTTACCAGACTAAACTGCCTCACATCTTCCTCCTTTACTACTATATCTGTCTCCTGTGGTTAATGGTCTACAGTACTGCAGTGAGGGGGTAGTGGACCCACTGAGGTACATGTGTGAGATGAGGCAAGATAGAGGTGGATCTGTGCAGACCGTGGTAGGTTGTTAAGTTACTAGTATTGTTTTAGTTAACTAAAACCAAAACTTAAAATGCATTTTAGTAAGGTATAAAACCTTTTAGTAATTAAAACTAAAACTGAAATTGATGCCTTGGTGCGTTAATGAAAAACTACAACCAAACTAATTTGAAATCAGCCAAGAATGGTAGTTAACTAAAAGTACAATACTAACCCTTTTTAGATTTAGTAAATTAAAACTAAAACTAATTTGAACCTGTAGCCTAATTAAACTAAAACTAACTACTAGTCTGAACATGAAACTAAAAACAACACTATAAGTTACCTTACTGTTATGGCCTCACACTGAGAGCTAGAACCAGTCAATGTTATAGGCAGCCTCTTTAACAAAGACCCAGTTCAAATGAGCCGTATTAAAGTGACCACCTGTCAAAAGTAGGCCAAGCAATACAAACTGGTCCCATGGCGACCAGTATAGACTGGGTTTCGCTGTTGTCTTGCACCTGTAGTGTGACTAGGAGCACCTGCTCCACATCACCCTAGCTATGCAGCTGCTCCACATCACCTTAGCTATGCAGCTGCTCCACATCACCCTAGCTATGCAGTAGCACACAGCTATGCAGCTGCTCCACATCACCCTAGCTATGCAGAGAGCGCATAAGAATGGGCGGCTAGAGTAAGAGCGTGTAACTCCAATAGAAGCCCGTAGTCCGGGCAAAATTATTGAACTGTACTAAAATAGAACACCCGGTCACGTGTGTGCTTAGCAACAATGCATATAATGAACGTAGCGTGTGCAGGGTGTGTTACTATTTTTAGTAGTGGCGGTAAATTCCACCCGGTTTCGAATTTTACGTAGTTACACGCTCTTACTCTAGCTGCCCGTTCTTATGCGCTCTTGATACATTTGTAAGTGTTCTTATATTGTAAACACAAATACGTAGCCTCTTCTTGGAACTGTTTACTGTAAATTTGCCACATTTTGGGCGGTGGTGGACACCAGTATTCCTTGTTGGTACTCGTTTCGTGCAAGCAATGAAAAGTGTAACATGTAACCCTCACATGTACACACATACTGGGAGGGATAGCGTATTATAACCGGTCTGTCAGTGTATATAATTGTGTGTACAGTGTAGCGAAATCCTGAAATAAATACTCGCTCATCTGGATGTTTGAGCTGTGCTGCAAGTTTAGCTGCTATCTTTGAGTGTAAACTGAAAAAATATGTTTTGAGAGCGTACCTTTTTCTTCAGAAATTCTAGATATGTTTTGCAAGACCGTTCCCCATGTTAGTACTGCACTGAATTTGGGATGCAATGCTTGGGTACAAGACCTTCCTTCACTACTTAGCTGTTTGGTGTTTCACACCTGCCATTCCTGCAACCTGATCCTCCTCACACACTCTCTCAATTCTTTGTTATAAACCACACAGGCAGAGTTTAGAGTTTAATGGGTCACAAATCCCTGATCATCGTTTGAACCGGAATGTAAAATTTGTTCCAGAAGTTCATATATGGACGGTAAATATTTGCACTTTCTGTTTGACATCACAGCGATATTGTTTACTCTACGTGGCACCCGTCTAATTAGTATTCCAGTTCAAACAGCAATCGGGTATATTCATATAGTTTTTTGTTTTTGTTTTTTTAATTTGCGACCCATATATTAAACCCTAACTGTAACACTATCCAGTGAGTAATATTTTGTATGTGCACTTGCATATGACTTTCACTTTCTATTATAGGAGCAGTATGCATTCATCCATAGAACTCTCGCCAGTTATATGGCATCCAGACCTAAATGAACACCTATTCGCAGTGCATATACGTATACCCGTGTATGTAGAAACCTTTTTTAGCCCTGTCTCTTTGAGTTGATTTTTATCACATAGTTGACCTACATGTCCACATTTTTTTTACAGATATACGCATCTGTCAGTTGTTATTTATTTATCTGTGTATACAGCTATATAATTGCATGATATATATACGTACTTACCCCACTTCAATGGATGTTTCAGTACAATTTCTGTCATGGCTATTAGCTTTGGAATGCAAAGATCAATGTACACTGTGGCCAAGTAGTTTACACAGCTCAAGTGGAAGAGAGAAACTTTGGTTGGCTTCTTTGAGGTAAGTACACAGCCAGAACCCACTCAAAAAAGTATTTATACTTTACACAAGCTTATAGTTTATAGTTTCTTGTTTGAGTAGTTTACACCAAACAGATTACTGCGGTGTGTAAATAGGATATATTATGGTAAAAGGGGGAAAATAAAACAGGAAATGGGTACAGTACTTTCTGGGCAGGGATAGTATTTTAGCAAACAACATACTATACATGTACCTCTACTCAGACAAGAAACTATAAAGTATAAATACAAACCCAACATACCCCCTCATATAGGGAGTGCATCAACACATGTATAGGGCATTTCCTACATAGTAATAAAGTTCTGTCCAATATTAATTACCCTATAGTTATTGTATTTGTACTGAAATTGATTATTAGGTGCAAAGTGCATCACCATGGATTCACAAGGCTCTGTTTCTATGAGCCACTACAACTAACTGCACAGCTGCACAAAAAGACGCTACCTTTGAGATGACCTCACCGTTGACACAAAGTAGTAATCCCTATCTCCCATTCACCCCAGCACAGCTGATGAAGCCTGATATTGACTGAAACATGTCTTGCACAGTGGGTGACTTTGTGTAAGATCTAGGTCTGCCTTTTTTCAGGAAGACATGATTGTTCGTGTACATTACAACTTGAAACAGGATGCGATTTAAATGTCCCATTTTTCGGCTAATTTACCAGTCTCTTTGAACACAGAGAAGACCCAGTTATGGAGTGTCAACAAAAGCGAGACGACTATAAAGTTATGGCACATCCCACTGTCGGCGTGAATCCCGTCTCTTGGAGACACGCACCAGTGGAATTTTCAAAACCATTGTTACCTAGCGATAATAGGTAGGAGGTCACGATTTGGAAATACATCTTAGCTCAGTGGCATGTGAATCCATAGCTGTCGGGCATTGTTATAATTTTAATAACAGAGAAGCCACTCAAGTGCCTGGGAAATAAACAAACAAACATGGTGGCTTCGTTCCTAGCTTTTAGTTACAGTGTGGGGGAGAGCCTGAAAATGAGATTTCAACGGAGGTGAGTGTGTGGATGAAGTTCTCAGACATTTCATCACTTTGTAAGCATTTCATTGGATGACTAGAGAAGTATAATGGGTCACATACTCATTCTATGTAGAGAATGTAATATAGTAGTTTACACAAACTTTGCATGATGTACAGAATAGTTTACACCAAACTGGGTTTTAGTTTACTGTCTCAATGTGGTAGATACTGGTTTTAGTTTACTGTCTCAATGTGGTAGATACTACCTACACTTGGAGGTGGTATTGTGGAAGAGTCAACAACCACCTAGCTCCAAAAAGAAAGGAAAAGTTCCTCCCCTTTCTTGTTACCTGGTAACAAGACTGCAGCTACTTTAGTTCTATAAGCATACTGAAAATATTGTAATGTAGAACATGGTGGGGCGAGCGTGAGCAAGCAGCATTGAACTGTTATGTAAGGCTTTACCAGTGAAGTAGGTCACATGCCGTGGCATGTAACTAAACAAGGTTTGTCACTCTACTGTCCGCAAAATTATATGGTGGAAAATGTGCCTAATGGCAGGTAATGATGACCGGTGTGTATCAAAACAATGGAACGTACTGGAAAAGGACAACGTACACTAGCCAAGAAATTTGTAATTTAACCAAACATTTAGACACACTATACAGCGTTATCATCAGCGGTACACCTCACTTACACCTCTGATCTGAGGATGATCACTGCATAGTCTGTGATGACAACCGTATAGTGTGTTAAGTTGTTTGGTTGAATTCCAAATTTCTTGGCAGTCCATCAGATCTGTCCATAGTTTATTAAACAATTTATCTCGCTTGATGAAAGCTGGATATGGGGCAGAGGGAATGTGCTCTTGTGTCAAACGTGTTATGAATTTGGCGCAGATCACAATGAGTGGTGGTACCACGGTTTAATAGGTGCATGCCAAACATTTTGGACATCCACCAGACAAATTTTTTAAACAAGTGGACATTCAAAAATGGAGTAGCCTGTTCTCAGCAGCATTCGTCACTTGCAGTACGTACAAAATTCTGGGCAAACTTCGTACTGCAAGCAATGAGGCTACAAAGTGGCACACATACCAAAATATCAATATGCAAGGTTTTGGCTGTTATCTTGCAACCTTTATCGAGCACAGAAAGATTTACACATGCCAACCTTGGCCACAACCTTGCCTATTACGAAATGAGAGAAAGTCTAATTCACTTTTTTTGCGCTTGATTTCCAGACACCCGAACCATATGCGATCTTCTCCACGCAATATAAAACTTATTGGAAGAAGAGGAAGGAGAGAGACTGACAACAAAAAAACAAACTTTACAGAAAAGACACTGAGAGCTCGTACACAAGAGGATAACTATTAAATCGTTAAGCATGCGTACTAAACATGAAGGGTACACTGTCAAATATTACAAGTTAGCTACGTTTCAATTGAAGCTAAACCTGGATCCAAAGTGTCCATGTGTTCTGCAATTGGTGGCTCAGAGTGGTGCGGAGGAGGAGGGCCTCCATTTGGTCGATGAGGCGGCCCCTGTCCCTGCTGCTGTTCATGCGCCATCTGGCTTGCTAGTTCCTCCGGTGTACAGTGCAGAAACCGACATTGGCTCCCCAGCTTGCAGCCGTGTGTGATGAAGTGCTTGCAAATCCTCGAGTCTGGGTAGGGGGCTGCAAGATAATGACAAAAAAACAACACTTAATCAAATATTGTGTGTGATAGGTAGAAAAGCATACTGTACTGTTTCCAGCAAGTTTGCAATAGTTTAGACTTTGCAGCGAGAAGCTGGCTCACAGAGATTATAGCTTTCAGCAGCAAATTTTAATGGAGACACTTTATAATACAAATCAGGGATTTTTAGACAACACAGAGGTCAAGAGGTAATTCAGGGCTAGCTTCCTTTACAGAAATGTGCCAGGTGATTCTGGTAAGACAATGATGGCATGAGAGAGAGCACAAACATCTATTACGATACTAAAATAGGGGCTTTCCAAACAGTGCCCAGTTTTAGGAAGCATGTTCAATTACTCTAATTTGAGCACTCACACCTCTGAGACTAAACACATTACAGCTTAGTCTCTCCCTAAAATTAGAGCATTTCCGTAGCTAGGACTCCCGATTTCATCTACATGTATGCATTATGTACAAACTTAAAATTCTGCCAAATGTTGAAATTCACAACCTGGCATGTAATTACTGAGTACTAAAATTTAAGGTTGAAAGATTTTAAGGAGGAGGGATGGTTTTGGAAAGCTGGCGTCAAGAAGGGACTCTTGAGACCCATTAGTGAAACATGAGTATCTGTACATGTGATGGTTGAATGGCTTATTGACAACTTCAGTCGACACTTTGACAAAGCTGTTTCATCATCATCCATACAAAGTGAACAAATCGTATCGAATTTTATAGCTATGTGTATGCACAACTAAGGATACGCATCACTGGAGGTCAAAGGTCAGCAAGAATCACTCCTACGTTTCCAAGTCCACCACTTCCTGTTGAGAGCTCGTCTTGAGTTACATCTTAGTGGGTGATTGTCGTGGCGATTTCCATGTTGTGTGTCAGCCAAGCTTTGAAGCTTGGTACATAATACAAGTTTGGAATAGCAATATAATAGGGCTAAGTGGACTAACCCACAATCAGTGAGTTGTCCCCCTTCCCCCCCCCCAACTTGGGAATACTCTTGAAATGTGCTTAAGGAGCTGCAGAAAACTTATTCACATTTTCAGCCATATGTTTGTAAGATATGCATACATTTTTGTGCAATTCAGGCAGTTTCCGGTACTTGATATGTGCGTTAGTCCACTCTGGCTCTCAGCCCTTCTACGTATGTTGTTGCTTCCTCTGTCCATGTACCACTGCTCAATTCATATTTCTATCATGCATGAAATGAGAGCTTCTCTCTGGATGGTAGGAATTGGAGGGGAAAGGGGGGGGGGGAGGGGGGCACTAAGTTTGATATACACAACAGGCTTGATTCTAAATAATAACTCTTTTTTTCCCTTCCTCCGCCTACATACCGCTGTTCAATCCATATTTGTTCTACATGAACTGGAAGCCTTTCATTGTACGATAGGAAATGGAGGTGGGTGTGCTAGGTTCAATACACATCACGGGCAAATCTGCAATAATTACAAAACTGTGTTGTTTCTTCCTCTGCCCCATTGCCAAATTCGTATTTCTTTAACATGAAAGCATGTGGTGTCTTCCTTTATGCGAAGAAGGAGAAGGGAGGGACGGGGAGGTTTGGTACACATCATAGGCTTGAATCGGCAATAGGTATGATCATCTTGTTCTTTTGTCTGCTTGCATGCCATTGGTCAGGTCATATTTCTACCATACATAAAATCAGAGTGTGGTGCCTTCCTCTGTGGAGTTGGGAATGAAGGTGGGGGGCTAGGTTCAAAACATATCACAGGTTAGAAAGCATATGTCGTGCCTATCTCACAGTTAAAAAATTCTATTATACCATGGAGATGAAAGGGGTGGAGGGGGAGGGGGAGGGAAACTGGGTTCAACAACAAATGTAACATGATCATATTAATATCAACAAGTACGTATGAATACATGTGTACGTGCAAGCAGGGAGAGGAGGGTAGAAAATGATGTTAAAGGTCATGAATGTTACAGCAAGTGGTAGACAGTACATGTGGTAGCTACAGTGGGATAACAGCCTTGTTCTGCCAAGTTAGAGAACTAATGAACTGCTAAATTTCATTAATAACTTTAGAAGTCAAGAAGGAGCCCTTCACTGTATTTCGACTTCTAATGTTTGCAGCACGTGGTTTGCAGCTTGAGTCAATCTGTATCACTCTAACCACACACAGTTTTCAATGGTTACGGCTCTCAACTAGCAAATGCCCGTCAAGACTTAAACACTGTCTATGGTACTAGAATTAGAGGCCCTGGTGAGAGGAGCGTTTTGTATCCTGAGGTGAGAAATGGCCCACCCAGTGCAGACAAAGGGCTTTCTACAGTTAGCCACAACGGCCACCGTGTGCACAGCACACCATGCCTAAATCCGCCCACCTTCCCCCTATCCCACCCCGTTCTGCTAGCACAGCTAGAACCTATTTCCACAGCACACTGCACCAAGCGACATCACCAAGCTGAAATTTGCCGACTTGAATAGAAGTCGTTAGTAGTTAAAGGCCTAAACATGCCCCAGGACCTTTCAGACATGTTTCCATTTTTTGCGGGGGGATAGAGAGGGATGCAGAGGTGAAGGTGTGTTTGGGAGTGTGTAGGCATGAAGATGTGGGTGTGGAGAGATGGGTGTGGAGGGGTGGGTTTGGAGGGGTGAGTGTGGAGGGATGGGTGTGAGGGGTGAGTGTGGAGGGACGGGTGTGGAAGGGTGAGTGTGGAGGGGTGCATGTGGGAGGTGAGTAAATGTCACCCTACACGTTTTTTTTTTTTTGCTCTGCCTGACTGTGTACGCTACACAAAACAGGTTGAAGAATTACCCGTTGACAGCTTGCAGAATGCAGAAACGGAGGGGGAAGGCTTTGAGGCATTGAACACATGAATGATGTCAATGTCTACCCAGGTAGAGGTAGACAGAAGGAGAGAGGGGTCCCCGACTGAATGAACAACCTTGAGGCCTTCTCTTGCAGTTTTCATCCAAAAAAGAACACTGTTCAAGGGCTCCTCCCCTCCTCTGTCTACCTAAGTAGAAATTGGCGTCATTCATGTGGTGAGTGCTCCCAGGCCTTCCCCTTCAATTTTCCATTTTTTCCAAAGACTCGATTGTGGGAAGGCCTGGGAACAAGGCTAACGGTATGGCGTAGGCATGACAATGTGCATGTATATGGCATGGCGGAGGGTAATGAATTATTGGAATTCTGTTTACAATGGTCATCATGGGACTAGTCCATTACAGACAGGTGGTTGGTTTATACAGGCCACACAGAAATAGTACAACTGGGACCAGGTACCTGTACAAAGGGACCGCAACTACCTGTTGTAATGTTGGTCCCATGACGACCACTGTAAACAGGTTTCATGGTAACTTGATGTTTATGCAGTTGGCACATACTCAGGGTTTTATATGGAATCCCCCCCTCCCCCTCCCCACCAGGGTTCTCACTAGGCCTTTAGCAGATGGTTTTGCACCATTCGGTTAATTGCAGCACCATTTGGATGTGGTGAATTTAAGTAAGAGCACCATTTGGATCACTTCCTAAATCCTGCCCACAGCAGTTACTAACCTGGCTTCCCACTTAACATTTCAATAGCAGAGTGTAGAGAGGGTAGCCTGGGAACGAGGCCATAGAGAGGGCGTTTCATACCTGCCTATTGTATTATGCACATTTGGAAGTAGATTTCTAGGAGAACCCTGCTCCCCACAAATATCTTGGTAAGAACACAAGCAACATATCTCAGAACCATAAATTTATACTTCAAAGTGACTTCAAAATCAACCTCAACATGTACAAAACCTAAGTATCTTTAGGAAGGGTGGGGGGAGGGACTGCCATCATAACCCCCTAGTGATCTGTGCTTCAAAGAATCACAGCCTGGTCTGACAAGTTGCCGTCTCCCTCCCCTTCCTCCCCTTCTCCCCACAACCATAAAGTAGGTGGACATATTTATATAGCTAGACAAGAAAATACAGTACTAGCTCTTGAATTACAAACAAAGAACAGCCCAACAGCAGTACATATTAACATTGCACCCTAACCCACAATCCGACTGTCTGACAGTGTCTATAGCATTGCAACGGCCAGGCTGTCCAGCACTGCAAGTACAACAACTGTCGTTTTTGTACTTAGTCCATGATCCATTGTTCTGCGTTTTCCAGACACCCCTAGTATTTTGTCGTGTGGGGGCAAGAGCATTTCAGTGACTTCTCTGCATATACATATGAGGCTAAGTTCTCGGTTGCTGACTTGAAAATTGGATACTTTTGCTAAAGTTTCGTCTAAAATTTCACTTGGCACACTTGCCCCGATGATATGTGTAACTAAAGCATTCAGTTTAAAATGTCGCCAAAGTTTCCCATTTCAAGCTATTATCAGAGAGACATTTTAAGCTGTACGTGTTTGTCAAACGAAAGGACAATAACAGGATGCGTAGGCACCAGACATGGAGGAAGCGGTATCTGTCTGTTAGTGGTTTACCAGCTGCTCAAAAAGTTACGAGCCGTTGCACAAAGACAGAACCCAATGCTCTCTAATCTGATCAACGTGTAATTAGAACAGTTATCCCATTACCGACAAATTAAGATGTCATGGGCAATTTATCTCGCATAAAGCACCCCCATGTAACCAAGGAAACGACACGATTTCAGCTGCGCAATGGAAGATGGGTGTACCACACTCCCCCACTACGACACGGAGGCAGATACGATCTTTAATATGCTTGCGACACAGTGAGTACAGTTTGCATCCGAATAGATTTACAGTCCATTGGCTATCAACTAAGTAAACACAATACGCATAGTACCAGCCTACGTGTGCGTACATGCTCTTACTGCCTATTGAGTGACTGTCACAGTAACTATGACAACAGAAATATCCACAGACTGGCATGATTTGATGTTGACAGGTGGTTGCTTTACAGAGCTAATAGGTACACAGTGGCCACAATAAGAAGGTGGCTGCCTATCGACAGTTTTCATGGGGTGTGACTCCACTCCTGGAGGGCAAGACCAGGGGTCTGTGTTTGGTGTAGCTGCAAAATACCAGACATTTATGCATCAAGTTCTTACCGTTAGTGCTGAAAGATAAAAGAAGCTGCTTCTCTGAAGGTGAAAAGTCTGCTGTACAGCTGCCTCTTGATCATGTATTTACCCTCCGGAAGTCATTTGGAAATCTAAAACTTGCATACTATCGCAACACAAAGTTAATTTCCTGTTTCTGGTCCAACAAGTCACTTAAAAATGACTAGGCAACCAGGCCTGCATCATGGAGGGTGAGGACTGGGCACAATACCAGACCCTCGAAAAATCAAAGGAGGGACAGGGAACGAGACTAAGTGAGAAGTCCTCACAATACCAGACCCTCGAAAAATCGAAGGAGGGACAGGGAACGAGACTAAGTGAGAAGTCCTCACAATACCAGACCCTCGAAAAATCGAAAAGGAGGGACAGGGAACGAGACTAAGTGAGAAGTCCTCACAATACCAGACCCTTGAAAAATCGAAAAGGAGGGACAGGGAAACAGGCCAAGTAGCAGCCTGGATGGTGAAGCCACTGAATGTAAACATTGCGGTTGCTACTGGTTACACAATCAGGTAACAGTCAGTGAAAATTGCACTGCAGGCTGATCAGAAATAGGAAATTAATTTTGTGCGGCCTATAGTTGTTGGCTGTTACAGGCAGCTACCTCTTTATTATGGCACTCCAACACACACAACACACACACACAACACACACACACACACACACACACACACACACACACACACACACACACACACACACACACACACACACACACACACACACACACACACACACACACACACACACACACACACACTAATTTTCTAATGAGACAACAAACATAAAATGCATCATTAAATTTTCTCCATTGTTGCAGCTGTTTTATTCATAACTTTGATACCACCCAAGAAGCCCAAGGAAGACGGCATTGTTCTCGACTTGAAAAGCATGCTAAATATGAGCAATTTGTAATAACCCTGGATGCCACGTGTGTGTAGTGGGGCTGAGCAATTGGCTGTGTAATTTCGACTGCAATACTTTTCCCACCTGTTGGGTACAAACATAACAGGGATGCAATATTGCTCCTGGAAAACTACCTATCCAGTTGGACCCCCCCCCCTCCTCCTTCCCACGCACACACACGTACACACGCACACGTACATGCACTGGCAAAAATTTCCTTATATGGTAACTGAATGAAAACTATCAATTATCATTGCCATGGAAACGGTCATCTGAGGGCTCTTCTTACATTTCGTTGACGCCAAACGAAAACCCAGCTGTGCATTCCATTAGGCTCAGCAATTGGACTGACTTGTAACTTCAAAACATCAATAATTGCGAGTGGGAAGGGAGATAAATGGTTGCGTAGGTGGTGGGGCTGTCTTGCACATCTTAGGAATGCAAACCACCCATGCCTCAGCACCATTGTTGTTACAGCTTCCTGAACACAGCCACGTATGTTTTGCATTCCTGAAGTGCACTTTTGTTCAGTTGGCTTTCCCACTATGCGAGCAACGCCTTGGTGTTAAGTGCTGTCGTGTGTGGCCAAATTAACATATTAAGGTTACGGGATACTTGCGGGCACATCAGATTCTTCGCAAGCCGGCACATCAAAACTTATTTAACATAAAGCAGGGTGGGTAGTCAACCTGTACAGTAACAACCTTTGAAGTAGCTCACTCAATCGCATAAGTTCAAAGTTCAAAGTGAGAAGGCACATGTTCATGTTCACGTTACCTGGGGATTTCACAATAGAACCCAGAAGGACCTTCAAAATAACATTTCCACCGGAGAGATACCTTGCAAATAATTGTATAGAGTGTCGGGTAACCAAAACGCTCTTGCCTTAATAGGAAGAGGTACAGGAAAGGAGCTAGAAGGGGATGATGGAGAAGTCGGCTGTGGCGGAGCACACCACCACTCAATCCACTCAATCCAGTGGGAGGAGATATCAGTGCTGGACCACGGAAGGGGACAGGGGTTGCTGGTGAAGGAGGCCCTGCACGTCCAGATGACACCTTCAGAAGAGCGCTTTAACCAACATGGAGAACTGAAAGCTGGACTGCCATGATGAGGAGGCGGGGAGGGAGGAGAAACCCTTACCAACATTTGACCTTCAATGACATGTATCCTCAGGAGAGTGCATGGCTATAAATAGTAGTGTTTGTTCACACTTCTTCACTTTCACCCTGATGATGACTGGAGCATTCAGTCGAAACATCAGCAAAGTTATCTGGTCTAAACTCAGTGTCACAGAACCTTTCTTTTCCATGGTACAAATATATAGCTGGTATAATCATAATAATAAGGAAATATTAAAATATTACAATACACTCGCAGTGTGAGAAGACCCTGATATATTATTGGCTTGCAATTTGATTAATGAGGGGGTCCAAACATATTGGTACTAAGTTGTTAAAGCCAGCAGCAGTGGCGGACAATCTTGCAGGAGACAGACAATTGTCTGTTAAAGCCAGCAGCAGTGGCGGACAATCTTGCAGGAGACAGACAATTGTCTGTTAAAGCCAGCAGCAGTGGCGGACAATCTTGCAGGAGACAGACAATTGTCTGTTAAATCCAGCAGCAGTGGCGGACAATCTTGCAGGAGACAGACAATTGTCTGTTAAATCCAGCAGCAGTGGCGGACAATCTTGCAGGAGACAGACAATTGTCTGTTAAATCCAGCAGCAGTGGCGGACAATCTTGCAGGAGACAGACAATTGTCTGCCTGATAGACAATGTTAAGAATTTTTAGCATACTGTTGGGACAGCTTTCTGTGTTTACGATACAAAATATAAATACAGAGGTGTCTGCTTTCAGTAGGCTGTCAAGTATTACAAGCAATTGAATTTCAATCTGGATTGCATGAAAACATTTTTTGATGATATGAGACAAAACAGGAAGGTGACAAAGTGGCTGCAGAATTTGTCTCAATTTATTGAGAATGTCTGTATAAAGAACAGTTCCATGTACAATCAAAATTGCAATTGTTTTAATAACGACTGAGTTACAAAGTCGTGGGATTTTACACTTCACTGACGCCATTTGGGAATAATTTCTTAAATTCTGCTTGGATTTGCTTTCTTTTCTGGGTTATGGCACATGCAGTCACTGCTGTTTCATTACGTAAGCAAGAGCGCATAAGAACGGGCAGCTAAAGTAAGAGTGTGTAACTCTGTAAAATTTGAAACCGGTCGGAATTTACCGCCAGTACTAAAAATAGTAACATGCTGCGTAGACATAAGGCATTGTTGCTAAGCACATGACCTGGTGTTCTATTTTTAGTACGGTTCAATAATTTTGACTGGACTACGGGCTTCTATTGGAGTTTCACGCTCTTATGCACTCTTGACGTAGGTAAGGGAGGCTACCAACATCACAGCCATGTTACCAGGTCTAGGGGAGGCTACCAACAGGACAGCCATGTTACCAATTATTGCCATAACCGGACAACACAACACGTTTCAGTTGGACTTTGAACCCAAGACCTTCTGAACGCCAGTCAAACACTTATGCACCACTAAGCCACTTGGACATCTGGACCAAGGAAACTGGAAGACGTGTTTTCCACTTGATCTCAGTTTCCACATTGCACAAGAATCAACCAAAGAGTACGTGGACTTAAAGATTAGAACTTGCAATTTGAGGAATATAATGGTTCAGGAAAATCCCAGTAAAGAGAAGCAGGGTGTTGTTCGTGACTGCTTGCTTTGAAGTTAGGGCCAGTCTCTCTGAACTGAAATTGATAATAGAAGTATGAGGGAATAATAAGTAAACCTACTGAGTAAATTACACTGAGGGGAAAATTCCAGTAACAAAAGTTGGATTTCAATTATGAAATTGATGGAATAGAATCCCACTTCTATTGCTGGGATTTTTCCAGTAAGTATATCCCCAAATTGTAATTTAGTCCATGGGTGTATTTTTCACTCCAGTACTTGCTATTAGCTATTTTAGTTCAGATAGGCTCGACCCACGTAACTTTAAAGCAAGAAGTCGGTGGGCCTCTGGGTGTCAGCAGCCACTTTGCACGTGGAGAGTCGTTGCTGACACCAAGTTTGCCGGGATGCAACAAGCAGCACCTTGGTACTCAATACACATGCAGAGTAAAGTCTACAACAAGGAGATCCGAATCGAATGTGTCTATGGATAGTACCATCGAATGCTGAACGGTAATAGAGAATGTTGAAGCGTAGTAGTGAATCCTGAAGGGTAGTAATGAATCCTGAAGGGTAGTAGTGAGGGCTGAAGGGTAATAGTGAACGAAGAATGGTTGAAGTGAAGGATGAAGGGTAGTAGTGAGTGATTAAGGGTAGTAGTAAATGCTGAAGGTTAATAGTGAATGCTGAAGAATATAGTAGTGAATGATGAAGCGTAGTATTGAATGCTGAAGGGTAGTAGTGAGGGCTGAAGGGTAGTAGTGAGTGCTGAAGTGTAGTAGTGAATGATGAAATGTAGTATTGAATGATGAAATGTAGTATTGAATGCTGATAGTACCATCTATCCTCTGCTCCAATGCCAGAGCTTCAGTGGCTCAGCTGGTAAGAGCATCTGACCGGCATTCAGAAGACCCAGGTTCAAATCCTGGTTGGATCTCAAGGGTTCTCTTCTCCAACAAAACTCGGCTTTCCAGTACTGGAAGTTCAATTTCTAGTGTAGCTACCTGCAGGTCAAGTGTTGTGAGTGTGGACTTGTACACATGTACGTTAAAGTGCAGAGTTTATGGTGTGAGAAGCTGGAAGGGTCCCTGAAGATGAGCGGTGGAGTCTGGCATCTTGCTGTGGAGAGGGATGGCCTCAACTGTCTGTAGCCCATTTATTCCTACATCGTACTAGTCTGAGAACCAATGTGCTGCATGCAAGCAGCTAACCTTGTTAGTAACAATAGGAGAAACCCAAGTGGTATTTCAGTCCAATGTGGGCCTTGACAAAGTCTTTACAGCAATGCCTAACGAAGGCCCACATTGGACCAAAATATTGCCTATAGCGGTCGATCTAGAGTGCACCTGGCAGTATCCACTGAGTGAGTTTCGTCCCAAACAAACGAAAGCTGCTTGTGTAAATCGAGTTGACCTTTCACTATGGGCCTCTATGGCAGTCAGTATGATTACGTCATTCACGTAGCACTAATTGCTACCTCGCGCGTATCACTAATTACTAGCTTCCAACCTCCTCTGCCTGCGTATATACCCTACGGCATTAATGTCTGTTCTTAGTTTCCATGAGAGCATGCTAGACTACTGTGCCCTCTTAGAAGTGGTCAAACAGAAGGGATAACCTTCAAGGAGTTCACATGCTTGGCTAGGTGTGCTGGTCTGGGATGTTCAAAGGTTCCACAGTACTTCGGGAACTTGTGTCAAACAGAGAGGGGGTGGCCATTTTGTTCCCATAGCAGTACTTCGGGAACTTGTGTCAAACAGAGAGGGGGTGGCCATTTTGTTCCCACAGCAGTACTTTGTGAACTTGTGTCAAACAGAGAGGGGGTGGCCATTTTGTTCCCACAGCAGTACTTCGGGAACTTGTGTCAAACAGAGAGGGGGTGGCCATTTTGTTCCCACAGCAGTACTTCGGGAACTTGTGTCAAACAGAGAGGGGGTGGCCATTTTGTTCCCACAGCAGTACTTCGGGAACTTGTGTCAAACAGAGAGGGAGTAGCCATTTTGTTCCCACTGAATGTTCAAATGTTCCAAGTGATGGGGCATGTAGTGCAGTAAAAGTGGCCCAATTGTCAAGGAACTTAATGTGGTAAGGCTGAGAGTAGCATGTGGGACAAAAAGAAAAGATCTAACATACTTGGTAGCCAATGTGGTCCCGCGCTTGTTAGCTGATTAACGAGCTTCCAATGCACCCACACGTCTCAATAAAACAGGGAAAATAACCTGTTGCCATGGCAATGGCTACCCACTGCCAGCGGTCTCAGTTACCTACCCATTAGCACATGGTAATCAGATATCTGAGCGCACATACAGTACCTACATAAGCAACCCCATGTACCCGAAATGGGATATATTCCACTGAGATGGTAACCATGGTACCATATAGACTTTAGCACCCTGTAACTGATCCCAAGGCGATCGAGGTTCTATCAACACAGCGACACCTGGTGTGGAGCCTTCTATGAATTCCACACATGTCAAGTATAGGGCTTGAACAATTAGGTGGTTGCAGATAAGGTTGTAACAATAATATATTTGTTTATCAACTGGAGTTTTATTAGTGCATATCATCACCAAGCACTAGGTTTGTAGGACATTACCTCCACACATAGTGACTAGTGTCACAGAAGAAGAACAGGTTCTGTGAGAAGCTCAACAAATGGACTGTAGTGTTGTTTTAGTTAAGCACCTTTTAGTAATGGTTAGTTTTCAAACCTAAAATTGACATTTAGTTTAGTAGTAGTTAGTACTCGGGAGGTGGTTTCAATTTTAGTTTAGTATTAGTTAGCACTTCAAAAGGACATTGAATTTCAGTTTAGTAATAAGTATGTGAAAAGGCACCGAAATTAATTTTAGTTAGTATTATTTTTAGTTTAGTTATGGTATAGTTAGTTATATTAGTGCATATCATCACCAAGCACTAGGTTTGTAGTGATCTTACATCCTCACACACAGAAGAAGGACAGGTTCTGCGAGAATTTTAACAAATGGAGACGAGCCGACAACCTATTAGTCAACTAATCGTATGTGTTAGCAACCAATTAGTTGATACAAACATCCTTTAGTCATTCACCAAAGTCAATTCAACGTTTTTCCGGCCTGTGGAAGTTTTGAATTCTTTTCCAGGTGTGCGTGCATACGCACTTCAACAGTTGCAACTATTACCAGGAGCGATAACCTTTAAACTTGGAAAACATAATACCATTCCTCGGCTATTATATCCTTTCAGTGAAAGAAGGTAACACTACTATTCTTAGATTCCAGAGACAAAATTATGTATTTGTTGTCTTGTGTGTTAACTAGACACTAGAATACTGACGTTTAAAGTGGTTTACCAAAAATCCTCCTTACCTTTCATTTAGAAATTGTATTCAATTAGGTGGCGCTATCGTACATGCATGCACACATGATGATAGTATACACATGCATGTGGTAATCACAAAGAGAAATTGTGCATGAATGTCTGACATGCCTATACACGTAAATGGTGTGTGAGCCCAGACCGTATAGCCGGAAAATTTTGGTGGGGAATTAAATTTGCCGGTTTGGCGGTCGGGATTGAAACCGCCAAATTAAATTCCGCCAATATTATTTCGCACCAAACGCGTAATGACGTAATGCATGCAGTAGCGCTCTTGGCCCCGTCCAGCACTCCTCTACACGAGCTGTACATGTAACTATCTCGGCGCTAGCACGCTCCCAGTTTTTAATTTTTTTTGTAAATTTGCAAACTCATGGCTTTGTTTCAAGTACCTCAAGCAAGAGACAGCAAAGCTACTTTATAAACAGACCTGAGACGCTACCGCCAAATTTAAATTCTGCCAATATTTATTTACGGCCAAACCACCAAATTTAAAGACCGCCAATATTTCCGGTTATACGGTATAGTTCAGCAATACAGAGTCCAAGGAGACCAAAGCCTTCATGTCGTGGTATAGTCCACAGGTGGATCAAAGTACCATGTACCGTCATACTAAGCACAGACACTTATGTCAGAGTCACAGGGTGTAGCAGCGATGTAATCAAATTATGTGACGTATTCCGAATAATATTCGATTTCTAGATGGGACTGCCCCAGTGTTTGTTAATTGACTAATACCTGTTGCTATGGCAATGGCAAACATATGATATGCATGTTAGATGACACAAAATTTTCTAAGTATACCATTTACCTCTCTTTCCAAAAAATCGTCCTCCTCCCCCTCCGCCTCCTCTTCCTCTAAACCCCATCCCTCTCCCTCTCCCTCGTCCATGGTAAAACTGGTCCCCATAATATCCTGGTCCCGGGGGGCCACCCCACGAGTTGCCCAGGGGAAAACCCTGCTGATAGTTGTAATAATCACCAGGAGGCATATTTCTGCCACCCTCTCTGCCGCCCTGGTATTGCATGTCCATCATAGGTGGGCCTCCCTGAGGGGGCATGCCGACATTGTTGTTCTGGGGGGTGGGAGAGGGGGCGGGATAGAGGAGAGGGGGAAGAAGGGAAGGAGAAGAGAAGAGGAGAGAGGGGCAAGAGGATAGAGGGGAGGAGGAAGGAGGAGGAGGAGAGAGAGGAGAGGAGGAGAGAGAGGGGAGGAGGAAAGAGAGGGGAGGAGGAAGGAGGAGGAGGAGGAAAGAGAGGGGAGGAGGAAAGAGAGGGGAGGAGGAAAGAAAGGGGAGGAGGAAGGAGGAGAAAGGAGGAGGAGGAGGAAAGAGAGGGGAAGAGGAAAGAAAGGGGAGGAGGAAAGAGAGGGGAGGAGGAAGGAGGAGGAGGAGGAGAGAGAGGGGAGGAGAAAAGAAAGGGGAGGAGGAAAGAAAGGGGAGGAGGAAAGAAAGGGGAGGAGGAAAGAGAGGGGAGGAGGAAAGTAGCAGGACCAAGGGAAAAAGAGAGTCAAAGGGAGAAAGGAGGGAAAAGCGAGGAGGAAGGGAACAAGCGATATGGTACTTATATAAACTGTACGCTGTGAGGTACATTCTACCACACACATAATGTAGATATTCTAGTTAATGCAGCCTCGTTCCCAGGCTCCCCTACTGTAAAACTAAGGGGAGGGAGCATGGTACATTCTACCACACACATAATGTCAAGAGCAGACATGACTAAATCACACAGGATGAACTAAACACGGTCACATGACCTGATTGAGCAATGTGATTGGTTGAATGTCATGTGACTCAATGTGAGAAATAGTTTCTTGGGTTTCAAGTATGTGCTCCAAATTTGTGCTTGCACATGAAATTGCCATTTTGGAATGATATAAGTGGTATGATTGGTCACACATCATATCACTGAACAATGAGTGCTAGGCACATACCTCACTGTAGTAGTTGATGAGCGACTGAGCCTGGTGAATGGTTGTAGCAGGAGAGGGAAGAGGAGAATCTATGGGAGGGAGGGAGGGAGGGAGGGAGGGAGGGAGGGAGGGAGGGAGGGAGGGAGGGAGGGAGGGAGGGAGGGAGGGAGGGAGGGAGGGAGGGAGGGAGGGAGGGAGGGAGGGAGGGAAGAAAAGAAAGGAGATTATGCATAAACCCTCTAGTACCATCCTGACCTGCTGACAATATCAGCTGTTCTACATGCTACTATGTCGTCCTGACCTGGTAACAACTGTCCTGGAGGAACCACATGTGTGGGCGAGGTGAAGACAGGGTGGGGAGGCATGTCTGGAGCATTGGGCTGCGGTATGAGGGGGGGCGAGGAAAGGGAAGAGAAGGGAGGGGGAAAGAGGGAGAATGAGGGGGCACAGGAGAGAGAGTGGGAGAATAAGAGATAGGGAGATCCTGTGAAGTACAATAGGAAGTCATTTATTCGAACACGCTGGGACCAAAAGAATGTTCGGATAAGTGAAACAATATTATTGTATACAAGCAGAGTATTTTCCATTTAATGCACAGCAAAATATCTATGAATATCATTATTTTAAGGGTTTGGATAAGTGACTTCCTATTGTACACATCACATAGGCGTAGGAGCCGGTCTGGCTGGTCCAGTTTTGGCTGGACCACCTTCAGCAACTTAATGCTTTTAGGCATTCCTGTCCCACCATGCATGTGTGCCATAGCATCTTCAAGGCGTATATTACACTGTTCATGCACAAATGGCAAGGGGTAGTCACTTATATGTCGCCTGTAGAAGCGTTTGCGACCGCGATCAAATTTTTTGATCGGCAAAAAGTGTGCTTGATCGCTTGATCGTCCCCCCCAGAGGCTCTTGATCGCTTGATTTTCAAGGGTCAAAGGTCAAATTGCAGCCGCGCGCTCTTGATTGTTGATTTTTAGCAGTTTGGAGGTCACCTTGATCCTTTGATCGGCCCCCCGAAAGGGCTTTGATCGCTTGATTCAGTTTTGATCCCGGTTGCAAACGCTTCTACACGGGACATATAAGTGACTACCCCTTGAATGGCAACATGGGCTTTTCCTGAGCATCTATGCATGCAAGCATGGTTGTGAAGCATCTACATACTGTAGCTTGTGTATTGATTCCAGTTGTACACCATGGAGCAATTGCTAGTGGGGTTGATATATAAATGTGACCTGCGTAGATTCCATCTAGAGGGCAGGTGTCAACGTGGCCTCCAGTGTACTTACACTCACAGTGAAAGATCTGAATGGGTTTGTCCCATTTGCTCCAAGCAGGATGAGTTGGAATATGGGAGCAAATTTCCCAGAACCAACTTGGTATATACAGGGCGTACATACAGTACCACAATCTCCTGAAAATAGGCCCATGCAGTCTTGAAAATAAACCCACCCCCCTTTTTGAATGAAGTTGTTGCCTTTCTCTTGTCCCCATCTATTTATGCTGTAGTACCGAAAAAGCAGCACTGTGCAAGAGGAGGGACTAACAAATGAAGGCAGGCACCATTTGCTGTTATTGCACAAGCTAGCTCATGACAAGAGGCATTGCAGAATCACTGCATGCGCAAGTAACAAGGGCTAGACTAACTGCGTGTGAGGTGGGCGTATTTTTGAGAGAAATATCATGAAATTATGCCCACCCCCTCTAAGTTCATCTCCCAAGGGTGTACTTTACTGCTGTAGTTAGATGGCGCCTCCTGTTGGCATGTTTCGTAATAGTAATAATAATAATAATAACATAGTTGCAATCATAATAACATCATAACGAATAAAAAAACTTTATTGCATGTAAGCGCACAGCAGGGCAGAATCATGAATACCTACACTATTTGTAAAATAATCGTGCGTGCCACTTCCAATTTCCTTTCTACACTGCCGCCTTGTTATAGAATTAACAGTAAGGTAATCCCCGAGCTGCTTAGATCTGGAGAAATCTGGTGGGCACATAATTATGAAAATTTTACGCATTACTGGTTAAAGATCCTCCACCATAAAGCCTCCAAGCAGAATGATGTCTGTATCAATTAACAATGTCCTGTTAATCCCTCAGAACATAAGTGCAATTGTCGACATCAAAGCACGCTTCTCAGTACAAATTAGTCACGCAAGTTGATCCAAAACATGGGGGGTGCTCGTTAACAATTACCCCCACACTACATAATTTTATTGAATTAAGCTGCTAGACTCATCTCCAAGGGTTTGCCCATTAGCTTATTGTAACAAGTGGCCAACATGGAGCCGGAGTGCCCCATATCACATTAGCCTGGCTCTCTTGTAATGCAAGGTTAAGCTCATTCTCACACTCCCCACCTCATTATTTTGGGAAGAGTAGGACTAGTGAAGCAAAAAGATGATTTAACTTTGAAAGATGCAACAAAAAGCGAAAAGTTAGCAACCACTGCGCTTCGTTGCAACCAAGTTTGGCACTTTGTGTGTATAAAACTAGGGCCTGAACGAATGTAGTAACATTTGAACATTCGTTCGAATCCCCAAACGTTCGAAGGTAAAATTATATTCGCAAGTGACCTATTTCTAATCAATGCACACCCCACATGCAATCTTGCAAGATGGCAGATAAAAGTTAGGGGCCTTCGGCGTAGCCGAGCGTAGAACGCGAGGTGGAGAGATGCTCCCGACGCTAGCGGTAGACTGGCGATCTTCAGCGGTGAGGGACGAGGAAGCGGAGCGCTTCCGTGAAGTAGCTGGCGTGTCCATCGTCGCTGCCAGCGGTCGGTCCGCCCCACGGTAGACACTTCCGTAGACAGCCGAGTGGCTTAAATATACTTTTAAGTAAACGTGCATTGTGCATTCATGCAGAAACCACAAGCACACCCATGTTACATAATATATTGATTCTACCAATGTTGTTCGAATGATAGCTACCGAACATTCGAATGGGGATTTCCCCCATTCGTTCAGGCCCTATATAAAACACCACTGTTATGCAGGGGCATCATGAACTACTGCCCCCCCCTACCTCTGCCACAAACTTTGCTCTCTCCTTCCCCCCTTGCGCTGCCACAAATCTTACTTCCTTTCTCCCCCTTCCTCTCTTCCTCACCACTCCTCTCCCCCTACCACATACCTCCCACCCCCCCTCTCCTTCCCTCTCATCCCTGCCACAAATCTCCCACCCCCCACCACAGACCTCCCACCCCCACCCCCCTCCCCTTCCCTCTCATCCCCACCACAAGCCTCCCACCCACCCCCCCTCACCTTCCCTCTCATCCCTGCCACAAACCTCCCATCCCCCCTCCCCTTCCCTCTCATTCCCGCCACAAACCTCCATCAGTGGGATGAACTTTGTCTGTCCCTCCATGACGTCAGGAGGTTCAGGGTCTGGTTCTGATGCTGAGGGAGGAAGGCTGGAAGGGAGAATGAGAACCAGACCAGCAATTACAATCACTGTGTGGTATTTTTCAACCACTACATTGTATGTACACTAGCACAAGCCTTGTTCCCAGGCTCCTCCGCTCCGTGGAACCTGGGAACGAGGCTACACTAGCACAAGCTTGCTGCGTGGCTTACTATGTTATACATATACAGTGTCTCATTCCCAGCTTACTATATATGCAGTAAAGGTCCTGGGAATGAGGCTAAATCTGATATCTCTTCTCTTGTGTGATGTGGTACACATGCACGGATGCACACATGCATGTATGCCCACACACACACATGCACACACACACACACACACACACATGCCCACACACACACACACACACACACACTAAGAAGCTTCCCAATGAGGACACGCCCCCCACACCAAAGTGGATCCTCATGGCTACTCCAGGCCAGACTTGTAGAGAGCGCTGACTATAGATGGTCTACAAAATATAAATTAAGTATCTTACTTTCAGAGGTGATCAAGAGCCAGCTATACAGCGGACCTTTCACCTTGAGAGAAGCAGCTTTTTATCTTTCGGCACTGGTGGTAAGTACTCGATGTAATGCTTCTTTGCCTGTACTTTGCACACAGCTGCACTGAACACAGACCCCGACTCTTGCCCTCCGGAAGTGAGGGCACGCCCCATGAAAACCAACTATACCCTTCCAATTACGGTGCAAAGTTCTCACAGTTTCAATTGCACTTCAAGTAACCGCATGTACATGTAATTAGGCACAGCCAGTGGTCTTGTCCATCCCAGCCTAAGCCAGGTCCCCCAACTTACAACATGTACTTGGGCCTGGTTAGAGTACACACACCACACACACCCTCCCACTCACCTCGACTTTGAGAGGAACAGCTGTGCCAGCACTTTCCCCTCCCTCTCAGCCTGCACTCTCTTCTGCTCGCTGTCGACTCCTCTCTCCACCAATGCCAACACACCCTCCACTCTCAGCGGACGCTGCCACTGAAGAAGAACCACAATGATATTCACAATCAAAGAGCTGCCATGGCTAATGAGGTCTGGTAATGGCTGAAACTGATCCCACATAATAGACACCGAGTCCAAGGGATCTACGTAATCTGAGGGCCCGTGGCTATAGGGACATGAGTGCAGTAAGGACGCTACATAAAGCCTGAAGGTTTCTGAAAAGCATACATCCCATTGGACAAAGTGTCAAACTGGTTCTAAGTGTAGCAATTACTTCTAGATATGATGTCAACAACTATTGTATACAAAACAACTTACATTTACATTATTATTGTTTATACCCTAAATAATAAGTCTCTACTTGTGCCTAGTGCAATTTGTAGTTGACCAATCAAATTCATGAAAACACCACCAAGTGACAGTAAGTACATTTGTTAGATGTGGTTCACTGACGGTTCATTACGATTAAGTATATTCATTGACAAACACATTAGAATGTATTGAACAATCAATGAACCACATCTCCCTGAAAAAAGGCAGGTGCCAGTTGATGTGTAGGCTCATGGCTTGGTTAGTGGCATGTCACATTCATTAGTGCTAGCCAACACAAAAAAGGCAGGCCTAGATGTTATGTACGGTCACCCACTATGCATGACATGTTTTTACCCAATTCCTGGCCTCTATTAGTTTGTGCTAGGGTGACCGGGAGATGAGAACGGGTAACAGTGAAAGGCGATCATGACGTGGAAGTGGAAGTAAGTCATCCCAGTTTAGACTTACTGGTATCATTTCAATGAGTCTGTCTCTACTAAACATGAGGCCTGACTCCAGTGCCTCTCTCTCCTTCATCTTCTCCTGTTGGGCAGCAACCAGGAAACTCTTTCCACTGACATTAGCTGTGGGAGGGAGGGGAGGGGGAGAGGGAGGTTGGGGGAGGAGGGGGAAGGGTTAGGGGAGGAGGTGGGAAAGGAGGGAGAGGAGAGGAGAGGAGAGGAGAGGAGAGGAGAGGAGAGGAGAGGAGAGGAGAGGAGAGGAGAGGAGAGGAGAGGAGAGGAGAGGAGAGGGAGAGAGGGGAGGGGAGGGGAGGGGAGGGGAGGGGAGGGGAGGGGAGGGGAGGGGAGGGGAGGGGAGGGGAGGGGAGGGGAGGGGAGGGGAGGGGAGGGGAGGGGAGGGGAGGGGAGGGAGGGGAGGGGAGGGGAGGGGAGGGGAGGGGAAGGAGGGGAGGGGAGGGGAGGGAGGGGAGGGGAGGGAGGGGAGGGGAGGGAGGGAGGGGAGGGGAGGGAGGGAAGGGGAGAAGAGAGGAGAGGAGAGGAAGGGAAAAGAATCTTGCCTACATGAGATAACGGGAGACCCCAGGGCAACCACAATGTCTACTACACATGTGCACAAATGTATACCTCTTTCAGATTCATCCAATTCAAAGTAGTGTACCATCACCAGATTGTCTTCCTCAGCCCAGGAGACACGCTTCTTCTTTCTGTATGGCACGTCCGGGCCTTTGAACGTAAGGTGAACACAACATATCACTACACAAGTGCGAGATGATTATATGATAACAAAGCAGTGAGTTACTGCACATAATACATACAATAGTAAATAGACAAGCATTGTTTGTTACCATGGTAACCAGTATTGTCCCCAGGTTTCTTTTCTCCAGTTTTCAAAACGGGCCTGGGACGAGGCAACCCAATGCTATACTCCCTGTCCTAGCTTTGAACCAGGGCCTAGAAAGTCCAGCTTTCTGGCTAAGATTTTGTTTCGCAGCAGTTCCAAGATTTCGTCTCACAGCAACCACTCCAAAGCTGCTAGATAAAATATTGGACAGAAAGGCTAGGTACCCCATCCTACCTCCTGGCTAGGTTAGAAGCTACCTCATCCTACATGTACCTCCTGGTATAGTGAAAGTGGAAGCTTATGTTGCTAAGCAACAAGACAACTTGCAAACAAAAACTCGATGCTAGGAGGCGAAAAAGCTGAGTGCTCTGACCACTGTACTACAACCACTAGGCAAGCCCCACCACCCCTAACAATCTTCTATATATACTGCCAGTATACATGTAGACTGTAATAATTAGAGTGGTTCAGTTCCCAGACCCCTTTATCTGTCCTGAGAATGAGACCATAATGCCATCTGAACTTGAAAAATTATTAGACAAAGCAAAGTTTACCTTCACTATTAGCAGTTGTTTCATCCTGGTTCTGGTCCTCTCCTCCACCCTCCACAGGTCCTCCCTCCCCACCATCACTCGTGGAGGCCGGCTTGGAGGAGGAGGTGGAAGAATTGGATTTAGCCTGAAAGTGGGAAAAGAAATGGAGGAAGGGAGGGAAGGAGAAAAGGAAGGAGGGAGAGAGAGGAAGGGAGAGGAGACAGAAGGAGGAAGGGAGGGAAGGAGAAGAGAGAGTGAGGAGAAGATGGGAAGGAGAAGGAGAAGAAAAGGAGGAGGGGAAGAAGGAAGGAGACAGGGGAGGGAAGAAGAGAGAGGAAGGAGAAATTGGTATGTACTGCATGCAATAACTTGACCAGCTTTGGTTCATAAATGTACAGCACATGTTGGTGGGGCATAGGTTAGAAAAGTGGTGAGCACACGACAAAACTGAGAACTCACGTTAGCCTTGTTGGCTTTCTTGATCTTTCTCTCTTTCATTTTGGCAGCCTGTGAGCTGAGGGCATTCATGAACCCCTCGCTCTCCACTGGACCCTTGCCCTTTGCAGTCTTCTCGTCTGCACCTGGAGGAAGGGAGGGAAGAGTAGGTGAAGAGGGAAGGGAGGGAAGAGTACGTAGGTGAAGAGAGGAGGGAGGGAAGAGTAGGTGAAGAGAGGAGGGAGGGAAGAGTAGGTGAAGAGAGGAGGGAAGAGTAGGTGAAGAGAGGAGGGAGGGAAGAGTAGGTGAAGAGAGGAGGGAGGGAAGAGTAGTAGGTGAAGAGAGGAGGGAGGGAAGAGTAGGTGAAGAGAGGAGGGAGGGAAGAGTAGGTGAAGAGAGGAGGGAGGGAAGAGTAGTAGGTGAAGAGAGGAGGGAGGGAAGAGTAGGTGAAGAGAGGAGGGAGGGAAGAGTAGGTGAAGAGAGGAGGGAGGGAAGAGTAGGTGAAGAGAGGAGGGAGGGAAGAGTAGGTGAAGAGAGAAGGGAGGGAAGAGTACGTAGGTGAAGAGAGGAGGGAGGGAAGAGTAGGTGAAGAGAGAAGGGAGGGAAGAGTAGGTGAAGAGAGGAGGGAGGGAAGAATAGGTGAAGAGAGGAGGGAGGGAAGAGTAGGTGAAGAGAGAAGGGAGGGAAGAGTAGGTGAAGAGAGAAGGGAGGGAAGAGTAGGTGAAGAGAGGAGGGAGGGAAGAGTAGAACATGCAAGTGTAACCTTGCATTCCACTTTCTTCTTTCAGCAATAAGAAAGGTTTTCCACACTGAGTACAAGAGGTATGCTAACAAGATATATGTAAGCACATACACACACACATACCCGAGGAGGGAGATGACTTCACTTTCTTATCTGGAGGCAACTGCCCCTTCTGTAGCAAAAGATCCCTGTGTGTGAGTGTGTGCAAGTGTGTGAGTGCAGGAAGATGGTAAATATCAATGGAGAAAATACCCAGCACAGCACACCGATTTGATCAAGCCACTATAATCACAGGACTGGCAGCTGCCATGGCCTCAGTTGCCACGACTTCAATATATACACAACAGAAGTGCTGCCTGCCTAACCACATGCTAAACTAGGTTCGTACTACATTTACACACTACACACATGCATCATAACCTCTTAATGCTGCTAACATCCCCACATGCACAGTACGTACATATGTACCTCAATGTTATCATAATATATATGGTAGTTAATATACATTCCAAATCAATACAACATACAGTGGGGGTCGAGAAACAAACAGCTAAGTACAAAAATCACAGGCCAAATGCTGAAGATGGATCATCACTGGAAATCTTCAATACAGTACCATCAATGATGCATAGGTTAGTCTCGTTCCCAGGCTGTTTAAATGGGCCTGGGAATGAGGTTACTCCAAGCTTAGATCTATTCTACAGAAATGTATCTCTTGCAGCTATGAGAAGACAGGAAACGGGTTCTGAGTGAAAAGCATTCTTACGTAGCTGCATGTGAAGTATCTCAATGGGTTCATGGCTGGTGATAGTCTCATTCCCAGGCCTTCTTGCTGGTTTGGGAATGAGACTATTGATCAACATGCAGCAGCCACATGTATGTGTTATGCTTGACAATGCTCAACATGGTTGTATATAGCAAGCAGATTTCCAGTTAGCACATGTATGCTGAGGTGTGTCTAAGGCTGGTGCATAACTCACATTATACAAAACAGGAAAGTTTGGCACTAAAGCAACGATCGGACCCTACTAGTGCAATGCACATGTGATAGGAAGCCAGATACCCAGCATGATCCATCTTGCAATATGTATAAGATAAAAGTAGCTACAAGAGAAGGGAGGAAGGGAGGAAGAAAAGAGAGATGAAGGATCGAGGGAGGACAAAAGAAAGGAGCAAGAGAGAAAAGGAAGGAAAAGGGTCCGTCTTGATCAGCCAGCCAGGACTCAACGTAACGGACCTTGGTCGCTTCAAGACCCGCTCCTTGGGCCTCCCCAGTGGCACAAGTGGTCCAGGGGGTGGCTGTGAAGCTTCCACCGGGGGGACAGCAGTTTTACTCTTGTCCTTTTTCGACTCCTTCCTTCCCGATCTCTCTTTTTTCTCTGGTTTGTCAGGTTTGTCTGGTTTGTCAGGTTTGTCTGGTTTTGCAGGAGACTGCTTCGTCCCAGGATCATCACTGCTAGTGCTGCTGGGCCTGTCACCCTTTGTCTTCGCTGGTGGGGAAGAAGTTGAGTAGGTTGACAAGTCATATGGAAATTAACTTCATTAGATGGGTTAGTGGGCAATAATTAGAACATACACCCATTGTACATACACCAGTTACTACAGTGGGCAATAATTGGAATGCACAAACGATTCACATACACCAGTTACCGTAGTCCCGCGAAAGAGCGCCCACTCCCAAAAGAGTGCCCACCCCCTACTTTTGACCCAATTTTCTGTACAGGGTCAAAGTTTACTCGAATGAGCACCCACCCTAGAGCGAGCTTCGCATGGAGTTTGAGAATTTAGCACAGCCTCAAGCGCTATGCATATCTGAGGTAAGAAACTATGTGTAGTACTTCACCAAAGGTTACTACAAGGCATCTTTGCGTAGACAGAGATAGCTAATGCGGTATGCACTGTGAGCTACACCATGCTCACAGTGATATGGCGCCGTTCAGAAGGTTGTGTGCTGTCAGTACTCGACTTCAAAGCCGCTGGTGGTTCTGTTGTGCGTGACTTTCATGGTTAAATGCGAAACACTCGAAAGAGTGCCCACCCCCCTCTTTGACAGACTTCTAAGGTGCTCCGCCCATGGGTGCTCTTTCACGAGACTATGGTACTACAGTGGGCAATAATTAGAACATACAAAAGGTTTACAAGTGTATGTACACAAGTTATAGACGTTTTTGTGGACTATCAGTTAACTTTATCCGTTGCAACATGTTTTCCCACTAAATTTTGGTGCACAGCAGAGCTAGGTGCACATTACTAGTGAGTGCCTAGGGTCAACGTAGAAAGGAAACACTCTACTAACCATCTGCATGCATATGCAAAATCCGGGCTGATAAGTAATTTCACAAAGCGCTTCTCTGGGAGGATCCATAACACAGTGTACTCTAATGGTACGTAGCAACATGCTAGTCCCTTACAATTGGTTGCAACTGTTTCGCCCTTCATATGGCTTCTTCAGGCAACCAATAATACGACACTATGGTAACTAGCAAGAACTAAACGTTACAATCTAGTTCAGGTGAACCTGTTCCTACGGACATACTTGCTTGCCCCTCTCTGAAGATGGCCATCCACTTGGACAACAAATCACCAGCAAATCGTTTGACCTCTGCAGAAAAGAAATGCACGTCACATGTGTCCTACAAACCTTGTTTCTGGGCAAAATCTAAGAGATTTTCTATATCCCCTTCAAGTGATAACCACGGTTGTATTTGTATCAACATTCTTCTAATGAGTAGAACATGTAAAAAAAATTGACTCATACTTTTGCTCACCATTGCAAACTGTGAGTAAGTCTATGTGTGCGTACATCTTCTTAGAAACAATTGAGCAGATTTCTACACATACTGTATATTTTGTCATACAGAAAAATTTGTGTCAAATCTGGTAATGTAGCCATAGAGGGGTGAAACCAGGGGGACATCAGGAGCATGTGTCCTCCCTTGAAGAGATTTTGCCGCATAGTACACCCCCTTCAAACTGTTCGGCATGGCGACCTTTGTGACCTCTTTTTGAGGAGTGAGCTCCAATGACTAAGCAATCACTGAGCTAGTTTTGAAAGTCAAGTACAAAGTAGAAACTGTTCTTGTACTGGGTTCCAGGTCGTCAGTCGTCTAAGACACCTACCTCGTCAGGTTTGGCACCTACATGTACAAGGTCGACTACAAGTGACTGAAATGCCTCGTGATGACTGATGTGTATCATGCATCGTGGCGAGTGGCGGTACCTAATCCTGCCTGGTACTCTAGTCGGACTAGTGGCATTTGGGTACAAATATGGCCTAAATTAAAAAGCGATCTTAAAGCATCAGATTCTACATCTAATTTGAAGAACCTTTCTGATGGAGCATGTCACCAAATCCCCCTAGCACATGCGTTCTTACACACACACTGGTGCCCTCAATCTCAAGCATCTTCCAATACCTCTGTATATCACCAGGTTTGCTAGTCTCGTCCCCAGACCTCATCTGGCGCGTATATCGCTTCCAGTATAGCGCGTGCGATACTGAAAGTGATCCGCGCTGGGGTTGGTTTTGGGTCTGGGACTGAGACTACAGATTTGCTTACACTATCAGTTGCTATGGAAACCGTACCAACTTACAGCACTCAAGTTTTACCAAGAAGCCTTACAGCTACATGCTTGCTGCGCTGGTCTTTAATTTATCTCATGTCTACTTGTAGCTGGAGAAAAGTGTTTAACTGTTGTGTTTGGAACACAACAGATAGCTATAATTAGCACTGATGGTATCACATTGTTCACCTACAAACAGGATGGTAAGCTGGGGTTAATTAAACCGTTGTGTGTGAGGTTAGTTTCACTGACAAGGGTACACCCTCACGCTAACCTGGGTGTTCTTGTTTAGAGAGTTGTTTGATCAGCTTCCCCATGTTGCCCTGCTTCAGTGCTGCTATGGTGACGGGAAGCTGTTGAAGAACCTGCAGAGTGACAAAACAGACATCAATGGACCACACCACCCTGAAAAAATGGTAGGCCTGATGTTACACAGAGTCACCCACCATGCAAGACACATTTCAGCCACTCATACCAGGCCTTATCAGCTGTGTTGTGGTGACTGGAAGATGGGGATTGCTTTCTCATGCAAGAAAAGCGGCAGGTTGTCATGAATAACAGGATGTCTGCCTGAATGTACCTACACCTGTAGACAGCCTGGTTATTTCCAAATGGGGTTATAATTTTGCCTTGATTGCATAGCCTCGTTCCCAGGCCGTTCCCGCCTCCAGTTTATGATCGCTTGCAGTATAAAAACAGAGGGGAAGGCCTGGGAGAAAGAGTCACGTGCGTGACGTCAGGTAGACGTGAGGGGGGTGGTGCCCGACGAAGAATCTCGAGGTCCTTCTTGTAATATCTTGTCCAAGAACTTGAGACTGTAACGTTTGAAAGACAGCATCATTACAGCTCGTTGTATGGTAGACTCGAGTCTGATCAACGCAAAGTTTGTAAGTTATAACGATCGGGCACCACCCCCCTCACGTCTACCTGATGTCATGCACGTGACTCTTTCTCCCAGGCCTTCCCCTCCGTTTTCATACTGCAAGCGATCAAAAACTGGAGGCGGGAACAGCCTGGGAACGAGGCTAATACATACAGGTATAATGTTAGAACTGGCCTCATTCCCAGGCCACATTGGGAGGGGGAAAGTTCAACTTTCCATGGACAAGGCTAAGTAGGAAGTGTGAACAAGCCAACACGTTACCTAAGCAACAGGTAAGAATGTTAGCCAACCATGTAAGCGATAACAGGTCACTACACAGTGGATATGCCAATATTCTGCCCTGGGCTATAATGCAGTGGTTCATTTAGGGGGGTGGGGGAGTGCCCCCCCTTGATCAAATCTCGCCCCCCCTTGCTTCCAAATAAAAAATTCTCTATTCATTACAAAGTCCCTGAGAATGCACCAGAAGCAGTCTCAGACAGTCTAAAATCTAAAATTTTCGGGGGGAGCATGCCCCCAGACCCCCCTAGTGTACATGTGCTTATGCACATGTACACAGGGCTTCGCCCCCCCTCTTTTTCATAAATACTCATTTCACCCCCCCTTGGATCAATTTCTAAAATGAAGGCCTGTAATGGGAATGAAGCAGTCGACATCAGGTGGGACTATGCTGGGCACACCTGTAGTATCTCCACGATAAAAGGTGAAATTTGGTTCTTCTTTGCCTCGGCCAGCCACAGATTCAGTATGGTCCACCCACCAGCTTCCATAAACCTGGGAGCGATAAAGAAAGTTATAAACGTCCACCGCTGAGATGTGAAACAAATACAGATGTCAGTATGGTGCATGTTAGCAAACACTTTATTACTGCTAGATATTCCCACATGTGTTGCTTAGTAGCTATCCCCTTAGAACCACATCTACTAGCTATAGGTCAATATGCTTCACATGGCTCATGGCACTTGTCATGCCTTTGTGGCTGGTACAGAATGGAAGATAAAATCCTTTTGTCACGGCTAGAAATTCTGCACTTGTTGCTCAGCAGCCATGTCTTCTTGCTCAGTTGACATGGCTCTCTGCTGGTGCTCGTCACGTCTGGTGGAGAATGGAAGACCAGCCCTATTTGACTAGCTAGAAGTGGACCGATGGTGAGTATGGAACACAAAGAATCTCTGAGATTCACACATGGCTGTGTATGTATTGTACACAGCATGGTATAGTCAAGTGCCTGCTACGACAGAAAATTCACAGGTCGAATTCAGTATATGAAGTTAGTAAAATGAAGTACGATGCACCATGTCTTCAAAATGATCCAGGTCTTCCTTCGACTGAGCTTAGCAAAAAAAAAAGAGCCAGGTGGGTTGAAAGAAAATTTATTGAAGACCTGGTTCTTTGTGGTTCACTCAACTAACTCTACGCAGTTTTAGAAAAAAAAAAAAACGATCATCTTGAAAGCAAAATACAGACACTTGTTGGTACAACAAATAATGATGCATAGCCACATCCCATGTCCCTGTGTCTCTGCTATCCTGGTGTGGGGGCACGTACCTCTTTAGTGTGGACCGTGCTATCCTGGCGTGGGGGCACGTACCTCTCTAGTGTGGACCGTGCTATCCTGGCGTGGGGGCACGTACCTCTCTAGTGTGGACCGTGCCACCCTGGTGTGGGGGCATGTACCTCTCTAGTGTGGACCGTGCTACCCTGGTGTGGGGGCACGTACCTCTCTAATGTGGACTGTGTCTTGGTTGCCTTGACAACATTGAGAACAATACACCTGGTGGTCAACACCTGAGCTTCTTTCATTAAACTGCAGGAGAACAAGGAAAGAATGTTTCACCAAAACTTCAAGGGATTTAGATCACCCCCACACTCTCCATGCAGCGAGAATGTTGCAGAGACAGCCACATATTGGTAATAAGGCGTCATTCGGCAACACACATACACACACACACAGTTATGGAAGTAGGTAGATGTAATTTCAGAGTGATCGACTAACCTGACAAACTTCTGTACTTCTAGCACACTTTTGAGACATCCCGTCTGGCCCAAGATTGGATCCAGGTACTCCATTAGGGACTGGGGATCTGACGGAAGCTGACAGTGCGACAATGTACAGAAGGCAACAATCAGTCTTTACTTTGGGCCAAAAAGTGGTGCTTGAATAAATGGTGTATCACCTACTCATTGCCAAGGTGAACGTAGAATTGTACAGTATTCAAAGAGTATACTAGCTAGCTGACAAGATCAGCTTAGACAATGGTGTGTGCAGACACTCCACAAACATACTCCCCCAGAGAGATTTCGAAACCAGAGTTTTTTTTTACCCATCTAAAACACAGTACACAACTGATTTCTAAACACCTGATTGGCTGAAGGTCACGTGATCAGTAATAAGCTTGTTTTTGTGTCTGTTTACATTCCAAATTTCTTACCTAGTAGGCACCACATCTATAAGCTTGTTTCCATGTGTACATCTGTTAGCGCTCTTGAATTTCTTGATCTCAAGCTTGCCTTAAACTGAGTTTCTTACCCAGTAAGAGCATCTATACGTTTTGAGTGTACGTCTGTTGGAATTCTTACCCCCAAATTTCCACATCTATAAGCTTGTTTTCTTTTGTGTGCGTTTGTTGACACTCTTGTAACCACTTGTGTAAAAATGTGGTCATGTGATTTAGCTTTGTTAGTGGTTAGCGCAATCAGGTTGAAACCACCTGGGGACAGTGATCCTACTCCAATTGAAACATCACTTTCACATGACTTTGATACACAAATCATTTTTCAATGAGTATGCAAAACACCACTTTTTGGCCTGAAGTAGGTGAAATGAGAGTAGGCAAACAGGAAATGCTCTTCTCGTACAACACACCACCCAGTAAGGGTAAACACACCATGCAACCATTGTCAAGCTCTCCCACTTACTGTTATCCCTACTGTTGCCATCATTGGTGTGACCACGTTACAAAACCTGAGGTGCGCAGACAGGGAATAAAATGATGTAAATGAGCTACAGGTATTCATCCTCATGAGCCAAACTTCCATATATGGAAATTGTAGTACTTGGTTGCTGCTAGTAGCACAGGCATTGATGTTGCTGTTCTATTTCTGAACACACTAATCCAGACACAGAAGTTACTAAATTAATCACCCTTCAAGAGCTTATAGTTGGCTCTTGTTAATCACACATCCAAAAAAAGTGAAGTTACACTTCACACGTAGCTAAACACTTGGACAGCTGGTGAATTCATTTCCACTTCACCCTCATAACGTTTCACCAAGACTTGACTTCACCTAACTTCACAGCTGCCAGAAAAAAACACGATCTGTCAAAGTGGTGAACAGTGACAAACAAGAGGCGCCGAACGTACAAACGACGACTATATTGACACTTCGAATACACTCCCCACAACAAAAATATGAAATCAAAAAGGCTCCTTTATCTATACTCTCACCAAGTTAATTTCCAGGTTTAGGACTACAAAACAAGTCCTCTGCTTTTGAACAGCATAAATATAGAAGTTCAGTCAACAACTAAAGAGCTATTGACCGATATCAGTAGATAATAGTATCCGTTTCTTGCTGTTAGGCTCTCTTGTCTTGCATCCGACGAAATCTTCTAAAAAGGTTTGTATCGTGTGTCACATTCTTTCTTTTACTCCTGAAGTTCCCGCCTGCCTTGAAGACGTGGTTATTCTTGACTGCCAGTACAGTAAACTCGACACTTCAGCTGCTACTCACCACCACCATTTTCCTCTCACTGATCAGCAAGGAAGTAAACTGCGCATGCGTATATTAACATTATCATTTTTCTCAATTTCGTTAAATTAGATAATTGCACAATTATGGAGGTAGTTGCGAAGATCCAAGATCAGCTGCAGCAATGCAGAATTTCCAGGGGTCCACAACGCATAACATGGTAGCCATTAGCCTAGCTGTAATCTGTATTCTGCAGTGTGCCCTAGTCTCGCACGACACCACATCACACAGACTTAGTGTACTGGTGTTGCTGGGCCCGGATAACAAAATTTTGCAGTGGAAATAGTAGCACGAGTTTAGACCAGTGCGATAACAGCTGATGATTTGCATCGTCTTTATTATGCAGGACTTGGGTGTGTGTCAAATTACTGAACCTACTTTCCAAGTATGTATGCAGTTTCTGAACCAGTACAGTATGCATGTTATCACTATGAGTCACCCTCACTTCATACAGTATTAAAATCCTTGTTATCTCTTATGTTGTTTTCTCTTTTCCAGTTATCCTTCTGGTGTTACGGAAGCCATCATTCTTGCAGAGCTGTATCATGAGGTCCTTTGTTATGTACCTACCATGATGGTGCCATAGGGCCGGCCAACATTGTGGGCACCAAAATAGAGCCATCCATTAGCCTATTAGTCTTGCAACCAGGCCTTCTCCACCTCCAATTTTTGATCACTTACAAAAACTAGAGGTAGGAAAGACCTGACAGCAAGGCTGCTAATTCCTGCTAAGACTTAGTAAGAGGGAAGAGGAACTACTTAGGAGTGAGGAAGGTGATATGTTGGCGTTCTCTTGCAGTTGCCATGTTGATTGTTTTATTTTCCATATGTAGCTGCAATCCACTGGGGGGAAACTTTCCATCTGCAAGTACAAGCCTCAGAAAAGTAGGTTGATGGCCTCATACCCAAGCTGTATCCCCTGTCTTGGGAATGAGGTCGTGAAGGAGGGAGTGCAGTCTTGTGAAAAATTTACCGTTCCTTCCTTCTTTCTTTTCTTCCTTCCCTTCCTTTCTCTCCTCCTTCCTTCTCTCCTCCCTCTCTCCCTCCCTTCCTTTCCCTCCCCCTCCTTCTCCCTTTCCCTCCCCCTCCTTCTCCCTTTCCTTCTTCCCCTCCTTCTCCCTTTCCTTCTTCCCCTCCTTCTCCCTTTCCTTCTTCCCCTCCTTCTCCCTTTCCTTCTTCCCCTCCTTCTCCCTTTCCTTCTTCCCCTCCTTCTCCCTTTCCCTTCCCCTCCTTCTCCTTCTTCCCCTCCTTCTCCTTCTCCTTCTTCCCCTCCTTCTCCCTTTCCTTCTTCCCCTCCTTCTCCCTTTCCTTCTTCCCCTCCTTCTCCCTTTCCTTCTTCCCCTCCTTCTCTCTTTCCTTCTTCCCCTCCTTCTCCTTCTCCTTCTTCCCCTCCTTCTCCTTCTCCCTCTCCTCCTGCCTCCCCCTCCCTCAGAGGTTACTGTATCTGCTGTGTTAGACTCCCAGACAGTTGACCCCAACTGTGTCTTGGTGGTTCGTATCACTGCTTCTCACAACATTCCCAGAACCACTACCAGTATCCTTGCTCGACTGTCAAGACAATCAACAGTTGGTAGTTCTTATGGCATCCTATATATCCTAGAGCATGTGACAGCTATTCTGAAGCCAATTTTGATTGGATGGTATAGTTGGTGTTTGTGAACCAGAGGTTTGCAGAAACACCCCCCTCCCTCGGGTTTTTGGATGAGTAAATGTCAAATGTACATGTATGTTTTGTGTTCTGCTTGATTTCAATCCTTGACGGTTGTGTTTCATTCCAGAAGTCATCCAGCTTGGTGACTGCAATGATGATGGGAATAGGTACATTGAGATGTACCTTCACAGAAAGTTCTATGACATCACTGATATTCTCACTGTGAGCATTACAGTCACTTCCCTACTCCCTTCTCCCTCCCACCTTCTCCCTCCCACCTTCTCCCTCCCACCTTCTCCCTCCTCGTGTGTACTTTTTCATGATTGTCCTCCAAAGTCAGAAATAACAGCAGAACAATTGTCAAAATGGAGCCCTCACAATACTCTTTTACAGGATGGTATAGTCTATCGAGTTAGGCCACCTTCTCTCGCTCGCCGGAAGTTGGGGGCAGGGTTAGCAACTTCCGGTGAGGTATGCATGCAGAATAGGAAGATAGTATCACATGAATGCAGGCAATGAAAGCTGGAGTGTGAGAGTCTGGAAATAAGGCTATGAGTGCAATATCTCACCATATTATCCATAGTAGTAGTAGTGAAGTAGATACTGAAGCGTAAATTGTTCAAGTCAAGTCCTATAAGATGTGTGATCGTTTATCAGAGTTGCATGTGTACAATTCTCTCTCTGTTCTATGTGCTATACAGAGCCACATTTTTGTCATGCAGGAAGCATTTCTATGGATTACAAGCTTTCTGTCTATCGTCCCTCCTGTCCAGACCCACCCCTTGCGCATGACCTGCTGTCGTTTGGTTCCTTCAAACTCTGTGTCTCGGGGAAAGCAGAGAGCAAGCCTTCAGCTGCTTCCCACTGAGCTTGTAACGATTGTGCTGGACAAGAGCAAGTGTGAAGAATGGCAGAGGAAGTGAGAACCTTGTTACTTTACTACCCACTACAAATGCTGTGACAGTTTGTTTCAAGCCTCCACCGCTTGTTGCAGGAGGACTCATCCTTTGTGTCAATCATTTGTATAGCAACCTCTACAAGGGATGAGGAAATGAGCATCGTTACACTCTTATTACCTGCTGTCAGTAACAAGCTGAAACTGCTATATAATCCAGCTATTTGTCTTGCAGTTGTACTGCAAGACAAATAGCTGGGGTTAAGTTCTCTTGCAGGATAAGAAAGCTGGGATTACTTTGTCTCTTGCAGTTGTACTGCAAGACAAACAGCTGGGGTTAAGTTCTCTTGCAGGATAAGAAAGCTGGGGTTACTTTGTCTCTTGCAGTTGTACTGCAAGACAAACAGCTGGGGTTAAGTTCTCTTGCAGGATAAGAAAGCTGGGATTACTTTGTCTCTTGCAGTTGTACTGCAAGACAAACAGCTGGGGTTAAGTTCTCTTGCAGGATAAGAAAGCTGGGATTACTTTGTCTCTTGCAGTAATACTGCAAGACAAATAGCTGGGGTTAAGTTCTCTTGTAGGATAAGAAAGCTGGGGTTACTTTGTCTCTTGCAGTTGTACTGCAAGACAAATAGCTGGGGTTACAAGGGCCTGAGTGCAGTTTTTAGTGAAACTACACTAGGAAAATATTTCTACGTAAATTAACTCCCCACTTTCTGTTTACCACATGTACAAATTGCCATTCTCACACCTGTGGGTTCTTATACCACTGAAGATGATCACTGTTGGCTAGTGTAGTTTCACTAAGGTTTGCATGTCTGTACCTAGCCACACAGGCCTCTAAACAGTAAGGGCCTTGGTACAAGAGCAAGTAATCTTGACTGGCACCTCTTGACTTCTAGGTTTATGACACTTGGGTGCTTAGAGCATGGCAGCATTGTTCAACCAGACTACATTCAAAGTGTCTATGCAAAGGTTAGTGTGAAGCGTATTTAGATTTGTGGGTGAGTACATTTGGTTTTGATTCTACACATTTATGTAGGTGGTGGAAATTGAGACTGAAGAGTTGGTGCACTCTCCTGATGGAGATACGTTCAAAAGAGTGAGTCCACGCTTAAACCAGCCCCTTGTGGAGTAGAACTGCCAAGTGCCCAACATGATACACATTGTATGCAATCTTGAAATTCTGTTATATGCATCCTCAGAATCTGGAAACTATGTATGTGACAGTGAGATTCGAGTAACAGTAGTGGGAATCACTTGTGTAAGCTCTCCAGAGCAGTTCTTACTTGCGTTGACCAGATCATTCAGTATGTAGGACACAAATTCTTGGTTAAACAAAATGTACAACCCGCCTGCCTCACCAATTGAGCATCCAGTTGTGCCAATACATGTGGGACTAGCAAGGTGAGGCAAAGCACAAGACCTTTGTGCAACCTTGAGATATCGTGTAAAGCTGCTGTGCTTTTTTCTCACACAATCTACAAGTGTGACCAAGGAGGTGAAAGCTTTATACTCAAGAAAGAACAAGCAGACTAATTGTGCATGCTTTACTAACAGTAAAGATGTGTCAAAAGCAGGAAGACACATTTCTAAAAGGATAGGTGAAGGAATGAAAGAATCCTTTTTGTAGTGGATCCGGAAATGAAACAACTATTTTGCTGTAAGTGTTCTTGATTGTCCAGTATTACTGTATTAACATGTGTCCAGGTGATTGTGCAGTTAGCAGACGTGCATATGGTGAGCCAATGGACAGTGCAGCTGATTTTGTGGGACAACTATGTTGCTTTTGTAAGACTTTTTGACAAGGTAGGTACTGGATACCAAGGTAAGGTACACTGGCTTCTTTCCCAGTGTTAATTGGTTTTTTTAACCCTATACATGACTGCGGAGGGCTTAGCTTAGAGAGAGATATCTACCATAGCTCATACAAGACAGTAGCTTTAGTAGTCTCTTTTCCATTTCCTCTCTCTTCTCCTCTCCTCCTCTTGTCTTCTTCATCCCTCTTCTCTCTTCTTCACTTCTCCTCTTTCCTCTCCTCCTTCCTCTCCTCTCTCCTCTCTTCACTCCTTTCCTCCCACCTTCTCCTCCCCTCCCTTCTCTCCCCTCCTCCTCTCCTCCCTCCTCTCCTCCCTTCTCTCCTCCCTTCTCTCCTTTCTCCCCTCTTCCTCTCCTCCCTACTCTCCTCCCTCCTCTACTCCCTCCTCTCCTCACTCCTCTCCTCACTCCTTTCTCCCCTCCTCCTCTCCTTCCTACTCTCCTCCCTCCTCTACTCCCTCCTCTCCTCACTCCTCTCCTCCCTACTCTATATACTCTCCTCCCTCCTCTATACTCTACTCCCTTCTCTCTTTCCTCATCTCCTCCCATTCAAGGGGGATGTGCTGTTCTTGCAAAGGCCATATGCTAAGCCCACACCAAGAGGATCCTTCTACCTGGAGCATGGCCCGGCCACCATCATCTACCTGGCTCCCTTTGAACCAATACAAGTAACCTGTAGCTTTAGAGCTCTGGCTAGAGATACTTGTAGCAAGGGGACTCTCTCATGAGAAGGGCACCAAAATTTGAAATCAAAAGAAATTCTACAACAACATATTAGTTTACATGACTGTGATGAGCATGTTCATTTTTCATCTCTGTCACACCGTATAGCGCTAAATTTTTGCGGGTCTTTAATTTCGCGAAATTCGCGAATTTTCAACCGTTTGCGAAATTATTTCAACAAAGTTTTTGACATGTAAACTACAGTTTTCACATGCAAGACGTCGATGGACAACATCCCGGGGCTATGCTTCCAAATCCGCAAAGGGACGCTCTCCAAAGATATACCCTCCAAGTAGGCATTGCTTTGCTGACAGCTGCGAGCTCGAGCGCGGACGACGGTGTGGACAGTGTTATGACTCTATTATCTATGATTAGATAGAACTTGCTTGTATCATAGATAATAGAGTCAAGTAGTACTTCCGTGTAGTGGCCGCGTTAATTGGGATGTTTCCAATCCCGGTTATGACTCTATTATCTATGCTTGTATGCCACGCCCATGCTACATTATGTTGCGGCGTGCGCATGGTTTAGACAGCGAATTCGCGAAATTATTTCAACGAAAACTTCACTGCCATTTGCAAAAAATTTAGACCCTCGAAAATTTAGCACTATACGGTATGCTTACTGTAAGAACTTCACAATATTTGTAGTTTTTGCAGGCAAGCTTAAAACTCTGAACATTTTCTTGAAGAATGACCTTGTGCCACTTTATTACTCCATGAACAATCGATGCACAAGAGTGCTATCATTGTAACTGGCACTTGTAACTCACGCATGTAATATGCTGTCAGCGAGTGCATCATTGCAACTGGTAGCTACTTGGCTCTCACATTCGTGCAGGAGGTGGTGCCCAGTCAGTGCCCCAGGCTGCAGTTACAGGCACCAGTCACAGTCAGGAAAACTGATGATGTAAGCTGATGGATGTTGGCAAACGTTTGGTTGTGTGTGGGTAGTAGTGACCTGCATTGAGAGAAGGTGGCCTAATCCTGAGGTAGCCTTTACACAACTTTTGTTGCTTGCAGTGCAAAAAAGTGTACTTTTCGTACTGCAAGTAATAACATTCTTGTAGAGACGTGGCTAAAGATGTAGCTAGTAAGGTTCTTGCAAGTCCAGTCATATTAATTAGTCACATCCCAGACCTTCAGCTTGTGGATTGAATGTGAGAAATGGAATAGTCAAGTCCCACTGTATCTGATCACATGAGTGGTGTTGGGTAGACAGATGGTAGACCTCTATGGCAAGGGTCTTAGCTAAAATATGGTATGTGGAAGCCTTCAAGTTATGGAACCCCAATTAAAGGGTGTACACTGTTGGTAAAGTAAGGAAGGCCTTCAGGATATTTGTCCAATTTGTTCCCCAGGGCAGGCTGGATTTCACCTCCTACCCAGAGAAGCTCACGGTTGCCGACATACCTCCCAACATGATCAATGGCGTGCTGTGTGCACTGTGTCAAGAGATCAGGAGAAAGGTTTTTGGGCTCATTTGTATGTAATTGCAGCAACGCATGAGAAAATGTCAGTAGGTACTTGTACATACACCACCTATACAAGCTAGGAGTACAAGACCCTTTATACTTCTCTATCCATCCAACCAGATACTTACAAAGTGATGTAATGTGATATATATATATAAATGGGATTTTTAATATTTGTATGTACAAATACAGCTACTTTTGCATGTGTAGTCTTGCTGGGAACTTTGATATTGATGGTCAAATAGCTATATACAATGGATTCCTCCCACATTCAGTTAACACAAATGTCTCACACCTTCAGGAGTTCATAGCAGATAGTGATGGTGAACTGGAGAGATTCACAGCCATTGTACATGACCGCACAGGTACTACCTACACATGCCATGGGCTGGGCAGAGAGGCCTCTTCCTGGTGGTTCTGGCCACTCCTCATACCAATACCTACACTCTCTCTAACACAGTGTGCATTCTACTGTCTCACACGTCACTGTACATTGTACTACTGATTTTGTTGCTCAGGTAGTATTCCAGTGGTGGTTTTGGACCCTGGTCTTGGAATGTTTGAAAAGATCTACTGCCAACAGGTCAGCAAGCCTGGCCCAAAGCTTCCCTGTACCATCTATCATGTGTACTGTGTACACTCTACTAGGACTGACCTATCCTACTGTACCATCTATCATGTGTACTGTGTACACTCTACTAGGACTGACCTATCCTACTGTGCCTACATCATGCACACACTGTAAACAAATTTGCTGTTTTAGCAAACTATTTGGTTACCGGCGGTAATACAATCATGTGACTATCCTTCCTATGCTAATTCAAAGAATATGGTACTTGTAAAGCATTTTGTGGGAGACTAGTAAAGTTTATTTAAATACTAGGACTACGCATGCGCAGGATGAGGATGGAACAACTTAGCAATGAGCTGGTTGTAGGGCGACGCCATGTCTACTGTGCGAAAAAGGCAAAACAAGCTTCACATTCGCTGTTCAGCGGCTCGATGCGCCCTTGGCTCCACCTGCTAAGCTGAAATTTACACCCATCCGCACCAGCGCCTGCCCCAAAAGAAGCTCCGCCCCTCTCTCCACGTTCGAAGGCAGCAGAGCGAAAGGGAAGACCACAGACTATTCTATGAAACTTTGACATAAATGGCGAAGACCGTGTGTCAAGAAACTCAGGGTGACATCACAAACCTGACAGTCCATCTGCACTGTTCCCACCATAATTTCAATGTCAGCATCAATGATGGATTTGTTTACGTCCATCTGTGTCCGTAGCAACTAATTTTCATGTTTTGTATCAACAATAATGTGTTAGCTATATCAACACTTTTTAATGTATCCATAAACAATATTGTTGTTACAAATGTAAGTCTTACCCAGGGGGGTGGACTCTACATGTAGAGTCCACAGACGGTGGCTCTAAGTGGTTTAGAGCCCTCACACTGACCAATCAAATCCTCTAATATTAGATTAGATTTGAGATCCAATACTTTTTTGGCCTGTGTTTTCTATTATATTATATTATGCTGATCACGTGACATTCAGCCAATCAGGTGTTTAGAATTTGGTCAGGTGACTGAACTTTAAATTGCTTAATTGCACACTTTTGTGTGCATTAAGTTGTTACCTATTTACAGGTAATGGTTGCTTAACTCAAGTTTCTCCTTCTACAGTGGCTTGTGTTGGTTGGTCTCTCTTCGTGTGTTGATGAGGATGACCTGGGACTCTCTCTGGTGTGCAACCTGAGGGAAGGAGCAGCCATTTACAATGGTATGTGAAGCAGTATCAGTTCATCCGCATGGGAGCTTCTGTGTTCTCTTTCTTGGCACTGTACTACACAAATGCCTTTAGTTATGTAAGTGTTCTTACTAGTCTCATTCCCAGATCCTCAGTACCTAGGGTCTGGGAACGAGACTGTGTTCTTACATACCGCCTCTCTCCTCACGCACCACACCAACACACTGGCACTGTAGTCAGCTCCCTTCCTGGTTTGCTAACCTCCCCCTCCCTCTGCTCTCACGTGACACTAGCCAACTGTCATGGCAGCACGGCGTTCACCACGGTGGCAGGAGTGGTAGGGTGGTACTGCACCTCTGAAGATACACAACCGGTGGAGCCAGTCCGTATCCTTAATACATCATAGCTATATGTCATTGGTCAAAGGCCTTTGACAATAGAGGACTATCAGTTAGTAATGTGACTATTTGGCAGGCAAAGGTCTGGACAGAATCAAGTTGTCTAATGTCCTTCAATAGATGTGGGTTTAGATGCCATGTTAGTGCTCAAAGTATATTGTTTGTATAGCCCTGACTAACTTCCCATAGACTGCAGTTGCAGGAAGAGGGTGCAAGAAAGAAAACATGGAATGTTCACATGCCAGGGCTGCAGGTATACGCTGAGACCACATTCAGTGGTGATATGAAGAGAGAGTATACTAGTGATATGAAGAGAGAGTATACTGGCGATATGAAGAGAGAGTATACTGGCGATATGAAGAGAGAGTATACTGGTGATATGAAGAGAGAGTATACTGGAGATATGAAGAGAGAGTATACTGGAGATATGAAGAGAGAGTATACTGGCGATATGAAGAGAGAGTATACTGCCGATATGAAGAGAGAGTATACTGCCGATATGAAGAGAGAGTATACTGGTGATATGAAGAGAGAGTATACTGGAGATATGAAGAGAGAGTATACTAGTGATATGAAGAGAGAGTATACTAGTGATATGAAGAGAGAGTATACTGTCTCTACCACTGAATGTGGTCTCAGCATACCTATACTCTGCAAAAACAAGTTGGTTGTTTTAACCACAGAGTGGTTACACTATCTATGGTATACAAGCTGGAGAGACAGTAGTTATGAGTGGTTTACTTTGGTATGAAAGACTAATTGAACCTGAGAGGCATGTTCATCTTACAACCACAATACACTGACAACCCTCGGAACATCTGTGAAGGGTCCTTACAAATGCACTTCAAAGTTGCAGTAAGGAACTTCCACACTCTTAATGCAAGCAGGTGCTTGGAACCAAAATTAATACTTTGCTAACATAACAACTTTGTTTTACAGTGTGCAAACAACCCTCAGAACATCTGTGAGGGAATCACGACTACAATTTTGCGACTATCCTTACTATGCAAGATTTATGAATGCAGTGCTGGAAAAGAATTCATGCAGTGGGAGCTGATACTTGAATAAACTTTACTAGCCTCCCAAAAATTTACTGACCAGTTGTATATTGCAGTGCATGTCCTTTGCACCATGATGGATAAGGTAGCTAATGGGTCAAACGTTTTACAAGCACTGCATTCTTTGAATTAGCGTGGGATGGACAGTCACACAATTGCAAATAATTTACCGAAACCACAAGACAGTGCACACAATGTGTCATGGTTGTAATATGAACTGGGCAGCTGCCTCTCAGGTTGCCTTATGCAATTAGTCTCTATGACTCTTTCATAACCACCATCTCTCTAGCTAGTCTGCAACCACTCTGGAAAACAAAAACCAATTTGTTCTTGCAATGTAATTATTCAGTGGGTATGCAAAGATACTGTATTTCTCCTTTCTCTTGGTCTGTCTCTCTCTCTTCTTTCCTCCCCCCCCCCCCCCCCCCCCTTTCTCCTTCTTTCCCCTCTCTCTCTTCCTTCCTTTTTCCTTTCTTGTCCATTCCTCTTCCCCCTTTCCTCCCTTTCCACCCTCTCCCTCTGTGCAGTCAACCTGATTTAGTGGAGCTACAACCACATGTAGGACAAAAGCTAGGAAACCTGAGGTGTGCTAATACACATAGAGCCTCATTCCCAAGCTCTCTACCACGTGAAACAAAATTGTACTTCAAGCAACAGAGGTTATGGCCTAGCCTCGTTCCCAGGCCTCCCCCGTTTTTACCTTCCTTTGCATTCACAATAATACACGAGAGCAGAAGACAGGCGAAAAATAAAACTTTTTTTTTTTAGCCAGTCTTCCGCTCCCGTGTATTACTGTGAACACAAACAGAAGGTAAAAACAGGGGAATCCTGGGAACAAAGCTAGTTGTGACCTGAGAATGAGGCTATTAAACATATTAACATCATAGTTCACTAATTTCAGTCTCCTGGTGTTTTATCAAAGTGTTTTACCGAGTTCTATAATATATTGCACATCAGTAACCATTATGTGCAATCTTAACTGATTAGCCCATTCCTTAGTTTTTACAAAGCATGTATGTAGCCACAATAATAGTTAACCAGACATGGTTGACCTTTGCTAATTCTAATTACTGGGGTCGTCACTAATTGGTCTTGGATATTAGCTTTGCTATGACTGGACCCCTCTCAGTAAAAGCCAAGAGAGTCTGTCTGTTGAGATATGGAAATCAATTAGTGATGACCCCAGGTAAAGGTCAACCATGTCCTACCTCCCCTGACCAATACAGGTTCAGGATATCAGTTCACAAAAGTAACATACACACAAAACATTCCAGCATTGTGGACTCCAAAAGAAATAGCTACAATTGTGCCTTCTGTGGTGTTCATGCATGGTAGAATAGCTCTCCTGTTTTTGTAATGTTACACTTCTCTCTACTGCACAGTGATGAATCACAGTGTTGGCGGTGGCAGTTCAGTCTGGGAGCAGTGCTACAAGATGACACAGGGAGTATCCAGGCTCAGATAACTTCACTGGCAGCCAAAGTTAGGAGTTCATGATGATGTCATTTACATATTATGTGCAATAAAAATGACATCATCATGAACTCGTGGGATGTACACATGGCTAGCCTCATTCCCAGGGCTCAACCACAGCATCTTCAACTTCTCAGCCAATGCAAGGAGAAAATCTTTGTTGCATAACTTAGCTTGATGAAGGTTTACCAAAGATCGGGTTAAAGTACAAGTACACAGAAAGGGAAACAATTTTATTGCAAAGAGCACCTATCACTATCTTACCATACCAGATGGGAGCTTCATTTCATACTCAAGCGTGTATTCATTTTTAAAGCCAAAGTGAGCATAATCATATGCACTCAATCATAGATACGAGAAGCTATCAGAGACTTGGTAGACTCTCTATGTAGGGATGGCGCCGACGCGCAATATATGCAATACTTAAGCAAAAGCCGTATAACTTCACCACAAACACGCTAAAAGCTTATTTAATAGGCTTTATAGGTCTAACTGTAACCATAGATGATAAAGCACTGAAACTGTTCGTAGCTCTATTATCTATGCTGTAACTGAGATTAACATCAAAAAAAAAAGTACAGAAACAAGACTTTAAAAATGTAAAAAGATGTAGGGATGGCATGCCAAAAAGTATAATTATGCAAACAAGGTAGGGATGATAAAGTAAATTTACAAAGCCCGATCCCTACATCTTTTTACATTACAGTTGCAAACTAGTGTGAAAACGATGCAGGGATGAGGCTTTGTATATTTAGCTTCACTATTATATCATCCCTACCTTGTTTGCATACTTTTTGGCATGCCATCCCTACATCTTTTTACATTTTTAATGTTTTTTAAGTCTTGTAGGTTTGGGCTGAAAGCTCTGTTTTTGTTTTTTTATGGCTAACTTACACCACTGGTTCCAAGTTGATAGTCTGCTGATGTAAGAGTAACTGATCACTATTAAGTTTATACGGTAAGTCATAACTTTAAACCAATAAAAGAACACGCCCATATACTCACTTTATTGATATGAGCTCAGTTGCTGAAACTGTCAGTAAGACTCCAGTTTAACCCTCACAGGATCTTCTCCAGAAGTCTCCCTCAGAGTTTGCTGCACTGCCTTCCCATGAGCAGCAGAGCCTGCTGGACAACTACTGCAGCAGCAAGCAGCATCACATGTTCTCTATTTCTCTGGTAAGAGAGTGGACCATACACAACAAAGTCAAATGAGAGAGAACTGAAACATTCTCTGTTTCAACTTAAGATCATGGGGAAAAGCTTTTGCTGGTGTTTCGGCTAGTTGTCATTGGGGCACTTTTTGCCCCAAAGACTTAAAAAATAAATTATTTTACCCAGTAATTGGCAAAGCTCCTAGTGACTTTGGACTTTCATTTTTTGCTTATTATGTTCTCTTTAGGTGCCGGGCACAGATGCAGTCTTCCAGATTAATGCTGTCTATCTAGTCCACTAAGAATGCACAGATGCAGTCTTCCAGATCAATACTGTCTATCTAGTCCACTAAGAATGCACAGATGCAATCTTCCAAATCAATGCTATCTATCTAGTCCACTAAGAATGTACAGATGCAGTCTTCCAAATCAATGCTGTCTGTCTAGTCCACTAAGAATGCACAGATGCAGTCTTCCAAATTAATGCTATCTAGTCCACTAAGAATGCACAGATGCAGTCTTCCAAATCAATGCTATCTATCTAGTCGACTATGAATGCACAGATGCAGTCTTCCAAATCAATCTAGTCGACTAATAGTGCACAGATGCAGTCTTCCGAATCAATGCTATCTAGTCGACTAAGAATGCACAGATGCAGTCTTCCGAATCAATGCTATCTAGTCCACTAAGAATGCATAGATGCAGTCTTCCGAATCAATGCTATCTAGTCCACTAAGAATGCATAGATGCAGTCTATCATTTTGAGGGGGAGTGGCCTGGTCTTGCACTTCCGTTCAGTGGGTGATACAGTTCCAAAGTCGATCGGTCGACCATGGAGAGCTGGAGAGCTATCCTGTGTTGCTGTGCCTTTCTGCTGACCACCTTGCAGGGTAAGTGCGCGGTTCTGGCTGCACATCGCACGAACTGCATGATAAAGCTATAAATAGCCTAGCTACTAGATATTTACAGGCGGGCGGGCCTGCTTCTCAACTCCTGTGGTTCCCATTAGCAGCTGGCCCACCGTGGAAGCATACTAAATTAAGCTTAGGAGTTCAGCACTAGCGCTATTACCACGAAGAACCTAGCTGGCCTACATGTATTTATCATTCAGCATAGTCATAGCAAATAGAACCAATGAAAATCAGTACACCCTTGTGTTGATGATCAATCATGTGCAACAGATCCAGATTCAATCCTTGATAAGTGAGTATATGGAGCTTTGCATAGTCTCACAAGCCATACCCTTCGCAGAGAGAGGAAGGGTCTGGTCACGCTGCAACCATAGATAATATATACCCGAAGAGCGCGGATCTGATTGGTCACGACAAGTTTCTGTCGTGGCGACAACTCAATGGTTGCAGCGTGACCAGACCCTTCCTCTCTCCTGCGAAGGGTGTGGCTTGCGAGACTAGAGCTTTGCATTGCGCATCGTAGTCAAGCAAGTCAAATTGTTTGTGCGAGATCATCTCTGTGTAGAAAGGAATCTGCGAAGTGTTTAGTACAGATTAGACTTCAAACTGTCCCTTTAGCTGACATTTGCCTTCATGGACACGGATAGGCTTGGTTTTGTGAAGGGTGTGGCTTGCAGGACAAGGCGGGTTGTTTATCAAGGCTTCAAAGAAAACCTGTCTGTTAAGGACACGATTTGGAGTGGTCTTTATCATTAGCCTCGTTCCCAGGCCCCGCGAGCGAATGGTAAAATTTATCACGTGAGAAACGTCATAGGTAGAGAGACATGTGGGCGAACGAATGAACTCGCCCACGCTGTATGGACAGAATACAGTTGCGATAGCTTTATGGCCGACAGAATGGGACTAGACGGCACTATGCTACATTACCTGGCAGTACGGAAAGCTATGGTGAGCTTACACAGACCCGTACATTCGAAAATCACGCTAACCTACTCGCTTACCTGGCAAACTGACCGCTGTACACCTCGGAGAATGGCTTTCAAGGCGCTATTAAACGCCAAGGCGGCCCTTTCCTAGGCTTTGCTCAAGTTTTCTCTGCGCTTATTGTTCGAAAAAACTGCCTGAACGGGCTCCTACTAAAAAACAGCTACGTGTACTGTCGATTATCGATCAACTACGTGCGTGGGTAGTTTGGTTCCCAGACCCTTCCTTCCCTCGCCTCTCTCGCCCCGCCCATACAGGAAGGGTCTGGGAACCAAACTAGTGCGTGGGCACATCGACGATCCGCCTACACTCAATTAAGTCCTCTCTACCCTTCTCTCTACCCCTACGTCACTCACGTGATGAATTATTCCAGGCCCTCTACCGCTTTTCCGTACTGCAAGCGACGGAAAGCTGGGCGGGGCCTGGGAACGAGGCTACTTTATCATTCTGTGTCAAACACTTTGCAGAGCCCTTTCTACATGGAGATTATCTCACACGAAGTTGACAAGTTGACATAAATGCCACAGAAACTTTAGAAAATGTACTCAGACGATGCACTGGCTGTAAACTGATGATCTTTGTGTGGAGCTTGTGCAGCATCTCGACTGGTTTTCCAGCAGTTTTTAGCACAGTCTCCGTAATTTTGTTCCGCAAATCGTGACATTTCTTAACAAGGATTGCATCACTAATTTCAACCTGTGATATACCTTTAGTAATTTAGCATCCATGATGATAGTATCCATGATCATTGTCATCTCTTGTGAGTGGGTGTAGTGGAACTAAGCTAGGTAAACAGGCTGTACCCCTTGTTGTTAGTGCCTATTGCTGGACTGTGTCCAAAAGGTCCCAGGTCCAGCAACCACACTAGCAGCACAGATGTACTCCAGCCTTAGGGTACACTCAACCCTACCACAACATAGTCTGGTAGAGCCAGACCCGAGCATGGAGCGCGAGGGTCTGGTAGCAAACCAATATTGCATTTTGTACAGTAGGAATGCAATTATCACGTGGATTACATAATGCCTATTAAGTTTTTGAATTCAGGATTCAGGTCATTGTAGCCCAGTTTCTACCTCTGCCAAGTTCTGACTGCTTCTCAAACACTTTCTGAATCTTAGTTACAACACCACGTTTGACAAATTCTCGCGAATAATGAAATCTACTGTTCGCCGGATGTGTAATTACGTGTTCTGCAATCTGATTGGACTGCAAATTTTCCGCAGCAGTACAAAATGCAACATAGGCTTGTAACCAGACTCTCGTGCTATGCTTGGGTCTGGCTTCACCAGACTAGCCAAAGAATATGTCCTTTGGGGGAGACATTAAAAGTTGTCAGTCTCTGGTTCTATTGATCTCCCGGGTTATTCAACCTCATCCATAATTTGATTAAGGGATTCTATTTCCAGGGGGTTCATAATGTAATAATAACAAGGCACTTCCCTATAATTTACAATTGCTAAGACTGCAGGGCCGGCGCCATAGGGACGACTGGGGTGGCCATGGCTGCCCCACTTTTTTGGCCCCCCTTCAAAAAAAATGCCAATATCTTTAAGCCTAGTTTGAGGTGAATTTGAGTTCACTTGAAATTCACGCTAACGCTACGCCGCAATTACACGTTATTTGAAGAGGAGTGAAATTCACAGTATGTACTTCGGCCAGTTTGATTGTCGTGGTGAGCGCTGTGCTAGCACTGGATGTGATTCTTACTTGTAACTTAGTTGACCAGTCCCGATAAATACACACTACAGCCCCTTTGCATCTGAAAATGTGTCCGGAATACCACGCTTTGGCCGCTAAGTTTGAGCACGAGGTAAACGGCGAGAAGGCTTCCTGACCGCTAGCTGAAAATTAAACTAAATTTTACGCCAGCACTTTGCGTGAGGGTATACCGCCAGAAGCAGCTTCGCAGCCGCTTTCCTTACTGGCCGCCCCACTTCAAAAGAGCTGGCAGCTGGCCCTGGGTTGGTTTTGTTGTTTCACAAGCCCGACCTGACCCAAGAATTTCCTGAATGTTATAAACTATTTGCAGTTTAGAGAAAACTATTTGCAGTTAGAGAACTTCCCCATACCTGGCCATGAAATGGTTTGGCTTCTTGAAAGCTTTCGCAGTAGCATGGGTAGACTAAACTACTTTAAAATCACCACAAAACAGTAGTTAACTTAAAGTACTTATACTAACTCTTTTAGATTTAGTAATTAAAAGTACAACTAAACTAACATCTAGAATTAAACTAAAACTAACCTACTAGTCCAAACATTAAACTAAAACAACACTGACTTCAATGTTACGATGGAGCTTTGAAATTACAGAATGCTGTTCTACCGGCCCTACGTCTTGTCAGAGGCTCAACTGCACAGTACATCTGAACAGGATCTCGATTGTAACAGTATTTAAAACAAGCTACCTTACCATTAGGGTAGTCTCGTTCCCAGACCAATGAGAAACGGTCTGGTGAACCAAGTTGAATTTCTTGGGCTAGCGCACACTTTTCCAACAGTGTAACCTAGTAACGTTCAAAATATTTTGCAGCAAACCCGCTCAAAAAAGGTACGGATACTCGAATTGAGAAGAACAACTTTTACTGTTGTAAGGGAGGTGCTACGTAATAGTTACCAATCTCACAATGTCATTGGTCCTTACCACACTTTGTAGGAATAAGCCCAAGAATATTGACTTTGTTCACCAGACCATTTCTCGCCGGGAGGTGCGCACGGGCTGGGCACGAGATTACCATTAGGGCCTCAAAACAACCAGATATTTATATACTCAACTTTTTAGTTGCTAATGCATATGACGGGTCAACTAATCACTGATCAGCACACTTTTCAAATTTCTGATCTTCTTTTTGGACTCTAGTGGATCTGACGTACATGACTGGCCTTCAAAGTGTTCTTACTACTAGTGAAGGATCGTACACTGTTTGTTGCAAATGACCAATCATCCAATTGTTGTAGCCCTATATACATGCCATAGTGGAATTAATGTTCCCAGGCCTCCAGGTTTTTTCACTCATCTGTGGAGATAATATGTGTACAAGGTGGAGAGAATGAAACTAAATAAGGCCACTCCAAGTTGATTCATTGTTTCCCATTTCCCACCCGCATCCATTTTATGAGCCACATTATTTTGTTCATTGTGCATACGTTTATTCATTACGATGGTGCTGCGGATCACGTGAACAACTTAACGACCATGTGCTTGCACACAACTGTCATGAACTGTCGAAGTCCTGTGTGTTCGATGACTGATTTCGAATGGCCGGCACAATTGTAAACGTTTGCATTTACTCTATCAACCAAATGTACGATGCTGCCGTGGACGATCATTTCCATGGCGGTTGAAGAGCATTTGTTCATCGATTTCTTCATGTCTAACATCACACCCCACCTAGCTGGGTCATAGCCTCTGGTAATGGTGAACTGCCCACCCGCATGTCCTCAAGTTTCCAGTGTAATGGGAAACAATGAATCAACTTGGAGTGGCCTAAGAGAGAAATAAAAAAAAACTATCCATGCACATTAAGTGCCCCCTCCCCCCTCTCCCTCCTTCAAGGTGTTTCATCCCAGCAGCCGGAGGTGTGTCAGTCCCTCGTAGCTGCCTCACAACGCAACCCACTCTGCCAACCAGTGGGCAATTGCACCGGGCTCATGTGCCAGCTACAGAACAGATTCTTCAATGGGTCTGTGGCCTCATTTCAGGCCCGCAAGTGTCAAGATCCGGTTGTCGTAGAACTGCTGATCACCTTCAGTAATGGTACGGTTGGATTCCAAAGAGAATTCAATCGCAGTCAGACAGTGTTTGATACCTTGCAAACACAAGTGATAAGAGTGCAGGTGACAATGGTGAGAAATGCTACCTATCTCAACTTCTCGGTGAGTTGTCATACCTGGTCGCATGCACAAAAACTTAATTCTAGGAAACTAGGTTTCCAGGTCATTCCTAATTGGTGTCTAGATTTTAGCATGTGAAAATTGGGGGGAAGGTCTGGTCCATTTTATCGCTTAAGTAACATTATCTAGAGTGGGGGGAGGGTAGATTCTGCTTGTTGTTCTGGACAAACAAAATGTGTACAAACAGCCTTCTCTTGTACAGGGACTCTTTGTCTACCTAGCTAGACATTGACATCACCAACAGGATAAAACGAACCAGGCCTTCACCTCCATTTTTGTATGCTGAGATGCATCGATCAATGGCTGAATTGTCATGTGAATGAGTACACAATATAGGTTTATGCAGCTTATAGTCAGAAGCTTTTAGTTACCCCACGCAGGCATGCATAAAGGGGTGAAGTGATCGGTTGTGTCTGTCTATCAATCAGTTATCAAAAGGGCAATTTAGATGTCTTTATGACTTGCGATTCACAGTATAAATCTTTGTATTTTAGCGTTATGTCTACCTAAAAACAGCTGAACCAGTTCTATTTGGAGCAGTTTCTTATTATTGGGCTCGTTGGATTGTTCCCATCCTCAAATGATGGAACGTAGTTTGGTTACAAGGCAAAACTGACCACGCTCATCCCAGATCCACATGTATCTACATTCTGTTTTAGAGTGCAGCTCAAGAAAGGGTAAAGTGCTGTGCTGGGCACAATGTTATTGTTGTTCCGGCTACAGGTCATGTGACATATTCCTTAACCACTTCATGACTGTAAACAAAAACTGGCAGCTCTGTGTAGTATAGGCTAACTGTTCATGGCATATGAATGTGACGTATATACTGTACAACCTGTATTTACAGTATACAATGTATAACAACTACACGTGTAGAACCTATATTTACAGTATACAATGTATAACAACTACACATGTAGAACCTATATTTACAGTATACAATGTGTAACAACTACACATGTAGAACCTATATTTACAGTATACAATGTATAACAACTACACATGTAGAACCTATATTTACAGTATACAATGTATAACAACTACACATGTAGAACCTATATTTACAGTACACAATGTATAACAACTACACATGTAGAACCTATATTTACAGTATACAATGTATAACAACTACACGTGTAGAACCTATATTTACAGTATACAATGTATAACAACTACACATGTAGAACCTATATTTACAGTATACAATGTATAACAACTACACATGTAGAACCTATATTTACAGTATACAATGTATAACAACTACACATGTAGAACCTATATTTACAGTATACAATGTATAACAACTACACATGTAGAACCTATATTTACAGTATACAATGTATAACAACTACACATGTAGAACCTATATTTACAGTATACAATGTATAACAACTACACGTGTAGAACCTATATTTACAGTATACAATGTATAACAACTACACATGTAGAACCTATATTTACAGTATACAATGTATAACAACTACACATGTAGAACCTATATTTACAGTATACAATGTATAACAACTACACGTGTAGAACCTATATTTACAGTATACAATGTATAACAACTACACATGTAGAACCTATATTTACAGTATACAATGTATAACAACTACACATGTAGAACCTATATTTACAGTACACAATGTATAACAACTACACATGTAGAACCTATATTTACAGCTGCAGTACACATGTAGAATGTATATTTACAGTACACTATGATAGAGCCACGTACATCCAAGTTGTGTGTGTGATGTGGGGGTGGATTACCATGCATCTGGGCAATCACATCAACTAACGAATATTAACTATGATTAGAATTCAAAGTATTTAGCAACGAGTATAATTAGATTGTCAGGCTCGCCCCACACTACATTTGGTCTAAATAAACGTTAGAATAGGTGATGGGGTATAATCAAGATGGCACTGTTGGAATCGGTTTCCAGACAGCTGCACTGTAACCATGGTTACATTTGGGAATTAGGGTGAAATCCACAACTGATGAACGTGATCACAGCACCTGATTGAGTCTGAACATCTTTGTTACCCAATATCCTGGCTGTGCAGTGCTGTACCATAGGTGGCAGCCAGATTGTGGGTGAGGGTTAGGGCTAATTAGGGAGGTGAGCAAGTGTAATTGTGTTCTATGGTGAGTGAGGCTTAAGCACTGCAAGTGCTGTCCGAGTCCGATCAAATTCTTCACAAATCCACACACACCCACACACACACACACACACACACACACACACACACACACACACACACACACACACACACACACACACACACACACACACACACACACACACACACTCCCCTCTCCACAGGCCCTGGCCCCTCAAATCTCAGCCCAGCTCATTCCTCCCACATTAGTACCACTGAACACCACCGAGTGTATGTGTGAGTCACTGGAAGACTTGGCCAACATCATCCATTCTCCAATTGAACACGACTGCTCCACCACTTCAAACTGTGATGGTGTTCACTGCGAACTGGACATTTTCGGGAATGTGTTTTTCGTCGAAGCGGTCATTCTCCCCTGTACCAATCCACCTGCTGCAGAAGTGATAGTGCAAAACTCACAACGACAGAACATATTTGTTGCAATTTTCAACACAACGGAACAAAGGGATATCGTGATCCTGGGCACTCGGATTACCGTGGATGCTATTATTGTGCATCGTGACTACTCCATGGATGTTGAGGTTAGTGGGGGGAGGGGGGACCAGTGGAAATTAAGTTCCATCCATGCATCAGAAAGGCCACTTGAATCGAGGGAGAAGGAGTTACCATAGATCAATTCCTCTCTTCTCCTCACACTCCCTCTTTTACTCTCTTCTCTCTCTCCCTCCCTCACCTCCCTCCCAGTTGCACAGGTGTGGTGGGTACTAGCTTTGGTTTGTACTTCTTGTAGCTGAAGTACTTCATAGCCTCCTCTCCCTCCCTCCCTTCCTCCCTCTCTGCCTTCCTCCCTTCCTCCCTTCCTCCCTCCATCCCTTTCTCCCTCCCTCCCTTCCTCCCTCCCTTCCTCCCTCTCTCCCTATCTCCCTTCCTCCCTATCTCCCTCCCTCCCTCCCTCTCTCCTCTCCTCTCCTCTCCCTCCTCCCCCTTTCCTCTCTCGCCTCCCTCACCTCTCTCCTCTCCCTCTCTCAGGCATCCCTATTGTCTGTCCCTGTATTTGGCCGAATAGACATCTTTCCACGTCACACCATCATTCTGGACCGCACTAACTGCACTGATGCCTCTGTTAGCCTCCCACCGACTGTTGCCCCGGTAACACCCACAGAGACCACACCCACTCCACCCAGCAATGCATCCGACACTTGTCTTGTTCTGTACAAGATTGTGCAGAATAGCACTACTGAACCGTTTGTATGTCGCCTGAGGGAGGGCTGTGATGGGTTCTGGTGCCGACTGGATATCGCAGACACTTACTACAACATAACCATCCAGGTAAGCCCCAACTAAATGGATCTTTGTGTGCACTTGGAGTGAGCGACTGAAGAAGAAAAAGAATACTGACTGTCATGTGGGAAATATATCCCACTCACCCTTGTAGCAGTTGGCTACCTGGTTAACTGCTATAACTGTAGAAGAGTAGGGGTATGGCAATTGTTGCCAGGGTAATTAAAGGTTGCTAGGTGACAAAATGTCAGTCCTCTGCCTGGGGATTACAGCTACTTTTTTGTCCAGAAATGACCATTCTCTCAGTTTGGATCAATGTGTGTGTGTGTGTGTGTGTGTGTGTGTGTGTGTGTACTTAGGTGGAGAACTTCACTGGGCTTGTGTTGGATGAATTTGGAATGGAACTCAGAAGCTGGAGTGTCATGAATTCCATCACTGTCAATCTTCCTATACTCACCAACACCTCCCTGAGGTTCTTCTCTAGTCTGAGGGGAGCCACGCTGGGAGTGAAGGTATGTGTGTTGAGTCAGGTGCCACTGGCGAGCTCTTGCTCAGTGGAAGTTGCGAGATTGAATGTTGGGAGGAAAGACATGTACATGGATCAGGTGTGGTCTATTTTATTGAGCTTGGAAGGGAGTGGGCTCTTGGAAGGGAGTGGGCCCTTGGAAGGAAGCAGGCTCTAGGTGGGAGTGGGCTCTAGGTAGGAGTGGGCTCTTGGTGGGAGTGGGCTCTAGGTAGGAGTGGGCTCTTGGTGGGAGTGGGCTCTTGGTGGGAGTGGGCCCTTGGAAGGGAGTGGGCTCTTGGTGGGAGTGGGCTCTAGGTAGGAGTGGGCTCTTGGTGGGAGTGGGCTCTTGGTGGGAGTGGGCCCTTGGAAGGGAGTGGGCTCTTGGAAGGAAGCAGGCTCTTGGAAAGGAGGACATATTTAGAGGCACTACTTATCTCAAGTGACTATAATGGCTCTTTGTGTTGAGATTAACCCCAGAGGAGGGAGGACATGACGTCACATTGTAGTGACAATCAGCGCGCTCTGATGACATTCCAAGGGCAAGAATCGTGGATGTAAGCTGCAAGGATCGCTCTATGGACTAAGTCATGACGGGCGCAAAGTGTTTTCGACTAAGCTGAAGCCATCTGGCTAGTCAAAATTGGTTATTACGGCGCACCTTGCTGGCTAAGCTTGTAAGTTGCCAGTTTATCACGGAGGGCCATTTTAACTGCCAGACATGTTCAGCTTTGTCAAAAACCTTGCACGCCCATTGCGCCCATCACGACTTTGTCCACAGAGCCATTCGTTTAGCTTGTATCCACACTTCTTGATCTTGGAATGTCAGCAATTGTAGGTATCACGTGATCGCGTCCTCCCTCCTCTGAGATTGCCCATAGCAAAGGGCCTATTGAGGCCCCACCTCCATTTCCCATTTAATCAGCCCGTACAGTGGGTAACTCTAGACCCGCCTTGTTCAACACACATTGTGCATCACATCTTTGTATTGCCTGTTCACCTCCACCTGTCTAGATTGATTTGGCTACACTGTCGCTGCAAGGCAACAACCAGCAAGGAGTTATAATGTACACCCTTCTACCATACTCAGAGATACCAGTTGCTGTTGGTACAGAGACACCAGGTACTGTCGGTACAGGGACACCAGGTACTGTCGGTACGGGGACACCAGGTACTGTCAGTACTGGTACAATATAATATGTGGAGAGAATGAAACTAACTTTAACATAAGAGAGAAATAATAAAATATCCATCCACATTAAGTGCCCCCTCCTCCCTCTCCCTCCTTCAAGGTGTTTCATCCCAGCAGCCGGAGGTGTGTCAGTCCCTCATAGCTGCCTCACAACGCAACCCACTCTGCCAACCAGTGGGCAATTGCACCGGGCTCATGTGCCAGCTACAGAACAGATCCTTCAATGGGTCTGTGGCATCATTTCAGGTCCGCAAGTGTCAAGATCCGGTTGTCGTAGAACTGCTGATCACCTCCAGTGATGGTACGGTTGGATTCCAAAGAGAATTCAGCCGCAGCCAGACAGTGTTTGATACCTTGCAAACACAAGTGATACAAGTGCAGGTGACAATGGCAAGAAATGCTACCTATCTCAACTTCTCGGTGAGTTGTCACACCTGGTCGCATGCACGAAACTTCTCGGAGAATCCTTGTTTTCCAGGCTAGTTTTTACTCACAGCACGTGAAAATGGAGGGAAAAGCCTTGGTCCATTCTATCACATGAATGCATGATGTCAATTTCATAGGACAGAGATACAGTACTAGTGTGTGCGATCGTAGAGCTTAACGTAAGAGTTCCAGTTTGAGAACTAAAAGGAACCCCCTTTCCCACTTTCTCCGCTATCACACATTTTCCTCTCCACACACACACACACACACACACACACACACACACACACACACACACACACACACACACACACACACACACACACACACCTCTCCACAGGCCCTGGCCCCTCTAATCTCTGCCCAGCTCATCCCTCCCACGTTAGTACCACTGAACACCACCGAGTGTATGTGTGAGTCACTGGAAGACTTGGCTGACATCATCCATTCTCCAATTGAACACGACTGCTCCACCACTTCAAACTGTGATGGTGTTCACTGCGAACTGGACATTTTCGGGAATGTGTTTTTCGTCGAAGCGGTCATTCTCCCCTGTACCAATCCACCTGCTGCAGAAGTGATAGTGCAAAACTCACAACGGCAGAACATATTTGGTGCAATTTTCAACACATCAGGACAAAGGGATATCGTGATCCTGGGCACTCGGATTACCGTGGATGCTATTATTGTGCATCGTAACTACTCTATGGATGTTGAGGTGAGTGAATTGAAGGAGAAACAGTCACAGTAGACCTGTAGATTGATAATCCTTACTCTTCTCTTCTCCACCCTCTTCTCTCCCTCCTCCCTCCTTCCCTCCTCTCCCTCCTCTCCCTCCCTTCCCTCCTCTTTCCCTCCTCTCCCTCCTTCCCTCCTCTCCCTCCCTTCCCTCTTCTCTCCCTCCTCCCTCCTTCCCTCCTCTCCCTCCTTTCCCTCCTCTCCCTCCTCTCCCTCCCTTCCCTCCTCTTTCCCTCCTTCCCTCCTCTCCCTCCTTCCCTCCTCTCCCTCCCTTCCCTCTTCTCTCCCTCCTCCCTCCTTCCCTCCTCTCCCTCCTTTCCCTCCTCTCCCTCCTCTCCCTCCTCTCCCTCCTCTCCCTCCTTCCCTCCTCTTTCCTCCTCTCCCTCCTTCCCTCTCCCTCCCCTCCTCTCCCTCCTTTCCTCCTCTCACTCCCTCCTCTCTCCCTCCCTCCTTCCCTTCTCTCTTTCCCATCTCTCTCGCCTCCTCAGGCTTCTCTTTCCCTCCCTTCGCTTGGCCAAATAGATATTCTTCCACGCCATACCATCATTCTGGATCGCACCAACTGCACCAATGCTTCTGTTAGCCTCCCACCTACTGTTGCCCCGGTAACACCCACAGAGACCACGCCCACTCCACCCAGTAGTGCATCAGACACTTGTCGTGCTCTGTACGAGATTGTGCGGAAGAACACTACTGAACCGTTTGTATGTCGCCTGAGGGAGGGCTGTGATGGGTTCTGGTGCCGACTGGATATCGCAGACACTTACTACAACATAACCATCCAGGTAAGCCCCGACTCTCCTGTACCTCCAAGTTAGGGCTCCAACCTTTTATTTCAAATTGACAGAACCAGGAGGGGGAGCAGGGGGACACGCACGTCTATCTTCAGTTTGTATCATGGTGGGGAGTCAGTAAGAGATAGCCAAACACTCATTCTTTGGCTCAAAAACTTGTAGGCCTGTGAGCTTCAACCCTGGCCGATTCAATTCTGGATTAGTCTGTCAACCTAGACTATCTCTCTCACGCCCTGCTGTAGAATGAGAGCTGTTCTAGCTTGTTGGGCTAGTTCTGGATATGTACCTGGCTTCAGCTTGTCACAGGGTTTGCCAAAAGCCACACCGTCATTCTCAACTTTACAGGGTCAGCTATATACCAGCTAGCCACTGAGCTAGTGACTGAAACTAGGAATCATATGTGACATTAGCCTCGTCCCCCCCGAGGAGGGGGAGGGGCCTGGGGACGAGGCTAATGTGACATGTACCACCAAGCACTATAAGGACAGCGTGCTAGTGCTCAGTGCCACAAAGATACTCTCATCAGAGTCGTTTGTCCAATAGCTGTCTCAGAAGTGTGAGGGGGGGGAGGGGCCTGGGGACGAGGCTAATGTGACATGTACCACCAAGCACTATAAGGACAGCGTGCTAGTGCTCAGTGCCACAAAGATACTCTCATCAGAGTCGTTTGTCCAATAGCTGTCTCAGAAGTGTGAGGGGGGGGGAGGGGCCTGGGGACGAGGCTAATGTGACATGTACCACCAAGCACTATAAGGACAGCGTGCTAGTGCTCAGTGCCACAAAGATACTGTCATCAGAGTCGTTTGTCCAATAGCTGTCTCAGAAGTGATCTCAGAGCATCTAATTCTAAAATCTTCCCTGGGGAGCCATCCCTGCATTCTGTAGATGGTTGTGTGGTTTGTCCAAAAACAGTCTCAGAAATGGTCTCAAAGCATCTAATTCTAAAAACTTCCCTGGGGAGCCGTCCCTGCATTCTGTAGATGGCTGTGTGATTTGTCCAAAAACAGTATCAGAAATGGTCTCAAAGCATCTAGTTTTAACCAGGGAGGGGGGGAGGGGGGGACACTCCCACATTCCATAGAGGCTTACACATATGCTCTCCCCCACTGTTACATAGCATCTTTTGCTGCTACTGTGTAACCAATATTATTAGCCCCGAGCCTGGAATGCCCATCAGCATTCAGATTAGAATTTAGACAAAGTTTGAACAACTCTGTGATTAAGAGGTCCTTCCATAATTAGAACTTGTTTGTGAACACTCAATGAACCACACTGGGCACGAGACTACCACTCACTGGTATGATGTTATGCAAATTCAGCCAATATGGATCATTTCGGGGGTAACCTTAGCCTCGTTCCCAGGCTCCTCTGCTCCGGAACGCGATATTGTACATTTCGCATTCCGGAGCGGAGGAGCCTGGGAACGAGGCTAGGGTAACCTCACTTTGGATTGATGTAGCCTGGTTCCCAGGCCATGTATGATAAATTTGAATTTCCGTTCCTGGCCTGGAAAAGAGGGTGAACTCAATGTTTGTGCACATGTGCAGGTGGTGGACTTGACTGGGCTTGTGTTGGATGCTTTTGGAGGGGAACTCAGAAGCTGGAGTGTCAAGAATTCTGTCACTGTCAATCTTCCTAAACCCACCAACACCAACACCTCCCTGAGGTTCAATTCTAGTCTGAGGGGTGCCACACTGGGAGTGAAGGTACGTGTGTTTAGTCAGGTAGCACTGGCAAGCTCTTGCTTGGCTAGTTAACCTTAGTGCAAAGATCCACAGTCTCAGGTAAAATTGAACCATCGTACCTTCCAACGTCACAGTGATCAAAGCGCTGTATATTGATGAGATGCATGAAAACCCCACCCTTAACAAGGTTTCATACAGTGATCAAAGCGCTGTATATTGATGAGTCTACGATGCATGAAAACCCCACCCTTAACAAGGTTTCATACAGTGATCAAAGCACTGTATATTGATGAGTCTACGATGCATGAAAACCCCACCCTTAACAAGGTTTCATACAGTGATCAAAGCACTGTATATTGATGAGTCTACGATGCATGAAAACCCCACCCTTAACAAGGTTTCATACAGTGATCAAAGCGCTGTATATTGATGAGTCTACGATGCATGAAAACACCACCCTTAACAAGGTTTCATACAGTGATCAAAGCACTGTATATTGATGAGTCTACGATGCATGAAAACCCCACCCTTAACAAGGTTTCATACAGGAGTTATTCCTGGGGGCAAGGGGGAATGTGTGTCAGTGCACCTGCTAGGGTTTTCATATTTAAGGGCAAAAACTTCAGCTATAATACATTAAGCCTATAGCAAAGGCGCATAAGAACGGGCGGCTAGAGTAAGAGCATGTAACTATGTAAAATTCAAAACCGGGCGCAATTTACCGCCAGTACTAAAAAAAGGAACATGCCCTGCGCACGCTGCGTTGAATTGTTGCTAAGCACGCACGTGACCGGGTGTTCTATTTTAGTACAGTTCAATAATTTCGACCGGACTATACGTCTTACTCTAGCCGCCCGTTCTTATGCACTCTTGCCTATAGTTATGCTCATTGAGGCAATTATAATTTCAAAAAGTTTTTTTTTTTGGGGGGGGGGGGGGGGGAGAAACCCAGTGCGCCCTCTAGCAATACAGCTCTTCAAATGCAGTGCTGCAACCAAAATAAGCGATAGAATAATACCTGGTTTTATCCGCGACTGCAACATAATTATGTTGATCATGTAACTGAAGGAATGCACGCAATGTAGAGATTGTGGTGTGTCATTTTGTTGTGGCTACATAACCTTAAATTGACTTGTCAAGCCACTTGGTGCAAGTAATCTTCTACAAAAGAGCTGAGTAGAGTATTCATGTATATTAAAAACTTGTAATTTATCTTGTGGGTGACTTTGAGGAAGGCTATAGCTGAACCATGCATAATATTTATTGAACCTACCAAGTTTCAAAGTTGATCAGATGTATTAGTGCACAATCGATGAACCACGTCTGAGAAATATTTTGTACAAAGTTACCCACTACCCCCGAGAGGAGAGAGTCTGGTGACATTCGGCCGATCCCTCAGGCTTCAGTCACGTTGATTACTTTTTTTAATGAAGCCTGAGGAATCAGCCGAATGTCATCAGACCCTCTCCTTGCAGGTGAAGTCTGGGCACGAGACTACCACTCACTGGTAGGCCTATATAGATGTTACGCAAATTCAGCCAATCATGCGTCATTTGAGGGTAACCTCATTTTGGATTGATGTAGCCTGGTTCCCAGGCCATGTATGAAAAATTTGAATTCTCACACATTTTGACCAATGCCTCATCAGCTGCACTGGGAGACGGAGACTGCTGTCTCATGCAGTGGTTCATTTAGGGGGGGGGGTGGGGGGGGGGGACACTCGCCCCCCCTTGCTTCCAAATTAAAAATTCTCTATTCACTACAAAGTCCCTGAGAATGCACCAGAAGCAGTCTCAGACAGTCTAAAATCTAAACTTTTTACTGGGGGAGCATGTCCCCAGACCCCCCCCCAGTGTACATGTGCTTATGCACATGTACACAGGGCTTCGCCCCCCCTTGGATCAATTTCTAAATGAAGGCCTGTCATGGATACAGTGTTTCAAACGTTATCTGTTTTCTTCCCCACTGTCTTATTTTTAGATTGATTTGATGTCATCATGGCTTCAAGCCAACAACCGGCCGCGAGTTAGAATCCACACTCTTCTACCATACTCAGAGATACCAGAGATACCTCTTCTACCATACTCAGAGATACCAGTCACTACCGGTACGTAACCGTAATTATAATTATAAAGAACTTGAGTACCACCTACGTACCGACTGTGCTTGCTCATGGCTGCCTGCCTGCTTTAGTAGCTCAGAAAATGCCAAAATCTTTGTATCTGGATTCTAGAGATGCTATACTCCCAGAGTTTCAGCTGAGCTTTCTTGCCTGACACCTGCCAATAAGGCTACCACTTTGTATAATTTGAGGTGTGAGGCCAAGGCACAAGCACACATTACATACAATATACGTAAGTGGTTCATCAAACTTCATGTCACATGACTCAAGTTCTATTAAAATTTATAGCAATGGAAAGATTCACAGGTTATTAAAGTTGCTTTTCTTCATCTACAAATGTGCAGGTACATTACTAACTAGTATATAATTTCCCCAGTGGGTGTTAGCCACACCCACCCACCTTAATTGGCACGTGATTCTATGAATATCATTAATATTTGAATTTTACTTGAACCACTCACATATATACACAAGACAGCTACTCTACTAGTCTATTGAGCTAGACCATCTTTCATCCCCGTCAGGAGAGCAAGAGACAAGCTAGCCAGATGGACCTTTGAGGAGCTGATACCCCCATAAGATGGATGAGGCCTGACCTTATTGTTTGCATGACTCGTTCCCAGGCCTTCACCTAGCTTCCATCGCTTTCAGTACCACTTTTCATAGTTACTAGAGCAAGGCTACGTTTCGACTAGCCTCGTTCCCAGGCTCTCCCCACTAAGGAGGAGAGCCTGGGAACGAGGCTATGTTTTGACTACTTCCATTTTTAAATCCAGATAAATCAAGCTTGTCATGTTTTACAACATCTTTCATTGGTTTATTGCAGCTGCCCCCACCGGCCTACTGAGTGACTCAGCTGTGGCAGCCATTGCCTCGACAATCTCCATAATTTCCTTCCTCATCATCTTAATTCTTGCAACCATTGCAATATTTAGCTTTGTCAAGTACAAGCAGAACAGGCGCAGAAAGGAGCAGTTTGATTTTCAATCCATATCTTTCGGTGACGTGAAAAACACTGGAGAAGAACACTTCACTGAAATTGAAGATGAGAAAAGGATTTAGCGTCAACCTGAAAGGAAGGTCACATTTTGTCCTACATCTAAAACACTTTGTCCCAAGTAGTTGATATTGGATTTTGTCACCTAGCTGTACTCCCTATATAGCTACCTACCACCTACTCATTCTATTCTGAGGTGTCCACTTGTGCTATAGCATTTAAAATTGTGTGCATATTAGAAAATGTACCAAAATGTACCATTAATTTGGATTTCCTCTTTATAAAATTAATGCTCTTTTAAAATGTGTTTCAGGAGCTGCAGAAAATTTTTCAAATTTATTTTTTTTCATGTTCACAGGGTATCCATGCATTATTGTGCAATTCATGAAATTTCTAGTATTAATTTTGATTTTGGGTTAGTCCACTTTACTTCTCGGCCCTTCAAATGATAATGATACAGCAATAGGATATCGATTCAAACAATTAGAATGGGCATTTCTGGAAAAGTGGAAGTCTTACATTGAAATCTCATAGTTTACAGAAGTCTGAGAACTGGAACCGGAGGTTCAAACCTCAATCTACTTTGCCCTTCACAACATCTCAGTAGTGCTTCTGCTACACGGTAACCATAAGAGATATGACATGCACGCTCATGACAATATTGTGGAGCTTAGAGGAAAGCTTGCAAAATAGTGTGTTTCTCCACTCCTGTTGACTTTCAACAAGCTTGAAATTCATGCACTTGGAATTGTTTGCCATGACAGATCTATACCAGCTAGCCTCATTAATTCCCAGGTCACTCCTTATCTTACATCTGTGGAGGTTGTTGAGTGACTGCAGGATAAAATCTGGGAGTGGCCTGGGGATGAGGCTATGGCATGGGGGATTTGGTTAGCCTCGTTCCCACGCCTACTGTTTTTTTACCTTCCGTTTGTGTTCACAATAATATATGGAACCAGAAGAACACTCTTCTGGTTCTGTGTACTATTGTGAACACAAACAGAAGGCAAAAACGGGGGAGGCCTGGGAACGAGTACACGTCTAAACTCCTCTGACAGTCACTGTAGCCCAGGCCATGTAAGATGTAAGGAGCAACTGTTATACGGAGCTCCCAGACCGGTGACTACAAGCTAGCAACCAAGAGAAAGATCAAAATGGCAGTCATGGGACACAATACTGACATAAAACATTAATGGGCCAGGGTGATCATAGTTGATAAGGTGTGCACGATGATGTTCGCTCATGATATATTAAATTATGAGTAGAGAGTTCTGAGGTGAATACAAAACCTGGAAAAATAATGATCAAGAATCAGCAAAACTATAAAATGATCGTCGATCACTTGAAGTTGAATGATAAGTTGAGTCTTAAAGAGCCCTGAATACTCCATCACTCTTCCCCCCTCCTTCTCTCCACTTGAAGTTCGTATCCAGTCCTAAGCATTACTAAGAGATTGTATATGCCCGGGTCTCGCACTCGCCACTGCACATAGGAGGATGGTGTGTGTGTGTACATGTGCGTGTGTGTGTGCGCATGCATGCGTGTGTGTGCGTGCATGTGTGTGTGGATGTGCGTGAGTGAGTGTGTGTGTGTGTGAGTGTGTGTGTGTGTGTGTGTGTGTGTGTGTGTGTGTGTGTGTGTGTGTGTGTGTGTGTGTGTGTGTGTGTGAGTGTGTGTGTGTGTGTGTGTGTGTGAGTGTGTGTGTGTGTTGTGTATGTGTGTGGGAGAAAATGGCGACCTTAAAAGTATAAACTGCGTGCTAGTTTTTTCACAAAGCAAGGTTAGCCACCATACACTTGTACTCGGAACCACATTGCCCTAGCTTGTGCAGCAAGTGGGTTTCAGAGGTGACCACCTTCCTTCCTATATGCTGGCCTTGTAAGAGGCTCATTTGCTCTCATCATGTGTGAATCTGGGTGTGAGCCCACCTACATGATTGCAGGTACTGTACTTGACTCTACGTCACTGTACTATCACTCTACTTGACTGTACTTGACTTACTGCATTGTACCATGGATCTATTTCACTCTACATGACACAACCGTGTACAATTTGCTTGGGGACATACAGTGAAGTTGTAACATCCATCCTCATCGGGCTCTTCATTGGAAATCAGGTTTAGCTGAGGGAGGATCGGAAGAGGAGGAATATTGCCTTCATTTGGTGCTGCATGTGAGATAGCTGGCACCTGCCTTCTTCGCCTGGGTCTTGGGCGACCTGTGTGTGTGTGTGTGTGTGTGTGTGTGTGTGAGTTGGTGGATAGGTTGGAGAGGGAGGAGGGGTGAGGAGGAGATGAGGAGAAGTGGAGTGACTGGGATGAGTGGATGATAGGCGGCAACGGAGACATAACCACCAGTGGCATAAAATAATGACAACAAATACAACAATACGACTTGTGCTGCTGACAGAAAACAATAGCATCAACAATGGCAGTGTCAACAACAACAATAACAACAACAGCAACAATAACGACAACAACAATAACAACAACAACGACAATAATGACAACAGCAACAATGACAACAACAACAACAACAACAGCAACAGCAGCAGCATCTCCTCCCTACCTGCACCACTATTGAGCTCCTTCTGAAGGTCTCGCAGAGGGCATGCACAGCTCTTGATGGTTATCACATCCCGTCCAATCTCATTACCACTGCAGCAACAAAGATGAGATGCTTCGATTAAGGTAATTACCCATGTATGTTGACATAATCTTCTGCATACAAACAATAGCATCAATTCAGGACCACATAATAGTGTAGTTTGGTAGGTACATGTACATGAAAACTGGTATGTGACATAAAAGCAGTTGAAATTGTGGATGTTTAGGACAGAAAATGAATGTACTGTATTTCTTCGAAATAGGACTGTCACATTTAATTACACCCCTCAGCCCTGCCCCCCTGGCACACTTTTGGGTCCCAAAGGTGTCCACATTAGAGGGGAGAGGAGCACTCACTTGCAAAAGAGGCTGAAGATGGTCTTGAGAGACGGCTTGTTCTTCCCGGTGCCCACAATGTGTGTGGTGTAGCAAGCATAGGAGTACACACCAAATGAGCCGTGTTCAGAGACTGCAGAGGGACAGTTGGTCACATGATACGTGAGGGTACTTTACCACCAACCCTTGAGACCTTCACTTGCACAAAGTAGCCCAGTGAATGTTGTTCAAAGGTGTGCAGCTTGCTATGCATGCAGTCCTAGAGTAGAGGACCACTCTAATACTTGTATCATTTTGCCAGATGGAACAGCATGAGCTGTTCCATCTGGGAGAGGCAGCTTCTTGTTGGATGTTACCCCTAGTGATCCACTGCAATACCATTATCACCTCCACCCATTCAACATTGTGTCATTTCATTTGGTTGCTAAGCAACAAAACACCTGTCCATGCACATTCCAGCTGCACTTCCAGACTACCCCCCCCCCCCCCCGCACACAGAGAGTCAGCAGTACAAGACCTTAACCCTTTTACCCCGACACACATGCGCAGAAATCAATCGCGTGGTTACGAGAGAAGCTAATAAAAAATGGCAATTTTGTGTAGTGTTGATTCATTGCGTTATATCTTGTAAAATAGCAGAGTTCAGGCAATGATAATTAGGCTTAGCTTAGTTAAAAACAAACCTGCTTTACTCAGAACGTAGTCAGAACACCTGCTAGAAGTCTGAAGAAGCTACAACGGTGGAAACGTAGGTACCTGCTGTGTACCTGAAAATGACCGATAATACACGGCAAAAGTTGGCAGGCAGTTTCAGTGAAGGTACGTTTCAACTGTCGCTGACACGATTTGATAGTATATAGACGATAGAACAAGTAGCGTGTGGATATAAGCTGTACTGTGGCCAACTACAATCGGCAGGCAAACTTCAAACGCGATTTTGAGGGGAAGTCCCTATAGGACACCGCAGTTAATTATGCTTTGATTGACTTCCTGTTACACGTAATAACTAACTCCAAGTCCGAATAGGCGCAGCGATCACAGAAGCGAAGTGCGGGCGCATTTGGCTGCTATCGGGTGTAATGGACAAGAAATTTCACGGGCACATTTGGCCGCCAATGGGTTAAGAGACTAGAGACGAACAGCTTTGTCCTGTGGGATAGCTAGGCAGTCACAGGTCATGAGGTCACCAAGCCCAGTACTTGTGGGAGTGACCACCCATAGCTTTGTCCTGTGGGATAGCTAGACAGTCACAGGTCATGAGGCCACCAAGCCCAGTACTTGTGGGAGTGACCACCCATTGCCATGGCGATTCATGATTCACTACATACAGGGGTGGTGTATCTTGCCATGTTCTCAATCATCTAGCCACCCTTGTTCCCAGGCTCTTGTGCGGAGGAAAGAGAGCGCTGTACACACATAATATACACTACTCCGGTCCACTACTACTGTACAGTGTGTATCAGGCTCTCTCTTTTCTCCACACGAGATCCTGGCAATGAGGTTGATTTCAGACAGTTGTGGCCAGGTAGGTTCTACTCTACTCAGTGATGTAATTTCACTGTATGGTTACCTGGCAGGGCATCCAGCGGCACCGTCACGCACCTGTGAGAGAAGTGGTCGCCGTAGACGGCCTGAGGAACTTTGCAGAGAATGAAGTGATCGGAGTGCTTGTCTGTGTGTGTGTGTGTGTGTGGGTACATGTGAGTGTGCAGTATACCCCATGTATGTGTGTATGAGTGTGTATGTGTGCAGTGAGTGTGCAGTGAGTGTGCACACATATGCACGGCTAACACCACAACCAGAATGTGCAGACAATGTTCTCAAACCTTTCGAAAGTTTACCCCCAACCTGTGCTATCTTTGTCATGGCATCTCATACAGTTGGTGACTGGCCCTAACTTCTGGACATGCAGGGGGTCACCATAGCACACCAGTGCCTTGACGAAACACTGAGGTGGAGGAGGTGTGTCAAATGTGAAGGTCACGGCAAAGTCCACACCAGGCTTAATGAAAAGTGTCTGCAGCGGTTTGGAGAATGTCCATGGTTTGCTGGCATTGTGAGCCTCGGCAAAGAGGAGCTTGAAGCCATAGTCACCAGGGAAGGGTGAACTATGAATGCAAGTGTGTGTGTGCGTGTGAGTGTGCGTGTGAGTGTGTGTGTGCGTGTGAGTGTGTGTGTGAGTGTGTGCGTGCGTGTGTGACTCTAAGACCCTATTCTTCTGCATGCCTAACCTCTCAACACACCTAACACCCCAGCACACCTCACCACCCACCTTCCTCCCAACCCACCCACCACCTCTCCAAATGTATACCATTTCCTCCCCCCACTTCCCAACACACACACACCTCGCAGGAATGAACTTGTCAAGAGGAACAAGTGAAGCTCCACGAACGTTAACCTGTGGATTGAAGAGAATGTTGTGTCAAGTGAGGGAGCTCCAACACTGACTGGCACATCATTGCTCCTATTGGAGAGGGATTTCCTACACACACATTAATTTGTAAAATTAAACCCTCACTCACTTATCTAAAACTGCTCCACTTCCAGTTAGCCACTGTTTTCAGCTCCACACTAAACTTAATGGGTGGGGGCAAGGTTAGAGATTTTACTAGTCTGGGAACGCGGTTACTAGTCTGGGAATGAGGTTACTAGCCTGGGAACGAGGTTTTACTAGCATAGGAATGAGGTTACTACTACCATAGGTGTATATGTGCAACTTAGTATCGTATCTGTTATCTACCCTTGTTCCGAGCTCCACCTCAGTTTTTCAGTATGAGACCAAAAAGCCTGGGAGAAGCCTGAGAACGAGGATGTCCATATCTGTATTTGTGTAATGCACACACAAGAACTCAATCTTACTCTGAGCGCTGTAGGTACAGCTGTGTCATTAGCAAGTGCTTCACTTTGTCCCTTGCTAGAGGAGCTTTCGATGTTGCTGCCATTTTCTGAATCGGATGATAGCTCTGGCACAGCTTGAGAAGGCGCGCTCCATGGAGAGATCACACTGACAGACGGTGACTCCAGGGGGGAGGTTATAGAGGGTTGTATGTCATGGATGAGAGGGGGAGGGTGATTGTAAGGAGTAGGAGGTAGAGTGGGTTCCAGGTCAGGAAGTTCCGGGAAGAGGGCAGCATTTGGTGTCTGCAACAGTGGTAGTGCAGTGTATGGAACGTCTTCTAAATCCATGGGATTAGGTACGCCGGGGTGAGTAGTGGGGTAAGTGGGATAAGGAGCAAGATATTGACAAGAGCCCTGGGTGCTGGTGACTTGTTGTTCTTGTTGCTGCTGCTGCTGCAGTATGAATGTGGCAGGTGGTACATAGAAACAAGGACCTGAGGGGGGAGGGAGGGGTACATAGAAACAAGGACCTGAGGGGGGAGGGAGGGGTACATAGAAACAAGGACCTGAGGGGGGAGGGAGGGGTACATAGAAACAAGGACCTGAGGGGGGAGGGAGGGGTACATAGAAACAAGGACCTGAGGGGGGAGGGAGGGGTACATAGAAACAAGGACCTGAGGGGGGAGGGAGGGATTCATTTGCAGATCCAACTTGGTTGACTATCACACTCTCTCCCTCATTACCTAGGAGAAGCCAACAACATTTCCTACCAGTTGCTAGTCTCGGAGCCAGACCCTCGCACGTGGAGAAGGAGGGTCTGGTAAACTTGCATACATGAACTCTTTATGGGATATGGCCTCCTTACAGGCTTCCTATGCAATAATTGAAGGTGTTGATTGGGTGCAAATATGCATGTGCTCAATTAGCTACTGTTGACTGTCGCTGCCAGTGAAGATACTAGTAACGAAGCAACCGTTTGATAGTACCTTGGAGAGCGCCACTGCTACTTTTGGCAGGCAATTTAAAACAGCGAATAGCAGGGCAGCCCAGAACTGTGGTGTTGGCTAACGAAATTTGCGTGACTTGTGTCCATTGCCGTGAATGCCTCGGCTACATCAAGCACGAGCGCCTCCAGAGGGCTTACAATAACTACAATGGACTTACGTCTGCCTCCGTGACTTCCATGCGCCAAAATTCGCCGATGAACATAGACTACCGTAGCAGAGGGACCTTCACAGTTCCACTGCTTGGGTAGTGAAACCGAAGACTTCTATCCCTTTCATAACAGCTTTCCAGCTGCTCGAGATTCGCTGGAGAATATCTAAGCTTATTGAACGATGGTCGCTTCGATTCTTGTATCAATCACTAGTCCGCCAATCAAATTCGCAATGTTGTTAGTACACGAACACGTGCCTTCGTGGGCAGAAATGTAATTACACAGTCATCAACCAATCAGAATCATCCCGCCGAAATTCCGCAGACTTCAAATTTGTATGTATGCAAGTTTACCAGACCCTCCTCCTCCTCCGCGTGCGAGGGTCTGGTTCCGAGACTAACCAATTGCATAATTTTATCCCGTCAACATGCTTTTTTTCACTTTACTTATTTAATACTGTGTACTTTTCAATCGTGTTCTGTATGCATCAATACTGCTGATTTACATGTCCATTTGGAACTACTCAATGCACTGCAGAACAGCTACAGAGCCTTGCAAGTTGCTTGTCTAGTGGCTGCTAGCAATAGGCGTTGACATACTCGTTGACATACTCAAGTGGTAGCCTCGTTCCCAGGCTCTCTCCTCAAAAAGTGGGGGGAGGAGAGAGCCTGGTAACATCCGCGGGAAAAGCTGTCGACTTCCGGCGCGTCATCATTCATGTGATCAACGTAGGACACTCCCACTTTAGTAACAATTGTCATGTGATTTAATAAGCTGCCCTGCAATATCGCTACTATACCTAGTAGCGGCGCAAGCTATTTACAATTTCGCTCTTCGTCCTCGAGGCATCCGCAGCTCTGTTGAGTTCCGTGACGCACTTTTTACATGTAAACTCGGAGCTGTGAAGTATGGTGAGCGAGCCGGTCCCGCAAACCAACTACAGGAAACTTTGATCTTGGACTCTTTGGGCTTGCGCCCCTTCCACACATCCGAAAACCGATTTTCACTAACTTTTGAGCTTTAGTCCGTGCTCATAAGTTCATTTTCGAGTTGACAATTTTTTGCTGAGTGGACAAACTGTCCCGTGTAAATGTGATTTCATTCTGCAATCTGATTGGTACTGCCAGAGCAAGGCGCCAGAAGTCGACAACTTTTCCCGCAGATGTTACCAGGCTCTCTCCTCCCCCCACTTTTCGAGGAGAGAGCCTGGGAACGAGGCTACTCAAGTGGTGACTTGCAAAGTGCCTTGGCTGAGACTAATTACTAACATGGGGAATGCAGTGCATTGTGGGGCGAGCGTGAGGGAGTTATATGGTGCAGTAGCGTTCCATATACACTACCTTTTCCCACTTGCATATATGTCTCATTCCCAGGACTTCCCCACCTCCAACTGTAGCCTGTAAAACTACAGGAGGAGAACACCTGGGGAACAGGCTATATAGGATATCAAATGTATCCCGGTGTTTGTGGAGCAATATAACTTGTGTTGTGCTAATCTTGGGTTCGTTGTACACTCTCTGTGTCATTACTGTGAAATGCTGCATGCAACAAGGTCTCAAAACATTTGGAGGTGGCTTGAAGAGTTGCAAGGATGAGGGTTCAACATCTTGATACGAACAAGTATATTCCGTTGTTTTCCTGTGTCTCCAACTTATTCACATCTTGGCATGCACTGTCTCCTCAATTCACGGTGTATAGTGCACGGATATTTGCTGAGACCATACAGCTGTGCATGGGATCAGAATTCTCTCAGGTATGGATATAGAGTCAGGGTGGTGTAGACTATTGCCAGCCCTTTTCCAGAGCACAATTACTGGAGTTGTGGTATGGGGTTTTAGAAGCTCTTCTGTAGCTGTTGCTAACGAGGGTTGTTCGGTCAAGTCACACAGACCTCTCTGGTTTGGGTCCTCAAGCTAATCACTCTGTCTTACACAGAACACTCCCGGTTGGCGGCAGTGTCACGCAGCACGTTAATAATCAGCTTCCGTCTTGCTAGTCGTGCCTACTTTCCTCGCCTTTTTCAAGTCCCTGTTACGTTGGTTCCCACTGTTCAGCCTTCTGTCCTGCTTGTCCCTTGAACAACAGTGGTTACATGAACTAACTTGCAATGTGGAAATATTGCATCGCGCACAAATGGGGCAGGATGTATATATACGGAATACGCACGTACCATATAAACATATATATAAATAAATAGACAATTTTCCGTTTTCACCACAAGAGTGATACCAAATGACAAACCACTAATTGGGTATACCAACGCCTATTGCTAACAGTCACCTGGACAAGCAACCTGCAAAGCTCTGTAAAAGACGTCTCCTTCCATAAACCATCGGAGTGCTTCCTCCCTAGATGTTATATTTCATGCTTCTTTGTGGCGTCTTGAGTATAGGAGGTGAACTTTTTTTTGAAATCAACGAATAATGTTAGAATGGCTGCCTGCCCACATGAACAAGTCCCTGATGGGACTTGTAACATGCACAAAATAGTTGTCTAACAACTACTATGTTTCAGCACAAGGAATCTCTTCAGGCAGTATTAGATGGCACACAAAGCAACAAACTATCTCTCTCATTACCTGTGCTGTCGTTTGGCCTCGTGTAACACTGATTGGAAGGAGGAGGAGGAGGAGGAGGAGGAGGAAGAGGGCTGTACAGCGGGTATGGCTGTTGCTGTACGTTTGCCAGTCTTTCCTGGGTCTGGGAAAATACTTGATGTTGCAGAGTGATCCCTGATGGTGGCACCCCCACTGTAGTCCACTGCCTACACGAACTCCTTTGAGCTAGATCGCTGTCATTTCCCTGGAGAAGAGTTCATATAAATATCACGAACAGTTGTAACGTGTTGCGCATACACAAGTGAAAATTATGCAAGTGTATACACTTACAGGTCCGTCTGCGTCCTTGCTGGCCATCAAACAACGCTGAATATAGTAAACAAATTCACTTTTGGTGGTTTTAATACTTTTACAGCACGAACCGTAACATGCACACACACACAAGTACAACAGCCCATGCGGCCACGTTGCCGTCACGTGATACAGATGTCATTGATAATTACGTCATCACAGCGTGGTCGTGATTCGAAGGCACTTTACCACTTCTCTTCAGTTTTCTAGAAGTATTTATAACTTGATTTCAGAGTGAGTTGGTTTAAGCGACAAAAGCGTGTGATTTTGTGAATAGTGTGTGTGTGTGTGTGTGTGTGTGACTTCATTTGCTGTCCTTATTTCACCGACTATGAGTGTGTAACTTGTACAAATTAAGCCATGCCAAAATAATTTTGGTTTCATAGATTTGGTATTGTTTCACGAAGGAAGAAAAATGTAAATTGCACAGTAGTGGGTGTGGTCAACATCTAGAACTACCTCGTTGCCTAGCAGTACATTTTAAGGGTAGGGTATATTATCTATGATTTTAACGAGCAAAGTAACCGCACCCCAAGATGCTTAATGCTTATAAGAGGTAGCCCAAAGCGCGGTAGCGCGCTCAATACACGCAATGATTTTATACGTAGGTATATTGAACGTGTGACGTCACGTAAGCAGAACAATCGCTTCGGGAGTCGCTGTGAGGGGTGACAGTGGTGTAGCTGGTGAAGGGAGAGTTTTTGGTATACCAAAGTTTCATTCCTGGGGTAAGTGCACCATGCCATTAACGAATATCAACTCAGATTGGATGTCCAATGCTTCCTCTGGCTTGTGTATTATATTGTTATTTATATTACGCGGGTCCTTTAAGTTGCATCTTGGGGTGTAACATCATCAGTGAGGTCGAGTGTGCTGGTTGAACATGATTATCACATCTTATAAAGCTCGCAGCTGTAGCAATCTCTATTTTCACAATGGCAGACTTCATTTATCACCTCCCGGCTGTTTATCAATATTCATCTTTGCCTGCCACCTGAGTCAAAATCTGGGACTGGTTTGTTCATGGAACATGAAATTAATTTGGTATGGTGTTGGTAAGTAGTAGCTACCAGAAAGTGTGGTAAATAGTTGGGACTTCATGTCCATGGCTTGCTGTTTTAACTTGAAATGTCACTGTTTTCATCTCTACTAATTCAGTTGAAGTGAACTATAGTGAGAACTGTCTCCTGTGAACTATGACTACTGGGCCACCGCCAACTGTTCTATTTGGAGCACCCCAGTCCTCCTCCCAATCCACGACAGCCACCTTTCAGTCTGCAGCCTACTTTGGCTTGTCAACAGGTGAATCGCCCACCAGTGGTAACCCCTTCGCCTTTGTAGGGACCAATAAAAATCCACCATTACTACAGCAGCAACAGATGAGTGCGACTTCACATCTGACGCACGATGGTTTTCAAGAGAAAATGCCTGCAGCTCAACTTCCACTTTCTCAACTTCCACTTTCTTCCTTGTACAAGGTTACTAACGTATCTGAACAACCACCTCCAATTACAGGTACTGAAGGTCAACAGAACGTTACTCACTTCCAACAACCAGGATATAGCGCAGGTCAGCTAAACATGCTAGGCGGCTCTGAGCAGGGACCTTTGGAGTCTTGTTCCACTTCTACTCACCCCGTGCACAGTTCTCACCGACAAAGCACTCCCTCAGCAATGGATATATTCTCTTATGTGGGGCAGGGTGGCGACAGTGCTGGTGATTTCTTCTCCTCCCTGCAGCCCCAGTCTCTGCCAGTCCAGCAGAACAGCCTGGAGGCATTGGGAGGTGAACGGTCCTCCTCCAGTGCCCCTTCAACTGGCCTCCATCCTCTGCTTCCCACAACTGACCTACTCACAGAGTCTCTGCTTCAAGCAAGCAGTGTACCCCAAGTTGCTGCTGACCATCTCCTGGGGCAATCTCTTTACACCTTGCCGAGTGCCCCTCCCCTCGATCCTGGGTTCTCTGGGGCTCAAGTACAGGCAACCAAAATGCAGGATGTGTCCATGTACCAACCTCTTCCTCCAAACCGTGATGAATTAAGTGCTCAACACCAAAGTACCACAAGCTTGGATGAAACCGATCAGATGCTTTCTGGGAAGTCGTTAGAACAACTGAGTCTGGAAGAACCTACAGGAACAGAGAATTTAGTCTCCACCGACACAACTCACCCTGGAGGAAGCAATTGGGAGAAGAGACACTCGCTACCTAACCCAGATGCTCTTCTCCAGTCAACTATCAATCCCCAACCTCACTCGGATTCCAAACAGTCACTTTCGTCGGGTGACCAGTACCGCAGTTCTTCTGCCAATGACACCCCCCTCCCTCCTGAGCGGCCACTATCCAACGCAGACATCAGCTCGACGACTGACCTCCGAATGATGCAAGAAGTAGACAGACAACCCAGCTACCCTGTCTTGGGAACCAACGCAGAAATAACCAGCCTCCATCTACAGCAGCAACAACAACAAAACTTGCCACCAACAAATGCTGCTCCCTTTGTTCCTCCGCTACCTCAGCCTGATGACAGTTTGACAACTTCCTCTCCGAAGAGAGTGAGGGGAGGTGAGTTTGCACTGCCGGTAGTTTCCAGTAATGCTCCTCCTCCCCCACTTACAGTGCTTCAAAACCAGCAAAGTAACGTTGTACAAGATCCAGAGCCGGAGGTGAGACATCATGGCTACCAACCGTCAGCCATGATGTCTTTCCATGACTTTGAAGATGAAGGTGTGGAGCCGGAGCGTCCACTTTCTATTGGTTCCTCCATGAACCAGTCCATCTCGTCTCTCTTGGACAGCCAGGAGGACTTTGCTCGACTCTCCCCCGTCAGGCTTCTCCCCCCTGCCCCAGAGACTCAGCTTCCATACTCCCTCATGGCCGCCTCCCATCCTACTAACCCGGTGGTAGCTCCAGTTGTCGTCCACAGCCACCGCACTCTTGCAGACACAGAAGGACCTAGCTCAAGAAGTGTAGCGCTGACAACATCAGCTGGACCCAATTGGCAACAGCCTGCTAGTAGGTTGCCTACTACTATTGGTGAAGTTAATGAGCAGCCAGCCTCTTTCTCATTAGCAGATATCCATCAGCAACAACAGCCACACTATGCCGCACAGTTTTCAATGGGAGGAAGTAGCACATCTGAGTTAGAACCACCTCCTTCCCTTCTTGGACCTGCAGATCTACATTCAGCTGTCATTGATCCTTCTCCGCAACCAGTCGTACCTCAACTCTTGGCAGCTGGAAAGGCTCAGACTGACTCCTTGGACTCACTTCACCCACCATCGGAGACAAGATCACATGTTGGCCACCATCACTCTGGTGAGCAGAATCCAGTGCTTCCTCCTCTTCCTCTGAACCCTCCAGCCAATCTTGCCCCACCTAGCCATGACCCTACCTCCCAAGCCTCTCCACTGTCCGCTCTCACCGAGAGACCACAAAACATGTCATTTGTTTCAGCAGCAAACTCTCAGATTCCTTCATCTGGCAACTTTGCAAGCTTTCCATTGACAAACAATCCTTTGCCAACCATTCCACACCACACCCCTCACCTGCTGCAAATGGCTCCTCTACCCCCAGCCACCAGCTACAACCCACATCCTCCCAGTACTACCTCAAAGGGAGTGGAGATAAATCCACAAATGAACCCCAAATTACAGGAGCATCCCCCTCACATTACTACCGTGACTACAAACCAAGCTATGCAGCCTTCTCTGATAACGGGCACTAAGGGTCAAAGTGCACCTCCCAGTGGTACTGTTGACCCACCGTCACAGGTCTTGCACACCCCTCCAGACCAGCTGCTTCCACCAACCACCCACACCTCACACTTACAATCCGCAACCCAGGCCCACTCCAGCCCCTCACTCCCACTGCATACAACAAGTGGCAGTGTTCAGCCCACCAGTAATGCTCCCCCTCTGTCGGCTGTTGCCTCACCCACTACTGCAACCCCTGCACTAGTATCACCTGAACTGACGTTACCATCGCGTGGGCCACTACCCATGACAACAACATCTTGGTCTACGATTTCAAGTTCCCAAGCTCTGCCCACAATTTCTGGAGCCGATACTTTGATATCCACATCAGGTGAGGACAGCAAGGTGACTGCTGCTGCATCTGTCACAGTCCAGGCATATGCCCCACCCCACGTCAGTGTACCACCTGCACAGCAAAACACAGACACGGTTTCCACTTTCTCCCAGCCTGTTAGCCAAGGTGAGCAAGATCACAGGAGAACAGATAGTAGTGACACTGGTACACAGGACAGAGGTGACAAAGACCGTTATGATTACGACAGGAGGCCAAGGTACGATGACAGGCATGGTCACGACTATACAGGCTACTATCAAGACAGACATGACCCCTATCCCAACCACTACAGAGAGAGAGAGGACCTGTATTACAGGAGTGACAGGATGAGGGGCACGTACAGGGATCAAGATCCCTATGCTTACGACCGGCCCAGGTTGCACAGTAGAGGACCATATGACCCGTACGACAGAGCATCAGAGGGCTATCCAGAGTACACGTCGAGATATGACTATGAAGACCCGTACAGAAGACGATATGACTATCGCGGAAGGTACCCGCTTCACGAGGAGGAATACTACTCTCGTAGGGGTGGTGACTTCTATGAGGATGGTCGACGGTACGATTATGACGAAAGATTTTACGATCTCAGATATGGCAACTACCAGGGGCATTACAGAGACTATCCAGCTGATCCCCACTATGTGCAGCACATTAAGCAAGATCCCAGGAACCCACATGCTGGCTATGAGTATGGGCACGAGTATGGGCATGAGTATCCCCATCACTCTCAGTATCAGCCGTCTCAGTATCCGTCTCAATATCAGTCATCTCAATATCAAGATCCACAGTATGCAGAGGAACTTTATGGTGAGCAGCATCAACTGGAACAAGAAGGAAACCAGGAACCACAGTACGCAGCTGAGGACTTCAACCCCGAGGCTTCTGCCATATATGGAAAGCAGGACAACTTTGAGATCAGCCAGACGTTTGTGGATTCTCCACACACGAAGCTTCCCCAGCGAACTGTGCACATGCAGCACGAGTCAACTGCCTACTATGACCAGTCGGTGTATGGTGAGTATCCTGGCCACTACCAGCAGGAACCAGGTGCCCCGTATGAGCAAACTGATGGCAGCTTCGAGCTGCAGCAATACTATGGAGAACAACCACACCAACCTGAGTACTACGAAAAGGAAGTTCCTCCCTGGGCTCCAGTTGAGGTCACTCCCCCACCACCTGCTCGTGAAACTCCAGAGCTATACGTTCTCCCCCATCTCCGAGCCTCGTTTGGGTTTGGAGGGCAGCTTGTCACTTCGTTGCCGAACAACCCCAATGCCAACGAATCAGCTGTAGTTGAAATATGCTCACTGAAGGATTTGGTTGTTGATTCAAGCATGGCGGCTTTCGTGGAAGAAGTGGAGGCCTCTCCTGGCCCTCTCATACCAGGCAGTACTCCCAAGAGCAAAGTAATTCGGTATGCGTCAAAGGAAGCGGAGAAGTGTCGAGAAGGATTAACACGGGAAGAGAACGGGCAAGTTGCAAGACGCTTAGAGGACGAGGCACTGTTGTGGGACTTTCTGGTGCTTCTTTGTCAGCAGAATGGAGTAGTGGTAGCGAGTGACATTACAGAGTTGCTCATGAGAGATCGGACATTGTCAATCAAGTCACCCACCCACATTGTGTCTGCTGAAGCTCAGGAGGAATCACTGGCTGCTTTCAGACAACTTCTGCTCACAGGCAGAAAGAAAGACGCATTAAATTATGCCTGTTCGAAATCTTTATGGGGCCATGGCTTGATGCTAGCTAGCAGAATGGATGAGCAAAGTCGGATCTACGTTGTCAATCGCTTTGCTGCCAGCCTGGTGACCACAGATCCTCTGAACACCTTCTACACTATCCTCCTCGGTCAGACGCCGTCCGTGGTAAAGCCTGATGGGCTTGCTCGTGCTGGTGACTGGAGACCCCACCTCGCCATGATGCTCTCAAACCGCAGCTCCAAGCTGGACGACTCTTGTATCATAGCTATGGGGGACTCGCTGCTTTCTCAAGGGAGGTTGCACGCTGCCCACCTGTGCTACCATCTTGGGCACATTCAGTTTGGAGCATATGGAAGTACTGATTCTAGTTACAGCCTGCTAGGGATCAATCACTCCCATTTGAGCGTCGGCACTTACCCACGTCCTTCTGAGCTCTGCAAAATGGAAGTGTATGAGTTTGCCATGAGTCTGAACAAGCAAGAGTTCTCTCTGCCTAGCTTCCAGACATTCAAATATCTGAACGTTCTCAAACTTGTGGAGGCAGGTTTTGTTGCCATGGCGTTAAAGTACTGTGAACAGATCAGTTACTGTGTCATAAAGAACCCCCAATGCTACACGCCATCATTTCTCTTTGGCCTTGTGGAACTGTCGGCAAAGCTTCATCACACGATTGACCCAATTGGAGTAGTAGAGACCGAACTGCCGTCCTGGATTCTACAGCTGCATCAAACACTCTCAGAAACCTTATCCACAGACTACACCCCTAGTTTACGCAGCTCGCCTAGTCCTGCTTTCAGTTCAGTCAGTCAGACCTACTCCTCACAACCGCTCCCTCAGCCCATTCTTGGTGTGGGGCAGTACCTCACGGTGCCCGGTAGGGGCAGTACAGAAGTCTCAACGGCCACCTCGAGCAAAGAGGGGAGCGTGGCAAACTTACAGGTCAATGTTCCCACTTCTGGTGGGGTACAACAGCCGAGTGCTTTGGCACTTTACGCAACACAGGTTGGACAGGAGCCGCAGTTTAACGGTGCCGGTCAGACGGCAACTGGTGATGGTTCGTACAACCAGTTTGCTGGTGTTCCACCCCTTAATATGACTCAAACTATGGCTGGTCAGGTTACAGGAGCAGGTGTACATGAAGGTGATGAGACACAGCTGCAGGCAGGTGGCGTGCAGCAGCAAATGGGTCCAGATGGCACCACATTTAGTTACACTTCAACACAGGATCCCCGAGAGGGGGGAGGTGCATATATGTATCAACAGGGTGAGGGAACTGCTGGGGCCGAATCACAGTACTCTCATGCTGAAACACAACAAACATATGTAAGTTACGAAGGCTATGGTACACAGGCGTATGGTGGTCAACAAGAGCAGCTGAACCAACAGCAGCCGAACCAATCCCAGCCTGTTTTGGACCAAACTGAGAGTGTTCCCCCCGCTAATCCTCCCCAGATGACCTATGGCATGTATCCAGATGGTGGTGCAGTATCAGATGGACAAACAGCTGCCCCATTGGGTTACTATTGGCAACAGCAGCAGCATGGTGCACCTGTGATGATTGGGGACCAGCAACAGCACCAGCATGGTGCACCTGTGATGATTGGGGACCAGCAACAGCAGTCGGAGGAAGCAGAGAGAACTGAGAGTAAAATTGGGACAACTGAGCCTCCCCCTTCAGGGTCCAGTGAGCAGCAGGAGGGAGGAAGTTCAACCGAGAAGAAGGAAAAGGAGGAAGATAAGGAGAAGCCTGTCAAGAAAGCAGGAAAAGGTCAGTAATCAGTATGTAAGTTGACCTAAGCTTACCCAAAAATTCCCCCTTTCCTTCCTTCCCTCCTGCTCTCCCCTCCTCTCTTTTCTTCTCCCTTCCCCCCCTCCTCTCCCTTCCCCTCCCCCCTCCCCCCTCCCCTCCATTCCCCTCCCAGAGGGCAGCAAGAAAGATAAAAACCACCCCGAGGGGAGAAAGTGGAGCTTCAACATCTTCAGCTACATCTTGCCCAAGAAGAAGAACGAAGCTCATCTTCCTGACGATAAAAATCCAACGGTAATCTTGCTAAAAAAATATATCACAGCAATATTGTGGATGTTGGTTGCCATGTCAACTGGCCTCAGATCAGTACTATGATATGCCTTGCTCTATTTACCTATCTGCGATTTCTACACAGCCAGACTGCGACAACAAAACACCTTGTCTGCGACTTCTTCTTTATTATTCTTGTTTCCAGGTCTTTACTGCCTCCGGTTTTTGATTGCTTGCAATAATGCAAACGATCAAAAACCAGAGGTATGGAAAGTCTGTGAATGAGGCTCTAAGTTGTGAGTCTATGTCGTGGTATACACGTAAGCTATGTCAAATGTTTAGCCAACGGGTGAGTGGTTGTATTTTCATTGTAGATTGTCTGGAATGAAGAGAAGAAGAAATGGGTCAACCTGGATGGAGACGAAGAGGTGAGATGTAGTGCCTCCCACGTTGGTTTTATCATAACTGTGTCAAACAAGACCTTCTTGTCCATTATACCTCCATAAATGCCCTCTTTCCTCGCACACGCACATGCGCGCATGCACACACACACACACACACACACACACACACACACACACAGGATGATGCTCCCCCGGAGGCCCCACCGACTGATGCTGAACTGCAGCGGACAACTCAGCAGCAACCAACAGGAGGGGGAGGGGGAGAAGGAGCGAAGGACTCCACTGATGGCCCACCAGGCAACAGTACCACTAATATGTACTCTCAACAGGTACAAGCACATGAAACCTGAATAGCTATCGTAGACATGGTACTAGTACTATCAGTATTTTGTGAATAAGCACGTGGTACTAGTACTATCAGTATTTTGTGAATAAGCACGTGGTACTAGTACTATCAGTATTTTGTGAATAAGCACATGGTACTAGTACTATCAGTATTTTGTGAATAAGCACGTGGTACTAGTACTATCAGTATTTTGTGAATAAGCACATGGTACTAGTACTATCAGTATTTTGTGAATAAGCATACAGGTTGTATTCAATTGTCACATGCAATAATGGCATGTGAATGTATTGTGAACTAACCTCTCCTTCTCCTGTTTGCAGGTTAGGAAAGGTCGTCTGGGTGCACGCTCTAAGTATGTTGATGTGCTGAACCGTGGTGGAGCTGCTGGTGGAGGGGGAGGAGGAGGAGGGGGAGGAGGCCCACCTCCACCCCCCACCCTCCCACTGATGTCCTCCATGCCAGGGACCATGGCACAGCCCTTCACTGGGTCATTCTTTGTACCCCAACAGCCTGGTGTGTGTTGTGTGTGTGTGTGTGTGTGTGTGTGTGTGTGTGTGTGTGTGTGTGTGTGTGTGTGTGTGTGTGTGTGTGTGTGTGTGTGTGTGTGTGTGTGTGTGTGTGTGTGTGTGTGTGTGTGTGTGTGTGTGTGTGTGTTGGGAGGGAGGGGGGGGGGGTCTGGATGTGTGACTGTGTGTGGGTGTGTGGGTGGAAAAAGAGGATAAAGTGATGCATAGCATTGTCATGTAAACGGTGGAACAAATGTGTATATACCTCACCAATGTCTCATGTTAATGCAGTTCCAGAGGGTCCTGGTTCCACGCTTGAGAGTGAGTATGGAACTACCAGCACTAGCCAGGAGTCAGGAGGTGACACCCAGCCAGACCAGACGACCCAGCCAAACCAGACAACTCCATCAGAGCAGCCGAGTCAGTCTGACCAACATCAGTTCTACCAACAGCCACCCAGTGCCTCCCAGTTTCCGTCTGACACAAGTCAGCCTTCAGGACAACAACACTATCAACAACAAGAGTACCAACAACAACAACAACAGTGGCAACCACCACTACCACCACAACAACAGTACCAATGGCAGCAACAACAACAACAACAACAACAACAACAGGACCAACAACAACAGTACCAACAGCAACAATGGCAACAACAACAACAACAACAACAGGACCAACAACAACAGTACCAACAGCAACAATGGCAACAACAACAACAACAACAGGACCAACAACAACTGTACCAACAAAAACAACAACAGGACCAACAACAGCAGGTGGCACAACCAGACACTCCGCTTGCTATCCAGGACCAGTCATACCAGTTTGGTCAGCAGCAGAGCACAGCAGCTACCTCAGTTCACTATCAGACGTCTGCTCCTCCTCCTCCTTCCACCTCTTCTCAGCCTCCCACCCCAGCTCTGGCCTTACCACAGCAGCAACTGTGAGTGGACACTATACAAGGAACGTCAGTACCATAATTATTCTAATACTAAATATGATCTAATTAGCATAAGAAATTCAATTCCAGGATTATCAATTCTACGTAAGTCAGAGTCTTGCTTGATTTATGCTAATCCAATTTAGCGTAAGAAAATAACTGAAGCCGACCTTCGTGGCCTTCTATAAGTCCAAGCTATGCTTGGTGCAGCCTTCATAGGTCGCAGAGTTCGACGAGGTATGTACACAATTCGAGGAAGAGCCAGTTGTACACTTATCTAGGTAGTGAAGGACACTTGAGATTCCCTTTATCGGTTGCAGAGTTCGACGAGGTATGAAGCAATTCGAGGAAGAGCCAGTTGTACACTTATCTAGGTAGCGAAGGACACTTGAGATTGCCTTCATAGGTCGCAGAGTTCGACGAGGTATGATGCAATTCGAGCAAAAGGCAGCTATATACTTACATGTAAGTAACTTAGTATGGACTCCAGACCCTACATCAAACTAGCCTTCATTGGTTACAGAGTTTTATGAGGTCTGCATTCTATATAGGAAAAACCAGTTATACACTTATAAGGCTTGTTACAGAGTTGGACTAGGTCGTACACAACACTTATAAGTCTTGCAAAAGCATGGTGTTTCCATGTCTTGTGATTCTACATGAGAACAGCTATACACTTAGTACCTAGCTTGCGAAAGCAGGCCTTCGAGTTTCCCACGTACTGGGTATTCTTATCAACATAAGATCTAATTTTACAATTTCTGGATTTGATGAATCCAATCTAATGTAAGGTCACAACCTAATTATTTAAGTTTACGTAATAATATGGTACATAGCTAGATTGCAATATTTATTATTTGTGACCAGGTTGGTGGATCGCCAAAGTATGGGTGGTAATACATCAGTTCCTGCCTCTTCACAAGTACCCCAGCTCCCACAGGTAAACTACAATATTCAGTAGTGGATGATAATCATCAGTAGCTTCATCTCCAGGCCAGCTGACAACTTGGAAATTGAAAATTTGGCAATTTTGTCTCCGATTGCCAAATCACTGAAATTTTCCCGCTATACATTATGCCACAAAAACTAGATGCTGCTCAGAAAGGCGTCTACACCAGCCTTTCTTATAGTATTTAGTATGTGTGAGGCTAATCAGGACAGACTTGTGGCTAGGAACACCCAGTCTGGCTGCCGGTAACACAGGGTAAGATATTATCATCTTGTTCTGCACTTTCTAGTTCTTCAATCCGAGTGCGTTTGCTCCTGTGAGCAGCTTCCCTGGTCCCAGTTCCATTCCAGCACAAGATCCCCAAGATGACACTGTGAGTGGAGCTGCATCAGTGAGCAAGCATGCCGTATTGAGTTACATGTAGAGGGTGCATGTAGGAAAGATTGATAAACGTTGCAATAAATTGATGAAAGTTCCTAGTCCTCCACCACAGCTATCATGCCTTGCAGTACGGCACGGCTACTTGTACCACATAGCTGTGGTGGAGAACTAGGAACAAAACTAGAAGGTGTTTAAAGGGAGTCTCATTCCCAGTCTCCTATGAACCTGGGAATGAGGAAACTAAACATACTCGGTAACATGATTTCACATTGTGCCGTGGTGTCTTGCACCCTCCTCTCAGCTTTCTACTATCAGTTCAGCCAGTGAGCTCTCACAGGAAGTGAGCAGATACATGAGCAAACAGGTACACAAACTACCCTCGTTCCCAGGCCTTCCCACCGTCCAGTTTTTGATCGCTTGCAAGTATGCAAAACTGCCAGTCCATTTTATCACGTGAATGACATTTTGTCTACCTAGGTAGACAGAGGTGGGGAGGGGTCCCTGATCGAAAGAACAAGCTTCAGGCCTTATCTTGTAGTTTCTGCCCCAAGCGCTGGAGTTTCGAATGTTTGCGAAGTGAATAACGTACCACTCCTGTTTCAATACAAAGAATGCGTGCACGAAATGCGTTCTACGATCGGGGACCCCTCCCCCCCCTCTGTCTACCTAGGTAGACAAAACGTCATTCACGCGATAAAAAGGACCGGGCCTTCCCCCTCCATTTTTTGCATACTGCAAGTGATCAAAAACTGGACGGTGGGAAGGCCTGGGAACGAGGCTATACACAAACCATTCCTGCATATAGTGAAACTTGGTGATACCATTTATTGTGATGAACTACATCAGTAAAGTTTGATGTAGAAGAGTGTGTAGATCAACCAGACCCTTGGTACGGTACTGGGAACAAGAGTAGTGGATCAGTTATGATAGCAACAGAGTTTGATCTTCCTAGAAATGTCAGCAAACATACCCAGTAAGCACAAAGGGCACATAAGTTGAAGAACTCAACTCAAGTGGCTGGCAATCTTTTGTGTTGGTTACTATCGGTATTTGACTGTTATTTGTAAGGTTACACAATTTCTCAGATTACAAGAAGCTAACCTTGATAACCTTGCACTGTTCACTCTCACTATGGCATGAACAATCAGTACACCACACCCACATCTCCTTGTATAAAGGCACGTCCAGATATTATGTTTATAGATTATCATGCCCTCGGCTTTTATTGCTTTTCATGTTGCAAGAGATAAAAGAAGGTGTTGCGAGAATTTAGGCTGTACTCGCTATGCAGGTCACGTTTTAGGCAATACTAGAGTGACCAGACTACATTTGCCGGAAAATCCTATGTCTCCAGCTACCTTGCAATGAAAAGCATCACTTCAGAATTCTAGAACCTTGTAATGTTAAATATTTCTTCTTGATACGTATACAGTTCGCAGTAGAGGACATACTGCGTATGTCATAGTTATTTTGCCTCATACCCAGGCTCTTGTACTCTCACATGTAACTATCCCCCCCTCCCATCCTCCACAGCCCACTAAGCCCCCTTCCATGCTAGCTGGCTACAATCGTCTGCGACAAGGCATCCGAGGAGCTGGGACTTACCCCACCATGGCCCAGCAGAGACCACACCCAGGCCACACCCACAGGCCACCCCCTGATCATAGGAGTAATTTACAACAGTGGCAATAAATTCTTTTACCAAATCTGATATCAGCATTTACTGCAATAAAAACTTATGATCACATGAAATTTCTTTTGTAAATATTTTGTTTATGTTGCTGTTATCTTGTTTATATTGATATCCTTGCCAGAGTATAAACTATGGTACTGATTGTAGCAACAATCATTCTTCGTTCTTCCTAATTTGGTTTGTCTGGAGACATGGGAATGATCAACATCCATGTTAGTCAATGAGAAATTGCATACACGTGCTGACAGCCACTCGTAAGCAATAATCATCACTCAGATGCAGGTCTTGGGGATTTCCCTTGCTGATTGCGCGCGAGAACTCCCTCGTTTTTCAAGCTATGAGCTAGGACAAGGTAAGTGCATACAGAACAGATAGCGGTAGCAAAAGCGTATCTCAAAGTGCTAGTGTGGTACTGTACAATATAGCTATACTAGGGGAATGCAGTGCATTGTGGGGCAAGCGTGAGGGAGTTGTATGGTACATCAGTGTTCCGTTACCAAAAGGTAGTGCTATGGAATCCATAGCACTACCTTTTCCCACCTCTCACATAACAATAGTCTCGTTCCCAGGTCTTCCCCACCTCCAACTGTAGCCTGTAAAACTAATGGCGAAGAACGCCTGGGGAAGAGGCTATGTAGGACATCCAATGTATGCCGGTGTTTGTGGAGCAATATACCGTGGGTATATGTGTGCTAATCTTGGGTTCATTGTACACACTCTGTGTCATTACCATGAAATAGTAGCTACTGCTGCAGGCAACAAGGGCTCAAAGCATTATATTTGGAGGCAGCTTGAACAGTTGCAAGTTGAGGATGAGGGTTCAACATCTTTGTACGAACAAATATATTTCGTTGGTTTCTAGTGTCTCCAACTTATTCACATCTTGGCACTGTCTCCTCAGTCACGGTCTATAGTGCATTGATAGTTGCTGAGCACACACAGCTGTGGAATCAGGATTTTCTCAGCTCAGAGGTATGGAGTCAGGGTGGTGCAGACTACACTGTCAGCCCTTTTCCAGAGCACAATTATTGGAGTTGTGGTATGGGGTTTTAGAAGCTCTTCTGTAGCTGTTGCTCACGACGGTTACGTATTTCGTCGAGTCACGCAGACCTCTCTGGTTCGGGTCCTCACAAGCTAATCGCTCTGTCGTTAATACATGCACATGGAGCACTCCCCGTTGGCGGCAGTGTCACGCATCACGTTAGTAATCAGTCTCCGTCTTGCTAGTCGCGCCTCCCTTTCCTAACCATTTTCAAGTCCCTGTTACGTAGGTTCCCACTGTTCAGCCTTTCTGTCTTCATTGTGTCTTTGCTAGTCTTGTCTCTTGAGCAACAGTGGTCAACATACAATGTAGAAATATTGCATCGCGCACAAATGGGGCAGGATGTATATATACGGAATACGCACGTACCAAACATACCTACATATATATATATAGACAATTTTCCGTTTTCACCACAAGTGTGGGGCTCGCTGCGCTCGCCCCAATTATCTGTGGTAAAATTAGCAAATTATGTCAAATCATTTGTCTTTTACAACAATGTACGAGTCGTTCAGTGCATCAATCAATTCGTTACTCGCTGCCAATGATCAGCACTCATCTCCGTTTGTCATTTTTTCACCAACGTTTTTTTTTTATCCTGCTCGCTGTGTCTTGCAATATAGCTATCCAGTACAAAATACGCAACCTTCTAGGTTTTAATACTTCCCTGTTCCCGTGCAATAGTAAGGTGACGTTTTTGGTTGGAATTTTGGTCCATCCAATTCTGCATGCAGCAATTAAGTCAAATGGGTGATTGACCATTACGGATGTTGCCTAATATATAGTAGAATGTATGGTCATTCAAACAGAGTTAGGAATTTGCACTTCCTGAGGAGTCTTGAAACCATCTTTTGATCCTGCAGATGTACGGTGGAGGTCAGATGAGATTGGTACTTGTGTTCAGTGTGGTGTGTGCTGTCTTCTGCCTAGCAACAGCTACCACATGCATCTCACAAAGTAAGTCACAGGACGGGAGGGAAGCATGTTACTTGTACCATATGGTGCAACCAGTTGAGTTTGGTGGTCAGGATAAACAAACCATGAATGGTGTTGCCATGGAAACACTAAGTGATGTGCTGTTGCCTTAGCAACCAAACATGCCAACATGTCATGATTACCCTCTTCTTGTCCACTGGTCACTAGGGTGAATAGGACACTTGAGATTTTGACAGCCTAAAAGTGTACCTGAAACTGTAGACAGTAACAAATAGGTAGCGTTCTAACATTTGTAGCTTGCAGTAGCTTCCACATTGAACCATTTTTGCTTGTTTGGCCTGACCACTCTAATACTGCTTGCTCTAACCCTGCTAAGAGTGGCTCGTTCTATACATGTAGCTAGCTCACAAGTGCAAAGTTGTTGTGCAAATCTTGATTCTCTGGGATATATACTTTGTGTATGCATGTATGTGCACTGCATGGTAAGTGCATGAGTGTTTTTCTGTCTTCTTCGGTTGGGGCTTGGGGGCGAGGCTAGCATGAGTGTTTGTCTGATTTTATTTATTTGGAGGCAGTTCATATTTTCAATTAATGTTTAACTTGTGCTAGTTGCATGTAATCTGAACACACTTAGGTAAATGGCTGTGCTACATAATCAACTATTATCTAGGTGTTGCTGATCCACTTGTATATCTTTCTTCTGTTCCCAGTATTCAATGTGTCCACACTAATAACACCAGGTCCTACAGCCTACAACAACAGTCCCACTACTGACCCCAGGTGTATTGGTAGCACTGGTAGTCTTAGCTGTCCGAGCAATGCATTATTGACGGATATGGACTTGGGGAGTGCAGATCTTAATACCAGTAAAGTGTTTGCTTGGAACAGAGAAGTCAACATTGTCTTTACATTTAGAGCAGAAACTAAAGTAAATCAAGTGAACCTGTTCTTCTACAACATCCCATCAAGTAGAATTGGACTGCCTCCTACTGAACTCTACTGGAGTATTGCCAATTCAATCTTACCAGAAAACCTCTTATCCCATGTCATTGTTGGTAACCAGGATCTGAGTCAGGATGATAGAGCTCTTCGAAATGTCTCTCTGGTGGTCACAACAGATCAGAATGGTATACCTGACTACAGGTTCTTTCGTGTCCGCTTCACATTTCCAGAGACCAACCTGATAGACTGGACTCTCCTGAGTGAAGTCCAGCTGTGTGGGGTAGCAGGTGAGGGTGTGTGTGTAGGTGTGTGTGTAGGTGTGTATGTGTGTGTGTGTGTGCTGTTTGCATGTATGCGTCTGCATATGTATGTGTGCATGTGTGTGTGTGTGTGTGTGTGGGTGTGCATGTGTGTGTGTGTGCATATGTGTATGTATTTGTGTGTGTGTGCATGTGCATGTGCGTGTGTGTGTGTGTGTGTGTGTGTGTGTGCACATTCGTGTGTGTCTTCCTGTTAACCCTTTAACCACGGGCACCGATGACACCAAAAGGCTTCGTCTGACTTTGGCAGCATGTTATCAGTTGGCGCAGTCCATTTTGAAGATAGGTTTTCTGCTAGAAAAGAAAAGGTGGGATAGGGGGAGGTGGGCGGGTTTCAGTACGGGGTGCTGTGTGCATGGCAGCTGCTTTGGCTGGCCTTGGTCAGCACTGGCTGGACCATTTTTCACCTTGTTAGCACTTATACTAAACAGCTTACGATAGTTAAAGAGTTAAGAGTGGCAGGGAACATGTCCTTTATTATAGTGTGTTTGGTGCATGTGATACACTACAGAGTGCCCATCTATGCTGGTATCCTTATTGTGCATAATTATGCTATGGTTTATTCCTTTTCTGTTTTTCTTTTGTTTGGTCATCAGTGCGCGTGCAGTGTACATGTTTGTGACAGTGTGAGAGTGTGCATGTATGCACCTGTGTACATGTGTATCTGTGTGTGAGTGTGTGTGTATGTGTGCATATTTGTGCATGAGTATATGTATGTTAGTAGTGTGTGTGTGGTTCTTGCTTCAAACTGTGGCATCTATCCTGACACAAAGTCTTTGGACTTTTTCTGCTGTCAGATAGTCAACACCATGGGCTAGTTCTTTGTGAAGTACTTCACAATCCTTTTTCGTATACCAGGATGATAGTGCCAGGATGCTGACATATCATACTAGACTGTACAGTGCACCCTATCATTATTTCTAGCCATGACTTCTAATGAAGACAATAGAACAGTGGCACAGGATCCCCATGATCTTGTTCACTTCACTGGCAGTGCCTTCATGTCTAGCTATATATTACATGAAAGACTGTGCCAAGTACATAGAGGGTGTGGCACACATTCACCAATTATGACATGTCTGTTTCAGCCGGTTTGAACTTATGTGATCCCCAATAATGAAGCATGGATGAAGCAATAATGAAGGTTGATTCGGTATCCCCTGGCTTTTAACTTCGAATCCAAGATGGGCACTTGCATGGGGACAGTCAAACCATTCAAGCACCTCCTTCGTAACCACCCACTCCCAAATTTTGGTGCTTGAACTGCGAGCACCCGTAGGTGCTTGTTTGGAGCAATATGGTCAGTGTGTGTGTGTGTGTGTGTGTGTGTGTGTGTGTGTGTGTGTGTGTGTGTGTGTGTGTGTGTGTGTGTGTGTGTGTGTGTGTGTGTGTGTGTGTGTGTGTGTGTGTGTGTGTGTGTGTGTGTGTGTGTGTGTGCATGCACGTGTGTGTGTGTGTGCACGTGCGTGTGTGCGTATGTGCGTCTAAGTAAATAAATGGCTCTGTGTATTATGTGACTGTGTGTGCCAGGGCTGAAATAGGCACAGTAGGTAGCTGCATACCAGGAAGCTCTAAGTATGTAACTACAAATGTCTGGGTGTGAGGCTGTACTGTGACAGGGATGTGTACCCTTGTTTCAGTTCCCCTACCCACGGACTCCATCACATTCTTACAACCCCCCTCCTTTGAGCCACTTGTGCCACCTGGGCCAGACAGTCTGGTGTCAACTACCAACCTCTCCTGTACTGTGGCCAATGAGGGCTCCTTCCAGTGGCAGTGGACCCTCCCACCTGGGATCACCTTCACCCAGATGTGGCTCGCTGATGGGACAAGGACCAGCATTGTGCAGATATCCCAGATCTCTGCTGCCAATGCAGGGGACTACACATGCACAGCCAGCTTCAATGGACAGTCTGCTGCTAACACCACTGCTGTTCAACTTGATCGTAAGTGAAACAGACTGTTCAAAATGTTCACGTTGGTTATAGTTTTCTTTCTCATTCTAGGAATGCTAGCATCATCTCCCAACACAACAGTAACCACTGACAGTTCTGCCACTCTGAGCTGTGAGCTGTATGGCTACCTCAACAACAACTCACTTCCCACTATCGTCTGGACCTTCGGTAGTGATAACCTCACAGATGACTCTGTCTTCACCATCACGACAGATGATGGCAGCCGCATGATACAGAATGGAGGTGCCACCCCTCGGCCTAGTGTGAGGAGTCTCCTGACCATCAACCATCCAATGACTACACACAAGGGGACCTACATCTGTTCAGCTGATGGAGATAATAGGAGTATCATTCTGTGGGTAGTGGAAGGTAGGTTGCAGTGATCTGTGGCAATCCTACCCTAGCTATGTGCTGCATTAATGATGCTATGGATCTAAGAGTATATAGGAACTGGAAGTCCACAAATCTGGAATCCAAACGCATATTAGGTTATGAAAACAAGTACATGTAGGGATGGAATCCCCAAAAGCAAACAAACAAGATAGGAACAACATCATGATAGTTTTACCACATTTTGTGCCACTTTGCCAACCCTCATGTGGCTATGGGGTGCTTGTTACATAGTGTTAGTTTAGTGCAATAATTGTGATGTGCTTTCGGATTTAATAGTTGCACTATTGACACTTCAGTGTGGTCTTACTGTTGAATAAATGTAGATATCACTGTCCATGTAGTTGAAAGGGGAAGTCAGAGTGTTTCCTAAGTTGTAGTTTAGCGAGGGAGGGGGGAGGGAGGAGGGGAGGGGGGAGGGAAGAGGGGAGGGGGGAGGGGAGGGGGGAGGTATGGTTGTGTAGATTGTGCTGTTTGATGTGGTTCTATGAACCTACAGCAGTTATAGACGGTGTTGAGATCCCATGTATAATCCATATTGCAATCCAGGTTCTATCCACAGCCTATTGTGGGTTACATGACCAAATTGCAATCCAGAGTGCTTACACGAACCCAGATTCTTTTAATTCAGATTGGGACTCAGGTTAAAGGCCTAGCTAGTGTTAACAGGGCTTTACAGTATACAAAATTTGAGGGGGAGGCTGGTTTTCTGGTGGTCAGTGGTCAGAGCACTGGCAGCATAAGTCAGGAGTCTCGGCTTCGATTTCTGTTGACTACTGGCTTTTCACTTGTCTTAACATTGAACATGCATTTTTAAAATAGTACTGTGGAGCTCATTAGAAGAAATGGAGGGCAGTAAACCAATGTATAGATAAGGATACTGTTTGGTCCTGCATTAACAAGACATTGAACTTTAGATATGGAATGAGTTTCCAATATGCAAAACTTTATCTTTCTACAGGTGATGTCTGGTTCTCACTCAGAAATATTACATACCGGAACAACAGTATCGTGACCCTGGAGGACATTGGTGAAGGTGATGATGCCCTGCTCTGCGTAACTAACCAAACTGCTTGTTGCCGATCTCCTTATACTGCGGGGAACTGGTTCTTCCCCAATGGAACTAGAGTTCCCAGTTCAGGTGACCAGTGGGATTTCCACAGAACCAGAGGTCAGATGGTCATAAGTTTGAACCGCAGAAGAGGTGGAGTGGAAGGGATCTACCGCTGTGAGATACCTGATGCAGTGAATGTTACCCGGACCATATACATTGGAGTGTACTCAGCAAGCACTGGTGAGTGGTATATGTACTGCACTTCAATATCTATTCAACTGGTGAGTCATGATTATGTTGTTCCATTCAAAAATTAAGTATTCGGGCTATCTTAGTTATTGCAGTGCAACTAATGATGTGGTATTTGCTAAGACTTGTATTCTGCACAGCAGATGGCTCCAAGTAGTCTACATACTCATTTCTTTATGCACCTTCTCAGGAGTGATTTCATTACAATAGTCAACTGCTTATATAAATACTGCTATGGATTCTTGTAGAGGCTGTACTGCTACAACCTGTCCTGTTGATGGCCACAACTGAAAGCCAAGCAAAAGAGTTAAGAACATTTTTTCTGAAAGTGTTCATTTTAAAGCTCTACACACCATGAAGTCCTCACAATATGTAAACATGATAGCAACATACGTATACTGCACTTTCCAAACAGAACTATATTCTTCTATGGAAATGTCATTCACAAGACTGCAATGTGCAAGGACTGTCTTCTGTGTGTCATGCTTTATACTTGTACAGACCACATAAACACCATGACATTGGTATCTCTTCCTTCCCAGCTGCAGTACTCAGAGGTACACCATATCAGAACAACAGTATCGTGACCCTGGAGGACATTGGTGAAGGTGATGATGCCCTGCTCTGCATAACTAACCGAACTGCTTGTTGCCGACCTCCTTATACTGCGGGGAACTGGTTCTTCCCCAATGGATCTAGAGTTCCCAGTTCAGGTGACCAGTGGGGTTTCCACAGAACCAGAGGTCAGATGGTAGTACGTTTGAACCGCAGAAGAGGTGGAGAGGAGGGGATCTACCGCTGTGAGATACCTGATGCAATGAATGTTAACCAGATGATATACATTGGAGTGTACTCAGCAAGCACTGGTGAGTGGTCAATCTTGTTCTGGTCATATGCAGTGCTTATGTTTTGCAGAGGGGTGGGATCCAAGCAAGATAGAGTATACTTTCAGTGGCTTCTCAGTTGGCTCAGTTCCTCTGATACCAACTTGAAATTGTAAAGAGGGGTGAGATTCAAGCATGCATGAGAGAGAGCATATATCTGTAACACTGAAAGACAGGGTGAGTATGCAGATTCATCGCACTTGCATAACTGTTTTTTATGTCTTTGTAGGCCGGCAAACTCAGTCATTATTCTACCTAGTAACTAGGCAACACATAGGAATCTTGCTTATATCTGTACAGTGGTAGTACCTAGGTAACAGTGTATGTCATAGCACCAAGGTGTAAAACGACTACCTTAGGAAAAAAGAACTAGGAATGAACTTAGGCCCTAAGTGATATGGATACTGTGACACTTTAGCTTCACGATAAACTTTTCTGCAGAAACCAGTTTAGACTGTGGAGCTATTCTACCTACTATATCTTCACTTCTGCTGCATCAAAACCTGACCAAATGGTTCTTTTGTGCAGATTCATGGTTCTAAACTGCACTGATTAGTAGTAATTTAGACCACGGAATGCCTGTTTAGACTAAAACCTGCATGCCTATGGTGCCAGAAATGGACCCTCTGCAAGTGTGAAGGAGTATTTTCTAGACCTGTTTGTGTAAAGGCAGGGAGAAATGACCCACCCAGTGCTGACCAAGGCCCTTTCTACAGCTAGCCACAACGGCCATCATGTGAACATCACCCTGTACTGAAACACACCCACCTCCCCATGTCCTGCCTTGTGCTGAGCCACACTTGCACACATTGCACCAAGTGACCTCATGATGATGACATCATATGAACACATTAGCAATTAAAGGGTTAATTAACTTAACTACAGTGGTCTCTACATGCTGAATTAATTTGGACATTACTACTGTATTACTGATATGTCGGTTACATTTCATACTTTTGCTTGTATATCCATGCAGGTTCTCCCATTGTAACCGCTTTAACTTATGATGACCAGTCCAGAACCCTCACCTGCACCTCCACTGGTGGACCTGCTACCACTGTCACCTGGAGGAGAGATGGGGTGGTGATAACTCCCAATGCTACCTACCAGCAGACCAAGAGCTTAGTTGATCCTGTTATGTGTACCTACCAGACAGTGCTCACCATTGACCCATCGTTGGATCAGAGTAGCATTGTGGGGACATACAACTGCACAGTGGAGAATGACAGGGGAGAGTCTTCAGAGACAGTGGTTGTACAACCAGGTGAGGCTTGAACTCCAGCACCACAACATACATACACTCCCACTGCTCAGTGTTGTAAAACCGTTCCATATTAAGGGCTCTCATATCTCAACCATGGCCACCTAGCAAACCATAGCCGCCCTCTACCCAGACTGTTTGTGTGGAGAAAGATGTCTTCACCCACACAGCAAGATAAATTTAAATCTTAACACTCTGAAATTTTTCTCTTTAATTGGTTACAGAGGAAATCTCCTTCCCTTCAATAATTGTGGGATTGTCACTCGGAGTTCTTCTCATAGCAGCAGTTCTCACAGTTCTCATAGTGGTGATAATTGTATTGTGTGTTCAGACCTCAAGAAAGAAAAGAACAGTTCCTACAGATACATATGAGGTCATGGACCTCCCAGATCCAAAGCTACCCCCAAGCTCAGATCCTAACCAAAATCTTGACTATGCAGTTGTTGGACCCCCACAACTACCCTCACATCCAGACACCATCACCACTGATATGAATCCAGCATATGCTAGCAGCATCCAGACACAGCCCAACACTGCATATGCCAGTGCCAACTTTGATGCTTCCTAAAGTGGATCAGCCAAAATTATCTTTTAACTTGTTTTTGTAAGTTCTGTCAGTGGAACAGATTTGAGTAATTTTGAATATTTAGGAGTCAAGAACTACTGTACGTAGCATTCCATTTTGCCATGTAGTTGCTTTGCTACCTGCAAGCATGTTTAGCTTTTTAATACAGTACCTAAATTTTCAGAGTTGAAAAACAAACTAGTCAATTGATAGCAAATTCAAATTTTGTATTATTATAGCCTGTTGCTAGGTGGTTGCTAAGATTATAGAAGACTTATAAATGGCCAACGTGCCCACAGAAGTGCTGACTCAGCTATATCAGGTGTGAACTGTGACTATATCAGGTGTGAAGAGTGGCTATATTTGCAACATGCCATCCCCCAAAAAGTACAGTACATGTACAACACAACAAACATTAAACCCCCAAAATGCAGGTCATACATGAACTCATGAAACTCAGTCATGATCAGTTAGACCCAGCACGAACTGGAAGGCAAGGTAAGAGGTGAAGGAACACTGTGTGGCTAAGTTTGTTTGAGTGTAGCTGCTCTGCTAGTGAAGTGTGTTATGGCAAAACAGGGAGCAGAATTGATCTCACCCTCACTTTTGGCAAATATCGCGGAACTCTCCAAGGAATGCCACGAGCGGTTTCGTTTAGACATGGGGGAGTGGACTGAGTCGAGCGATGAAAGTTCTACAGAGAGTGAGACGCCTAAGCAAACTTAGCCACTTGCTAAGGACAGCAGTATCGGTGTTTTCAAGGAGATCCATGGGGGCTTGCTTCTCGGATTCAATGCAATAATGAGCGTTTCGGCCATCTCGCCACGCAACAAAGTTCGACACAGCCCATTTTGTGCTTGTAGCGGTACTTTTGGGTACAAACTTTTCTGAAGAGCTGCTTCCTTTGCTTTGTCCACAAATCGCCATCGATTTTCCTTGCCTTCCTTTGGCAGACTCAACTTTTTCTTTGGTGGATTCGAGTTAGGCGCCTCACTCTCTGTATAACTTTCATCGCTCGAATCAGTCCACTCCCCCGTGTCTAAACGAAACCGCTCGTGGCAGTCCTTAGAGCGTTTCGGAATATTTGCCAAAAGTGAGGGCGACATCAATTCTACTCCCCGTTTCGCCATAACAGCTACACTCGATCGAGCATGCAGCGAGCACCCAGTTCAAATTCGAAAATACGGCAATGCAGTATACGTATACGGACAGTAATGACGTCATTTCCGTGTTGCCAAAACAACCACCTAGCAACAAGCTGTTAAATCACCCTCCCACTCGGGATGTTGCGGTTTATAAGCCCTCCCCCTCGGGCGCTACGCGCCCTTGGGTGTCGGGCTTATAAACCGGCAACATCCCTCGTGAGGGTGATTTAACTAATACGTAACATATGTCTCCTTTGGCCTCAAGTAACAGACTGTAGATATGTGACTGTATGATGTCTGAGATGGAGGCTATATGCTAGCAGTGCAGGAGATGGTTCAGCTACTGTAATACCAGTCCTTGTCCCAGTTAGTTAGATGTATGGCTAAATCAAAACTGACTGTGCTAGTAAAGTCACAATATCTTTCTACAGATTTTTACTGTAATACCAGACCACATGCACCAGCTATGCTGGAATAATCTCAGATTATGTGCCTTGCAATGAAATGCACGGCTTCAGTATCCTGTAAGCTTGTAATCTGTAGAAAGATATTTGTGACTTTACTAGCACAGTCAGTTTTGATTTAGCCATACATCTAACTAACTGGGACCCAGTTAGTTAGATGTATGCTGGATGTAACAGGCCTTCACTGTCTCAAGTACAATGTATTTGATTGCTTCCAGTATGCAAACACAGTGCAGGGAGGCATAGAAGATCTCATCATGTGTGGTGATATCGTGTAACATCAGTAGACAGAAGGTAGACACACAGGAGGAGCAGTTCCTGTCAAAAAATGTTGAGACCTTCTAGCCTAAGGTCAGAATGTTTGCAAGGCAGTGTCAATACAGCCTGTTGTTTGGTACACCTGAAACTGATCAGTTGCAAAGTTTGGATTATGATCCATGGTCGGGCACTGCTGTCTACCTTCTGTTTGTTGACATTACATGACATCCTCCGTATTTGTATCTGAATGAGATCAAATGGTGGAGGTCACAAAGGTATAGGAACAAGACTTCATACATGATGTGCTTTGTTGGTTAATAGCAGTTTAGCCCTGGGTTGTGGCTGGGCTTCCACTAGAGTGTACCACTTTTGTGTGTGATGCAGAACTGCATGTGAGCTGACAACCACCCGATCCAAAGTCAGTATTATTAATGCTTTAAATTCTGCTGTCAGCTTCCCTTACAGTCAATCTTCTTCATGCTGGTTGCTTATTGAGCTTATTCATGGCAGCAACCAAGATTATATTGAAGTTCTTGATTGCTGCTACAAAATTAGGATTCTGAGACATAGCAACTAATGTCTATACTGTTAAACCTCTTTGTAAGAAGGCACTAGAATTTTAGCAATATCTCTCGACCATAGCTGCCCTGTACCCAGCCAGCTCAGTGTGTGCAGAGAAAGTGCCTCTGGTCACAAAGTTTGGTAGGAGAGAAATGTTTTTCCCTTTAATTTACAGTGTCAGTGTTCCAAACAGTGGAAATCTCCTCCTCTGCCTCACCACCGCTCTCACCTATCGGAGAGCCTGCAGTGGAAAATACTGGACTTTCTGTGGGATTGTCACTCGGAGTTCTTCTCATAGCAGCAGTTCTAATAGCAACGGTGGTGATAATTGTAATGTGTGTTCAGATCTTGAGAAAGAAAGAAACAATTCATATGAAGTTTCTGATGATGCATATGAAGTTTCTGATGATGCATATGAAGTTTCTGATGATGCATATGAAATCATGCATGGACATCCCAAACGGCTTCCCTCGAGTTCAGACCTCAACCAATATAAAGTTGTCGGACTCCGACAACTGTTCTCACACTCAGACACCATCACCACTGATGTTCTGTGGGATTGTCACCTGGAATTCTTCTCATAGCAGCAGTTCTAATAGTGACAGTGATAACTATATTGTGTATTCAGATCTCAAGAAAAAAAGGAACGGTTCCTACAGATACATATGACATTGTTGGACCCCCACAACTACCCCCACGCCCAGTCATCATCACAACTGATGTGAATGCAGCATATGCTAGCAGCATCCAGACACAACCTAATACTGCATATGCCAGTACCAACTTCAATGTAGCGTATGCTAGCAGCATCCAGACACAACCTAATACTGCCCCCGGCATACGCCAGTACCAACTTCAATGCTGCATAAAATGGACTCAGCAGACATGCCATCTAATGAATGCATGTGTTGTAGCTACCATATCAATTTACTGCAAATAGCTATGTACATCTTTATTATATTTCTGTGTAGCTAGGTTTATTTTAAATTGCTGGGAGGAGTCTACACGGGGACGGGGCTACGCTGGACTTTCCCCTTGGACTTGACGAAAATTATCGTGCTGAGAATATACGGTAGTTGCAAAGCTGGGGGATCGTTGAACCAGTTGCGCATGGTGTAGCGAAGGGGGGGCCTGGCCGGGCACGTGCCCGGCCAAAGCGTCATCCCGCTCATGTCACGCGATCTCGCGCGCGAAGCGATGTTAGATTCCCTAGAGCTAGCGTACAGCAGGTGCCCGGCCAATAGCAATGACCTGGCTACGCCACTGCGTTGAACCGAATATGAAGGTAGGCCATAGCTTCCGAAGGGTCAAACATGGAAAGAGCGAGCCATGGCAGACGCATCTCTGCCGTCTGGCTCGTGAGGGGAAAGGAGATACGTCAGTGCTGGTGTCCGGGCATTACATGAATAAATCATGATTGTGCCTGGCAAGTAGATTAACATTTACAAGACTTAGACGTGAGCTAGACTTGAGTAGACTAGTGTCAGTTTCTGAATTCTATAAACTCACCCAGAACAGAAACCTCACTAGACTGAATACATACAGCCTGAGAGAGTTTCATTTGCTTATGGGATGGTAGACTCATACCCAGGCCGTTCATTAAAAACAGCTAACGACCTGGGTAAAAGCTAATGGAATGGGTGCAGAACACAAAATTGATCACTTAGATTGTATGGTACCAGAAATCCTGTTCGTCTGCCCAACCCTATAATCCTTACCCCATACTTTTTTCCAGATTTCTGGTGCTATTTTTTTTTATCAGTTGTATTTCTAACTCAGCCCAATCGACCTACTTCCATTCCAAGCAAGCATACTTGTTTAATTCTTACACTGCTTCTTAATCAATACTTGATGTAACACAAGTGTTTTTAGGCAAATTGTTGCAGTATTTGTTGACATAACATTGTAACAGCCTATGAAATCTTTCGTTAAATTATTGTGCGTCATGCATGCACTGCTTTCAATCCACAGTGCAACATAGAATTGCAGTTCTGATTGTTCATGTCTGATCTCAGTAGAGCTAAAGTTATATCTTGCCTTGCTTGTTAATGTCAAGTGAGTGCATCCAATTGACAGCTAATGTCATTAGCTATCAAGACCATCTTGAGCTAGTCTTGTCCCCAGACTCTTACTCTATACTTCTCCTCTAGCTACTGATAATTTTCATGTTCTCTGCATTTCAAAAACCAATGGTAAGTGCAAGATCTGTGGATAGTGATTGATCATGAGCATTGATAACAGTGTCTGTCATTACATGGCTATCCAAACAGAGATCTTGAAACATCCGTTTCTTTGATTCTACAGATGTACAGTGGAAATTTGATGTTTGTGTTGATCTCAGTGTATGCTTGGAGCTGGAGTGTCACCAGTGGTGAGTCTATCATTACACAACAACTGTGTACTCAATGACTTGTAAAGGTTGACAGGTAGCACTTGAGTTTTCTTTACTCACAACAACAGTTTATTTATCATAATGGATTTTGTTCTTTGAGTCACTCTATTGTTTACCAAGTAGAACACATTCTATGTATGCCTTGATGGCTGCTGATTAATAGAGAGACTGTACTGTCTCCATTGTTCACTTGTAGCAGCTTACATGTGGTGTACTTGTGCAATAAGTTCTGCACGTTGTTATGTATATATAATTACATTCTGTTATGAATGGTCAACCAGTCAGTCAAATCAGAGTTTCTTGTAGACCAATGTGGGGCTTGCTCAGGTTTATCCCATCTTATACTAGCCTCATTCTCAGGACCATTTTAAAGCTCAAACCAGCCTGGGAATGAGGATAGTCTAGTGCTCATTACCCATTTTGTGTACCACCCATCAGATTTTCAGCATATTCTCCCAAGTGGACTGCAGTCATGGATCAGATCCCAGTGGAAGGTGGTGTGTTATACTAACTGTTTCATAGTTTTTTTAAAAATGTGCACCATATCAAAGCATCTAGGTAGTTAAGTAAGTAGCTATTCGTACAGAAATGCCTGTAACAGCCAATCTTTCAGGGAGTCCACAAACAAGAAAACGAAACAGTACAACACTGGATGTGCTCAGTAGAGTACTTACCCTGCACGAAGCACAAAATGGAACCACTTCAGTCTTCTCTGGGATATATTGAACACATGGAACAAGTCACATAAACATTATGACATCTGTATCTCTTCCTTCCCAGGTGCAGGTGATGTCTGGTTTTCACTCAATGGTACAACATACCAGAACAACAGTATCGTGACCCTGGAGAACATTGGTGAAGATGGTGATGCACTGCTCTGCATAACTAACCAAACTGCTTGTTGCCGACCTCCTTATACTGGTGTAAATAGGTCTGTCTTAGGGAACTGGTACTTCCCTAATGGAACTAGAATTCCTAGTGGGGGTGAACTGTGGGATTTCTACAGAGCCAGAGGTCAGATGGTGGTAAGTGTACAACGCAGAAGAGGTGGAGTGGATGGGATCTACCGCTGTGATGCAATGAATGTTTCCCAGACTATATACATTGGAGTGTACTCAGCAAGCACTGGTGAGTGGTATATGTACACCTGCTCGGTTCAACTATAGTCTGTAGTGCTTGTGTTGTAGAAGAGTAAGGTAGTAGAGTGTAACAGACAAAAATAGAAAATTGAAAATCTGGCAGTTGCTGGGAGTTGAACCTAGGACACCTGGCTAGCTGCCAGTGCTCTAACACTGAACTGTGACCACTGGAGTAGAGTGTAACAAACAAGAAGATGAACATGTAAATTCATCACACTTGCTTCTTGTGCCTTTAAAGATATGTTTGATGGTATGAGGTGAAAATGGAGGAAAGTGAAGAGCTGGCAGTGGCCGAGAGTTGAACCCAGGACACCTGGTTAGCTGCCAGTGCTCTACCACTGAGCTATGACCTCAAGGCAGCTACCCAACCCCACAATCTTCTATATGAACTGCAAAGGTGGTACTGAATGCTTCAGTCGCACTCCTGACAGCTACTCAGTATGTACCATCAGAATATGGTTTGACAGGAACATTTTCTCCATTAGGAAACAACCCATGCTGATCGAGCGGTTTCTCTTGACTTTGAACACTGCTTCAGTTGAAAATAAAATGTTATGAGGTGCCACCAGCTGTGTAGTTGCCACTTTTCTCTATCTTTGCCTCATAACATACCTCTATTTGAGCTGAGGGAAGACATTTTTTGTAGGGCTACAAAATTATTTACCTGTTACCTGGGCAAGTGTTGTTCCTTTACATGGTGTTGCCTAGGTAACCTAATATAGGGGGGAACGTAATATAAGTGGTTCTTTAACTATGCATGCTGAATTAGTTTGGACTTTGCTACCACCCCAAGTTGTAGTTCCTTTGTCACTACATTTGCCTATTTCACCATGCAGGTTCACCCATTGTTACTAGTTTAACTTATGATGACCAGTCCAGGACCCTCACCTGCACCTCCACTGGTGGACCTGCTACCACTGTCACCTGGAGGAGGGACGGGGTTGTGATAACTCTCAATGCTACCTACCAGCAGACCAAGAGCTTAGTTGATTCTGTTACGAGTACCTACCAGACAGTGCTCACCATTGACCCATCATTGGATCAAAGGAACATTGCAGGGACATATAGTTGTACAGTGGAGAATGACAGAGGAGAGTCTTCAGAGACAGTGGTTGTACAACCAGGTGAGTCTTGGATACTTTTCCCCACATGCCTGCTGTTCTTAACATCAAGCGTATGCCTGTGTGTCTATAACTCCGCTCTTTGCAAGGGAGATGTTTAATACAGTTTCCACATGGTTTAGTACCTTCCCAAAATAGACGAAATCTATGAATTAGTTTGGACTTTGCTACCACCCCAAGTTGTAGTTCCTTTGTCACTACTTTTGCTTGTGCATCCATGCAGGTTCACCCATTGTTACTAGTTTAACTTATGATGACCAGTCCAGGACCCTCACCTGCACCTCCACTGGTGGACCTGCTACCACTGTCACCTGGAGGAGGGACGGGGTTGTGATAACTCTCAATGCTACCTACCAGCAGACCAAGAGCTTGGTTGATTCTGTTACGAGTACCTACCAGACAGTGCTCACCATTGACCAATCATTGGATCAAAGGAACATTGCAGGGACATACAGTTGTACAGTGGAGAATGACAGAGGAGGGTCTTCAGAGACAGTGGTTGTACAACCAGGTGAGGCTTGAACCCTAGCACCACAACATACATACACTCCCACTGTTCAGTGTTCATACCACTGTTGTGCATACACCACCATGTCATGAAATCCACACGCTTAACAGCAACTACCAAGGGTCCTAGCATATCGTGAAAATTCGCATTGTCTGAAAGCAAAAACAGAGACCATCAAGAGTTTTTCCACTATTTTCCCAGATCCTGATATTCGTCACCCAGGCAATTGAGCATCCACTCTGAGAGCATCTTCATTCAACATTTCTTGCATCCTGGGCTGTAACAAGTTGTAAACCATGCACACTCCAAGGTGCTCGCAGAACCTGACTGCTGTGCTTGTCTTTTGCAAGTAACATGGCTTCACCAGCTGGAAGCCCAAGGGAGGAGGAAGACATGGCCTTGTTCCTAGGCCTTTCCTGTTTTTTATTCCTTGATGTGCAAGTGCAATTACACTATTACATGGGAGCGGAAGGGTGGTGAAGGCTTATGAGCATCAATCGTATGAATAATGTTGGGTGGATGTGAGGTAGATGTGGAAGGGTGAGGCACCCACTCACAAACCTGTCCATTGAGGGTGAGTTTCATACTAGGTTCAAGTGCTCTACTGGTAGTCCAGGTACCAAACATTCACGCAATCGAGACTACATGCACTGTTTGACCAGTATGAAACTGCCTCCCATGCAATGTACATATTTGTGGGTGCCCCACCTCCACACACATTCACCTTGCATCCACTTCACACCCACCTGACATCATTTATGTGATTAATGTCCCAAGGCCTACCTCGTTTTTCGTCACTCTTTCTTTCGCTTCTGTCAATGTAAACTAAAGAAGGAAGGGATCATACTTGTCATTCACAGACAGTAGACAAATGCCTAGCTAGGGGTGCTGCTTGGTCTTCAGAACTATCATTCACAAGTGCATGTGTAGGGTTGCCTGCTCTACATGAGACATTCGGCTTTACATATGGAAATACATAAACATTGTGACATGCAATGGTATCTCTTTCTCTCCAGATGCAGGTGATGTCTGGTTCTCACTGAGAGGTACAACATACCAGAACAACAGTATCGTGACCCTGGAGAACATTGGTGAAGGTGATGATGCCCTGCTCTGTGTAACTAACCAAACTGCTTGTTGCCGACCTCCTGACGTGGGGTCTGCCATAGGGAACTGGTTCTTTCCCAATGGAACTAGAGTTCCCAGTTTAGGTGAAGAGTGGGATTTCCACAGAACCAGAGGTCAGATGGTGGTACGTTTGAACCGCAGAAGAGGTGAAGTGGAAGGGATCTACCACTGTGAGATACCTGATGCAATGAATGTTATCCAGACCATATACATTGGAGTGTACTCAGCAAGCACTGGTGAGTGAGTGTACATGTACACTCTTGTTCTGTTCAACTATACTTATACTGTAGTGCTTGTCATACTGCGTGATTCTGTTCAACTAGTAAGTGGTACATGTACTGCACTCTTGCTCTGTTCAACTATAGAGTTATACTGCAGTGCTTTTTGTAAGCAAGAGTGAGATTCAAGCATATAGCTAGTAGAGTATATCTGTAACAAAAAAGAAAGTGAATATGCACACTTGCTTCTTGTGCCTTAAAGACGTATTTGATGGTATGAGATGAAAGTGAAAAGCCAGTAGTCACTGGGAATCCATCCAACCCATGGCTTCTTGCCTGAGCTGCCAGTGCTCTACAACTGAGCTATGATCAGCATCCAACCCATGGCTTCTTGCCTGAGCTGCCAGTGCTCTACAACTGAGCTATGATCAGCATCCAACCCATGGCTTCTTGCCTGAGCTGCCAGTGCTCTACAACTGAGCTATGTTCAGCATCCAACCCATGGCTTCTTGCCTGAGCTGCCAGTGCTCTACAACTGAGCTATGATCAGCATCCAACCCATGGCCTCTTGCCTGAGCTGCCAGTGCTCTACAACTGAGCTATGATCACCATCCAACCCATGGCTTCTTGCCTGAGCTGCCAGTGCTCTACAACTGAGCTGTGATCACCATCCAACCACCACCTCTCACACTGTACAGGTGATGCTGTGGTCACAGTCCTTATACAACTACACAGTGAGAACTCTTTTAGGGGTTTACCAGAAAATCCTCTCCATCAGGAAAGAAAATGGTTTCTTGTATTCTAAATGCAACATCTTGCTTCAGTTGGAAATAAACAAGTATTTGATGGTTTGAGGCACTGCCAGGTGTACAACTGATACATTCAGTACCACCTGCCACAGTTGATTGCTGCACTGCTACCATAAGTATTGGGGATTATCAAGTCACTGTAGGCAGTCAATGCACCCTTATTTGTATCCTAATATACTGTACGTCATAACATTTGTTTGTAGCCTCACCGTGGTACCAAGTTTTTTTGAGGAGCTCATTACGCAGTTAATGAGAACATGGACAGTGGCTACCAAGTATTTTATTTTTGTCACAAACATTGCTTGCGACTTCATTGCTATGTAGTATAAAATTGTACTTCTGTACAGCATTGTGTAGCCTCGTTCCCTGGCTCTCGTTCCTGGGCATACAAAAGCCTGGGAATGAGGCTAAGCATTGTGATGTCGTGGAGCTAGATATGGAAAAAGTTTCCAATACATAAGCACTGGGACAATAGTATGTATTGCTTCCTTCCCAGTTGCAGTACTCAGAGGTATACCATACAAGAACAATAGTATCGTGACGCTGGAAGACATCAGTAGACGTGATGATGCCCTGCTCTGCATAACTAACCAAACTACTTGTTGCCGACGTCCTTTTGTGTGGCGTACCTTTGGAAACTGGTTCTTCCCTAATGGAACTAGAGTTCCTAACGACTTTACTGATTATAAATTACACCTACACTGGGATTTCTACAGAACCAGAGGTCAGAGTGTGGTACTTTTGCACCGCAGAAGAGGTGGAGAGGAAGGGATCTACCGCTGTGAGATACCTGATGCAATGAATGTTAACCAGATCATATACATTGGAGTGTACTCAGCAAGCACTGGTGAGTGGTATATGTATACTATGCAATGCTTATGTTGCAGAAGAGTAAGAATCAAGCATAGTACTGAAGAGACCAGTTAATAGGTGCATATAACTAATAAGCACATGATTTAAACTAGAGGTCTTCAGAGAAGACATACCCCGCGCAAAATTCAAACTGAACTGTTTGTTACCCATGCGTGCCCATAACTGTTGCATATTACACAGATTAAACGTTCGTGGTATGCAGTGTACATCATATTACATAGGGTATCTACACTATAATATTAAAGCTGGTTGTAAGGATGAAAGATCAAAGGATTTTCCAACTGAAGGTCTACTGTTGTGCCCAGCCTGCCACATCCCCCAGCCCCCTGATGGCTGTTAGCAAATACTTGCTGACCAACTTCGAATTCATAGAGTAACTGACCGACCTCATCAAGCCCGCATAGGAGCGTTCAGCACTAATAACACGCCATATTTCACTCACCTGTCAAATGGTAGTCTCGTGCCCAGTCGTTCATGAGATCGAAACTAGGTGAATGCGTAGCCTCGTTCCCAGCCCCCCGCACAGCTTTTTGCAATCCTGGGAACGAGGAGGCTGGTGAACGCGAACACGTCCTTAGAGTCCGCATACTGTGCCCGGTCTCCACCGTATCCAAGTGGTTGACCGTATCAAAATGGTGGACAATACCAATGTTAAATAGAAAATAGCTGGAAGCTGGAAATGCAGAGGAGTGAACTGCTTTGGTCTCTATCAGGTACACATACATTATTTTTTGTTAGATTGCCATGTCATTGCCATGTACAGCAATTGTTTAACCCAGTAAATGTGCTAATTTCAAAATTTTTCACCGCACTGACAAACTGACAGACGGACAAAACCAATTTGCGCGCGCGGGGTAATAAGTGCACACATTCTTCCTGTCATAAGCTTATTTGGCATATCCACTTGTTACATGTATCAAGAGATTAAAAAACTGTGAGTGCAGCAAGCAGTCAAAGTGTCAGTCAAAGTGTCACTTGTGGAAGCACCTTACACTCTACCAGCAGGTCTCCTGCTGCACCTCAAGAGTGCCAAGTTTTATGTGAGGGACATGGCCTTTTCCTTTAGAGGGCACAAAGCGAAACAGTTGTAATTGTTTCTCTCCTCATGCATACATTAAAGAACCTCGCCAACAGTCTCTTGTGAGATTTTCACCAATTTTGTGTTTCATTAGCAACTCGTAAAGTTTTATCCACAAAAATCTATGCACTGAATCACCCCAGAACACCAACGCATTACTTTGATGATCTATTTTTCACTAGTAATGGCCATGCCGGAGTAAGTTACTTAAAGAGCATTGATTTTGTGCAACCAAAACTAGGCCATGATTTTGAGTCACCAATTGTGGGTGTAGTTAACAAAGTTCACACAATTTGCAAAAAATTTTCTCTGTGAAAACCTATTTTCTAGCACTTTGTGACATTTTTTCTTACGAAAGAGTCCCACCATATAATAGTACAGAGCCTCAATGACACTACACTGAAACTGAATTAGCTTGGTACCATCGCAAGCTGCATTTCACTACCCTTTTGCTTATATACCCGGCATGCAGGTTCACCCATTGTTACTAGTTTAACTTATGATGACCAGTCCAGGACCCTCATCTGCACCTCCACTGGTGGACCTGCTACCACTGTCACCTGGAGGAGGGACGGGGTTGTGATAACTCTCAATGCAACCTACCAGCAGACCAAGAGCTTAGTAGATTCTGTTACGAGTACCTACCAGACAGTGCTCACTATTGACCCATCATTGGATCAAAGGAACATTGCAGGGACATACAGTTGTACAGTGGAGAATGACAGAGGAGAGTCTTCAGAGACGGTGGTTGTACAACCAGGTGAGACAGAGTTTCCTTCTTATAGCCTATTACATGGAGAGTTAACCTTGATCTTGTACTTTAAAGGCCTATGTGAATTAATATAGCTTGCTCAGTAGAGCTGGGTTTCACAAGACAACAAAGAGAAACTTTCAGATTCTTCTTACGGCATTTCCTCCAGTCAAACCTCTAAAGGCATAGAGAAAACTTAGCCTACCCTGGCAATATCTTGTAACCTCAGCCAGCCTTGTGCCCAGACTACAAGAGTGGAAAAAGAAGACAAACATCTTTTTTCACCCACATAGTTGTAAATCATAACACATGTCCTACAGTGACAGAATCCCCAACTGTGGAAATCCTCTCCTCACCCTCAGCCACCATTGATCACCCCCCAGCTGAAAATACTAACTCAGTTATTGGACTTTCTGTGGGATTGTCACTCGGTGTTCTTCTCATAGCAGCAGTTCTAATAGCAACAGTGGTGATAATTGTATTGTGTGTTCAGACCTCAAGAAAGAAAGAAACAATTCCTACAGATGCATATGAAGTCTCTAGAGATGCATATGAAATCATGGACCTCCCACAGCTGCCCTCAGGTTCAGACCTTGAGCAAAATCATGAATATGCAGTTGTTGAACCGCAAACACTACCATCACACCCAGACACCATCACGACTGATATGAATCCAGCATATGCTAGCAGCATCAAGATACAGCCTAATACTGCATACGCCAGTACCAACATTGATGTTTCATAAAACAGACCCCAGGTCACACCTTGTTTTTTACTTTCAATACAAGTTGTGTCAGTGGAACACTGACTGAACTTTTAAATTGCACGTGTAAGGATCAAGCATTTGATAGAACTAGCATCCATTTAGCGTTTCATTTTGTCATGTAACATGCAATAATGTTTTATATAAAACAAGCTAAAGCAGAAGACAACAGAAATAAAATTGTTTCTTAACCCTCAAATACTGAAACTAGTATTTTCATCCTGTTAATACTTATTTAAGGCCTTGGACTAACACTTGCTGCATGGCATGTAAAAATGCAAACACTACGAAACTCCAGCTATGATTCCTTGTTACAGTTCTGCAGGCTACTTTTCTCTCACCCTGATTGGAAAATGGTACGTCATATATTATATGAGCTACCGGCATCAGATATGATGTAGAATTCAAGAGCAGGTGATGAAGAGAGGAGGTTGGTATAATAAGAGCATAGATATTATAGACTAGTAACCAATATCTATGATAAGGGTTATGGTAATTTGGTACAGTTTTGATGGGAAGATTGAACCACCTGGTGATGGACTGATGGCCTGGGAGAGGAGTTGAATGGTGCGCAAGATCCCCAAGACATTATCAGCTCCCTAAACCTCCAAAACAGCAATTTACCAGAATCCAAATCACCCCTGTATGTGCATGTGATGACCCTTCTGAAGGCCTTGTTCCCAGGCCACTCCAAAAAAGCTGGTCTGGGAACGAGACTAGTGGGTGTGTTGTGGCTTTGTTACTCCGCGCATGCGTATACTTTTATAGCGTGAGGATCCTGCGCTCAGCCTCCGAGACCGGTGCAAGCTTTGGTGGCAGCAGTCAGTTGGTGCTATATCGAGCATGAGTGATCCCAGCAGCAACCAGAGCAGAGTCAGAGGTAGAATATTTATTTTAGATCGGGTTTATATGTAGCTACAATACATCGAAGTATCTTATGCAGACTCTGGCTGCTAAAGATGCAAAGTCAGTTTTACAGTGCAAGTTTACAGGATGACTATACTGTGATGATGCCGGGTAGCCAGGAACTCACTAGTTCACACTGGAGAGAGTTTAGAAGCTTGCAACAAGGGAGGACCACAAGCACAATTGAAATCTGTACATCGGTATACATGGATACTTACAACTGCAATATTTTCGGCTTGTGCAAATCTGGTGTTGTTAGTGAAAACTATGTATCAGTATAAGAAAATGAGTATTCAAAATCAGCAAAGTTTTACAGCATTTTGCTCCACAATGTTCCCAATACTGTTAAGTTTTGTAGTGATGATGAAAGAGCTTGCATATTGGAGATTGTATGCGGAAACACCAGGAATCTACTGTGTGTAGAAGTGCACATGTTTTTCCACTTATCAACCCATATAATGTTGTTATGGTGATGCATGGTATGCACACACATTGTAATGGATTCTACTTAGAGAGGAGGAAAATTAACACAAAATATTCATTTCTACATTGTTGGAATGTATGTAGAAGTGAAACAAAGTTGTTTACTGAAATATAATTGTGTACTGGTGTAACATTATTATGCAGCACAGTAGTGTAACTAATAAACAACTGTCAATGGAATAATAAATAATATATAATTATCACCATTGTACGAAGCTATACCGGAAAATATCACGAGGTTGTTGCCGTCTGTATTGTTACGAGTGCGCAGCACGAGTAACAATGCCAACGGCAACAAACGAGTGATGTTTTTTTCTGGTATAGCTTGGTACTATGGTGATAATGATTTTATCATACGAACCTTTGATTTCATTGCACGTTCAGACGCAGCGCACGTGACTTATAGTACCTGATACGGATTCTCGCGTGACTTGTAGTACCTGATACGGATTCTCACGTGACTTGTAGTACTGATACAGATTGTCGCGTGACTTGTAGTAAAAAATACGGCTGTTTATAAACTGCGCGCAGCTGCAAGGCTTCCCCATTGACTCCCATACATTAGCGTGAGTTAGACGTATGATAAACAACGTTATTTATGAATAATTATTCATTTAAAAGCTGTCAACAGAAGACCAGGATGCGTACGTTTATACTACTGTATGCGTACATCTTGTAGTCTTATGAGTACATGATCATTACAGCTCCCATGCTGAACCACCTCCTGGTCACATAGCCTCGTTCCCAAGCTCATTTCCTCTTCTACAAGAAAGGGCCTGGGTACGAGGCTACGGGTCGCCCCAGTGCAGCTGATGAGGCCTGGTAACAAATGGTGAAGGCATGCGAATGAGGCTGGTAGTTGAGTATGAGGCTGGTAGTTGGCATGCGAATGAGTATGAGACAAATCTGGCTGCAGCTGACAGTCCAGGACAGGCTAAGAATTGACTTCTACTGCACTACCAACATAGCTGTGACTGGAAACAAACTAACAAAAAAAGTGTTTCTTTGATTGTTGCAGATGCATGTTGGAGAGTATTGATACTTGTATCAATTTCAGTGTGTACTATCTTCTGCCAAGCAAGAGCTACCACATGCAATTCACGTAGTAAGTTACAAAGTTCAATCATAACTATAGGAAGCTTACATTAGGATTATTTGTGTACATTCATGTATTATGTGCATCCACTGGTGCATGTGTGTATGCTTTAAGTGGGAAGCCATTTACGTCATCAACTTTGGCTGAGCACTCTTGCTATAAAGCTTATGAGTGTGTGTGTGGTCTGGTGAATAGTTAAATGTGCTGGCCATTCAATCCCTACTGGTGTATAGCTGCTGCAGAATCACTTGTACACCTTTCTTCTGTTTTAGTAAACACAGTGGCCTTTCATTTCCTAACCCCGGCTCCTAATGTCTACAACAACAGCCCCACTAGCGACCCACTAGTTCCGTGCATTGAACCAGATGCTGATTCTAACCCTCGTATTTGCCCGGGAAATGGACTACTGGAAGATATGGACTTTGGGAGTGCAGATCTTAATACGAGTAAAGTGTTTGCTTGGAACAGAGAAGTCAGCATTGCCTTTACATTTGCAGCGACTCAAGTAAATCAAGTGAACCTGTTCTTCTACAACATCCCGTCAAGTGGAGTTGGCCTGCCTCCTGCTGAACTCTACTGGAGTGATACCAATGCAGCACTTCCAACAACAGCAGGTGGCACAACCAGACACTCCGCTTGCTATCCAGGACCAGTCATACCAGTTTGGTCAGCAGCAGAGCACAAGTATGGCAGCTACCTCAGTTCACTATCAGACGTCTGCTCCTCCTCCTCCTTCCACCTCTTCTCAGCCTCCCACCCCAGCTCTGGCCTTACCACAGCAGCAACTGTGAGTGGACACCATACAAGGCACCTTAGTACCATAATTATTCTAATACTACATATGATATAATTAACGTAAGAAATTCAATTCCAGGATTATCATGAATCCAATTCTACGTAAGTCGGAGTCTTGCTTGATTTATGCTAATCCAATTTAGCGTAAGAAAATGACTGAAGCCGACCTTCGTGGCCTTCTATAAGTCCAAGCTATGCTTGGTGCAGCCTTCATAGGTTGCAGAGTTCGACGAGGTATGTACACAATTTGAGGAAGAGCCAGTTGTACACTTATCTAGGTAGTGAAGGACACTTAAGATTGCCTTTACCGGTTGCAGAGTTCGACGAGGTATGAAGCAATTCGAGCAAAAGACAGCTATACACTTAGGTAACTTAGTATGGACTCCAGACCCTACATCAAACTAGCCTTCATTGGTTACAGAGTTCTATGAGGTCTGCATTCTAGGAAAAACCAGTTATACACTTATAAGGCTTGTTACAGAGTTGGACTAGGTCTTTATAAGTCTTGCAAAAGCATGGTGTTTCCATGTCTTGTGATTCTACATGAGAACAGCTATACACATGAGAACAGCTATACACCTACAGCTTGCGAAAGCAGGCCTTCGAGTTTCCACGTACCGGGTATTCTTATGCAACATAAGATCTAATTTTACAATTTCTGGATTTGATGAATCCAATCTAATGTAAGGTCACAACCTAATTATTTAAGTTTACGTAATAATATGGTACATAGCTAGATTGCAATATTTATTATTTGTGACCAGGTTGGTGGATCGCCAAAGTATGGGTGGTAATACGTCAGTTCCTGCCTCTTCACAAGTACCCCAGCTCCCACAGGTAAACTACAATATTCAGTAGTAGATGATAATCATCAGTAGCTTCATCTCCAGGCCAGCTGACAACTTGGAAATTGAAAATTTGGCAATTTTGTCCCCCGATTGCCAAATCACTGAAATTTTCCCGCTATACATTATGCCACAAAAACTAGATGCTGCTCAGAAAGGCGTCTACACCAGCCTTTCTTATAGTACATTTTGTATGTGTGAGGCTAATCAGGAGAGACTTGTGGCTAGGAACACCCAGTCTGGCTGCCGGTAACACAGGGTAAGAGTACTATAATATTATCTTCTTGTTCTGCACTTTCTAGTTCTTCAATCCAAGTGCGTTTGCTCCTGTGAGCAGCTTCCCTGGTCCCAGTTCCATTCCAGCACAAGATCCCCAAGATGACACTGTGAGTGGGCATCAGTGAGCAAGCATGCCGTATTGAGTTACATGTAGAGGGTGCATGTAGGAAAGATTGATAAACGTTGCAATAAATTGATGAAAGTTCCTAGTCCTCCACCACAGCTATCATCCCTTGCAGTATGGCTACTTGTACCACAAGTGACAATAGCTTAGCCTCGTTCCTAGGCCTCCCCCATTTTCGTTCTTCAGTTTGCGTTCAGTATAATACGCAGAAGCTGAAGAGCGCCAAAAAAAAACGGGGAAGGCCTGGGAACACCTATCACGTGAATGACGTCAGGTAGACGCGAGGTGGACGTAGGGGGGGAGGGGTCCGCATTCAAATACATGAAATAACGTACTAGACTTCATCATCGAGTGCTCTATCGCCAGGCAAGACCCCAGACGTTCACAAGATCGCGAGTACTCCGCTTGAACAGTAAGAAACTCGCTCTAAGGTTTATTGCGCCCGTACTTGTAGTCGGGCACCGCCCCCCCTACGTCCACCTGACGTCATTCACATGATAGGTGTTCCCAGGCCTTCCCCGTTCTTCAGCTTCTGCGTATTATACTGAACGCAAACCAAAGAACGAAAACGGGGGAGGCCTGGGAACGAGGCTAACGATAGCTGTGGTGGAGAACTAGGAACAAAACTAGAAGGTGTTTAAAGGGAGTCTCATTCCCAGTCTCCTATGAAACTGGGAATGAGGAAACTAAACATTCGGTGACGTGTATTTCACATTGTGTCGTGGTGTCTTGCACCCTCCTCTCAGCTCTCTACTATCAGTTCAGCCAGTGAACTCTCACAGGAAGTGAGCAGATACATGAGCAAACAGGTACACAAACTAGCCTCGTTCCCAGCCCTTCCCACCGTCCAGTTTTTGATCGCTTGCAAGTATGCAAAAACTGAGGGGGAAGGCCTGGTCCATTTTATCGCGTGAATGACATTTTGTCTACCTAGGTAAGACAGAGGTGGGGAGGGGTCCCCGATCGAAAAAACGAGCTTCAGCAGGCCTTATCTTGTAGTTTCTGTCCCAAGCGCTGGAGTTTCGAATGTTTGCGAAGTGAAAAACGTACCACTCCTGTTTCAAAACGAAGAACGTGTGCACGAAATGCGTTCTTTCGATCGGGGACCCCTCCCCCCCCCTGTCTACCTAGGTAGACAAAATGTCATTCACGCGATAAAATGGACCGGGCCTTCCCCCTCCATTTTTTTGCATACTGCAAGTGATCAAAAACTGGACGGTGGGAAGGCCTGGGAACGAGGCTATACACAAACCATTCCTGCATATAGTGAAACTTGGTGATACCGTGATGAACTACGTCAGTAAAGTTTGATGTAGAAGAGTGTGTAGATCAACCAGACCCTTGGTAGGATCTGGGAACAGGACTAGTGGGTCAGCTATGATAGCAACATAGTTTGATCTTCCTAGAAATGTCAGCAAACATACCTAGTTTAAAGCACAAAGGGCACATAATAAGTTGAAGGACTCAACTCAAGTGGCTGGCAATCTTTTGTGTTGGTTACTATCGGTATTTGACTTGACAGTTAATTGCAAACATTAAAGGTTACACAATTTCTCAGATTACAAGAAGCTCTCTACTGAACCTTTGTCATGTGTCATTCAGAATGATTCTGATGATAACCTTGCACTTTTCACTCTCACTATGGTATGAACAATCAGTACACCATGCTTATATCTCCTTGTGAGAAGGCACATCTAGACATTATGTTTATAGATTATCATCCTTGGCTTTTATTGCTTTTCATGTTGCAAGAGGAGGTGTTGTGAGAATCTAGGCTGTACTCGCTGTGCAGGTCACGTTTTAGTCAATACCAGAGAGACCAGACTACATTTGCCGGAAAATCCTACGTCTCCAGCCACCTTGCAATGAAAAGCATAACTTCAGAATTCTAGAAGCTTGTAATGTTAAATATTTCTTCCTGATACGTATACAGTTCGCAGTAGAGGACATACTACGTATGTCATAGTTATTTTGCCTCATACCCAGGCTCTTGTACTCTCACATGTAACTATCCCCCTCTCCCCCTCCCCATCCTCCACAGCCCACTAAGCCCCCTTCCATGCTAGCTGGCTACAATCGTCTGCGACAAGGCATCCGAGGAGCTGGGACTTATCCCACCATGGCCCAGCAGAGACCACACCCAGGCCACACCCCCAGGCCACCCCCTGATGATAGGAGTAATTTACAACAGTGGCAATAATTTCTTTTACCAAATCTGATATCAGCATTTACTGCAATAAAAACTTATGATCACATGAAATTTCTTTTGTAAATATTTTGTTTATGTTGCTGTTATCTTGTTTATATTGATATCCTTGGCAGAGTATGAACTATGGTACTGATTGTAGCAATCATTCTTCGTTCTTCCTAATTTGGTTCGTCTGGAGACATGGGAATGATCAACATCCATGTTAGTCAATGACAAATTGCATACACGTGCTGACAGCTTGTATATCCACTCGTAAGCAATAATCATCACGCACTCAGATGTGCAGGTCTTGGGGATTTCCCTAGCCTCGTACCCAGGCCATGTGGGAGGAGGGAAAAGTGTGGCCTGGGTACGAGGCTAGGATTTCCCTTGCTGATTGCGTGAGAGCTCCCCTCGTTTTTCAAGCTATAAGCTAGGACAAGGTTAGTGCATACAGAACAGATAGAGGTAGCAAAAGCGTATCTCAAAGTGCTAGTGTGGTACTGTACAGTATAGCTATATTATCCGTGGTAAAATTAGCAACGTCAAATCATTTGTCTTCTACAACAATGTACGAGTCGTTCAGTGCATCAATCAAATCGGTACTCGCTGCCAACATTATCAGCACTCGTCTCCGTTCGTCATTTTTTCACCAACGTTTTTTTATTTTAATCCTGCTCGCAGTGTCTTGCAATATAGCTATCCAGTACAAAATACGCAACCTTCTAGGTTTTAATACTTGCCTGTTCCTGTGCAATAGTAAGGTGACGTTTTTGGTTGGAACTTTGGTCCATCCAATTCTACATGCAGCAATTAAGTCAAATGGGTGATTGACCATTACGGATGTTGCCTAATATATAGTAGAATGTATGGTCATTCAAACAGAGTTAGGAATTTGCACTTCCTGCATGAGAAGTCTTGAAGTAATAGTTATATCCCTCCCTGGGGTGTGGTCTTGCACATTGGTGTCAGGCTACGCCCGACACCAATGTGCAAAACGACCACCCCCCAGGGAGGGATATAACTATTATATAACCTGTTACCTAGGCAACATCACTGTAGAAGAGAGATATGAGCAACATTCTTATATGTTGCCTTGGTAACAGGTTATATATCATCTTTTGATCCTGCAGATGCAATTAAGTCAAATGGGTGATTGGCCATTACGGATGTTGCCTAATATATAGTAGAATGTATGTTCATTCAAACAGAGTTAGGAATTTGCACTTCCTGAGAAGTCTTGAAACCATCTTTTGATCCTGCAGATGTACGGTGGAGGTCAGATGAGATTGGTACTTGTGTTCAGTGTGGTGTGTGCTGTCTTCTACCTAGCAACAGCTACCACATGCACCTCACAAAGTAAGTCACAGGACGGTAGGGAAGCATGTTACTTGTACCTAGCCTCGTTCCCAGGCCCTGCGCATTCATTGCTTGCAGTACGAAATTCGCGCAGAGGGCCGGGGCTCGTTCATCACGTGATGTGTGCCGCAGCTTACGTCACGTCCATTCTACTGGAATCAATGATGTCATAGATGAGCTAGCGCCCAGTTTAGCGTTGAAAGAGGCCCACAGAGATCACAGTAATGGTTCATGTGCAAACTTACGTAAGTGCTAAAAGTCTCGGCAGCGAAAGAGCACAAACTGCCATGTTTAGCTGGATAGTAGACGTCTATATTCAGATACCTTGCCACATCATGTTACTAGGTCGACCCTGGATTTCGGCTCCTCGTCTTCTTCAGCTCGAGTTACTATTGTAGTCTATCGTACGCGCGTGACCTGTTTCAGGTTCTTCCAACTCCATTTGTGGTTATCTCTACAACCAATGCTGCAGCACGGCGCGGCCATATCTGGTGTGACGTAAAATTATGGCTGCGGCACACATCACGTGATGAACGAGCCCAGGCCCTCTGCGCGAATTTCGTACTGCAAGCGACGAACGCGCAGGGCCTGGGAACGAGGCTAACTTGCACCATATGGTGCAATCAGTTGACTTTGGTGGTCAGGATAAACAAACCATGAATGGTGTTGCCATGGAAACACCAAGTGATGTGGCTGTTGCCTTAGCAACCAAACATGCCAACATGTCATGATTATCCTCTTTCTTTAAGTTGGTCACTAGGGTGATTGGGACCACACCTCTTGGGATTTTGACAGCCTACATGCAAGTGTACCTAAAACTGTAGACAGTAACAAAAAAGTAGCCTTCTAACATTTGTAGCTTGCAGTATTAATGCAGTAGAAGGCCTATATAGTAAAGCAAATGACATCAGGTGGTGGTGCATGTGGCCTTCAACAAAGAAGTGCTACAGCAGCTCATTCACAATGACTGGACAATGATATCAAGAGCTCTTGGCAATGCTTCTTGCGTTCAGAAAGCCACCTCACAGCCATGTGCATGCAGTGTACAGAAGTCTGAAGCCAGGAATTGGAGTCATGTTTTTGACCAGGTTCATACGTCTGTATGCTTTTAGCTGCACTGTGTTGGCTTGTGTCACCAAGAGCTTATGAGCACCACTTCAGGTACAGCTGTGGACCACTTCTGAACACAAGGAGCGGTGATCATCCAGTCATTGTGAATAAGTTGATTTATTGTTGAAGTCTGGAAGTGCCACACCTCCAGACATCTACCTGATATTATTCTATGCCCACTGCAAGCGACGAATGCTGGCCTGGGGATGAGGCTAAGGTGTAGCTAGCCTCATTCCAAAACCTAACTACAGAAACAACCACAGTTATCATCTTTGTCAGGGTACCTGTAAACGTGGCATGAAATTTTAGAGTTGGTAAGACCAATTCCCACCAAAATTTCTAGCTAGCTATATGGTAGGTTAACACAGCCACACAGGACACATGGGCTTTGGACTGACCACTTTTCTTGATTTTTCCTGCACATGAGCATTCTTGATGGTACCGTCCAAGCAGCTGGCACTTACACTTTGATATCTTCCTCCTTACCTCACCTACCCTCTTTACTGAGTTTCAGTGGCAGTCTGCCCACAGAAAGGCTTCAGACGTGATCTCAGAACATACAGAAATTTTTGCATGTGTGACCAGCCTCTTTTCCCGATTTTTCAGGTAGGGCCTGGGGACGAGGCTAGCACGCAGGTAACTTCCTCACAGATGTTAAGTGGCTAGTATCTGCAGGATGATGGTTGTAAGCTTGTCTGGCCAGCTTCCTCTCTGGTTGTCTTATGCATTTAGCCTCTAATACCAAGGTATACAGCTCATTACCACTGTTGCCTGCAACCAGGGTAACTACTCTGTAGTCAGTTTGTTTTTGCAGTGATATAGATTATAATTGTACCATGGTAGCTAACGGGGCTTAAATAGGGTGAGAAAGACTTTCTTCTTTAGCAGAGGTTAGCTGTTTTGATACAAACGTGTAACATGCATTAGCTATAATATGTAACACTAGTACATTTTATAGTGTGAGTGTATGTACACATTATTATGGTTTGGTGAGTATTACCCTCCCCCCTCTCCCGCTCCCTTTACCCTTTCTCTCAGGTATGAGATAATCTTCTCTTTAATCTACTGCTGATTGACCTGTATATCCTCTTGTTCCCAGTAAATACAATGAACGATGTAGTTCACTTTTACCAACTTCCTATGGCCTACAACAACAGTCCCACTAATCCTGGTGCTAGTTGTGTAGTTGACTCTTCCACCATTACTTGTCGAGGCTATGGACTACTGGGAGATATGGACTTGGGGAGTGCAGATCTTGATACCAGTAAAGTGCTTGCTTGGAACAGAGAGATCAACATTGTCCTTGAAAGAACAGGCACTAGAGTGAACCAAGTGAACCTGTTCTTCTACAACATCCCATCAAGTGGAATTGGACTGCCTCCGGCTGAACTCTACTGGTCCACCAGTACCATCTTTCCACAACTTCCAGAGAACCTGTTGTCCCATGTCATTGTTGACAACCAGGATCTGAGTCAGGATGACAGGACTCTTCGAAATGTCTCTCTGGTGGTCACGAATAACCCTCAGAGTAATTATGAACACTTCCGTATCCGCTTCACATTCCCAGCAGAAACCAGCCTGATAGACTGGATTCTCCTGAGTGAAGTCCAGCTCTGTGGGGCAGCAGGTGTGTGTGTGTGTGTGTGTGTGTGTGTGTGTGTGTGTGTGTGTGTGTGTGTGTGTGTGTGTGTGTGTGTGTGTGTGTGTGTGTGTGTGTGTGTGTGTGTGTGTGTGTGTGTGTGTGTGTGTGTGTGTGTGTGTGTGTGTGTGTGTGTGTGTGTGTGTGTGTGTGAATGTTAGTGTATGTCAATGACATCATGTGAGTAACATCTAATGCTGTATACTGCAAGTGTGCCTCTCACTTATTAGCTACACTTTCTCTCTTTTGGGTTGTGGTGCACATATCTGTGACTGTGCGTGTGTGACTGTGCGTGTGTGACTGTGCGCGTGTGACTGTGCATGTGTGACTGTGCGTGTGTGACTGTGCGTGTGTGACTGTGCGTGTGTGACTGTGCGTGTGTGACTGTGCGTGTGTGACTGTGCGTGTGTGACTGTGCGTGTGTGACTGTGCGTGTGTGACTGTGCGTGTGTGACTGTGCGTGTGTGACTGTGCGTGTGTGATAGGGGGGAGAAGTTGAGTGAAATAAGCAGTGTGGAAAGCTACCACGTGACAGAGTTCCACCACTGTAGCTCTATGAGTATACTAGTATCTACGTAGCTCTATCCACTGTGACAGAGTTCTGTATCTTGTTTCAGTTCCCCTACCCATGGACTCCATCACATTCCTACAACCCCCCTCCTTTGAGCCACCTGTGCCACCTGGTCCAGACACTGTGGTGTCAGCTGCCAACCTCTCCTGCACTGTGGCCAATGAGGGCTCCTTCCAGTGGCAGTGGACCCTCCCACCTGGGATCACCTTCACCCAGGTGTGGCTCGCTGATGGGACAAGGACCAGCATTGTGCAGATATCCCAGATCTCTGCTGCCAATGCAGGGGACTACACATGCACAGCTAGCTTCAATGGACAGTCTGCTGCTAACACCACTGCTGTTCAACTTGATCGTAAGTGACACACACCATTACAGAGGAGTGCCTTCAGGGAAGACATGCCCTGCACTTTACTAGCCTCATTCCCAGGCTCTCTCCTGTGCCTGGGAACGAGGCTAGCACTTTACTATGATTGAAATGCTGAGACTCAAGGTTAGTAATTAGTTTAGCATTCTATCACGTCTAAACTTAGTCTCGAACCCAGCCCCCCTCCCAAAGAGGAAAGGGAGTTCTTGGTTTGAGACTAGTCTAAACCACATCCCAAGATATTGCTACTTAGCTCAAAAGGAGCATACTGAGTGGCTGCTAGGTGTGTGACTAAAGTCACTTGTGCAGTATATAAAGTGAGGGCTAGTGGTAGTTGTAGCTCAGTGGTAGAGTACTGGCAGCTCAAGCCAGGAGTCCTGGGTTTGATTCCCAGTGACTGCCAGCTTTTTGCTTTCCTCAATTTTTCCTCATGAAGTGAACATGTCTTTAGTGTAGTATCCATGGTAGCAGCATGGTACAATACATGTAGCGTTTTAGGCATATGGAGCATGTGACATCACGTGAGCATGGAAACCAACCAGTGCAGGTGGTGTAGCTGGTGGAGGGAGGTTTGTTAGTGAACAAAAGTCTTCTGGGATAGGTGTACCATGGCACTAGCAAGTATGCACTCAGATTGGATGTCCATTGCTTCCTCTTGCCTGGTAATTACAGGTTTTTTCATCATGTCTTTTATCATTGCCAATTCCAACTTTGGAGAAGGAACAAAGGCTGGTGGTCATGGATTACAAGTTGTTACCCAGTTGGTCTATATAGCTATTTCACTTGAGCAATAGTTGGGGCGAGCCTGAGCGAGCCCCACACTAACGTGACTGCATTGAGCACGCGTGTGTGTATCTAGCTAGCTATGCTTGTTTGGACCGACCACTTACTGTAAATTTCAAATGAGCGTATTCAAAATTTTAATATTTCACGATGTCCACGCGTACGCCGACGTGTACTTCAGCTAAGCCGTGAGAATGAGCTAGTCTCAGACCGCATGAAAAAAGGGTCTGGTGAACTACCTATTCCATTTTCGTTCAAGTGCGCTGGAATGCTGGTGCATTGTTCTTAACGCTTGATGTCATTGAAAATTGCATTCCACGTTGCGTGCCAACGATTTACCAGCGAAATGGACATTGATCGGGCAACCCTAGCTGCCCCATATAGACTAGGCTATTATATCTTTCGAAAGGAGTACAAGTAGGCTGTTTTGGAGTTCGCTGTTTACTAGAGGGTTTTTTAATTCACAATCCAGCTGATGTGACATCATGGTGGTTTCAAAATATTGGAACCAAAATGGTATAGGCAGTTCACCAGACTATTTTCCCGCTCAGCGAAAAGTAGTCTGGGCACGAGACTAAGAACGAGCGTGAAGGGCTACTGCCAGACTGCAGGGTCGGCGTGAAAGAGAGCGAGAGCGAAGACAATTCAAGTTGAATGCGTTGACAGCATGCACAGCAACTTACTTTCTGAACTATGGTGAGTCTGACGATCGTGTGACAAGGCTGGCTACGAATGACAGGCTGGCTTCAGGACGTTCAGGTACACGCTTGGCATGACCGCTCATACATAGCAGGGATCCCCCAGCTAGCTCATGGTTTGACTGTGGATGATTCAGCATCTTTCTAGTATAGTTACTTTGTGAATGTAACCAAACTATGCATAACAGCCTCAGAATCAGAGTGGTCTAACTAAAGAGGTTTCAATTAGCCACAAGAAATATTCTGTCAGGAAAAACAATAGAAATGATAGGCATCTTACCTAGGTACAATACCATCAGATGCCAACTACAATCAATGTCAGATACCTTACTAGGTATACATGCAACAAAATGTCAGCTACAGTCCAAATAAATTTCCAGTACATATCTTACTGTTAGGTACATAGCTGATAGCAGGTATACATACAATTGTCATGTATTGAAATGTAATATATACATGACCTGTAGCAGATATGCATACAATTGTCATGTATTGAAATGTAATATATACATGACCTGTAGCAGATATGCATACAATTGTCATGTATTGAAATGTCACATAACGACCTGTAGCAGGTATACATGAAACTGTCAGGTATTGAAATGTCACATAACGACCTGTAGCAGGTATACATGAAACTGTCAGGTATTGAAATGTCAGCAGGTATACATGAAACTGTCAGGTATTGAAATGTCACATACACAACCTGTAGCAGGTATGGCTGGAATAACACAGGAAGCTTAGTGGCCCCTTGACCTATACATATTGCATCAAACATATGCAAGCAGCAAACCCATGCAGTGTTTACAGTTAGCCCACTATGGTTCTGAACCCTTCTTACTGTAATCACTACTCCCCCCACACTGTCGGTTGTACTGCTATTGTCTTCACAAATATCTTGCTTTCTTTTTCCACCTGTGACTTTGGTTGGTAACCCTTCCTCACCTGATGTTGAAACATTGACTGCCCTTGTAAATACTTTGAACACATCTGTCGAGTTTAGCAATCATTTAATCCTGTATTAGGATTTCACTGGATACAGTGGATAGACAGATTGACACCCAGCCAAGCAGACAGCTTAATTATGCTTTGTGCATGCACATGTGGGATTATAATAACATAGTAGATTTGTTAGCCATTATAATCTTTTTCATTCTAGGAATGCTAGCATCATCATCTTCCAGAGTGACAGTAACGACTGACGATTCTTCTGCCACTCTGAGCTGTGAGCTGTATGGCTACCTCCCAGAGCAACTTCCCACTATTGTCTGGAACTTTGGTGGTGATCAACTCACAGATGACTCTGTCTTCACCATCACGACAGAGGATGGCAGCCGCATGATTCAGAATGGTGGCACCATCCCTCGACCTAGCGTGAGGAGTCTCCTGACCATCAACCGACCAAACACAACACACGGGGGGACCTACATCTGTTCAGCTGATGGTAGAATTAGTACAGTTGACCTTCAGGTGGTGGAAGGTAAGTGTTATGTGATCCGAATGTATGTTCTCAATTTGTTGTAGTAATGATGGCATGGATCCAAGAATAGGGCAGAAGTCCACAAACCTGGAATCCAGATGCCATAAAAAGGACTTACTACTTGGGTTACTTTAGTTGTTTTGCATCACACACAGTGGAGTCCTATGGCATGCATGCGTTACATTTTAACAAGTAAATATTCTTATTGTCATTTGTTAATGAAATTGTCCAAGGATCAAAACTACCCACTTTGTCTTACAGTGAGCCAAATTCTATGGCTATACAAGTTCTATTCTTGGGCATCAAGGAAGCTGGTGACACCCAAAAAGTGGTCGAGCCATTATGACAGTGGTTGTCTTCAGTTACTAGTCAGAAATCAACATTTTTATGTAGTTCTTAAGCAGCAAACACAGCTAAACCTCAACTGAGCATGCGCATGGGGCTGACACATGATAATAACTAACCAGCCAGATAAAAACAAAAAGTGGTCTGGCCAAAGCCGCGGCCAAGCCAGCATTTTTCCAAGTGCCTGCATGAGAACAAGGCTATACCCTGTGCACAATGGTGTGGGAAGTTGAAGCCTTGAAATTGTGGTTAGTGGTTTGCATTGTACCCAGGCCAATGGATGGAGAAAGATGTCCTAGCTGTACCACCACAAAGCTCAGGCCAAGTGTGTGATAAAATCACATAGCCTGGGTACAAAGCTAGTACTTGCTAGTGAGTAGTGGTGGCTTGTTAACACAGTTGTTTAGTAGCAACTGACTGAATGTTAGTTAGAAACTGTGGGTATGATGAGGCTTGTAGCTATACATGGAGGCCACAGTGATTCATAAGCCCTAGATGGGCTGTAGCTAAAGGCTTCTGCTGGAATGTGCCAATTTCGTGTCTTTTTTGTGTGGGAGTTAATTAAAGCATAAGTTACAAACATAAATATTATATATGCTTTCATTTTTTAAATGACTCCCACACATGGGTAAACTGTCAAACCTATTCCATTTGAAGGATGTGGAGGAGAAAACTGTCATAGCTCTAAATTTACTCCCTTTCGTATCCCTCACCTAGAGTCCCCAGTGACAGAGCATTCACCCTCATCCTCACCCTCATCCCCATCCTCACCCTTACCCACCAGTGGACACCCAGCAACTGAAAATATCAATGTAATGGTTATTGGACTTTCTGTGGGATTGTCACTTGGAATTCTTCTCATAGCAGCAGTTCTAATAGTGACAGTAGTGATAACTATATCGTGTATTCAGATCTCAAGAAAAAAAGGAACAGTTCCTACAGATACATATGACATTGTTGGACCCCCACAACTACCCCCACGCCCAGTCATCATCACGACTGATGTGAATGCAGCATATGCTAGCAGCATCCAGACACAGCCCAATACTGCATACGCCAGTACCAACTTCAATGCTGCATATGCTAGCAGCATCCAGACACAGCCTAATACTGCATACACCAGTACCAACTTCAATGCTGCATATGCTAGCAGCATCCAGACACAGCCCAACACTGCATACACCAGTACTTGAAGTGGTAGCTACCAACTTCAATGCTGCATAAAATGGACTCAGCCATCTAGCTAATGAATATATTCTACAATATTACCGTAGCTATGTGCATCCTTTTGTTTTACTTTCTGTGTGGGTTCCAATTTGTTTGCACGTATGATATTGTACACAGTCACTGTAGGCATACTTGTGTTGTGAGAATAGTTTCGTAGACTAGTGTAGCTACTTTTGTCTGAACAGACATTAACTTCCAATGAACTATTTTTCATCACAAGTAGCTACAGTTACTTGTGATGTAAAATAGTGGCAGTGGCCAACGGGTTGTGTTGTAAGACATGTATACAATGTCTGCTCAGTCGCCAGATCTGCATGTGGGGGACAGGGGTACACGCCACAGCAAAACGTGAAAAAGAGCCAACGATCGTGGGAATCGGAGTCTGGAGGACGGGGCTACAGTAGTCTTGTTCCCAGATCGCATTTTTCGCGCCCGCCGGAAAAATGCGGTCTGGGAACGAGACTACTGTAGCCCCGTCCTCCTCGGCGAAAAATAGTCCCGAGGGCTACAGCGGGCTTTCCCCTTGCTGAAAATAATCGAGCTGATGTACGGCAAAGCTGGGGACAGTGCGTCGTTGAACGAAGGTAGGCAATAGCTTCCTAGTCTCGCGGAGCCAGACTCTCACACGAAAAGCGGGAGAGAGTCTGGTGACACTCGCATATTGAGTTGGTGTTGCACTGTCAGCAAGTCAGTAGGTAATTAAGTAGGTGCGAACAAGTGTGTGATTGACAGGGAAGTCATGGAAGTGACATTGAAGCCAGACCTTCAAAAACTTTGCCGCTCTAACCTACTTATGGTCAATTATCGCCCACAGAAATTCCGTGGCCTATTAGTCAATATGCGAGTGTCACCAGACTCTCTCCCGCTTTCGCTTAGTCTCGTGCCCAGACCCCACCCACCTCGTGAGAGGGTTGGGTCGGGGCACGAGACTACTTTTCGCTTGTGAGGAGAGTCGATTTCTAGAGGAGGTCGGACACGGTTGAACTTTACTAACTAAAATGGCTGAGGTCACGCTAATTGATCTTGGATATTGCAAGGTAGAAAGCTTTTTAGTTTTTTCTATGACTTGCCCCAGCCTTGAATCTTGATTTGAAAACTGGGCCCCCCTCAGTAAAAGTCAAGAGAGCTAGTCTGTTGAGATACGAAAAAGCAATTAGTGTGACCTCAGCCATTTTAATTAGTAAAGTTCAACCGTGTCCGACCTCCTCTGGTTGATTTCCATTCATTAATAGCAGAACGTTAGCATCCGTAAGCTATACAGTGATTTATACGGTTAGGGTGGGGTTAGGGTTGGGTTAGGGCTGGTATAAATACCGTATAGCATACGGAGGCTAACATTCTGTCGTTAACGGCTTGTGTGAGAGTCTGGCTCCGCGAGACTGATAGCTTCCGAAGGGTGAAACATAAGTGAGAGTCATGGCAGAAGGGGAGGAAATACGTCGATACAGGCATAGTACAACTGCATAAATCATGTGCCTGGCAAGCAGGATGTATCAAAGTTACAATACATCAAGAAGTTTCCTTAATAACCTCCTCTGGAACTTTGAACCATCCAATTCTGCATGCAGCAAGTTTAATTCATCCTGAATTGATCAGCTTACTTGTGAAAAGAGCACTATAAAGTAAACACACAAACAAATCGTGCATGCTAAAGCCTTAATTCACCGAAAAGTTGAATTTGATGTTGCAGTTGAAAAAGTGAGTGAACAATATTTATCCTCATTCCCAGGCCTTCCTACCATCCAGTTCGTTCTCACAACAGTGACTGTGTACAATATCATATGTGCAAAACAAATTGGAACCCACAAGGCTTGTATACGCAGTTCACCAGACCCTTCCTTCTCTTGCGGAAGTGGGTCTGGCTTACGAGACTAGGCCTGGGCTATAAACAATCATGGTTAAATGGAAGGCATGCATCATTGGATAAAAGGAGTCCAGTGGGAGGTGGGTTAAGAATGCTGTACTGCACTTCACTAACAGATTGCTGGTCTGTTTGTTCACTCAACTGACAACAAAACACTGCAATGTGTTTTTTTTTCCATCCTGGGAATGTAAATAAGCACAAATATATATGCTGGTGTGATTGACCATTACGGATGTTACCTAATATATAGTAGAATGTATGACCATCCAAACAGAGTTAGGAATTTGCACTTCCAGAGAATCATCTTTTGATCTGCAGATGTACAGTAGAGGTCAGATGAGATTGGTACTTGTGTCCAGTGTGGTGTGTGCTTTTTTCTGCCTAGCAACAGCTACCAACTGCACTTCACAAAGTAAGTCACATAACAGGAAGTGGGAAGCAGGTACACTGGCAATATGCATGATCCAATCTAGCGCAAGAAATTCAATTCTGGCAATTTATGGGTGGACCAACTTAGCACAAGCTGCCACTAATTAATTTTGGGTTGATCCAATTTACCACAATACCAGGAATGAAGCCTCTCAGTTGCCCCTACTTTTGTGACAACAAAGGACCATCAAGAACAATTTCCAGGAAAAAGAGCTACATGAGCTACCATATTTCATTCAGATGCTGCTACTGCACCTTTCTGTGTGGCTACTATTCATTGTTTATTTCATTGGAAAGCCCGCAGACATCAATGACAGCTGGATAAGGTACGTACGAGCGATACAGCGACGACTGTTAGATGCTGGCAGTAGTACACGCAACCTTTCAGTTCTGCTGTCAGCCATGGAAAAGAGTTGTACAACACGAACAGCCCTAGCGCTAGCCTGGTGACCGTCGTCAGAATTATTCGCATATGTGTGCGTGTGCCACGTATTGCTGCGGCTACTATTCGAGGGCGGGGTCTAGTCGAAGAAATACGGTAGCATCACTATGGCGTTTGTAAGACTTTTGTTGTTGCTGCAGCTGTTACTGTCTACCAAGAACCTCACTTCTAGAGAGGTGAAGGCCAGGAACTCGTTGCATTTCTGTTTGACCAAAAAAAATTTTCGCTTTTGAATCCATTGCAGCGCATGATCTAATATAACGCAAGAAATTCAATTCCTGGAATTATAGGTGGATCTAACTCAACGCATGCCCACTCAAATTATTTAATTTGCATGTGTTTTATTCGAATAAATACGGTAGTACCATTGCAACCAGTTGACTTTGGTAGTCTGGATGAACAAATCATTGCCATGGAAACACCAAATGATGTGCTGTTGCCTTAGCAACCAAACATGCCAACATGTCATGATTACCCTCTTTCTTCTTGTCCACTGGTCACTAGGGTGATTACTTGGGATTTTGACAGCCTACAAGTGTGCCTAAAACTAAAACTGGAGGCAGTAAGAGATAGTAGCCTTATTGCCAGGCCTTCTAACACACATCATTTGTAGCTTGCAGTATAACTGTAAAAAGGTTTGGGTTACTTCAACCATATTTTGGTCAGCTCAGTTGCATTCCCGTTGTGTGCAGTCACAAAGTTCAAGGAATGTTTTACGATTTGAACCAGGATGTAGTTGAGAAGCTTCTTGCAATTAGTATCTCTTTTAAGAATCCTTCATCAGCATTTATGGTAAAGTTTGTGCATCTACCTTTGGAGGAATTCCTTAGTTGCATGATTACCACAGAAATGCCAGGAATGTACCCAAATAGGTCTTCTGAAAGAAGAGACTGAAAAGCTCCTCAAAGGACTTTCAAGAAAACCTATTTTGTAGCGTTTCTTGGATAATAGTCACACTGATGCAACTGAGACAACCTAAACATGTGGTTGAAGTAACCCAAGTGTTTTTGCAGTGATATACTAATGCAGTGGAAGGCCTACATGTATATAGTAAAACTCCTATGTGAAATGACATCAGGTAGAGATGTGGCCTTCAACAAAGAAGTGCTACAACAGTTCATTCACAATGACTGGACAATTGATATCAAGAGATCTTGGCAATGCTTCTCGTGTTCAGAAAGCCACCTCACAGTCTGAAGCCAGGAATTGGAGTTGTGTTTTCGACCAGGTTCATACGTCTGTTTGCTTTTAGCTGCACTGTGTTGGCTTGTGTCACCAAGAGCTTATGAGCACCACTGTGGGTACAGCTGTGGACCACTTTCTGAACACAAGGAGCGGTGATTGTCCAGTCATTGTGAATAAGTTGATGTAGCACTTCTTTGTTGAAGTCTGGAAGTGCCACACCTCCAGACATCTTCCTGACATTATTCTATGTAGGAGTTTTACCACTACTGCAAGCGACGAATGCTGGCCTGGGAATGAGGCTAAGGTGTAGCTAGCCTCATTCTAAAACCATCTAACTATAGAAATATTAAAAGTCGTCATCTTTTGTGAGGGTACTTATAAACTTGGCATGAAATTTTAGAGTGGGTAAGACCAATTCCAACCATAGCTAGCTATACAGTAGGTCACCACAGCCACACAGGCCACATGGGCCTTGGACTGACCACTTTTCTTGATTTTTCCTGCACATGAGCATTCTTGATGGTGTTGTCACAGCAGCTAGCACTTACACTTTGATATCTTCTTCCTTACCTCACCTACCCTCTTTACTGAGTTTCAGTAGCAGTCTGCCCCCAGAAAGGCTTCAGACGTGATCTCAGAACATATGGAAATTTTTACATGTGTGACCAGTCTCTTTTCCCGATTTTTCAGGTAGGGCCTGGGGACGAGGCCCTAATATTACATGCTATGCACACACTGTGATGTAGATATGTGTAAAGTGTGCACTAGCTTCCACATTGAACCATTTGCTCATGTGGCCTGACCACTCTAATGCTGCTTGCTCCAATCCTGGGTCATTCTATACATGTGGCTAGCTTATGAGTGCAAAGTTGTTGCGCAAATCTTGATGGAATATATAGTTTGTGTATGCATCTCCCGGTCACCCCAGTGCAGCTGATGAGGTCTGGTCTTGGCCAAAATCCGTCCTGCGCAGTGGGTGACTTTACATAACACCTATAGGCCTATTTTTTTTAGGGAGATGTGGTTTGTTGATTGTTCATGTATGTGCACTGCATGGTATATGCATGAGTGCATCTTTTTTGGGCGGGGCCTGGGAACGAGGTGCTAGTTGCATGTAATCCGAACACACTTAGGTATAAATGACTGTACTACATATTCAAATATTTATTTACTTGCCTAGGTGCTGCTGATCCACTTGTCTGTGTTCCTTCTATCCCCAGTTTCTGATGTGTCCCAACTTATTTTCACACCACGTCCTACTGCTTACAACAACAGTTCTACTAGTGACCCTCTAGTTCAATGTATTCCCAGTGGCAATAATGGTCTCAGTTGTGCGGGCAATGGACTACTGGAAGATATGGACTTGGGGAGTGCAGATCTTAATACGAGTAAAGTGTTTGCTTGGAACAGAGAAGTCAGCATTGCCTTTACATTTGCAGCGACTCAAGTAAATCAAGTGAATCTGTTCTTCTACAACATCCCGTCAAGTGGAGTTGGCCTGCCTCCTGCTGAACTCTACTGGAGTGATACCAATGCAGCACTTCCAGAGATTCCCTTGTCCCATGCCATTGTTGGTAACCAGGATCTGAGTCAGGATGACAGAACTCCTCGAAACGTCTCTCTGGTGGTCACAACAGTTCAGTCTCAGGGCAATTACAGATACCTTCGTGTCCATTTCCCATTCTCAGCAGAAATCTCAGCACAGACTAGCCTGATAGACTGGATCCTCTTGAGTGAAGTGCAGCTCTGTGAGGAAGCAGGTGTGTGTGTGTGTGTGTGTGTGTGTGTGTGTGTGTGTGTGTGTGTGTGTGTGTGTGTGTGTGTGTGTGTGTGTGTGTGTGTGTGTGACAGTGTGTGTGTGCATATGTGTGTGTGTGCACATGTGTGTGCTTGCATGTGTGTGCATGTGCATGTGCATGTGTATGTGTGTGTGTGTGTATGTGTGAGTCTTCCTGTTAACCCTTTAACCGCGGGCACTGATGACGCCTTTTGGCGTTGTCTGACTTTGGCCGCATGTTATCAGTTGGTGTAATCTGTTTTGACGATAAGTTTTGTGCTAGCAACAAAGCTAGGATAGGAAAAGGTGGGCGGGTTTCAGCATGGGGTGCTGTGCACATGGCAGCTGCTTTGGCTGGCTGTAGAACAGCCTTGGTTGACACTGGCTGGGCCATCTCTCACCTTGTTAACACAAATGGGCACAGAAACCACTCCTCTCCCCGTGTACCCCTTGTAGAGGCACCATTTCTGGATCTGTAGGCATTGCAAAAGTACAGACCAAAGAAAGTATTCATAGCCTAAAAAGACTTCCAGTAACAGCCTACGGTGGTTAAAGAGTTAAGGAGGGTGGCAGGGAACATTGTCCATTGCACTTTGAATCAGTGAACATAATTTTCCTTTATCATAGTTTTATATCATAGTTTTATATCATAGTTTTATTGGAACTGTTTGGTGCATGTGATACACAACAGAGTGTCCATCTATGCTGATACCCTTATTGTGCATATGCTACAATGTAAAGTTTATTCCCTTTTTCTGCTTTTCATTTGTTGGTCATCAGTGTGTGTGCAGCATACATGTGTGTGACAGTGTGAGAGTGTGCATGTATGCACCTGTGTATGTGTGTATCTGTGTGTGTAAGTGTGTGTGTATGTGTATATGTATGTTAGCAGTATGTGTGGTTCTTGCTTCAAACTGTGGCGCCTATCCTTTTCTGCTGTCAGACAGTTAAAGCTAGTTCTTTTTGAAAGTTTAACTTCACAATCGTTTTTCATGAGTGCCAGGCTGCTGAAATATCATACTAGACTGTACAGTGCACCCTATCATTGTTCCTAGCTATGACTTCTAGCGGAGACAACAGAACAGTGGTACAGGATCCCCATCACTGATTTCTTGTTCACTTCACTGGCAGTGCCTATATAGATTTTTTATTACATCAAAGCTAACTACACAGAGGGTGTGGCACACATTCACCAATTATGACATGACCGTTTCAGCCGGTGTGAACTTATGTGATCCCCAACAATGTCTCTCTCCAACAAGGAAGTATGTCTGAAGCAATAATGAAGGTTGATTCGGTATCCCCTGGCTGTTAACTTCGAATCCAAGATGGGCACCTGCATGGCGATAGTCAAACCATTCAAGCACCTCCTTCGTACAACCGCCCACTCCCAAATTTTGGTGCTTGAAGTGCGAATACCCATAGGTGCTTGCTTGGAGCAATATGCATGTGGATGTTATATGTGCATGTGCATGCGTGTGCATGTGTGTGTCTAAGTAAATAAAATGGCTCTGTGTATTATGTGACTGTGTGTGCCAGGGCTGAAATAGGCACAGTAGGTAGCTGTATACTAGGAAGCTCTAAGTACGTAACTACAAATGTCTGGGTGTGAGGCTGTACTGTGACAGGGATGTGTACCCTTGTTTCAGTTCCCCTACCCACGGACTCCATCACATTCCTACAACCTCCCTCCTTTGAGCCACCTGTACCACCTGGTCCAGACAGTGTGGTGTCAGCTACCAACCTCTCCTGCACTGTGGCCAATGAGGGCTCCTTCCAGTGGCAGTGGACCCTCCCACCTGGGATCACCTTCACCCAGATGTGGCTCGCTGATGGGACAAGGACCAGCATTGGGCAGATATCCCAGATCACTGCTGCCAATGCAGGGGCCTACACATGCACAGCCAGCTTCAATGGACAGTCTGCTGCTAACACCACTGCTGTTCGTAAGTGACACAGACTGTTCAAAACGTTGCGTTGGTTATAGTTTTCTTTCTCATTCTAGGAATGGGGGGGGGGGGGGGAGACATGGTTGTGTAGATTGTGTTGTTTGATGTGGCTCTGTGAACCTACAATAGTTATAGACCGTGTTCAGATCCCATGTATAATCCATATTGCAATCCAGGCTCTATCCACAGCCTGGTGTGGGTTACATGACCAAATTGCAATCCAGATCAGAGTGCTTACACGAACCCAGATTGCTTTAATTCAGATTGGGACTCGGGTAAAAGGCCTAGCTAGTGTTAACAGGGCTTTACAGTATACAAATTTGGGGGGAGGCCTCATCACATGAAACAACCTTTCAAGGGATGGTTGTCTGGTGGTCATAGCTCAGTGGTCAGAGCACTGGCAGCATAGGTCAGGAGTCTCGGCTTTGACTACCGGCTTTTCACTTGTCTCAACATTGAACATGCATTTTTAAAAACAATACAGACTGACTGTGGAGCTCATTAGAAGAAATGGAGGGCAGTAAACCAATGGGTACTGTTTGGTCCTGTGATCAAGACATTGAACTTTAGATATGGAATGAGTTTCCAATATGTAAAACATTATCTTTCTACAGGTGATGTCTGGTTCTCACTCAATGGCACAACATACCAGAACAACAGTAATGTGATTCTGGAAGACATTGGTGAAGGTGATGATGCCTTGCTCTGCATGACTAACCTAACTGCTTGTTGCCGGCATCCTTATACTGCGGGGAACTGGTTCTTCCCCAATGGAACTAGAGTTCCCAGTTCAGGTGGCAACTGGGATTTCCACAGAACCAGAGGTCAGATGGTGGTGCGTATGCACCGCAGAAGAGATGGAGAGGAAGGGATCTACCGTTGTGAGATACCTGTTGCAATGAATGTGATCCAGACCATATACATTGGAGTGTACTCAGCAAGCACTGGTGAGTGGTATATGTGCTGCAGTGGTAAGTTAAGTGTGAGTGAGCCTCACACTCGTAATGTTACTATGAGTGAGCCCCAGACCAGTAGTGCAACTGTGAGTGAGCCTCACAGTGGTAAGTCAAGTGTGAGTGAGCCTCATAGTGGTAGGTCAAGTGTGAGTGAGCCTCACACTCGTAATGTTACTATGAGTGAGCCCCAGACCAGTAGTGCAACTGTGAGTGAGCCTCACAGTGGTAAGTCAAGTGTGAGTGAGCCTCACAGTGGTAGGTCAAGTGTGAGTGAGCCTCACACTCGTAATGTTACTATGAGTGAGCCCCAGACCAGTAGTGCAACTGTGAGTGAGCCTCACAGTGGTAAGTCAAGTGTGAGTGAGCCTCTCACATGTACAGTGGTAGGTCAAGTGTGAGAGAGCCTCACAGTCGTTATGTAAATATGAGTGAGCCTCAGACCCATGGCGTAACTGTGAGAAAACCTCACATATAGCACCAAGCATCCCCAGCCCAACCCTGGCCATAACTCAGTCTTACGGAACCAACTATACCCCTAGGCGTACTGTTACTATAGCAAAGCACACACCATAACTAGTGTAAAGATGCCGTTACTAGGATAGGTATGCTGTTACTAAGAGAAGCACGCTCCCATTTAAAACCCGCCTACCGCGTCTCACACACAAACTCATGGAACTTGGACTACCAGACTCTTTGTACCTGTTATGATTTGGCTCCCCTTGCGAACAGGAGATCATAATTTAAACTCCTTGCTACTTTTAAGTTTGTTCATGGCTTTTTGTATTGCCCCGGTGGTTATTTTCTTTATAGACAATCTCCTAACTTAAGAATTAGTCATACTAAACAGTTAGTGCAGCCTTTTGCTAGATGTACTGCTTTCTATCATTCCTTTTTTGTATCAAGTGTAAAACTTTGGAATTCTGATGTTGTCTTGTGTAGTAGCATAGGGTCTTTTAAAATTATAATTAGGTTACTGTACACTTGCTAAGTTTGTTACCCTACTTAATTTACTACTGTTCCCATGTATTCTTGTTTTACTTTCTTTATCTGTTTTTTCTTTCAAAGTCCCTTACACTAGCCATCGGCTATGGGACCAACTGTACCCACTTCAACCAATCTGTGGTCAGTTAAAAAAAACAACTAGCATACTCACCGCGAGACAGTTGCCACGGTATAGACCCAAATGTCCAGCGAAAGAATCTTCGGTACAGAAACACCTACCGCCAAACAACAAGCCTCCCAGACGCCCCACCAAGACAAGACAACGATGATGTCTGTCTGTCTGTCTGTCGGCACAAAAAATGCCAGTTCTCCAGATCCAGGCCGTTCTATTAGTGCTAAATACCTTCAAACTGTGCACAACGTTGAAAAACTGCCTTGTCTGTGCTTCTTTTTGCTAGATACACTCTACAAATGCTTAAAATCCTGCATTTTGAGTTAGCATCGTGGGCACACCTACTGACCACACCCAGATACCTGGCCACCTGTACAACGTGAGACGACAGTTTCAGTGTTCCTACGGTTCACTATACAGCGTGCATTTGTGAGACAACGGTTTGTTCCTGTCCTCAAGGAAGCACACACATAGCTACATAGCACGCGGGGTATGTGCTCTACAGAGCTCTATAGTTTCCTTATGCACCTTCTCAGGAGTGGTCCATTACAGTATTCAACTGCTTACATAAGTACATGCTATGGATTCTAGTAAAGGCTATACTGCTACAACCTGTCCTGTTGATGGCCACAACTGAAAGCCAAGCAAAAGAGTTAAATGCATATTTTCAGTCTATTTTTTCTGAAAGTGTTCATTTTAAAGCTCTTCATGATTCCTCACAATATTGTGAATATTGTAAACATGGTAGCTACATACATATACTACACTTTCCAAACAACTACATTCTTCTATGGTTCACAAGACTCCAATTTGCAAGGACTGTCTTCTGTGTGTCATGCTTTATACTTGTACATTCCACATAAACACCATGATATTGGTATCTCTTCCTTCCCAGCTGCAGTACTCAGAGGTACACCATATCAGAACAACAGTATCGTGACCCTGGAGGACATTGGTGAAGGTGATGATGCCCTGCTCTGCATAACTACCCTAACTGCTTGTTGCCGACTTCCTTATACTGACATGGGGGCTGCCTTAGGGAACTGGTTCTTTCCTAATGGAACTAGAGTTCCCAGTTTAGGTAACCAGTGGGATATCTACAGAACCAGAGGTCAGAGTGTGGTACGTTTGCACCGCAGAAGAGGTGGAGAGGAAGGGATCTACCGCTGTGAGATACCTGATGCAATGAATGTTAACCAGACCATATACATTGGAGTGTACTCAGCAAGCACTGGTGAGTGGTTGGTCTTGTTCTGCTCGTACTGCAGTGCTTGTGTTTTGCAGAAGGATGAGATTCAAGCATGAGAGAGAGTATATATGCCTGTAACACTGGGTGAGTATGCAGATTCATCACACTTCCATAACTGCTTTTTATGTCTTTGTGGGCCAGCAAACTCAGTCATTATTCTACCTAGTAACTAGGCAACACATATAGGAATCTTGCTTATATCGTACAGTGGTAGTACCTAGGTAACAGAGTGTATGTCATAGCACCAATGTGTAAAATGACTAGCCTCGTTCCCAGGCCTTCCCCGGCTCCAGTTTTTGATCGCTTGCAGTATGTGACGTCATGTGTGCCGCGGATCACGTGGTAAGATTCACCAGGCCTTCTCCGTCCGTTTTTGCATACTGCAAGCGATCAAAAACTGGAGCCGGGGAAGGCCTGGGAATGAGGCTATAAAATGACTACCTTAGGAAAAAAGAACTAGGAATGAACTTGGGCCCTAAGTGGTATAGACACTGTGACACTTTAGCTTCACGATAAACTTTTCTGCAGAAACCAGTTGAGACTAATACTTTGCGTGTGTCACTAATTATTAGCTTCCAACCTCCTCTGGGTCATTTCTCCCTGCCTTTACACAAAAGGCTTAGAAAATACTCCTTCAACCTTGCAGGGGCTCCATTTCTGGCACTGTAGGTATGCAGGTTTTAGTCTAAACAGGCATTCGCTGGCCAAGAGCCCTGAATTACTACTGATCAGTGGGTACAGTTTAGAAACACAGTCTGCACAAAATGACTAAAAAGAACCATTTGGCCAGGTTTTGAGTGCTAGACTCCAGCAGAAGTGAAGATATAGTAGGTAGAATAATTAGTGCTACATGAATGGCGTAATCATACTGACTGCCATAGTGAAAGGTGAACTCGATTTACACAAACAGCTTTCATTTGTTTGGGACAAAACTCACACAGTGGATACTGCTAGGTGAGCTCTAGATCGATCGCTACCTATAGCTCTTCCTTATACACGAAGCATTTGAGTGTTTCCTTGGGAATCCCCACGGAAAATTCAGTGCATCATAAATGCCATAGTGGTTGATCTAGAGTTCACCTAGCAGTATCCACTGAGTGAATTTCATCCCAAATAAATGAAAGCTGTTTGTGTAAATCGAGTTGACCTTTCACTATGGGCTTCTATGACAGTCAGTATGATTATATCATTCACGTAGCACTAATTGCTACCTCGCACGTGTCACTACTGAATTACTAGCTTCCAACCTCCTCTGGAAGTGACCCACCCAGTGCTAGCCTCGTACCCAGGCCGTTTGTAGGAGAAATGTTTTTTTAATGAATGGCCTGGGTACAAGGCTAACCAAGTGCTGACCAAGGCCTTTCTACAGCTAGCCACAACAGCCATCATCACCCTGTACTGAAACACACCCACCTCCCCATGTCCTGCCTTGTGCTGAGCCACACTTGCACACATTGCACCAAGTGACCTCATGATGATGACATCATATTGCACCAAGTGACCTCATGATGATGACATCATATGAACACATTAGCAATCAAAGGGTTAACTTAACTACAGTGGTCTCTACATGCTGAATTAATTGGACATTACTATTGTATTACTGATATGTCAGTTACATTTCATACTTTTGCTTGTATATCCATGCAGGTTCTCCCATTGTAACTAGTTTAACTTATGATGACCAGTCCAGAACCCTCACATGTACCTCCACTGGTGGACCTGCTATCTCTGTCACGTGGAGGAGAGACGGGATGGTGATAACTCTCAATGCTACCTACCAGCAAACCAAGAGCTTAGTTGATCCTGTTACGAGTACCTACCAGACAGTGCTCACCATTGACCCATCATTGGACCAGAAGAGCGTTGTGGGGACCTACAGCTGCACAGTGGAGAATGACAGAGGAGAGTCTTCAGAGACAGTGGTTGTACCAGGTGAGTCTTGAACCCTCACACCCTGCATTCCTATTTTTCAGTGTTCATACCTCTGTTGTAAAACCTCTCTTTATGGGGTCAGGGAAAGATTCGGAGCATATCTCGTTGCCAACCATAGCCACCCTGTACCCAGACAGTTTGTGTGGAGAAAGATGTCTCCACCCACACAGCCTGGGTAGGAGATAAATTGAATCTTAACACTCCTTAATTTTTTCTTTTCAATTTACAGCCTCCTTCTACTCCCTTATTGGACTTTCTGTGGGATTATAACTTTTAGATTCTTCTTACGGCATTTCCTTCAGTCAAACCTCTAAAACTTAGCCTACCCTGGCAATATCTTGTAACCTCAGCCAGCCTTGTGCTTGACTACAAGAGTGGAAAAAGAAGACAAACATCTTTTTCCACCCACATAGTTGGGTATACAATCATAACACATGAATTTGCAACTTGGTATGTCCTACAGTGACAGAATCCCCAACTGTGGAAATCCTCTCCTCACCCTCACCCTCAGCCACCATCGATCTTCCCCCAGCTGAAAATACTAACTCAGTTATTGGACTTTCTGTGGGATTGTCACTCGGAGTTCTTCTCATAGCAGCAGTTCTAATAGCAACAGTGGTGATAATTGTATTGTGTGTTCAGACCTCAAGAAAGAAAGAAACAATTCCTACAGATACATATGAAGTCTCTAGAGAAATCATGGACCTCCCACAGCTGCCCTCAGGTTCAGACCTCGAGCAAAATCATGAATATGCAGTTGTTGAACCGCAAACACTACCATCACACCCAGACACCATCACGACTGATATGAATCCAGCATATGCTAGCAGCATCAAGACACAGCCTAATACTGCATACGCCAGTACCAACGTTGATGTTTCATAAAACAGACCCCAGGTCACACCTTGTTTTTACTTTCAATACAAGTTGTGTCAGTGGAACACTGACTGAACTTTTAAATTGCACGTGTAAAGATCAAGCATTTGATAGAACTAGCATCCATTTAGCGTTTCATTTTGTCATGTAACATGCAATAATGTTTTATATAAAACAAGCTATAGCAGCAGACAACAGAAATAAAATTGTTTCTTAACCCTCAAATACTGAAACTAGTATCTTCATCCTGTTAATACTTATTTAAGGCCTTGGACTAACACTTGCTGCATGAGAGAAAAGTAGCCTGCAGAACTGTAACAAGGAATCATAGCTGTAGTGTTTGCATTTTTACATGCCATGCAGCAAGTGTTAGTCCATTAGAGTTTGATAAACATCCAAGGCCTCAAATAAGTAGCATTCCTATTAACAGGATGAAAATACTAGTTTCAATATAGTTATTTTTACATGCCACCCTGATTGGAAAATGGTATGTCATATATATGAGCTACCGGCATCAGATATGATGTAGAATTCAAGAGCAGGTGATGAAGAGAGAAGGTTGGTATAATAAGATATTATAGACTAGTAACCAATATCTATGATAAGAGTTACGGTAATTTGGTACAGTTTTGATGGGAAGATTGAACCACTTGGTGATGGACTGATGGCCCGGGAGAGGAGTTGAATTGGTGCAAGATCCCCAAGACATTATCAGCCCCCTAAACCTCCAAAACAGCAATTTACCAGAATCCAAATCACCCCTGTATGTGCATGTGATGACCCTTCTGAGTCTAGCCTCGTTCCCAGTCCTCCACCACAGCTATCGTCGCTTGCAGTACGCGACGATAGCTGTGGTGGAGGACTGGGAACGAGGCTATCTGAGTCCAAGCCTGTTCCCAGGCCACTCCAAAAAAGCTGGTCTGGGAACGAGGCTAGTCGTACTCCGCGCATGCGTATACTTTTATAGCGTGAGGATCCTGCGCTCAGCCTCGTCCGAGTCATTGCAAGCTTTGGTGGCAGCAGTCAGTGGTGCTATATCGAGCATGAGTGATCCCAGCAGCAACCAGAACAGAGTCAGAGGTAGAATATTCGGGTTTATATGTAGCTACAATACATGAAAGTATACTATCTTATGCAGACTCTGACTGCTAAGATGCAACAGTGCAAGTTTACAGGATGACTATACTGTGATGATGCCGGGTAGCCAGGAACTCACTAGTTAACACTGGAGAGAGTTTAGAAGCTCGCAACAAGGGAGGACCGCATGGACAATCGAAATCTGTAATGCAAATACATCGGTATACATGGAGACTTTTAACTATGCAATATTTTCGGCTTGTGCAAATCTGGTGTTGTTAGTGAGAACTAGTATATATCAGTGTAAGAAAATGAGTATTCAAAATCAACAAAGTTTTATAGCATTTTGCTCCACAATGTTCCCAATACTGTTAAGTTTTGTAGTGATGATGAAAGAGCCTGCATATTGGAGATTGTATGCGGAAACACCAGGAATTTACTGTGTGTAGAAGTGCACATGATCAACCCATATAATGTTGTTATCGTGATGCATGGTATGCACACACATTGTAATGGATTCTACTTAGAGAGGAGGAAAATTAACACAAAATATTCATTTCTACATTGTTGGAATGTATGTAGAAGTTGTTTACTGAAATATAATTGTGTACTGGTGTAACATTATTATGCAGCAAAGTAGTGTACAGTATGTACACTGCAGTGGATTCTACCAAATAACACACATTTGTTGGATGTTGCTTAGCAACCAAATCTTTGAACTTGAATGATAATAATGGATGTAGCAGCAAGTTGCTAGGGGTAACATCTGCCAAATTCCCCATATGAAACAGCATGAGCCCAAACATTCGGGCTCGTTCTGTTCCATCTGGAGAATGTAACTATTATTTACATAAATTTCAGTGTAACTAATAAACAACTGTCAATGGAATAATAACAAATAAACAACGTTATTTATGAATAATTATTCATTTTAAAAACTGTCAACGGAAGACCAGGATGCGTACGTTTATACTACTATATGCGTACATCTTGTAGTCTTATGAGTACATGATCATTACAGCTCCCATGCTGAACCACCTCCCGGTCACATAGCCTCGTTCCCAAGCTCATTTCCGCTTCTACATGAAACAGGCCTGGGTACGAGGCTACGGGTCGCCCCAGTGCAGCTGATGAGGCCTGGGCATGAGGCTACAGGTTACCCCAGTGCAGCTGATGAGGCCTGGTAACAAATGGTGAAGGCATGAGAACGAGGCTGGTAGTTGAGTATGAGAACAAATCTGGCTGCAGCTGACAGTCCAGGACAGGCTAAGAATTGACTTCTACTGCACTACCAACATAGCTGTGACTGGAAACAAACTAACAAAAAAAGGTGTCTTTGATCGTTGCAGATGCATGTTGGAGAGTATTGATACTTGTATCAATTTCAGTGTGTACTATCTTCTGCCAAGCAACAGCTACCACATGCAATTCACGTAGTAAGTTACAAAGTTCAATCATAATTATAGGAAGCTTACATTAGGATTATTTGTGTACATTCATGTATTATGTGCATCCACTGGTGCATGTGTGTATGCTTTAAGTGGGAAGCCATTTACGTCATCAACTTTGGCTGAACACTCTTGCTATAAAGCTTATGAGTGTGTGTGTGGTCTGGTGAATAGTTAAATGTGCTGGCCATTCAATCCCTACTGGTGTATAGCTGCTGCAGAATCACTTGTACACCTTTCTTCTGTTTTAGTAAACACAGTGGCCTTTCATTTCCTAACCCCGGCTCCTAATGTCTACAACAACAGCCCCACTAGTGACCCATTAGTTCCGTGCATTGAGCCAGATGCTGATTCTAACACTCGCATTTGCCCGGGCAATGGACTACTGGAAGATATGGACTTTGGGAGTGCAGATCTTAATACCAGTAAAGTGTTTGCTTGGAACAGAGAAGTCAGCATTGCCTTTACATTTGCAGCGACTCAAGTAAATCAAGTGAATCTGTTCATCTACAACATCCCGTCAAGTGGAGTTGGCCTGCCTCCTGCTGAACTCTACTGGAGTGATACCAATGCAGCACTTCCAGAGACCCTCTTGTCCCATGTCATTGTTGGTAACCAGGATCTGAGTCAGGATGACAGAACTCCTCAAAACGTCTCTCTGGTGGTCACAGGAGATCAGCCTCAGAGTAATTACAGATACCTTCGTGTCCGCTTCACATTCCCAGCAGAGACTAGCCTGATAGACTGGATCCTCCTGAGTGAAGTCCATTTCTGTGAAGAAGCAGGTGTGTGTGTGTGTGTGTGTGTGTGTGTGTGCACGCACGCACGGCGTGTGTGTGTGTGTGTGTGCACGCGCGCACGGCGTGTGTGTGTGTGTGTGTGCGTGCGTGCGTGCGTGCATGCATGCGTGCATGCGTGTGTGTGTGGGTGGGTGAGATTATTGAATCTCTCCACCACTTTTCTTATTACTTGTAAAATGCTTTAGTTCCTATGGTGTTGCCAGATGGTGTCATCACAGTTTGGCCTCATGGTTGGTGTCACTGGGTACAATATGGTTTGGAGATAGGTTCTGTACAGGCAGAAAGGGTGGAAGAGGAGGAGGTGGGTAGGTTTAGACACAGACATGGTGGACTGTTGTAGCTGCCTGTAGAAAGACCACTGGGCACAAATGAGCTTAGAAAATGCTCCTCCCGCCTTGTAGAGGCTTCAAAAGCAGTTTAGGTCTGGACGAATATTTGCCATTTGAGAGTGGAAGTTCACTAATGAGTAAGAGTGGTTAGAGTTATAAATCTGCACAGAACAGCTGAAAGTAACCTTGAACAAAGATCCACAGGAGTTGAAATTAGCCTTGTTTCCAGGCTTTCCCTGCCTCCAGTTTTTGATTGCTTGCAGAAGTTAAAAAGAATATAAACATAGCTACTTATTATAACACAGCATCACCTTTTCCTCCAAGCCTAACATTTACCCATCCATATCACAAGCAAGTAGTCTGGCATTTGTGATGCAGATGGGTAAAGTTATTTCAGCATTCTTGACTACTTCCTTGTGATGTAAAAATGTTAGGCTTGGAGGAAAAGGTGATTGCTGTAATGTGTTTTTGGATTCGTAACCAATCTGTTCACAGAATTAACTGCCCATGCATATAATATGTCCACTCACCTGAAACTCAGATAGAAAATGGCTTGTTGAAATGACAATTTCCTGATATACATTCCCCAATGACACTAGGTTTCTCTCACTTGTTTGTTTGTTTGTTTGTTTGTTTGTTTGTTTGTTTGTTTGTTTGTTTGTTTGTTTGTTTGTTTGTTTGTTTATTTGTTTGTTTGTTGCGTGCTTGCTTGCTGGATATTGTTGTAATTCTAGCAAGTGTATTGTATAGAGATCATCTTGTGACAGAGTTCTGTATCTTGTTTCAGTTTCCCTACCCATGGACTCCATCGCCTTCCTCCAACCCCGCTCCTTTGAGCCACCTGTGCCACCTGGGCCAGACAGTGTGGTGTCAGCTACCAACCTCTCCTGCACTGTAGCCAATGAGGGCTCCTTCCAGTGGCAGTGGACCCTCCCACCTGGGATCACCTTCACCCAGATGTGGCTCACTGATGGGACAAGGACCAGCATTGTGCAGATATCTCAGATCTCTGCTGCCAATGCAGGGGACTACACATGCACAGCCAGCTTCAATGGACAGTCTGCTGATAGTACCACTGCTGTTCAACTTGATCGTAAGTGGCACAGACATTTAGAAATAATATTAAAAGTAAAATTTTGGTTCTAAATTGTAATCTTTCTCATTCTAGGAATGCTAGCATCATCTCCCAACACAACAGTAACCACTGACAGTTCTGCCACTCTGAGCTGTGAGCTGTATGGCTACCTCCCAGAGGAACTTCCCACTATTGTCTGGACCTTCGGTAGTGATCAACTCACAGATGACTCTGTCTTCACCATCACGACAGAGGATGGCAGCCGCATGATTCAGAATGGTGGATCCACCCCTCGGCCTAGCGTGAGGAGTCTCCTGACCATCAACCGTCCAAACACAACACACGAGGGGACCTACATCTGTTCAGCCAGTGGTAGAATTAGTAGAATTGACCTTCAAGTGGCGGAAGGTAGGTTCACTATTAGGTTGCAGTGAGAGCGCATGACGACATCATGCACTCTTGATTGTAACAAATCATGCATACATGCCAAATTATCTTCCTACCATGCACATACACAGCAGTGACAGACCCGCCTCCAAGTTCTCCCACCTCCTCTCCCACTTTCTCACCAACCCTCACAATGACCACACCCCCTTTTGAAGGCCTAGGTGTGTTGCAGTGAAATGATTGTTGGAACCAATTACATGCAGATTATACTTCAGTATACAGCTTGCATGGTTATGGCCATGTTTTACAACACAATATCCTTCTGGTAGACTCTAGATATGTCCATTGGTAGCCTCGTACCCAGACCACATGAAGGAGGAAAACTTCCTCTTCTATGAGGCCTGTGTTTGAGGCTAGCACAATGGGCATTCCCGCTATAGAGAGTCTACTAGCTTTTCAATAGCTGGCATTTTAGCTTTTTAACATTGTTAACTGTAACAGATATCTTTTTGTGAGAAAATGGTTGCATGAATCCACTTCTCACCTGGGGTTAAGATTGAGTGCCAATTCTCACAACTTTTCATTCCCAGGCTCAGAACAAACCCAATTCCAAGTACCGGTTTCTGCTGGTGTTATAGCTGGAGGTGTGGTTGCTGCCGTAACAGCTCTTCTCCTGTGCATTGGTGGTGCTACAGTTGCGTTTGTGTATTGGAGAAGAAAGCAACATGCCACCAGCAATGATATACTCAGGTATGATAATTCATACCCAGGCTCCCCAACAAATCACACTGAACAGCAGCCTGTTTTGTGATACAGTAACTAAATAACACAAAGCGGTAACCACATCAAGAGTGCATAAGAACGGGCGGCTTGAGTAAGAGCGTGTAACTCCGATAGAAGCCCACAGTCCGGTCAAAATTATTGAACCGTATTAAAAATAGAACACTCGGCACGTGCTTAGCAACAATGTCTATGCGCAGCTGCACAGTACGTGTTACTATTTTTAGTGCGGTTCAATAAGTCCGACTGGTTTCAAATTTTACGGAGTTACACACTCTTACTCTAGCCGCCTGTTCTTATGCGCTCTTGATCACATATAATGGTGTGTGGATGCCATGAAGTGTAGACTGCAACCAAATGCATGTAAAAGTTTGCGAAATTGTTGTTCGCTTTTTGACTGCATCCCCCCCTCACTCCCAAATCCTCCTGATCAATTCCACACCTACACATGTACACACATGCACACACACATGACACATGCACTCACACATGACACATGCACTCACACATGCACACATGTACACACATGCACACACATGCACACACACATGCACACACACATGCACACACACATGCACACACACATGCACACATGCACTCACATGCACTCACACATGCACACATGCACTCACATGCACATATTAGTAGTATGATCTTCAGGGATAAGACGGATAGAAAAACTTCAAATGCATACAATGGTGAGCAAACGTATTGCACCAGATGTAGAGTAGAAGTATAAAGCCAGGCATAATTATGTAGTGACAGAGGGAGGAAGGGGCCGGTGACCGAAACGACAATCTTGAAGCTTTTCTTTACAGTGTAGCACTGGAACCCTGCACCTTCATGAAGCGAAAAACTTACCGCTTGTACTGAAAGAAAAATGCACGCATAAAGCATGTTCTTTCGGTCAAGCGCCCCTCCCCCCCCCCTCTGTCTACCTAATTAGACATTGATGTCCCTCATGTGATAAATGCTCCCAGACCTCCCCCCTCCATTTGTGTAATACTGTATATACATATATGCAATCCAAAACTGGATGATGGGAAGACCTAGGAACAAGGCTAGCTTGTCCACAGGATTAACATTGGGTGAACGCAAACTGCCAGAGAATTTGTCTTCATGGAATGAGCTGGTAGCTGAATACCGTGCAGAAGAAATGATTGGGCTAAAATCTACCGATAACTTGAGCAGTACTCTACATTGTGTCTCCATGCACACATTTGTACATGTGTACCCAAGTTCCAGGGAATCAGATGGTTCATGATCACCACCACTCATATCCAGACACCAAGGACTTCTCACAGTTGATCATCTCAAGCAACTCCATCCGTCTACTTAACATAATTGGCCAAGGTACTTTTACAGTATGTGTGAGTCTGTTTTATCTACTTGCTATTGTATAACATGTTGCCGGTACCGCTTGTTGCCGGTACCGCTTGTTGCCGGTACCGCTTGTTGCCGGTACCGCTTGTTGCCGGTACCGCTTGTTGCCGTTACCGCTTGTTGCCGGTACCGCTTGTTGTTGGGTACCGCTTGTTGCCGGTACCGCTTGTTGCCGGTACCGCTTGTTGCTGGTACCGCTTGTTGCCGGTACCGCTTGTTGCCAGTACCACTTGTTGCCGGTACCGCTTGTTGCCGGTACCGCTTGTTGCCGGTACCGCTTGTTGTCGTTACCGCTTGTTGTTAGTACGCTTTAGAAATTGGTTCAATCAGTGATCAGGAGTAGCTTCTGATCACATGATCGTAAGTGGCAAAGCCAGGATGAAGCCCTTCCATTAATGCAATGATAATTCTATAGGCACAGTAGTGTGTTTGTGGAGTATACACATGAGTGAATGGGTAAGGTACAGGTTTTTGACTACTCTACGTACATAAATACTATATTACACACTACAGGTGAATTTGGGGTTGTTTACAAAGCTCATTTGGTGACATCCATGCAACAAATGCCTGATGTTGTGGCAGTCAAGACTCTCAAAGGTCAGTAAAGGTCAAAGGTCAGTAAAGGTCAATGGTCAGTAAAGGTCAAAGGTTAGTTGTTGTTAGCTATCCAAATAGTGAGATTGACTTTTATGATCTTAGTAGACATCACCATGGTAACAGGGTTTTTTCCTCTCATTATTGAGACTCATGGAGGGTCTGGGAGCTGATTAGTCAGTTAACAAGGACAGGGACAATGGCTACTAAGTATGTATCTTTTTTGCACAAACTATATACTCATGGCTTTGCCGCTTTGTAGTATATATCTAACATGTTTCATTTTGAGAAAGCAACGTGAAGATTGTTCTTACATAGTTACATACATACGTACGCACTGCTACTCAAAGTACGGTGAGTATAGACTTGGTTTTACACTAGAAATTTAGCTATGAGATAGCTAAGACACGCCTAATGAACATACTTGGTTGAGCTCCCCCTACTTTGTGTTTCCAACTGTCATGACAGGTTTCTTTGATGAGACGAGAGCTGCAGATATTATGAGAGAGAGTGTGAAAATGCAGGGACTTAATCACCCTAATGTCCTCCATATCATCGGACTGTGTGTGGATCCTGTTGCTGGTCTTGCCCCCTACATCATTATGCCCTTCATGGCCAATGGCAGTCTGCTCAGCTACATCAGGAAGGACAGGTCGAAACTTGTGGTACCCATTGACACAGCAGACAGTGAACTGGCAAGTATTCACAATAGTAACATGTGAATGGGTGGGTGGATGGATGGACAGACGGACGGACGGACAGACAGACAGACAGACAGATGGACAGACGGACAGACAGACAGACATACAGACAGACAGACATACAGACAGACATACAGACAGACATACAGACATACAGACAGACAGACAGACAGATGGACAGACAGACATACAGACAGACAGACAGACAGACAGACAGACAGACAGATGGACGGACAGACGGACGGACAGACAGATGGACGGACAGACAGACAGATGGACGGATAGATGGACAGACAGACCGACGGACAGATGGACAGACAGACAAATGGACAGACAAATGAACGGATGGACAGACGAACAGATAGATAGATGCAAGGAAGATAGATGGAAGGATACTTTGTATGGTCCAATTACGAGTGGATATCCATATTAGTCAATAGATTTCCATTATGAATAATTCATTGATGTATGACATTCCTTTTCCTTAATCACAGACGATATCAGCTCATAAACTACTAGCAGACATGTGCATTCAGATTGCTAAGGGGATGGCATATCTTGCTGAAAAAGGAATTGTACACCGAGACCTTGCAGCACGGAACTGCATGTGAGCAATCTACCTCTAACTAGAATCTTACTCACAAAGTACGAAGCAAAACTACCCTCAGAAAAACATGATGATGTATAAAAAATGAACTATTGTTCAATTCTCTAGTAACACTACAAATTATCCTACTCCACTATCAATGCTCGAAAGTTAAACTTACTAGAGGGTTAAACAATTAAACTAAAAGGAAACCATTACACACGCGCCATTTGTGACTAATACTCACTACTCTATCACATGTGTAGTACATTTCCCTTTATCTTCATCCTGCTGACTAACAAGACAGTGATGTGCATAGTTCAGTTATGTGAAGGGTCCGAGTAGCAAAATGGCCAGTGAACTATGGGGATCTGGGAGCATGAAATTCTGGTGCTAAGAGGTTACTCTTCAGACTATAGCTAACAAATGGTGTATTGGTGGTAACGTAATGAGTCTCACATAAATTCATACCTCATTCGAGTTGTTCTTGATCACTCACAACACCAACCCATTTGCAGGCCACAGGTTTGGCTTCCCCACTGTTATGTTAATACATTTGCACCTGATTTTACTTTTCACAGGATTGATATCCACTCGGTCATCAAGGTAGCAGACTTTGGACTCTCTGAAAGTATGTACTCCAAAACCTACTTCAGGCAGGAGAAAAATCAATCTGTCAAACTACCAGTGAAGTGGCTTTCTCCAGAAGCTTTGACGGAAGGGGTGTTCTCTGAGAAGTCAGATGTGGTAAGTTATACTAGCCTTGTTCCCAGGCCTTCCCACTGTCCAGTTTTTGATCACTTGCATACTGTAAGCGATCAAAAGCTGAATGGTTGGAAGGCCTTGGAATGAGGTTAAAGTTATCCTATGTGAGAGCTACCATGTGGCTGAATTAGTGATGTGTGTGATGCATAATGTGCAGGCACAGACAGGTGCTCAGTCTGAAGTTGTGCTTGTATGTATGTATGTATGTATGTTTGTTAGATGTTGCTTAGCAACCAAAACTTTGTACTTGAATAACACGGAGTAGAATGGGTGGAGGTGATTATGGGTGTGGCAGTGGGTTGCTAGGGATTACATCTAACAAATAAGTTACATTCCCCAGACAGAACCTTCGGGCTCATGCTGCTCCGTCTGGGGAATGTAACTATTATATGTATGTATGTATGTATGTATGTATGTATGTATGTATGACACAGTACTCTCTTCTTGTAGTGGTCCTATGGGGTAACATGTTGGGAGCTTTTCACTGGAGGGAGAATTCCCTATCCTGGAGTGGACCCGGTCTCCCTTCCCAGTCTTTTGGAGAGTGGGCACAGACTGGAAAAGCCAAATAACGCTGCATGCTGTGAGGAAAGGTATGAAGAATGTGGGGGGTAACCCCTAGCCTCATTCCCAGGCCATGTCCAGGCCTGGGAATGAGGTTAGGGGTTACCCCCATATATACACACACATTCATGCATTAGTCTCATCCCCAGCCCGCACACACCTCCTGGCGAGAAATGGTCTGGTGGAGAAGTTGAATTTCTTTCTATTCCCAAAAAGTGTTAAGAACCAATGAGATTGCGAGATCATTAATCCATACCTTTTTTGAGTATGTTTGGTGCAAAATGTTTTGGGTTACACTGTTGCAAGAGCATGCACTAGCCCAAGAAATTCAACTTGGTTCATCAGACCATTTTTTCTCATGAGAGGGTGGGGTCTGGGGGCAAGACTATTCACGCATCATTGTGCAATGGTGTACTGTAAACCATGAAAGAGCTATCTGATTTTTATTGGAAGTTTTAATATTATTTAGTAGCCGTCATCACGGTAATAGGTTCTTCCCCCACCACTAAGACAGATGGAGGATCTAGGAGTTCATTAGTCAGTTGACAAGGACAGGGAAGGTGTCATCTAAGTATGTTAGAACATAATAGAGTCTGGGAACGAGGCTAATGTTCTGTAATGTCAGGGTAGACACATGGGGGCATTCAACAGTTGTGTCGACCAGCCCAAGTATATTTGACAATAAGCTGTATTGATGCTGCTTTGCAGATGTTCCAGCCTTCAGTCCTTGGACAGACATTACAAAGAAGATTGTTTCATGGGGGAAAACCTCCCCTACTTGTGTCTATGTACATTACCACATGTGAGAAGATCTCCCATGCCTTGCCCCCCCTCCATATTTGCATACTGGGAGCAATCAAATACTGGAGGTGGTAAAGGCGTGGGAACTAGTGGTCTACCGTATTATACTGGGAGCAATCAAATACTGGAGGTGGTAAAGGCGTGGGAACTAGTGGTGTACCGCATTATACCGGGAGCACTCAAATACTGGAGGTGGTAAAGGTGTGGGAACTAGTGGTGTACCGCACTATACTGGGAGCAATCAAATACTGGAGGTGGTAAAGGCGTGGGAACTAGTGGTGTACCGCATTATACTGGGAGCACTCAAATACTGGAGGTGGTAAAGGCGTGGGAACTAGTGGTCTACCGTATTATACTGGGAGCACTCAAATACTGGAGGTGGTAAAGGCGTGGGAACTAGTGGTGTACCGCATTATACTGGGAGCACTCAAATACTGGAGGTGGTAAATGCGTGGGAACTAGTGGTATACCGTAATTAACACCATGTGTAAGGAAAGTAGCATTATACCACATTACATATCACTTTCTCATTGGATGAACAGTGGAGTAAACGGCTCATGTACTCCTGTTATGTAAAATTGTACAATAATAGTTTACACAAAACTTTACACAAAACTGAGTTATAGTTTACTGTCTCAATGTGGTAGAAATTGGATATACTACCTATACTCAGAGTATAAACTCGATATACTCCACTAGATTGTTTATCCTTGGCTGCGCTTTGGGTAAATCTGTCTAGCTGAGTATATGTGTTTATACTCCTCCTATAGGTAGTATATCCAATACTTGCATGATTCAGATGCTTTCAATGAAGAATACAACCTCTCTCTACAGCTATCTGTTCATGTTCAAGTGCTGGCATATAGATCCTGACGAGAGACCAATTTTCTCAGAGCTGGTTGGCTTGATGTCACAAAAGCTGGGAAGAATGGCTGGTTACATGGATGTATCTACCCTTGATGAGTGCATGCCTTTGAACAGTGATACTGAAAATTGAATGACAGTGAAAGTAAATCTGTGCTTACACAAACATGCAGCCCTATTTGTAGAAATTTGTACAGTGTTAAATTTCATATTTCAGTTTCTTTATGTGACAAGCAGCTAGATTGTTTTTAACCTTAATGTGAATTTGCTTGCTCAATGAAGAACCAAGTATGCATGTAGCCAGTTCACAGACTTTGCAGTACAAAAAAGCAGCTGGGCATAGCCTCTTTCCCAGACCCCACCCAAAACATTGGAACTCTTCCAGGTGGGGCCTGCAACCGAAGATAAGCTGGGAAGAAGTCTGGAAATGAGATCAATGAGTACAATTGCTGGTGAGGGGGGAGGAGGGGTGGGAAGGAGGAACCAATATTTCTGATGTTTACTCTGCGCATACGCTGTGTTAATTTACAAATTCACAAGCATGCTAGCAGCATCCATGCAGACACAGCCCATTGCTGCACAGCTTCATAAAATGAAGCCCAAGGTTCACTTAACTTGACATTTCTACTTGGTGGGGTGTCAGTCTGGTATTCTAAACCAAGTGTGTGCTTTTGTGCAGATTTTGAAGTGCATGTATCAAATTATTAATTATGCACGTCCATGAGCAGACACTAACTTCCAAAATACTGTATAGCTGCTGATATGTCCAGCTTCAGACCTGTTCTATTACACAGTTTGTATAAAAACAAGGTGTAAAAATACAATTTAAGTACAATGTGCATGTACAATATGCTGACACTGGTAGTAGTTTATGTCTCTGCTGTTAATCTGTTCCATTGGTGCTACATACCGCACTCCAGACAGTAATCTATGGGATATAACACCACAGTATGTAACTTGTACATGCATACACTGTAGCATAAGGAATAAATAAACTCTAGAAGTTAGTGACTTGCATGGCATAATAATATTATGTAAAAGAGACTGAATGCATGGAGTAACGTAACTAGCTTCACCCCAGGCAGCCTGGAATGAAATATTTCAAGGAAGAAGAGAGTTGTAACGTAGAACATTAGGTGTATGCATTTGGTGAGTGAGTTATCCCAATTAGCTTCTCGAAATTGCGTTAGCTCCATATTATCCATGTATACATTCCTCCTGTGACTGTGTTGGCCAACAAAGAAATCCAAGAACCCGAGAGAAGTATTCAGATATCCAACAAACAATTTGGTTACATGTTGTGCATAACATCCAGGCCTGCATTTTTAAGAGATGTGCTTGTTTGTACACGCATAATACAATTTCTTGCCATATGCAAATAATTTTGAAGCTCATAAGCTAGGCTAATGAAGTTGCAGGCAAATGAGCATAGCAAGGGACTCAAGATGGTATATACACATTGCACTTCTTAGTCTATCGAGCTAGACCAGCTCTCACTCTCCAGAAAAGTGAGGGTGCAAAATAGTGTAGCTCAATAGCTTCTCTGCTCTCTCTCAATTACTCCTTTGAATTATTTATCTTGAAAATTTAAAGGGGAATATCATCCATTTGTCAACTAGGCTAGACAAGATCTGAGTATAGGAAGAAATTTCAAGCTGGCATGCACATTGCTCTTCTCTGATCTCATTAACATTCTCTCTTTCTTGGAAGATCAAGAGAGCAATGGTCATTCTGGGTTGAGACTGCAGGCTGGTTGTTTGTGACAATCAATGGTAGCTACCACTACACTGCACTCACCTGTGCAGTGAACACATTCACAGCACTTTCCTAAAGTCCTCCTCCCACTCCATCACTGTGTACAAAGGTCTAATAGGCATGAAAAATAAACAAATTTGCAATCAGATACCTACAATGGTGCCCTTTGTCCATGTACAGTACTCCTTAGCTCCATAGTTTATAAATGTCGACTCTTCACATGACCTTGGTCTACACCCCCAACTACTATGATCCAACTGACTATTGAAGAGGAAGGTTATCTGTTACCAACTTGAGCTCAGAAAATAACTTGCCAATGTTTCGACTGAATGCTCAAGTTGGTAACAGATAACCTTCCTCTTCATTTATGCAGGAGCCAACTGAGAAGCTACCAAAAGAGTTCACTATGCAAAGCTCCTGTAAAGTTCATATGGAGGGCTTGCATGGCTGCTGCATACTTAAGACAATCAAGTCCTACCAACTGTGCAAAGTGTTGCCACTTGTATGTCTAAGGGTCTCTGAAACCCGATATCCCTGATGAACGGTTGGGATTTACTACATGTATTGGATAATTGAACTCAAAGTACATATAAACAAGCAAATAAACAAAAGCCTCACATATTCAGCTCTAGAAATTCAATTTCTTGCACGTTGTCACCACGAAACCAACTCAATATGGTGTGGTGAGCTTTGTTGAAGCAGTATTGAATTGAACTGGACAATAGCTACAAGACCCTAGATAGAGCAGATTACCACAAGTTCAAAGTTTTGGTTACTAAGCAACAGGCAATAACCAACTGGTTCAGGTACAGCCAGATTCTCAGAATAACTTCAAGCCACAATAATCACTTGCTTATTTAAAATTACCATACATGTGGGTACTTTGAACTATTGGGAGTTTGCGAGTTAGTTTATGCTTGCAAATTTGACAGTACCTAGGTGATCATGTGTATAGACTAAATTTGTTTATCAAAAAGCTATTGTATGACTCGGACAAGCATGAACTTCCATCTGAGTGTATAATCAGTGACTGGGATCACTTACAACAATGAAGAGTTACAATGGGAATGTACGCTGCTGCATGCAAAAAAAACTCGAACAATGTATACAGTTTTGGGGCAGACTTGAAGGGGGTAGCAGGACTCGGCAGCTTTATGCATTCTTTGCATGGGTATGCTTGACATCACACGCCATGTTTCACGTTTTATTAGTGCATGTATAGTCTCCCATGTACTGCATGCATGATCATGATGAGGCTAATTTGGGCTGAAACTCCGGTTGTGCATTACATTTAATCGTTCAAACACTTGAAAATCTGGGAAGACCTTTGTAAACCCCTTTCTTCCCTGTGAAAGAACTACTAAAGCATTCCAATTCAAACTGAAAGCGGAAAAGGTTTGCTTAAAGTGGAAAAGGTTAGCTTGATATTATTTAACAGACCATTCTGGAGCAACTTCACAAAATTCACAGTAAAACGTGTGTCTCAAGGATAGAAGAAAATAATGCTGTTTTACTGTACAATGAAAGCAAACTGCCAATGATGCTGTCCCTTAATGGGAATGACACTGCTTTAGTTGATCATGTGTGCACATTTTGTGAGCACATACCGCCATATAGCCAGAAATGTGTGAATTCGTAACATCCCCAGGAGAATTAAGTGTACATCCCCAGTCAACCCAGTGTAGCTCTAAACATATCCCGTGCAGTAGGTGATTCTCTGTATAACATCTATGTATGTAAACCTGCCTTTCAAAAGTGGTGAGGTGAGTTTTTTTTATGTACCACACTACATGGCCTTTCTCTAAGACTGAGTACGAGGTCTGCTTTGTGATGGCTATTAGCTATACTGTAACCTCAATACGAGACAGAATGGCTTTCTGAGGTATCAAGCTCTGTGCTACAGGGTCATTGCAAGATCTGAAAATGGCAAACTTGAATGTGCACCACGTTCCCCCCAGCAATTAATCAGGACTATCAATCAAAGGACACTAAAGAACCACAGCTTCCTGATGGTCAGAGTCACTGACCACTCAGCATGAAGTGGGCCTCATTAAGGGCAACATAGTTTTGTCAATAAAATGAGACACCATAAATGCACGCAAGTGTCAGCTCATTCCTCTTGCCTGTGATGTATATCCATCTTTGTAAACAAGGAATGTTTTGCTACCATAAAAAGAATACAAACATTTAATCTGTAATACCTGAGGTTCCTTCAATTAGTGGCTCTTACACAAACATCTTGGATAATGCATGTGTTTTTAGATACTATAGATTTCCGAATCACAGCAAGCAGGGTGTAACCCTCAGCATTCTGTCATGTTTATTGCCGAAATTGTATGTCTTTCAGAACGACAAGTTCTTGTAAGAAAGTATGTAGCTCACTTACCAAATAGTTTGTGCAAGTCCTGCACAACTAAATTCTTGTCCATGATAGTTATTGTACATTAGAAAAGACGTGTGCTACGGTTTAAGGTAGCCGTATTCTCAGTAGTTGTGGGAAGACATTGATGACAACAGCATCTCATTCAAGGTTATTGGTGTGCTTCAGAAGAAAGATTGGATCAATCACACATGCAGTAGTACCATATACAGCTGAAATGGATGAATATGGTACAAGTGAAGAACTCAATGCTTGATCACTTCCTCATCTTTCTTATATAGTGTGGTTTTTGCAGGCTTCTTTGGTCCACTAGAATCCATGGCAACATATGCCAACACAGGCCCTTTCTTCTGCCCACTTCTAACAAAAGAGCCCCAGAATAAGCCAGTAGGTTTGGGGCTGTGGTACAGGTTCTGCCCCCCCCCCCCCACAAGCCACTCGAAACCACAAGGTTTCTTAGCGTTTGAGCTCTACCAAACAGATGACATAGATGTGACCATGTTCTCCACGTCATAATTATAACTCTTGAACCCATAAGTTAATAAAATAAAAATTCTCAGCACCCAAAGCCAGACTAACAAACTTCCCAGTCAATATATTCAGTTTTGATCTTGTTTGTACATATGAAGTTCACCTATACATAATATAAGACTACTACACAAAAGCCTTTGAGTCCAACCATTGTTATGATCTGTGGTAACTAATGTCTTTCACTTTGAAGAACCCTAACCAAATATGGCAACCTCGCTCCTAGGACTCCTCCATTTTGTAGTCTTTGACAATAATAACACAGAAGCAGAAGAGTGGTGTGAAACAATATGATCTATTGTGTGTACAACATTGTTATGATCTGCATCCTATAGCAGTCACTAAGGTCTTCAGACTTGATGCCTAAATATGGTAAATTGCATGTACAGTTTTATTTCATCACGACTATCAACTTTGTAGTCTGCCTGGAGCTACCAGAGACTTAAAGATGGCCTAACACCCAGCATCTGCTTACACTAAGTACACTAAAGGTCTGGAGCAAGTTAAACTCCCAAAAGCTGAAGCCTTTAACTGGACCTTTCACCTGTTGGTGAAGGAGTAGCGTTACCAAATACTATTGTGGCCTTCATTATCATGCTCATTATCATGCTCATTACCATGGTGATCCATATATGGTATTAGCGGGCAATTGATAAAGGAGCAGCACACCTGTTCATCAAAGGGTGCCTTTGTTGTACTACTCAGAGTCAGTGCTTCACCATTGTGTAACTCAACACTTGTATATACTGAGGACCAGCCTGTTGTAAACCGTTTGCATAGAAATGTATGTGACAATTCTGTGCAGAAATTGAAAGATTATTCTGTTACATATTTTGATTGCATCACCGAAGCGCTGTAATGCCAAACTTTCATTAAGGGCAGCATCCATACAAGCTTCATGGATGCATCAGATAGTCATACATCTACGAGGGGTGTATAAACGTTGCCTTCAACAGAAGTTCAGCAACACAGAGCTTTGAACATACTACAGAATAATCTTCGATTTTTAGTCGAGACTGTCACATTATAAGGAGCCATCTGACCCTACTAAGGCATCTTCTGGTGAATCCCCGCTGCTTTTCTTCTGAATGAGAGATAAATTTAACTAGTGAACGGCCCTGTAGGTGGAAATTTGCATACAGCATGTATTATTGTCAACGCAAACAGAAGGTAAAAGCAGGGGAGGCCTGGGAACAAGGTTACTTCTGCGTATAGTGTAGTCTCGCGAAAGAGTGCCACCCTTACTTTTGGTCCAATTTCCTGTATAGGGTCAAAGTTTGTAGTGTAACATGAAGTTTTTATTCCCAGATATGCATAGCGCTTGACGCTGTGCTTCTCAACACTCCACAAGTGCACTCTGATTAGCCACATGAAGCTCGTTCCAGGGTGGGCGCTCATTCAAGTAAACTTTGACCCTATATTAGAAATTGGACCAAAAGTAGGGGGTGGGCGCTCTTTTGCAAGACGACAGTAATCATGCACTGCTGCATCATGTGCATACAGAGTGGAAGGCCCACACCAAGCCCATACTGTGCCTGCTTTGAAACCTAGCAACTTCCACTGCAATAGCCTTGTATGTGTTAAACCCTATCTTGTACTACAAGCCACACAAGAATCCACATCAGCACTACAAGTCATGTGGGAATCCTTATCAGTAATATAAATCCTACTGCACTATACAATAAGTCATGCGGCACTACACAATTACAGCAAACACTGTGGCAGCAAACGCAAACATAGCCTTGTACCCAGGCCATTCAAACAGCTTGCCAACAAAGATAACTCAAACATCACATAGATCCCTTGTGACAAACCTAAGCAAGTGAAACATCTGTACTTAGTTGTAGTGGGGAAATTTACAGATTGGATCTTGTGCATGCTCGATGACCAGTGACAAGAATGGGCCAAAGTTCTACTGTGTTGTGAAATGCCAGGCAACTAGCTTCAGTTTCTTAGCCGCTCACAATCTGGCTTCAGCCGATGTCTAATGATGCTACTGTGTAGCCACACCCCTCTTGCTGACATTGCAGTGCTGTCCTTAGCCCCCACACACAGTAGATGTTCATGCTTCTGCCACCCATCCTGATCGGCCTCTGGGTTAAGGAATGAGCCAATAAGAGTTGTGTATTGCGCTTTAGAGATAATCATAATGCAATCCAATCAGTTTCTGAAATAAATTCAGAATTCACACACAAGCAGTTTAATTGCAACTCAGAACCCATGTGCAGGCTCACTCACTCAGACTCACAAGTAATAGTTATATCCCTCCCTGGGGATGGTTGTTTTCCAACACTAATGTTTAAAACGACCACCCCCCAGGGAGCGGTACAGCTATTAGGTAATCTTATCACTATAGAAGAGAGATATGAGCAACATTCTTATATGTTGCCTAGGTAACAGGTTATATCAGAACTTACATAGTCATGTGTAGTGGACAATAACAGAAATTGAATCTTATTTCATTGTGTATTTTGATTACATCACTGTGTTAAGTTGTATTGCTGCAGAACTATCAGATATTCATGCATCTACGAAAGCAAGTATACCATTTCATTGTGGTGTTCACTGACACAAGGTGGGGTCAAAGGTGTATGTAAATTAGGCTGGCTAAACATAATTAGGGAGTGACAGTGACTGTCACAGCAATGACCACATCTACTACACCCAGAGCTCCAGCCATGAGGAAGACAGCATGACCACATTTACTACACCCAGAGCTCCAGCCATGAGGAAGACAGCATAGCATGACCACATTTACTACACCCAGAGCTCCAGCCATGAGGAAGACAGCATGAAACCCCTGAATCAATGCAACTACTATTTATTTTTGGTCCCTCTTCACTGCCCAAGAACCTTCTCCACAAGGTGTATACCCTTTGTAGCACTTCTGAGCTACTTAGAGAATTAGCCATGGCAAATCTTGTGTCTGGCACAAGAAGCATTATGGTGAGGTTCCATCCACCAGCCCCACCAACCTAGATAAATTGTAACTGGGAACATAATGTGTGCAGAATACACGAGACCAGCAAATTTCATCATGAATGTAGCCTTCACGTTGAGGGTCTGGCAGTGAGACTGAAAAGCAGTTGACATATATTTGATGATGAACAGTTAATTATTTCGGAAGCACTTTAAGTATACACTCTTCAGTGCTTGAAGTACCACAAGTTGCATACTGCAAGCAAGTAAAAAGATCAAAGGCAGAGGCCCAGGGATTTATTTAAGGAGGACCACCCACATTGCGTAAGTATACAGCCTTCAACACTTCTCGGAAGTTCCAAAAAAGTATGTTACAGTATACATTTTGCAGCACTTCTGGGAAGCTACTTTTGGCAATAAAATACAAGCAAAGGCATAGATCAATGCAAAGGTTCAGCGTGTTATTTAGGGAGGGGCAAGGAGGAATGTTTCTCCTTGCCAAATCTCTCCTTTGACACTTACATTAGCGGATATGTGGGGCAACAATTCTGAACGGTTTGGCCTAAACAGTTATTCTTCTTCACTTCCGATATGACAAATTGTATCTCACAACTTGTACTTTGGTGTTATTAAGCTCCAAAACTGCATCACAATCTCGAGGCTCTCTAGTGCTGTTACGGGTATATGCTCCCACATTCTTTTTTTTGAAAGTTGCATTAACTACTGGTGTATTGGGCGCTAACCTGAGCATGCCCCATACCAGCGTGGTCAACAGGAAAAGGAGATTCAACTGAACAACCTGTACTGTACTGCCACATGTGTGCCAAAACAGATACAACAATACACAATGCACATGACGGATTGCACATGAGGGCGAGTACTCGCTAGGGCAGTTGTGCTGACAAGCCAAGCTGTTCAAAGAATGCAGATGGTGGGAGCTCAAGTAAATGACAGATAAGGCAGTTAGCATGAGATTCTTTGCTATACAGCTGTAGTTTCAAGCATGGTCATGCCATTGTGCCAGTTGAATAGCCAGAGTGGATATAGCATGCACGGTGACTTACCCTGTCTAAACTGCCTCAAGAAAGGATAATGAAATAGGCAAATAAGCTAGCTAGCTAGGCTATGTGTTCACAGACAGCGGAGACTCTCATCGTAGCTTCATGGTTGTATGTCATAGCTTCATGTGGGGGCAGGCAAGTCCCTCTGGTAAGGACTGCCTTTACTCCACTCAAGCTCACTCCAAGATGATCAACCATCTGTCTACTTACACTATCTAATACCCTACAAAGCACTAGACAGCCACTAGAGAGGAATCAAGGTGCTATCTTGTAGTTTTCTGTTTCCATTGGCTACTAACTAGATGAGTTAACAGTATTTGGCAAGTCAAATTTTTGGACCATTTAAAAATTTCACCGCACTGAGTTTAAGACTGTACATTGTATTTTAGATACATCTTATCGTTTCTCACCCACAAGTTTCAATTATTCTAATTTCACCCTTCCTTGACATTTTCCCCAAGCCTTATTGCCAAACGCCTTAGCGTGAGGCACATAATCGTGTGGGCGCAGCGGGCGCTTATGGCGCCTTAGTCCGAGCTTGTGCTTGTATGTATGTCTGTCCGTAACGGGTTTACGACTGAAGTATACAAGTTTACGTATAGTTTACGTACCCTCCGGCACGTGCCCCTCTTGGTGCGCTTGAGCTCACGATACGATGGAAGACTTAGAGGAGAGATGACGACGCCAGGCCAGAGAACGCGTCCAGAGGTACAGAAGACGTTTAAGTGATGAAAGACGACAGTACGACAGTGAAAGGAGAAGACTTGCACGCCAGAAACAAAGTGATTCACTTCGCTCACTGACGGCCCGTGAACGGGATAGGCAGAGAACAGCACGGCATCGCAGTAGGGAGACTACACAACAACTTCCCACGTGCTCTGCGTGAGGCACATCATGCGCATACGTATACCTAGTTATGTAATAACTATATAGTGAAGCAGTCAGACTGCATGTCAATTGGATCAGGAACCAACCAATAAAAAGACGTCAAATTGGATTTCTTTTTGAGCCAAAATACCAGGAATACTGACTGAGTTTTCATTCCTGACTGAGATCACTGATTGCCATGACAGCAACACTCTCTCTCTCTCTCTCTAGTAACCTAAGCAACATCCAGGCCATAACTAAGCTATTCACGTTAATGCTTCTCTTCCCCTGTTACACTGGTTGTATGTAAATAGCACTTCATACCACAATGTACAGGGTTCAATGGAGAAGCTCTGTAGGCACATGTAGATGATTGAAAACGAGTACATGTACTTTGCACCCAAGTCACCTTTGAGAATCCACACATGCAAATAAACATACATACTCAGTGCACTTCTGTAGCCTCATTCCCAGGCTCTCCTGCTCTAGAACACAAACATTGAGGTTGTGCAGGGGTGGGATACCAGGCTCTCCCCACATATTGGCATTCCGGAGCGGGGGAGCCTGGGAATGAGGCTAGCACTTCTGATCATTGTGGGGTTTGTAGCCTCATTCCAAGACCATCACTGCTGTATTGCTTTCAGTACGCTAATACAGAAAGGGAAGGCCCGAGAGATCTCAATGATGTAACATCACTAGAGACACCCAACAAAGCATTCACAAACTGGAAGTGACAAAGTACTGGAGGTGGTACCTGGGAATAAGGTCATGGGCTAGCTTGCTTGCAATATATTTTAACAAACAATTTTGAATGAGCTTAAAGAGAGCAAAATACAGCACAAAATAAAAATGATTTGCCATATTCCACACTGTATTCAATTGTAACAGAGAACACCCAGTCATAGCATGTATATACTATGTGCAGTTATTGACAATCAATCACTGGCTACCATGCTATAGATGGTTTTCATAGCATGTGGCTAAGTATTCACTTCCAGAGGGCAACAGGCGGGTCTGTGTGCAGTGCAGCTGCGTGCAAAATGCAGGCAAAGAAGTGTTACATTGTTTCCCTACAAATAGTGACATGCAAGGAACACAAGAAGCGAGGAACACAAGAAGCTTCTTCTATGAAAAATAAATGCAGTTTTAGTGTGCTTAATTGGTTCAAGAATGTAATTAATGACCTAACAGTCATGCTCATGTGGTCTTCTGAGCTTGTCCTACTCGCCCCTGAACTGGTATTGCAGGTGCGTGCCATTGTATAATAGCCACATACAGTGGTGGTGTCATTAACCATTAAACATTCCCAAGGCGACAGAGTGACTGCAACACCTTGAGTTATGTGGCTGTTAGGAAGCTTGAGGTTGACACATGAGAAGGTATGAAAAGAAAGCTCAATTGCTGACTCAAAATGAGCTCAAATTGACATTCCAATTGGTGCACACCATGCCTAAACCTGTTTCTGAATCCCACGGCCAAACCAATAAAGAACAAAGGGCCTGGGAGCAGTGGTTGACATTTTTCGCATAATATCAAGTAACAAAATATCGCTATATCTAATACAATTATCTACGTAAGTTTTCAGAAATATATATAATGTTGTACATAACCCCTGTCAACAATAAGACCACGAATACTCTCCCCAGGCTTCTTAGGCTAAGATTTTAGGATTAATTCTGACATAACCAAATTAAGGTTACAATGATGGTTTATGTGGGCTACCAGGGAGGGGGGGGGGTGCGGCAAGCGCGAAACGCGAGGCGCATGAGGCTCAGATTTTTAACATGCTCCAGACCTGACAGTCAGACGTACTTAAACCTAAGTCAAAGTCAGAGAAAAAGGTGAGAAATAAAGAAGAGAAAATAAAGGGGGGAAATAAAGACAGTGACTCAGGGAGGGACTCGAACCCGCAACCTGGCAAATGGCCTGCCATGCTCTAACCAACTGAGCTACCGAGTCACTCAGCAACTCAGTGGCTGAGTTCGAGTACTTATTTAAGGCCGAGCTGCCAGGGATCCAGCCAAAGCGGATACCAAGCTGGCATGTTCGATGGGGAGGATGCGGCGAGCGCGAAGCGCAAGGCGCATGAGGCTCAGATTTTTAACATGCTCCAGACCTGACAGTCAGACCTTAAACCTTGTCAAAGTCAGAGAGAAAGGTGAGAAGACATTCCAATTGGTGCACACCATGCCTAAACATGTTTCTGAATCCTGTACAGCCAAACCAATAAAGAACAAAGGGCCTGGGAGCAGTGGTTGACATTTTTTTGCATAATATCAAGTAACAAAGGAAACGAAATACCGCTATACTTAAGTTTGCAGAAATATATAATGTTGTACATAAGACCGGCCACGAATACTCTCCCCAGGCTTCTTAGGCTGGGGTATAGATGCAAGATTTTCAGATTCTGACATAACCAAAGGTTACAATGATGGTTTGTGGGCTACCAGGGGGGGGGGGGGGGGGGGGGGGGGGGGGGAAGGAAGGAAGGAAGGAGGGGGAGGGAGAGCAAGTTCATCAGTCTCATGACGTACCAGCCAGATATAACTACAGAAATCTCTCTGGTGACAGTGTGCTCAATCTTTAACTTTTCACACCTTTAGATTTATTTGAATGTTCCAACCAAGTTGTACAGCATGTCTACTTGTTCCTATGGCAACAATGGACCCAAGCACTTGTGTAGATGCTAATGGTTGATAATTGAAGCTACATAGAGGTGAGAGAAAGCCAGATAACTCCATATATGGTCAGCACAGGCGAGGCCAAGCCCTTTGTGAACTAACTGCTCAAGAAGGACCCATCGATGTTACCAGATAGATTTCGCATAGTTATATCTGGCTGGTCACAAGACTACAAGTTTATGGAAGATTCTTCTTTAAATGGTTATTCTCCCCTAAGGGGGTACAAAGAAGCCCTCCTGGTGATGATTAATTGGCGACCTCTTGATTGAAAAAGGTCAATAGATTGTCTGCACTGAGACGTTTACCAACTACACAGGCATTTACAAAGGCATGCACGAGGTATTCCCTGCTGTTAACAAACCAAACAAACTAATTCATGACTTCATGAATACAGTTTATTCTGATGTTTCTCTTCACTGAGCATGGAATGCTGTTTTCAACACACAGCGACTCCACCATAAGAATAGTAATGAGCCTGAACAAGGTGGTTTGCTTATTTAACCAAGCCGAGTATGGCACAGAACTCGTTCTAAATAAACAAAACGTCAGAGAGAATCATACCATGGTTCATTAAGCATTAATAGACTGTCTCCCAAAACAGAATAGTACATACCAATGGTAACCTCAGGAGTTGGTACAGAAATTTAGGGAGGAGGGGGGAAGCTGACAGGGTTAGTACTAGCCTCGTCCCCAGGCCCCACCCAAAAAATCAGGAAAGGGGCCTGGTGTCACTTGCAAACTTTCCCGTATGTGCTGTGTCAGCAGTCTTCGTTTGGAGTAGAAGAATCATGCTCGTCCATTACCAATTACTAAATTCTTGACACGTGAAAGTAGTAGAGTTGTTCCAAGACCTTTTGAAAATGGGAACGAGGCAAGCAGACTTTTCGTACACCTCGAATTTCAGAAACTTAGAGCGTATTCATGCTTGCTAGGCTACTACTCTTGCCTCACAAGATTTGCCATAGTCGCTCCGTAGCAAGATCTGTTCATCTACTCTGGTCAACAGTAGCTGGCTACCACGTGATCACGTAAGGCATGTAATTGTTGCATAACATGCTGACTCAGCACATACGGGAAAGTTTGCAAGTGACACCAGGCCCCTTTTCCGATTTTTTTGGTGGGGCCTGGGGACGAGGCTAGGTTAGATCCACGATATGAGGAGGAGGGTCACATGGTGCTATATATAGTACCTCGGAAGTTCCTACAACTTTCTGGGTGGGATCTCTGGTGACATACGTTTCAAGGAAACCTTGCAAGCCTGCCTCTTCTGAGGAAAGGAGGAGATATGTATCACCAAAGCATTTTAGAGAGGACACGCTCTTCCCCCTTCCCCCCAAAAGTTTTTTCGAAGAGGTATTTTGAGGTAGCTTCATACAAATTTTGTAGCCCTGTTTCAAATCTAGCAAGGTCTACCCACCTGAAATTAGTAAACGGCACCCTTGAATTAGAGCAACTTGATATACGTACAGATTTACTAAAGGGCCTGCCCCCTCTCTTCTTTCTGTGACTCACTTGTGTTTGGTGTTGTTGCATCTCCCAAAGTGCTCAAAATCGTACAGTGATGGTCTTAAAGTCACTTCATAGTCAGACAATAATGGCTACTTTATTGACATCTTGAAGCGCAGTGAGGTCCCACGAAAACTGTTCCTGCCTGTTATATTTTTTTTGTGCTCAGCGTAAAATGCACAAAAAATAGGCTGCTTCTCTGACTTCATTCCTTTGGGAACCTCCACCTTCTTTTTTGGCTAGATCAGTTCTTGTTGATATGAAAGTTTTTCGGCTACCTCCTGCAAGACGAACCCTCTTTAAAGGACACCTCGCTGATCAGGGCAGTGAAACAAATCTCAACTCATAGGCCTAGCCTTATATCCGGGCTCTTGCCGGGCAGGGAGCCCGGGCATGAGGCTAACATAGGCCTCACTTGATACCAATGCTTGGCAGTCATTCCACAAATACACACAATCCGTACAAGATTGAAGTAAGCATGACATAAATAAGCGTTCATAAAATGTTTCATAAGTGGTTTGTCCAAACAAACAACAAGCAAGCAAAACATATATTTGTGTACAATGCAGTGTGAGTCTCACTCAGGCCTGCCTCGACTATTCCACTAAAACTCCTTGCTGATAAGGACATCACAATACTGCCCACCTTACTTTCAACTGTAGTCCTGTCCTAGTCACTTGTATTTCACCAGCTATTCTTCATTGTAATCAATACTAACTTAATAATTTCCTTACTGAAACAGGCAGTTCCTTTGATGTTCGCCGCCTTTGAGTGATAATTAGTCACCACTAACAGGTGTTCATACAGAGGGGACGACCAGTATCTTCCCACAACTTTTTGGTGCCACTGTAAGTCATACCAGCTTGTAAGCACATACATTAATTAGAAAGTCAGTTATCCGAACATGCTGGGACCAGAAGGTGTTAAAATAACGGATATCTTCGAGTCTTCAATAGTGAAGAAACAAAGTTTTCAATATAAGCTGAGTGCTAAAACTGCTACATAAGCTGGCGTATTCTTTGATCTATGCCAAAGTGTATTTCTGTATACTAGTAACCAGTAACTTGTTTGCCCAATTCTAAAACAAGGCGTTCATCTTGCAGGAGTTGATCTTGTGAGAAGTTGATTTCGTGAGAGTTGACCACGTGGGAGTTGGTTTCACGGGAGTTGATCTCTTGGGAAGAACCCATGTGATTGACTAGAATGACTTGTTCTGCGCTATCAGTATGTCAGGGAGGTATCCTTGGACTACTGTGTCTGGAAGTGAACCACTGGACACTGCAAGTGCTAAAACGCACATAACTCTGAGCACGACTCTGTTTCTTCCTGCGCATGCGACTCACTTTGACACCTTGGCTGAAGTTTTCCTTACCTGTGGAAGTTGTCAAAGTTTTCCCATGTCTCCAGCTGCCATACAATGAGTAAAGCGAGCCCTGAAAGACTTGATATTGACCATTTTAGGGCATTTAGCCAACACCCAGTCTGCAAAATAGTGGGTGTGTCTTTGTTTGTATTACGGAACGTTGAATAACGTACTTCTCACTGTACATACAATGAGTGAATCACATTGTAGGCCTAGATTTCTACCCTCATTAGGGAGGACTGCGACGATGAGTATGTTATCCTTTTTTGTATACGTAATACAAAGCAGCAAACAAAAAAAATGCTATATTAAATGTCATGTTATGGCATTCATTCTTGTGTTATGGGCATCTCTCCTGATTAAGCCGTTGTCATGTGTATTGTAGTCCCACAGTTTTTGCATTGCTTGCAATGCCCACAACATGAATAACACCTCTTAGAACAATGGGGCACTTGTTGCCTCTTAACAATAATTACTATTCTTCTAAATGAATAAATGGTCTATGGAAAAATAAGGCACACTTTGCCATTTACAATAATTATTTTTTTTACTAGATGGACCAACCCCTCATAGAACAATAAGGCACCTCAACAATAACTATCCTCCCACTAAATGAACAAACACCTCATAATAAGCATTTTTGCTTCTGCTTGTCTTAACGATAATTGTTTTTCCACTAAAATGAAAAGAAACATCATAGGACAATAAGGCACTTTTTATCTCTGCTTGCCTTAACAATATTTACAACACTAAATTAACAACTCATAGAACAATAAGGCACTTAGCAGCTGCTGCCCTACCGTTTAGATCAACTCTCAACTATGGGTTATGTGATTTTTTTTGTGCGCACATGTTTGTATACTGTACCTGATTTTATTCACACAATCAAACCACCCAGCAGTGATTTATGAAATCACAGATATACACTAGTGACAACGAAATCACCAATACCTCAGTCAGGGCTGCCGGAAGCAAAATGAGAATGATCAAGCTATTCACATGCAACTTGTTATTAATAGTTAGGAAAATGCTCTCGTCATGGCTCAGCTTCAAACAGGTAGCTGCTATTGCCTCCAACCTGAAGATTACAGTGATGAGTGTGATCTCTTTCACTGGACCACAATCTGTACTAATCTACAGAAATTGCAAATCATAGCCAGACTAGCCATAACAAGTTCCAGGATCTATGTCAGCTACATGCTCCTACTACTGTGACCCTCAGGGCTCGCCTCCTTAACACAGATACCAGTGAGATGATTCATCATCCATGGGGCAAGCCTGAGCAAGCAGCAAACTGCTGATTTACTAATTTGTCATGGCACACAGCAGGATTTGTCACTGTCGACTGTTTAAGCCAAACTTGATAACGCATAAGTAGCTAAGTCCTTATCAGAGATAGCTAGCTAAGTATCACATATGCCAGCCATTTCTCCAGCCAGGGCAGCTAATGTGGCTACACAAGCATGGACTAAGCTTTACACCGAAATCATGAGCTAAATTTCTATGCATGGTCCTTACCTGAAGCGACCTCACAATGACCGTCCATATTAAATTTGTACCGCCTGTGAACGACCTGCCGTTGATGGTTGGTAGAAGCACAAACCAGAATTAAGTTGCCAGATGTGCTTCAACTTCAGTCCTCTTCGCTCCGGGTTGCCGACGCTGCACTCTGACAGTAGTCTTCACATGCTTCACAATATCGATCTTCGTGAAATATTTGAATGCGCTCATTTGAAATTTACGGTAAGTGGTTGGTCCAAACAAGCATAGATACATACACCAATGCAGTCATGCTAGTGTGGGGCTCACTCAGGCTCGCCCCAATCACTGGATAACTAGGCAATGCATAACATTGTGGGGGCCAGCCTGAGCAAGCATAACAAACATACACACAGTGTACACAATGCAGTCCCACTGGTGTGGGGCTCGCTCAGGCTCATCCCAACAACATGGAGCATGACACTATTGTCAGGAGTGCATACAGATACGAGATGTTTCAACCGAGGCAGATGCGCCCAAAGGGTCATACAAGTGCTTGCATATGCCTACTATACTAGCCTTTCTCTCTCAGCCTAACAGGGCCTACTCAAGTTTGACCATACCAGCAGCTATCATTGAAGTACCTACGGTTCAAGCGCTAAGGCTGAGAACTAACCCACGGCGAGAGCATGAGGCAAATATTTGGCACCCACGAATGGGACCTACGCTCACACAGGATTTCACAATGGCCAAGCTAGCTTACCTTAACATGAAGATATTTGTATTTGCAGAACCTGGGCATATACATTTTTTGTTGAACCACTGCTAACCTGAGTTATGATCTGGTAGCAGATTATCCATCTAGCACAGTCTCTACAAGTCACTTTGACACTTCAGTGAAGTGTGCACTTAGTTATTGGCTTGCTACACTGCAGCACATCCCGTGCATCCACAGTACTTTTGATAATAACAGTGCTTCTTTACAACACCAACCGACGTCTCTCAAAAGGCTACATGTGGTGTTCTTAGCTCCTACACAACCAAGATGGACAGCAAATGTGAAGACATTACTGTAACTGTGCTCAAGGGCTTGGACTCAGATGCAGAGTGAAGAAGCAGATGATGAGACAGAACATGATGATAGTGCTCCCCCACCCAATCAATGCTGCATCATCTTGGGGCGAGCCTGAGCGAGTAGCACGCTGTGGTTTTGTCATAGCACACAAACCATGCACAACAGGGGGATTTGTCACTGTCTGCTGTTCCATGAGTGTGATAAACCAAACTTCATAATGCATAAGTAGCTAGCTAACTCCCCACCAGAGGTAGGCATCACATGTGCTGACAAACTGCAACCATTTCTCTAGTCAAGGCAGCTACTATGGCTACACAGGCATGGACTCAGCTTCACACTGAAATCATAAGGTGAATGTCTGGTGTTTATGAGTGTCATTATGTATGGCACTTGCCTGAAGCAACCTCAACCACTGTGCACAATTTTTACTGTCTGTGAGCAGCCTACAGTTGTCTGTCATGGTTCGTAGTTGCACAAACCAAAAGTAAGTTGCCATGCATGCTTCAACTTGAGTCATCTTCGCTCCGGGTCTCTTTCATGCTGACGCTGCACTCTGGCATGGTATAGCAAACAAGCATACACACATGCATGCACAATGCAGTGTGGGGCTCACTCAGGCTCACCCCAATGACATTCAAGATATTTATGTTTTACTGTTTAGACTGAAAACTGGCTTCATTGCCAAAAGTATCACAAATGAAGGCAAGATGACTGTCTTCTAAGCCTGTCTGTGTAAAGAAGGAGCAAAATGGCCCACCTGATGCTGACCAAGGGCTTTCTACAGCCAAGTGCAAAAACCACCATGTCACACCCACCCACTTCCTCCTGTCCCAGGCACAGAGCCTATCATTCAAACATGATGTGCAGTGCGATATCACAGGTTCAAAGTTGGATGATGCTTATAAGTACCAAGTCCTTGAGCTATCTTCTGCTACTTACCCCCAAAGTATGGGTAATACATTAAGTCACAGACCACACCCACAGGCCACACCCATTTAACCTACATTATGGCTATATGTAGGTACTCTAAGGAAGTGACATTATCATGAGCATTGCTTGTGGGGAGAGCCTGAGAATGAGGCTAGTATACTGCTAGGCAAACTCAACATCAACTAATAATGCATCATAGAATATAAGATGTCTATCACCTATGTTTGTACTAAAAAGACACAGTGATTACACATATCAGAAACAGTAAACATGCATGAGGAAAAGTGCACATGCATGAGGAACAGTGGACTTCCAGCCTGAGAAAGAGCCGTCATAGCTTTCTTTGATGATATGCTATTACATATGGTCCAAGTATTTGTTTGCACGTGTATCTCCTAGTATAATGTTGATATGTGATACACTTCCTTGTGGTGATATACACCATGTCGGCCCACGAGATGACAGCACACAGACAGGACGCAGACAGCACAGTTTGGTCTGTGATGATAATAATAACCACATGGTTCTTCATTCACCTGCACGACCTGGAGACAAGACTACAATCCTTACCGACCACAAAACTGAATAACCACTAAACTATCGATTAATAAATAAATTAATAATAAAAAATTAGCAGACTCCAGTTAGGAGTACTATATAGTTGATGCTAATTGGAGTAGTAGTTTATGCAGGCCAGAAAAATGTGCTAAAAATGGTCCTCTACAAATTTACTATAATTATGTATGCATTAAAACATTTGAAGTATGTAGGTGTGCCTAGCATCCTAGCACTAGTACATTACTTCACTAGCCAAAAGAAGAGGTCCAGCCCTCAAGCAATAAGGAAAGACAACCCTACACACCACAAATATTCATCCATGAGCAATCAATGAGCCACTGCTCACTGTTAAACTTGATAAACAGGGCATGTTATCAGGCAGAACAGGTCATATGTCAGGCACCACACAAGACTGCGTTCTCTCATTTGCTACATATATTTTGATAAATTCCCCAGACACCAGCTACCTAATACTAACTGGGAATATCCCCCCAAATATTTTAAAACGCAAGTATGTACTATAGTCAATATTTACACTTGCAAACCAGCTACAGTGGGTTGGTCCCTCATGTGACAGTGTGAATACTATACTGATATCATAAGCGCCACGTGTCTTTGCCAAATATGGTTATCAATGAAGTCATAATACAAATACAGACCACCCCAAAGTTTAGACACTGAATCTCTTTCTGTACACTATTCATCTCCTGTTTCCGGTGACAAAAATACCAAGAGATTGTTGTAAGTACTATGCAAACCAAGTATAAAATGAATTTTACGGCACAAAAATCCAACAATGTATTCTCTTTCATCCTCCCAACCTTGATTCTATCCCTCCCCCCAATTCCCACCTTGTTTCCCACTTTCTTTCCTCCCCACACCCTTCTCAACCCCCCCACCCCCCCCCCCCCCCCCCCCACACATGGGTAAAAACTACAGTTTGGTTTTCTTTTGACCTGTTATCTTTATGTGAGTGCTTTCTGAAAGAAGTTAGATCAACAGATAAAAAAGGAGAGACTCTTGAGAGAAGGGGGCAGGGGAGTAACCTCGTTTGGGACGGGGCCTGGGAACGAGGGGGGAGTACATCTACATACATCATGCAGTTTGTGTTCCTTACCTGTGGCAACTATCCACACTGTGGTTTGTAAGCAATTGATTCCACTTGCATCTGTAGATGAATCTACATGGAGATACCATAATAAGGGTGAAAAGTGTAATAAAAATATTAGGTGAAAGTAAAACACGTGTAATTGTACAGTGTAAATGACTATGAACGTAAACTTGAAGCATGTGGCAAGTTGTTTGCTGTATAGAGGCAATTTAAGAGCACACACTACTTTTTGAGTCTAGATGACAACACTATCAAATCTATACGTATAGTCTAGATTGGATAGTTGGATGTCACTCCCCTCTATTAAGATACAACCCTTTAGGGCATACAGTGGAACCCCTGTTAAAGGTCACCCTGAAATAAGGACGCTTTGGTTAACCAGGACACTTGACCGAGTCTCAGGCTAATATAAATAAATACTATTATACTATAGCTAAATGAAATACTGCAATCTGATTGGTCATTGCAGGTAGTATAAATCACTTATACCACCTGTAAATTGAACTTATACCACCTGTGATATCCATAGATAGTATAGAGATAGTAACTGAAATTGCAGTTTAATACCATGAAGCGCTACAAATATAGCCACCAGCTCTCATACAGTTTCCGTACGCAAAGCGCTAAGCTCGTTAGCGGTTGTATGACAATGGCTGCAGTCTGAAGACATAGGTTTCCGCGGGTATCTAAATCCCGTAGACCCCTCGGTTTCATCGTATAACCTATATTATCCCTGAAATAAAGACACCTCAATAATCAGGATGGATATTTTGGTCCCAAGGGTGTCTGTAGTCAAGAGGTTCAGTTTCATGACAATGGGATCATTGCTAGTAAGTGAATGCATTACCAGCTTCAGAAAAACTTTAGGCCATGGCGAATTGCGCCAGCATAATTTTGTGCATAATGTAATAAGGTAGCATAGGAGCATATTTGAGCCAGCCCCGTTCCCAGGCCCCGCCCAGCTTTCCGTCACTTACAGTACGGAAAAGCAGGAGAGGGCCTGGTATCTTTTCTCACGTGAGTGACGTCAGGATAGAAAGGATGGTAGAAAGGGTTTAATTGTGCGTGGGCGCACCGGGCCCAGAACAGCAAAAAGAACCAAGGTGCCAGGTAACTTACCACACGTATCTAGCTAGCGGGAGGCGACTGTCTTACACACCAAGCGTTGAGCGTGTAGTCGGTTTAAAATACGTGAAACGCAGCCTGTTAGTTCTGGAAAATTTCACCATTTTCCGATTACGTCATGCCCACGTGAGAAAAGATACCAGGCTCTCCACGGCTTTTCCGCACTGCAAGCGACGGAAAGCTGGGCGTGGCCTGGGAACGAGGCTATATTTGAGCATAGTACAGTTCTTTCAATAGTATGTTATACTCTCCAGTGGGACCTTTTTGATGTCCAAATCACACAAAGACTAGATACAGTTAAAATACTTTCAGTTTCCCTGGGTAGTTGGCTATCTACAAATTCACTACTGCTACACCATTTAATGGTCAAAATGTGTGCTTTGGGTCAGAGGACAGATCAGGTTAATTACCATTCCTTATATGAGCATAATATGAGCATAAACTCCAGAGCAAGTTGAATTTCCAGAAATTGCTGGCATAGCATAATACAGAAAGTTTTGAGCATTTGTTTGCCAAGGCCTATACGTACCTTACAAGCATACCACAGGTGACAATGACAAAGCGTATTAGCTAGATGGTGTTGCCAGGAAGCGGTTACGAAGCCATGCATCAAATAGCATTTTCCTTATCCATTTATCAGAGCCTAGATAGCAAAAGTCAATTAAGGTACATACCCATGTAGCTGCTGGTGTGATGTTACATTAGGGTTTCCTGCTGTGCTTCAATGCATACTGGCAATTTTACTAACAATTGAGCAATTCAACCATCTATGTCATGAATTTGCTGTTGCTTTTTTTCTTCTGTCGTTGTTGCTAAGCAACTGTTGCCACCCCATTTTCCTGCAACTAGATCATTCTACCAACAAGAATACAGTGCTTCGTGCAACACTTAAAAAGGACTGCTAGTGCTGTACACATGGCATACCACGTAGGGAGAGGGGTATAAACTATAGCCTTGTTCTCTAGCCTTCTTATTTTTTGATTGCTTACAGAATGCAAAACAGAGGGAGAAGACCTGGGAGCATTTATCATGTGAGAGATGTCAGTGTCTACTTAGGTAGACAGAGAAGGGAAGGGGCCAGTGACCAAAGAAGTTCTTTCTTGCAGTGTCAACCAAAGTCGCCATGCGAAAAGGTTGCCACTCATCATTCAAGATGATGAATGTGTGCACAAAACACGCTCTTTCAGTCGGAGGTCCCTCACCTCCGCCCCCCCTCCCCCCTCCCCCCTCCCCCCTCCCCCCCCCTTCCCCACCTCCATCTACATAGGTAAACATTGACGTCCCTTACATGATAAATGCTCCCAGGCCTTCCCCCTCCATTTCTGCAAACTGGAAGTGATAAAAAAACTGCACGGTGGGAAGGCCTGGGAAATAAGGCTATATGCCTAGTGTAGATGGATAAATCCTAAATGCTACCTTTGAATAGTCACTACACGATCGGAGAGTGAAATAAAGGACAACTATATGTAGGTGTATTGTGAGAGTAGATAGAAGATAGGAAGATACGAACAGTGAAACAAATAGCAGCTGTCGCATCTGGTTGAGAAATATGATAATTGCTATTATGAAGAATGACTTTCAAGCAATAGGTAGTCTGGGATGTTGGTGGGTTCGATTTGGAACACTAAACATTTAGTAGCCCATCAGGCTGGAGATTGAGTAAGCTGGTTTCTAGCCTTAGCTGTCTGCAGTTTTTATCCAGTAGGAATTGATGGCAGAGAACACTGAGATAAATGTATACTGAAAAAATATCCAACTACTACTCTTCCACTACATTAAAGACACCACACAAAATGGAACATATTTTGTATTTTTTGGGTATTGGGGGTCTTTGTATTATAGAAGTTCCTATAATAAGATGTCAAAAAGGACCAATTCTAGACAAGTTTATGTAGCAGTTGGAAAACTTCCAGAACATATAACTATATGAATTTACCGTACAACATGAGATACATGCACACTCCAAGCTGTCCCCTATCCACTACGGGGGAAACATCACACCACTTTCCATGTCAAAAATATGAGTGTATAGTGAGTATGCAGAGGATAACACAATGATCAGTACAATATGATAATCACTGGTCAATTACGTATGTAAAAACAAAACAAAAGTCCAGAGGTGATGGTTTATCTAACAACAAAAGCCATTACTAGCCACAGAAATGAGGAAACAGGTACTAGTGTGTCCATACTTGGGTTCCTACGCCTCTGATAGTTTTTACGCACCTTACACGTGGCCTTCCCAGACATTCCCTTGCACCCCTTGTGTGGCTATTCCCTCACAGACCAATCAAAGAGGGATATACCAACATTCTTATGCCACTTAGACAAAAGGGCATTAATTCCAACCCTGTGACTTATATCTACACCCAAGCTCCAAAACACTTGTAGAATTGAGAATGAAGCACAATTAGTTGACCCATTACTAAAAGGTGCTGACCTTACAACTTTCATAGAGCTATCCTTATCCTTTCGCTAGTATGCATTACAGAGAATGCTAGTCTGACTAGACAAACCACTACCACTACCAAGAGTTCTAATCTAAGTATATGAACCACTACAGTGTTTTACAATGCTCTGAATCTTCTCTGTTATTCTTCGTGACATAAGCACAACAATATATTGGCAGTCGCCAGGAGTCGAACCCAGGCTTGTGCAGAGCACTGGCTGCAGGTGTCCCAGGTTCAATTCCCGGCGACTGCTGCATGGCCTTTTGCACTCTTGCTGTCATGCACAGTAAATCTCAGTGTTCTGTGAAGCTCTCACCTCCGGGCCACTGTTGTCACATGCTCACACAATAAGAATCAAAGAACTAAAATCAGCAGAGTGAAGTTGGCTATCACTTTTACAGTGTTTATTAAAGCATGGCCTTGGTCTTGACTCTCACATTCCCAGTTTGATACTGTCTACGAGAATGAAGGCTGGGGATACAAGAGTCTGGGAACAAGGTTAGTCCAGCTTAACTTCATCTCCAGGGCTCTTGGCTGAGACACCCTATAACAGGGCATGAGTGGTATGTAGCTGTGTTCAAATCCCACCTCTGGTCAAGTGTTTCTGGCCATGCACTGGGTTTGATCCCACCTGCTCCTTAGGAGACCAGCCCTTAGGTTCAGAGTGTAGAGTACAGCAAGGACAGGCCACTGCAAAGACAAGTTACATCATTCCTGAGCCATTTACTTCCTGCTTCGCTTCAGCACTTCCCATGATCTATGGCTATGCCAAGTTACTATAGTAACATATACTAAAATTGGAATATGAATGACTGTATGTAACTTAGTATTAGTAGCCATCATCACGGTAACAGGTTCTTCCCCCACCACAAAGACAGATGGAGGGTCTAGGAGTTCATTAGTCAGTTAACAAGGACAGGAATGATGGCTCCTAAGAATGTTAGATTTTTTCCCCACACATACTACTTGTGGCTTCGCTGCTTTGTACTATATCTGGAGGAAAGATCTAACAAATACATAATTATACTAAAAACTGGAGATAAATTATGGTATGACTGTAGACACTGCACTATTGCTTGCAAATTTGTGCGTTTTCAAGGTGATGATTCACACAGCAAATATTTCTCAGACTAAATGACAAAAATATTTGTAAGATGTTTGATAAATTAGAGGCATGTGGTTTACACATTGTGTCTGAAGTCGAGTACTTGAGACAATTATGATTGTTGGCTTAACTTTTACCCATGACAGAAACTACATAAATTCCACACCAATGTGGAAGTGGTAGCAGATGAGGACAGCCAAAGTCCTTAATAATGTATTTTTACAATGGCTGTATAGGGTACAAAGGTCATTAATTCATTAGCCTCATGACATCACAACTATTTGTCCAATTAAATTTGTGTATACACAGCTGCACAATCCCTGCATAGCAACTGACCACTTGCGGATAAGTGTGCATACGCTTTTTGTACTTTGGTGTTTGAGTGTGTGACACTGGGAGTCACTAAGTGGTTACCAATGAAACTTCATATGGCGCCAAAATTGGTGGCCGCTGTGATTGATAACATGAGAACAACTCTAGTAGACCAATGTCAAGTGGGAAGTGAAGTAAATAACTTTACTGCGTGGGGCTTGAATCTGAGCTAGCATACGTATAATTACATCACATGCCACAAGTTTTCATGTGGCGTGCATGTGTGGTCTAGGGAGTGAAAGGTCTGGCGTCACTAACACAGAGATCAACTACATTGTCTGAAAGAATAACAAGAAGCTGACAAAGTAAGGAGTCACAAATTAGCAGACTTGAAAAACTCACACGTAAAAGTTCAGTCATCACTAAAATGGGGGGTGCCAGTGTATCTAATTACATTCCTAATAGAGCAAAGACTACCAGAATAACACAAACTAGGACGCAGCCCACAGGTGTTCTACCAACAATGGAATGTAACTGTTAAGCTTCAGTAATGAGTATCTCATTCCTGTGGTAGGATACAAATTGCCCAGACGGACTGCGCATGCCCACACTGCTAAAGATGTGTCTGTAAGGCTTCCATATGATAATGAAAAATAGTTTCGTCTGGCGATCTGGCTGTCTGGCTGTTTGTGTTGGCTCCACCCCCAGAAAACAAGCAAATACATTTTTCGAGCTTTATCTTGCTTGGTGCTACCGTTGATAGCCCGAAACACACAATCAATAAATGCCGGAATAGACACAGCATCAACAAAACTACTAAGTGCGGCCACTGCACCACACCACAACATCATCAAGTTAGCACCAAGCCTGGCCCAGGCCCAGCCTTCTATTGTTTCTGGGCTTCAACCATGGGATAGAGCTTGTCTAACTACAACGGATGCCGGCCTAGGCTAGGGAAACTACAATCCAAATCAACAGTAATCGGCTTAGTAAACCGCTGAACTGAAATTGACCTTGCGAACTGTTAGCCACGCACTTTAAACTCGGCCAGGAAACAATGCACCCTTTAATTAACGCCTCATCAAAATTGCAGTTGTTATAATAACTGCATGGAACACAACAGCTAGAACGATTTTTAAAAGGTGCTTCAGAAAATTTTGTAGCTCTCCAGTCAGAAAAATTTGAAGACTTATTAACCGTATAGACCTTATCCACGTACGATCATTTTGAGATTACGTCATTAACTTCTGGATGGCAAATTGCAAAAGGATGGAAGAGCGCTCTGTTTTGCAGCCGGATTGCTGTGAACGATGGCAAAGGGCGAAGAGTACAGTGAGTATACCCATGACGCAGAAGCCATCCTAGCTCACTATCGAGTAGATAAACCATTCAAACGCTTTTACAAGCTGTAGCTTCCTTAGGTAATACCATTAGTGAACTGACTTCCACAAATCCTACTATGACAGTATGAGCTTTCACCTACCATTTGTGTCGTTTGATAGCTTTTTCGTACAATCCCCGCAAGTTTGGGGCCTCGGAGAATCAAAAGAAACGAACGCTACCTCTCTTCTCGCGTACACCTTACACACAGCAGCTGATGGAGATTTGTGCGCTTTTGCCATCCGGAAGTGAATGACGTAATTACAAAATGATCGCGCGGATAAGGTCTATATAGATCTATATGCCATTAACTGTAGACTGTTATCTGGGTCCTCCGTTTTCATGATATTACGTCCTATTAAAAGTCAAGCATAAAGGTTTGGAGTTGACACGTAGCATCAGTGGCGGATCTAGGATAGGGCTTAAGGCCCAGCACCTCCCCCCTCCCTTCCGCAACTCGCTCGTGTTCAGTATCACCCCGCCCCCTTAAGCACTCGAAATCGCACAGCGATAGACCAAAATTAGCTGCCATAAGACTTCACTCCACGGATATAGAAGTCTAGGCTACTTCAGTTGAAATTTGAAATGCAGTAAATTGCCACGAGAGCCGTTTTTGTAGTAACATTCTTCCACGCTCAGCACAAAGCACGCAAAAATAAGGTGCTTCTCCGACTTCATTCCCTCCAGATCCACCCCCTTCTTGTTGGCTAGATCCACCCCTGTGTAGCATGATCGTGTTGTACTGCGAGTCTTTGGAAGGGTCAGACAGGGAGCAGTATAGAAGGTAGCTCTATAGTCTACATAAGCATTTTTAAATATAAATTGCTGAATGCATTTACATGTACAAAGGCTCACTACAATCACGACTTTCACGAACCCCACTATGACATAATATCATGAAAACAAACTGTGAAATCTATAGTGGACATTTAGCCTCACACCTGGGCCTGGAAACAATGCTAGGTGGCAGTAGAGAACTAACAATTTCCATGTAAAAAAATAGCCAGCATCTGCACCTGACTCAATACACAGAGCTGTTAATTCAACAGCCAGGGAGGCAATCAGCCTTCCCTGCTGCTACCAAATAACAAACTAATGTACGGCCACTCCAACTAGTGCTGCTGTGATTATGAATTCTATTACATGTGAGCCTGCCAGCCTGCAGTCCTGCCAAAACCAAAATGCATGAAAGAGGAGGGTTTTACGAAGGTATCTACACATGCAATTACTCCCAGCAACAGTCTCTATTAAAATAACTTACATCAGTCTGCGTGTCCATCAAAGCAATGTGCCAATGCACACCAAATTTATGTGCGGTTTTGCATGGTTTGAAGAAACAAGCATGTCAAAGTTAGCCCTGATTCCTGGTAGCTTGCATTCCACTCCTCTGCCAAGGTTTTAAGAAGCTTAGTTAAATTTCACCCTCTCTAGGGCCAGAGCACAATGGGTGGTCTGGCTCAACCTTGGGAAAAGTGCTTGTGCAAAATGTGTACATGAACAATCAACGAACCACATCTCCCTAAAAGAGGCCTAGATGTTATGGTAAGTCACCCATGCATGCCTAAGCACACTATAGGCTTGCTTCCAAGAAAATAAACAGACGCTCACTTCATTCCACGGTCATTACAGGAGAGGTTTCTGAAAGCTGGTAAGGGGAAGGAGGAAGGTCTGGTAGGTCAAAATACAAGAAGTAGCTACGTATACGGCTAGCAATCGTGAAAACACAACATAAACCACACCCATTAATTTTGTGGTACAGCAACAATGGTAGCCTCTTTCCCAGGCCCGCGCCCAGCTTCCCGTCGCTTGCAGCATGGTTAAGCGGGAGAGGGCCTGGTACATTTTCTCACGTGAGTGACGTCAAGGGTAGAAAGATGGTAGAAAGACTTTAATTGAACGTGGGTGAGCACAACTAAAATGTTGCTGCGTGTCGTCACTGTTTTGCCTTGGTAAAACTCTCTGTCCTCCCAACTGTCTCGTGAAGACCGACATAAAATCGCCTTCGTGCGCTGCCATCTTTCGACTTGGAATAGTCGTGCTCTAGTGCATGCGTGCGGGCGAAGTTGTTTGTGGTTTACATGACGCCCACATTCGCATAATTTGCCCTGTACGTGACGTCACTCACATGAGAAAATGTACCAGGCCCTCTCCCGCTTAGTCGTACTGCAAGCGACGGGAAGCTGGGCGCGGGCCTGGAAATGAGGCTACTGGCTATACCGCTTGTGCTGGCCTTCAATATCACTCTCAAAATAAAAAGTATTCTAGTTGTATGTAACCCACACATCTTAGTTTAGAGCTTATGAGCCACTACAGCACTCACACGCTCCTGATTTTGTTGTACACATAGTCATACTTTGGGAACCAGTAAACCTGACTCACTTGTACTAGTGTACAACTTGAACGTCTGAACCCAAAAAATCAACAATTGTGATGTGCATTATTTGGAATACAACATTGTCATCGCATGTATTTTGGAGTGTTGATGATGAGAATCTAGTCTTGTGCCAAGACTCCCACCGAGCTCACATGAGAAGAAGGGGTCAGGCGGCACAAGTTGGGCCGCCTCCAGAAGTGTAGAGTGACCAATCAAACCTCCAGAGTGGCATTTATTAGAATAATGCGGAGGCGCGAACTGTGTACCGCTCAATAAGAGATTCATTGCCAATTTGTAATTCTACACTAACAGTTACAAGGCTTCAACACTTCCACAAAGCCAGGCCTGTGTCACCATGCAGACCTTTCCTTGCGAGAGAGCTAGGGTCTGGGCACAAGACTAGTGAGAATCATCATCGAGCGAACGCCCACCCCCCTCTTGTTGCTCAAGTTCCTGCACAGGGTCAAAAAGAAATGTAGTAAGGGCCCACTTACATCAAAGTACGATTGCTGATACAGCAATTTATAAATGCCAGACAGTAACAGCTACATTTCGTCAGTAGCTATCTCAGAATTCAAACAACCTGTGCATGAGCATAAAATAAAGGCTGTAGCTAACGCCTCTCAATAATTCCCAGGGATACACTCGTTCTAAGCGCTATAGAATGGTAGGTGGGTTCACACAAAACTTGAACTGCATCACCAGTATCTTGTTCTTGAAAAGCTATGGACACAGGACATGTGACAAAAATTGGCAGAGAGAAAGGTGGTGTTGCTTGAACCTGCCACTTTGTCCTAGTTTGTATGTTCTTGTTGCTGTACACTGGGCCGTCACGTCCAAATAATATCCCCATTACTTTTTTATTACTGCCAGGAGAACTAATCCTGTCATTGTGATGTTTCCATTGACATTACATCATTGACTCCTCCCACACCAACGTTTAACTCTTTATCAACGTAGTTAACCCTCGGCGTGCATGCGCAGCGAGGGTTACAGTACTTGGTCTGTCTGTCTGTGTGTGTGTCTGTTACTCAACATCTCACTTTTCACATGATTATTCGCACCACAAACGATACTAACCTTCTCAGCGGCGGATGAAGGTCGAAAATTTTAAGCGATTTTCTCTGAAAATGCTTCGTTGCGAAGCTAGAGCGTTTCCTGTTGGTACGGCTATATGATAAGTTGGCCATTTTTTACTCCGTGGAAAACGCGCATGCGTATGAATCTGGACCACGTGGCTAGCGGCCATTTTGTTCTTGGGAGAGACGTTCTTTGCGAGTTGGCCATTGGCAGTAAGTATGCCTCCAACAAAGGTATGCCCGCAGTGTAAAGCTGCTGTACCTGTAATTTATCGTTACGGTTTTGGATGCTACGAATGAATTGATATCGAAAGGCATGCCATATCAACTCGAGAGCAAACGTCATGATACTAGATCTATTGTTCATGAGACAGTGATCGATTCTAGTTAACACACAAGTACAATCACATGCACTGCTGCGCCGAGGGTTTGGCACTTCAGTGCCTTTCATTTTGTTGGTTTTGCTTGTCAACATACTTACTGACTATTGTTAACACTGCACTATTACTTTGAATTCTCTGGGATTTCTTCTTGTGAAGACAGACAAACCCATCTACAAACCAGAGCAAGAAGGTGTGAGAGGGGATCAGATTTTAGGAGCAGGTAGCTATATGTCTTTCTGTAGTCATATGCAGTGTGCACTCTGAGTCGAAGAACATATCAGAGCTTGCGCATGCACATCACAGGTGGGCAGATACTACATGACTAATCGGCTGGTCTACATATCTAGTGCCCATCCCTCTCTTTTGCTACATTCAAAAACATGGGTGGACATCTGCACACAACACAGACAAGGAGAGAGAGAGACAACACTATATTAAACACGCTGTGAGCAAAATATTATGGCTTACAAAGCAATGAAGCCGAAACACTTCCTAGTGGTCCAGAATAAGAGGTAAAAATCCTGTCCAATGCGATGGAAGTGGATAGCACAATGGGCTTAACCACAGAAGGGGAGGGGGAGGCCAACAAAGTGTGGTGCCCACACTCCCTCTCAATGGTTGCAGGGTTTTGGGTGCATGTACAAGTTTGTTATGACTGATTACCCAAAACCAGTAGCCATAAGAGGAGAGGAGGTGACATGGGACATGGGGAATGAAGCCCAAACAATGTTGATGGAATGGATTACGCATTTCTCCTCTGCTTACTTAATATGCAAAAGGTGTGTCCTAGTATAGCTAAAAATATTGGCAAATTTGGAGGTAATTAGATTACTAAAATGAGGGCTTGGAACATAAGCCAATGTTCCATCCACTTAATGATCTGCAATGTCAACATGGTGTTTGACAGAGGATGTCCAAAGGATTTAGTCACCAGCTCTTGTGGAAGAACTGTCACATTAGCACAGCATTAACAAGAAAACTGGTCCATATGGTTTAGCGGTATTGGAGAAAGACACTGACACCTTTGCCAGACATGCACTGAGGAAAACCTCCACATTACGCTCAATTTTTCTGTATAAAAAAAGGCACAACTCTATGCACCATCACAGGAACGAAGCAATCTTCCACCCATTCAAAATTAATGGATTAAATTTGACAGTATGCTTGGCACCAATCTACCAAATTTAACTCTCTGCCAATATTTTAAGCAGTTAAAAATAATATTGGCGGAGCTGAGTAACAGTATAACACAACAAGGAGCAGCCACTAAAACTTGAATACGGTAATAATTATGGGAATCATTTCTAATCACCCATGCAAACAACCAGCAAACAAGCTTGTTTTAGACATAATTACAGCATGGAGGGTGAGGCCAATACCATGTCCATCTTCACTAATCAAACTAGACCCTGCAGAAAACACTTACCAGGAGTCTATCACAAAATTAGTGGCCATCAGGCTTAAGGTCAAAGGTGCATGTAAGCATCAATACCACACTAACACAAACTGAAAGAACAATTTCAGAACAAAAATGTTCAAAGGATGGTTCCAGGCTCATAGCTACACTGAACTAGGGCAAAAGAAGGACCAGGGGAAAAGATGCAAGAAGCTCCAGGTTTTGAGAACGGGACCTGATAATAAGTTCGCATGATCAGTTTATTGGTAGTGATAGTCTCGTTCTAAATGCATGGACAGAGAACATACATAGAAACGGCACTGCATGTACACATGTGATGTTATCATGCTCCATTACGCGAGTCTTGGCGCCATGGACAGGTGCAGTTACTATCAACAATACAATCGCACACAAGTCCTCAGCTACTATAAAATCAGGTCTTGGGTTTGAGTTGAGGGGTTTGGAAGACCAAAAATTCGGTCCAAAAAGCACCACACAAACTCTACCATGCCAGGATGATTATCTGACATCCAAACCAGTTTTATTGCTGTGCATACTACAACACACATAAGAGAGGCTGAAATTCATCTGCATGAAAGCTGAGAAGTTGTGCAGGTGGGTTGCCGTTTCCTTAATATTGGTGATAAACAAGTTAGGTACCTGTGTCTCCATAGCTATAATTGCACTATTTATAGTACAGTACCTGTAGCAATACTAAACATACTTCAAGATAAACTATTTTGAAAAATCACTTGATTCTCAAGACATCACACGTGCACCTCCCAAAATATATGAACCCATGCACTCTATTACAAAGTTAGCAAGAAAAAATGCAAAACAATTGGTACTGGTCTCATACCCAGGCCACTTCATCCAACATGATCTGTGTATGAGGCTAGGTATAGGAGGAAGTCACCTCACACAATGAATGCTAGGACACAAGAAGCAAATTTTGCTGATGGGGGTTTGCAGAGGGCAAAGGATGAAAGTGACAAAGCTTGCCTCTGCCTAAAACTGTAAACAGAAGAAGAAAACAAGACCCAAGTTGTTATCAGGCAAGAGGCAACAGAGGAGGTGGCAGGCAGATTGAGTGAATATCAGTGGTCTATACTGATATGAATATTAACTAAACCAATATGAGACTAAACTGCTGTTATGTGTTCAGCTCCTGATTTCCCTGGTAATAGGCCTTTCTTCCCCATTGTTACGACATATGGAACATCTAGGAACACAAGGACAGGGATGATGGCTAACAAGTACATTAGATCCTATTAAGCGTACACTGCCTGCAGCTTTACCACCTTGTAATATCCGGGGAAAAAAACGAACATAATATACATGCTGTATATTGCCACAACTTACTTGTGTCATATTTATCCATGGTGTACAACACGTTGAACTGTCATACGAGAATTCCAGGTAGAAGTCAAGCTTATAAATCAGATTGGTTAAAACAGCAGCTAACCATAGATCTCCTATGTTTCATATCTTGTGTTGGGTTGGAACCCTTGGAATCCTTCATTCGAGGGGTAGAAGGGCCACATCATGAGACATTGGGGGTTGGACATTTAAAACAAGTGTGTTGCTTTAGGATTTTCAGTGATGTTGGACTATCATCTTCCCTGCAGCTGACTGCGCTGACAGTTCATTGTGGTGTCGCACAACGATTGTGCAATTCTACATAACAGTGGTGAGCTCTAATAGGAAGCAAACACCCTAAATAGCACGTTTCCACTAACTCACATCTGCATAAAAACACGAGCAGAGGCTTTGCTGGCGGCCAAGAATTTCGAGAGAAAAAGGTAAACAGTGTCACTTGTACAATTGTCAGTCTCCTCACAACAACATTTCCACGACTGTTGGTCCCCGCCCACTTCGGATATAAGTTTTCTATGGTTTTCCATGGCTCCCTGAAGCTAGCTGAAGCAGAAAGTAGCATCCATTTTGGGCTAGAAAAATACCCCTCAGCTTTGCTGCTTTCAGACTTGCAAACTTTGTCCATATGTCTTTCCCGACAGACACACTGTCGTAAAATTTTACCGTAAGCGTCGTGCAATAATTATCCACAAGACCGGAAATTGCTTTTATAGTTTACGTGCGTATACTATCCACATTAACACTTCCGGCTTTGGACCCTTCACAAATTATAGCTGGAAACTGAGGGGCTCGATCATTCTGTACAGAACACCGTGTCGGTGGCAAATTTGAATCTTTGCTGTGGCTGCAGAAGGGTACTAGTAAAGCAACGAATACTTGCAAACAAAGCAAGCCGAGCTGTGTTCACCCTGTGCCTCTCCGGTAAGTAGTGAGACGGCTTGCAAGTCGATACGTTTATGCACGTAGGGTTAGGTAGTATATGTATATATGTAGTATATTAAACACTTATGTGGGCATAATTATATGTGAAGTATGGCAAAGAGAGGCATGTGTTCCTTTGATAACGACTCTAAATGAAGCACATATTGTTTGTACACCTTCTTGCGGCTGCTTAGAAAATTCCTAGTTATCAAAGTGGTGCATTTAGGTGATTGGTGTTGCATTTGCTGTGTGGTAGAAACGTTAAAAGCAAGAAGCTGGCGTCAAGGTAAGTTGTTAAAACGTGCCATCAACGTACCATCAACGAAGGCTTTACTACCGGAAATGTGGGGAGGGCAATAAATTTCTAAATGTCAAACTTATTATGATGTAGCGTGTGGCCAAAATTTTTTGCTGCCCGCCTCCCTCATGTGATTGCCTGCTTGATAGACATTGTCTGGGTAGAGCACTTAAGATCTCAAGCTAATCGCAAGGCGTGAAGAATCTTCAAAGCATTTCGAATCTCTATAATCTCTTCATTAACAGGTGCCAACAGATTTGAAGTGCGAGGCAGGAAGTACAGATCGAGTTAACTGTGCTCAACGGAAGTGTTCTTCAATTTACTGAGAGCCGCTCCCAGCAATCCAGATTTCTCAGCCTCTTTGCTCGTCGTGACCTGGGTTCGCTGATTGCTGGGCGCCTTTTCTTGCTAGATAGATTTGGATTGAATTTTCCAATCAACGGCAGCGTGTTTTGCCTATTATAGCGTGCTGTTCAATTTACGCTTTCCTTTCGAATGGAAGGTGGTCCACACTATCAGCCAGCCATGAGCACGGCCCAGACGCAGGGGGTGGTGGACTCTTACTGTCATAACATCCCAGGAGGTGGGGTGGAATTTAGTTGCTCTCCACCTGGAGTACCTCAGCGACAGGGTGAGTCAAGTTTTCATGGTATTCTCTATCATGTCTGTAGACTTCATGTGTAAGGGCATTGATCTGGATTCTTCCTTTGTTGTTCAGCAATGGATATGCCGGCACCTACCTGTGCTCCCCCTCCTCAGCATTGTAAGTCGGCCAAAGTTGTGGCATACTATAGTTCATGTGTGGATTTACAGCTGTCTGTTTCTTTAACAACACTCCTTTTGCTAATCACAAGCCATTTAAAGCTTCTCACACGCTCATATTAGAGTTCCCAAGTCAGCCCACATTTACAGAGGCACTGTAAAACTTCCTGATCCCACTTAGCCTTCAGCTTTGAAGTTAAGCTAATCCACGAGTATTGTATAAACGTACTTAGCCCAGTCATGTGCCAATGCCTGGAAAATGCGCAATAATTAGGATAAAGGTACTAAAGCTTCTCACGCGCTCATATTAGAGTTCCCAAGTCAGCCCACATTTACAGAGGCACTGTAAAACTTCCTGATCCCACTTAGCCTTCAGCTTCGAAGTTAAGCTAATCCATGAGTATTGTATAAACGTACTTAGCCCAGTCATGTGCCAATGCCTGGAAAATGCGCAATAATTAGGATAAAGGAACTGAATTGGCTGGGTGTGCACAAACTCACGTTTCTGTCATAATTTACCTGGCCCAAGCAGAAGTGTTATGTGCTGTTCTCCTAATAAAGTGATATTCTGGGAGAGAAAATCTCGGTTTTTGTCTTTGCACTGTAGTTTGGTTGTGTGTAGGTGATATGCCAGTTATGTGATTGTGGCTAAAGTTCACAAATAAGTTGACTCTACAGCTTTTCTGGAATCTGCATTGAGAGCCTTGGATTTGTAGTAATAGTCAAATTTACAAGAGCTCATTTCTCTTCATGTAATGGCATGTTGATTCAACATTGACAAGCAACTTAAGGGAGGGGGGGGGGGGGGGGACAATTATAAAGTATATGTCGTTTTTTGTACACAAGTTTACAAGGATGTGAATGATCGTACAAAGTTGTGTAGGATGTAAGGAAAACAGTGGTTCATTTAGGGGGGGCGGGAGGCACTCGTCCCCCCTTGATCAAATCTTGCCCCCCCTTGCTTCCAAATTAAAAATTCTCTATTCACTACAAAGTCCCTGAGAATACACCAGAAGCAGTCTCAGACAGTCTAAAATCTAAAATTTTCTGGGGGAGCATGCCCCCAGACCCCCCTAGTGTACATGTGCTTATGCGCATGTACACAGGGCTTCGTCCCCCCTCTTTTTCATAAATACTCATTTCGCCCCCCCTTGGATCAATTTCTAAATGAAGGCCTGGAAAACACATGAAAATGTTTGCACAGGTGTGAAATATTGTAATTGCATCATCCCGTCAGTGATCCCTGCTAGATCCCGTCACCTGTCAGTGTTCCTCCTATCACCAACCTGCGCAGTGGACACAATAGCACTGCCTCCTCACAACATGGATGTTGAAAGGAAGTTGAACCATTCAAATGCTAGCATGATGTAGTCCAATGATACAGGATGTACCCCGCTGTTGCATTTCTTACACCAATAGTGCACATTGAAAAGCCACCCTGCCCACCCAGCCTTGTTCCCACTCCGCAACTGAATCTACATAGGTTGTACTTGCCACAAATCCAACCCAACCCCAAACAGTGTACTGGTGAACATGATAATGTCGGTTGGCGTTAGTCCATCTTTGCAGTGACGGGTCCATTTCATATCAACCCCCCCAACATTGGCTTACTCTGCCTCTATTCTTTGTTCTTATGTAGCGACAACTGATAAGATGTGAATGAATAACGCTTACCATTTGCACTTGAGCGTCAATCCACAACAGTTACATTCTAGTGCATTCATGATACCATTGTGAGGGCCTGTGTCCACCACTCACCATAAAGTTCCCCTCCTCCCCCTCTAGTACACCACTGTGCACACCCGCCAAAAAATAAGCAGTAAAGCTGCCGTCACCATCTGGGACAGAAACCCTCAGAGACCAGACAAAGCATTCCCTCTGATTTTCACACTTTCTTATGGCCTCTGGAAGAAATTCACAGTCCTGGTTACTTGATCAAGTGTTTGTTAGCACCAATTTACGCTTGGACTGTTCCAAAACTCTCCCAGTTAGCAGCGGTTAGCACTGGTAGCGTTTTGATGGTAAACACACAAGGTATATTCACACCCGTCAGGCCCTTTGGTAGTTGCTACATATTCAGAATGCTATTTACTTTTGCTAACAAAGGGCAACAGAGCTCTACCTTCTCTCCTTGTTGAAGTAAGGCTTGTGGTTTCTTTCGTATTGTGTTTTGTGGTTCCTTCATCCAGTAAGGACTTGACAAGATCAGGTTTGCAGTCACAACTGTTTCCATGCCTTTAACTCCTTCTTTATTACCTATATTAGTTAGGTTTTGCTGTGGTCAACCATAGTATGGCTTAACACATTATTATGCAGACATTGTAAGCCCAGGAACATGTATGGCCAAGTCCAACTATTTGTCTGTTTGGGTGCTTTTTGTGTGGAGGTGCCATATGTATTTCCTGCATTCCAGATGAGGTGGTATCCATTCATATAGTGGAAGTCGTTTTAGCACCTTTGGTGGCTCAATCTCTTTGCTGGACGAACAAGGGGCAGAGAAACACTCTCAGATACCTTGCTAGACTGGTTGTTGTTGACAGCACTCTGTATTACCTATAGTATATGGAGAAAGATAGGTAGCTGGTATCTTGGTATATTCGTTCAAGCGACTGTTACTCCTTGATAGGTACATGTAGATAGATAGATAGGTAGATAGGTAGATAGATAGATAGATAGATAGAACATATTTACATACATACATACATAGGCAGGTAAGTACCAGGCCTACTTCTGTGCACTACAACTGATGAATGAATAGTGGGCTGGTGGGATCATGCCCAACAGTAAATATTGGTGATATAACATGGTAGGGCTTGTTGTATTGGACTCACTCATGAAGGGATGTGATGTGGTCATAGAGTCACTATATCTGCTATCTTCAAAGCTCAAGTATAACCACAATCAGGTTATTGGGTATGTGGTAGCACATTGAGGTAATTATTGTGCCCTTATTCCAAGAAAACAAGCTTTCCTTCTGCGTTTTTTTTTGTTGTTATAGTGAGTGTGACTTCTGTGAATGGGGTGGATTCAAAGAAGATTTTATATTGTTGCTTATTCGATTTTCAGCTGAGAACGGATCTTTAGTTATTGATCTTCCAGTGCACTTGCACTATGTGGTTGTGAGTCAAATTAGGAGCATCCTGGTTAACTTCCAATTGATATAAAGCCACACCTCCCATTATGCCACTTTTATGCTGTAAAAGCATGTTGTATTTCGGTTTTAAGACCATGATCTTGTGGAGTTATATTGTCTGGGAATTTGTAAGCTTGTAGTTTTGCATGGGGCAGGACCTGCTTTCTTGAAGTGCTGACTTGTGCCCAGCAGGTTTTCAAGTGGTTAAGTGAATTATGTAGTATGGGGTTAATTGAAGGTCTTCCAAGTTAAAGACACGCACGTGGGTGTGTTGACACATTTACATGAAGGGAAGGCTCAGCTGATTTATGAAGAAGGAATAGTGATTACAAATATGCCTCACACAACACACATGCTGGTATGCTCTTCACAGCTCTAAATAGCCATTTCTGATTCTACTGTAGGTAGATTTTGCACATGTACTCTTGAATCAAACATTCTCTAAAAGACTACTAAGAAACTGTGGCCTTTTGTTCAACACACTGTCCGTACGTGATTTCAGCGATACAGTCTCTTTTGCCAATTCCTTTTGTTGTTGTAACTCATTTCAAAGCATGTCTTTTCCTCTCATCCTGTAGGCCATATTCCTATTTGTGCAGGATGCAGACTTCATATTGTGGATAGGTTTATCCTAAAGGTTCTCGACAAACCGTGGCATGCGAAATGTTTGCGATGTGTAGACTGTCAAATGACACTCAGCGATAAATGCTACTCTCGTGGTGGTGAGATCTTCTGTAAAGAAGACTTTTCAAGGTAGGGCAAGGCGGCGTTTGGCATCATTCTATAGCAGCATGGATGTGGGTTGGGGTAAGGAATATTTGTATACGGTGTGTACTATTTTTTTTACCTCCATCTCTGTAAATGAAAGAGGGTTAACGACACTTGATCGGTATCAGCACCACTGAGTTCGCTAGTGTAATAGCATCTCTGTGTGGAGTATCTAGATAGCCTTGTTTCCAGACTCTTTCTGCCTTTAAGTTTACTGTGGTGTGGCAAAATTGGAAGGAAAGGCTGAGGGTAGTTAATAGGAGCTCTTCTGGGTAGTAATTTACTCAGTAGCTTCACTGACCTTCTGTCGAGAGTCTATGTTGAGGAAGTTTGTCCTCCATTGTATAGTTCCAAATGTGTCAGACTCTCTACCCCTCCCCTAGACTTCATTTATGTTGTATCAGGCTCTTCCTCCCCCCCTCCCTTCTTCCCACTTCACTGTATGTTGGACGGGAGCTGAATCTGAGTTGTAAATAATCCCCTTTATCGAGCCATCACTGTTGTATTAAAGCCACCTTCACAGTTGAGCAAGGATTTGAAAGAAGTGTAATCGTTTGGAGCCAACATGTGTATGCATGGCATGTCATGCAAGGCCCTCATAGTTGAAAAATTTTTGTACGGTTACCAAGTGCGGTTGCCAAGCTGCACGCCTTTGCATGCCATTCACTAATATTGTGTTTCTGGGTTGTTTTGGTAACCAAGCCAATCAAAATTTCACACCTATTTGGTTCTACTGTGCTACTCTGCTACACCTGTCAGTAATCTTTTCATTTTGTAATTAAGTTATTGTACATGGGAACTCTGTCAGTACACTAACTGTGTTGGTCACTGTGGCCTCCATTATGCACATGAAAGGCATTCAGATGAGATTAAATCGCACGAGGGTAGGTTCCTGCATAGTTAGTTATGTCTCCAGCTACGTGTAAGCTAGCCTTTCAGGACTTTATTGTAACAATCTTGTCCCTTATTGTGTGGTCTGTTCAGGGGAAACTCTTGTCAACAGGTATTCAAGTAAGGCATGCTTTCGTTGAATCGAAGTCTATATTAGGGATTTGGGTGTGATCAATACAGTTATCAATTCCTCTTAATATTAAAAACAGCCTGGAAAATGGTGTACTGAATTAGCAGCATGTTCTTATTCTAGAGGAGAATAGTACGTATTTAACAAGTGTCCAATGTCCCAAGAGGTTCCACTGTATAGTTTTACACGTTGTTGGTGGTAGTACTGGTTTTTTAAAGCCAGTTTATGTAAGAGCGCCTAAAGGGAATCCTACAAACTGGAGTGATCTCACTTGTCACCTTTGAATTGCTTAAGGACTTCCGCTTATGTCCTCATCCGTCTCTTTATGCACACACACCATTCAGGCGTTTTGGCACAAAATGTGCTGGATGTAACCAGCCCATTCCTCCAACGCAGGTGGTCAGAAGAGCACAAGAATATGTCTACCACTTACAGTGCTTTGCGTGTTTCATTTGCTCAAGACAGCTCTCTACTGGTGATGAGTTTTACCTCATGGACGATAAGAAGTTGGTCTGTAAGGCAGACTATGAGGCCGCAAAGGCCAGGGGTGAGTATGTGTTCTACTATAGAAGCTGCTGTGCAATCAATAACAAAGTTGTTTGTAAAGGTTTAACAATAAAGATTGCTTTTAGCGTTCACTTCTGAGTTATGTTCTATGAAGACTTGACTATGTTACATAGACAACTGGCCAGGGACAACTTGAATTGGCCTCAAACATGAGGAAGAACATTTCTATTAAAGCTCCAGGACTTCTTGGCGCCATTTCTTTTGGCCCTCCTCCACAAAGAGATTGATTAGGTGGTGGGCCGACTAAATATGTGGCATGTTAATGAATTTCGGTAATAAGTACACATAATTGTAGGTGTTGGTATGTGAATACTCCTAAGGCTGTTTACTTTGTTCTGGCTAGAACAAATTGAATTGTTGGAAGCTTAAAAGTTCCTTTGCACATTTTATTGTGGGAGTTGTTTGTGGCTTCTTACATTATAGCTTGTGGCTTAACCCTATTGGAGAGTACAAGGTGTCAAATTTTGATAAGGTGCATGGAGGCGCTGAGGGCCTTGGGTGGGCAGTCCAGTTAGCGTATTCACATGCCATTGTTCCAAAAGTTTTTTTCGCTGGGCCTGTTTTGAAAGACGCACAATGTGACTTGATCTAAAATACACTAAGACCAGTAGTATTGGCAACGCTCCAATCCAATATATGCACCTAGAACCCTGTGGTAGTTGTCTAATCATGGTGGATCTTGGTTTATCACAAAGCAGCACAGCTGCCAGTAGTATGTGTGATCCAAAATCTAGCATACAATTTGTTATCCACAACTAATAACCTTTTAGCCCTTCATTGTGGGCTCTGAAATTACAGGGCACAATCCTATTGTCATGGCATTGAGCATCACCAGGAGCTACCTGACATTTCCATGGCAACATGTTCTAAGTTGATTAGGCCAGACCACCTAGTGCTACCCTAAGCTGGATAAAAAACAGGGGGAGTGGTCCAAAATTAACAATACTACGTATCAGATCACAAGAACATGTTAGGGAACCAAACTTTGGTACCTTCAAATCTCTGCAATAGCAAGTGTGGTTCGATTGTTTGGGCTGTTTCTGGTTTTACAAAGGTCATTAGGTGTATAGAACGTGATCAAACGCAGAGTCCTTACTCTTAGAGTTACCAAACAATGTAGTTGTGTCTGTAACTGTGCCCCTGTGACAGTGTTTCTTGTGTCTTTACCCCACACAGCTTGCTTGTTATTGTGTGTGTGTGTGTAAGTACATTTGTGTTTTCCCAATATTTAACACGTGATGCCATATTTGAGGTCTTGTCAGGTGTGGCCTAGTGAATGATAGCTTCCTCTTATCAAGTGTGGGCTTTTTACCTAAGCGGTTTCTAACTTCCACCTTCTAACTTTTAACTTCCCGCTTGTATGTGAACAATAGCATGTGTGACCTATGGGATGATCTTTTGTTAGCCAAGTTTTCGGCGTTTAATGTAGTCTGCTCTGCTCTAGTCTGCTGTGCATAAGTATATAAGGCTTTGTCTTAGCTAGTAGATGGGAGAAGGCAGTACAACATTTACTTTCTGTACAGGGGAAAGCCATCTGTACAACACTATTGTTTTTTCTACCACCCTCTTCTGCCCACAACTTATCGCAAGTCACTTCTTAGAGACAGAGACAGCGCTGTTCAGATTTGAGGATAGGTGCGTCAGGGTAACATGATATTGTGCAAAATATTAGCAGCTTTACAAATTTACAAGATCCACGCTTTGCCTTATTGGGACTTGCTGCGTGGTGATTGTGACCTCACTTGGAATGATAATTGGCATTTGTTTGCGTTGTATCCTTGGTGCTGGTTGGTCCTGGTTGGTCCTGTGCCCAGCAGCTAGGTGGGCAGCAGAAGCCTTGTAATGTAGATATATTGATACAAATTGACCGTGTTGAGAATGAATCTCATTTTAACAATTGGTAGCTCTTCCCAGATTTTTGTTCCTACAAAACAGAATGTCTATTCCATTGTCTACTGGGAAAAAGAACCTGTTTATATGTGTGGAGTTGGTTTAGCCTATCACTATCCGACAAGGCATGGGATAACTCCATTCTCAGTGAGAGAGCCTGTTTATGTTGTTCACGGACTAGGGATTAGTTTTTTTTTTACTTTGGTAATCAACTAAACTTGTAGCAGAGAATGTGGTGTACAGTGCAGATCTCAATTTTACTAGCTCTCTGACATACTCTTTAGTGGTTAGATTTTGAGAACCACAATCTACCATGGAGTTAGAATTTGGTATCTAGAATAAGAGTAGACTTGGTCAAACCTCTTGGACGTCAAAGCATTGCACTAGTTCTTCATAGCCTACTCTTTAGTGGTTAGATTTTGAGAACCACAATCTACCATGGAGTTAGAATTTGGTATCTAGAATAAGAGTAGACTTGGTCAAACCTCTTGGACGTCAAAGCATTGCACTAGTTCTTCATAGCCTACAAACACTGCTTTTCAGTTGTAGTAAGGAGGCTCAGATGTTTATGTAACAAGCCCTTGTCAGTGAGATCCAGGAGACAAACTGGTTGAGAGCTCTGGCTCCTTTAGTAATGGTAAGTTACAGGCAAATGCCTGAAAGGCACCACAACCTGCAGCTGAGCTGACCTTCAGCTGCGATGTGCAGTCTGTCAACAAGCCTGTTTGCTGTCAATCAGATTGGGTGTTTCAACTGTTAATACAACACCTTCGGTTATTTTTGGTTCATTTATCAGGCAGCTGTGGTTCAGCAGTAACAGGAACTTGGCTCTTCCATTTTTGTCAGGTGTGTGGTTGGTTGGTAAACTGTTTAAAGTAATAACTATGCTAGAAAGTTATCCCAATAAGTGTAGCTGTGAATCTGAGCTGCTCAGACATGCATAGGCTTATTGGTTAATGTAACCTTTTAGCTCCACCATGAAGCCAGAGGCGAATATTGCCCTGAACTTTGTCCTGTGACTGTAAGTTTAGGCTGATTTTATGGAGTATCAAACATGCGTTAGGCTTCACTGTCTTGCAATAGTTCTAGATGTAGCTTAAGCTCAGGCACGATTGAAATCAGAAATTGAAGTAAGTTTAGTTATAAATCAGTGCATTCCTTTGTAGTAGTCTATTTAAGTTCCACTGGTTGCAGAGCAGGCATCAACTGAGCTCAAATAAGAGATTGGTGGTGGGATCAGGTGTGACACAGGGTTTCCATTTCTGAGCTGCATGAATAGCTTCTTGACTTCTAGATTGCTGGCTAAGGTAGTCCTTCTCTGCCTCTCTAAATTATTGTTGGTTTCAGACTAGTTGTCTTTGTTCTGGTGTCAGCACGTCTGGATGGTTCATGATCTCCAGCCTGGCAGTTACAGGGATCAATGATGCTAGCACAGTGGCAAAGCCGGATCAAGGAATAGGGGGGGATCGGAAGCTCTAAAGCTGCAGAGGTCAGCATACATAGATGCATGATGTGGTAGGTGGTTGTAGAGTAAATATGGCTATAATTAGGACCTGTTTAGCCTTCCTTCCAGCCAGTTGCCGTTCTTGACGCTGACAATTTTTATCCCCTGTAAATCTTCACATTGAAAATCAAGACGGCTATTTCCTGTGCTATGTGAGACTGTGCGAAATGAGCCTCACCACGGTCTACTCAAGATCACTCTATACACTGAAGGTTCTATTCAGGACCACACTCTCAAGCTGAATGACACTAAGGAGGGTGTGTCCTGTGTGCATAGCTAGTTAGTTCCGATACTGCCATCATAAATCTGAGATACCGAAGGCGATTGTGCTATTTGCAGAGATGGATTGAGAGGGAGGCAATACACATGTAACAACTGACTCAAGCACCTCCACCCTCGTTATCAAGTCTAAGACTTTGAACAGCAAGAGGAGACGGAAAATGCTGAGGAAGTTACTAAACCAAGTGAAAGTGGACAAAGTTGAGCTACTAACAGTTTACATTGAATTTTGTCACACATTAAAAGTTTGTCAATCCGCAAATTGCTTATTGCTTTAGATTTACCAGTTGATCAGAATTGCGAACGATATTGGCCAATCACCTTATTCATCATTTGGAAAACAGATACAAACTTCCAAGTTAGCAATATTTTACAATTGTAAGTTGAAGTTATTTGTTGCAGAGTTAGTACAAAGAAATTTTCAAGTTACACAAATGGCATTGTTCATGACTTTTTGTTACCGTGTAAGGAAGCATGTTTGTTTACAGGCATGTAGCATGGCAGTAATCTTTCCTCAGTCTACACATAGCACTGAGTAGCTGTCAAAGTAAGGCCACTGTTTGTTGCATGTCAGACTTCCTTGAAGTTCATGTGAGCGGGCAGCTATTATGCTGTTCGTCAACAACAAAGAAAGTTTAACTCCCACTATGAACAAATATGTGGTAAGCACTCCAATGTTTTAGAGAAAGAGACAACTTTTAGCTGTTTTGCAGTACACCGTGTTACAAATTGACAAGTAAATCAGCAGTACTGACACTATTCAGCGCACAAGATCAATAAACTAATAGCAAGTGTACATTAATGGTGATAATGACTACAGATCAAAACAGGCCCTAAAATGTTGTGTGGGTGGGGGATGAGAAACTGTTATGCAAAAAATAGTGACTGGACTTTTATCAGAGGAGGTTGGAAGCTAGTAATTAGTAGTGCGCGGTATAGCAATTAGTGCTACATGATGATGTAATCATACTGGCTGCCATAGAGGCCCATAGTGAAATGTGAAATCGATTTTCACAACGGCGCCCTCGCTTGTTCGGAACGAAACTCGCTCAGTGGATACTGAGCTCTAGATCACCCGCTATATTCCTTCGTTATATATAAGTGAAGCATTTGAGCAGTTCCTTAGGAATCCCTGCAGACTACTCTGTGCATCATAGAATGCCATAGCGGGCGATCTAGAGCTCACCTGGCAGTATCCACTGAGCGAGTTTCGTTCCAAACAAGTGAGGGCGCTGTTTTGAAAATCGATTTCACATTTCACTATGGGCCTCAATGGCACCCCATACGATTATGTCATTCACGTAGCACTAATTGCTATCCCGTTCGCATCACTAATTACTAGCTTCCGCCCTCCTCTGGACTTTTATAGAGAGCATGCACCTTGGAGCATGCAAATGAGTGCATGCATAATTAGTAGTAAATTTTTTCACGTTGCAATTATGTTAACCACAACACTCTCAGGTACTGCATAGTTAGTAACTGATAATGTGTAGCTGACCACAACAGAGAAAAAGGTGATGGACTTGTGTACTCATGTTTAGATGGCAGCTATCAGGAATCTGTTACTCTGGGAGTGTGAGGGTGTTGTTTGTGCCTTATTTCTCAGCCTATTGTGAATAAAAAGGAAAGGGAGAGCCTGGAAAAATCGATCATGTGAGCAGATGGAGAAAACTTATTCACGTGTGGACGAACAAATGAAGTTGTCCACGTAAACTTCCCTGCAACTTTCCTAGCCTTCATACAGCAGCAGGTTACCACTTGAACTGCAATGTTGACACAAAACACTCTTAAAAGAATAAAGGAATAACAAATTATGACTTCCCAAACTTGTAGACAGCCAGATTTCCCTTATATAACGGCTTCAAAGGTGCTTTCTGCTCGGATTTGAGTGCCATCACTTCGCCACATTGTTGCTGGAAGGCATACAACTACTTCACACTTGGCATCACAATCGCGCTTTGCAGTGGCTAGCTGTGAACTTGAACTAGTGTATGCTGGTATTGTGTTTAATATTTAGATGTTGAAGTACTTCAACTGCGAAAATCTTCAACCACACAGTTATCCGAAACCTGAAAATCGGTCCAATGGTCCTAGTTCTAAACCTGTATTATTTTCTAGTTTGTAAACCTGTAGGTGCTTCTCTTAGCCACATCAAGGTAAAAAAGTTCGTTTTTATCCCTTCAACTTGCTAATAAGAATGATTGACATACAGTTTGAGTAGGATATTTGGGGCGAGCCTGAACGAGCCCCACACTAGCGGGACTGCATTGCAAAGAAGCGTGTGTATGTCTGTTTGTCGGTTTGCTTGCGGCCATATACCATAAATTTTAAATTAACGCATTAACTATTTTACGAAGCTTTGAACGTCCTCGTGTACTCAGTAGGTGGAGGCTACAGCCAGAGTGCAGGGTCGGCGACCTGAAGCGAAGACGACTGAAGTTGAAAGCACGCATGGCAACTTAATCGTGGTTTGTACAACTATGGACTTTCAACAGCAGGCTGCTCACAACAGTGTAAATTATGGACGATGGTTGAAGCCGCTTCGGGTAAGGTCCGTGCATAGACGGCACTCATATACGCCGGAGACTCAGCTCATGATTTGAGCGTGAAGCTTAGTCCATGCATGTGTAGCTACAGTAGCTGCCCTGGCTGGAGAAACGACTGGCATATGCATCAAACATTTATCTCGGCCCCTGGCACTGTTATGCATTATGATTGTGTATATATACATAGCATGTCTTTTCATTTGACGTTTTATTAAAAAAGGACCTTTAAAGCCCCCTGTGAATGGTGAATGGATGTGCATGTAGGAGGATGCTTGACTTGATGTGTTACATCTGTAATATAACACTGTTCCTGTATCAGCTTGCTCAGGCTCTCCCCCACAATGTTCTTCATTTTCTAGTTTACCCATTACTTACAATGTCCCATAACATAGATGGTGATGAAGATTGCTTTTCAGTGATCTTACAACATGAGTGACAATCGTGCTATCCAATCAGAAAACAGAATTCAAAATCTTCTACGGCTCACATAGTTGTTGCTCTTGTAAACAGATCATGCAAGAATACTTGAAATTGTTGTAAAAACACATCCTCACTTTCTCTCTCCTTCACACACACACATCTACATGCAATGCACATGCACACAAGCAGACGGCAACCAGAAGAGACCACGCACCACAATTACAGCGAAGCAGCTGGAAAGCCTTAAGGCTGCTTACCAGATTAGCCCCAAACCCTCTCGCCATGTCAGGGAGCAACTTTCCCAGGAGACTGGCTTGGAAATACGCGTTGTGCAAGTATGGTTCCAAAATCGTCGGGCCAAGGACAAAAGAACGAGGAAAGATGATGACGCTCAAACCCCGACTACTCCCATTGACGAGAGCCCCAATAAGAGCCATTGCTCAATTGATTGCGGTCTACCCAACCAGAGTTTCCAGATGGATGGGGACCACAATACCTATCAGACCCAGGTGCAAAGTGAAGGTATGCAAGAGCAGTCACTCATTAGGCTCAGTAAACCTCTCTGAATTTCACTGTAGCATGAATTAGAGTAGGTCACAGGCTTAATGCTCATTTTGTTGTAGTTAGCTTCAAAAAGACCAAAACTCTGAACTGTAAACAAGATTCTTACTGGGATAAAGACGTGTTATGAGGCAAAGTGTAGGAAATTGAAATGCTGGCAGTCCTGGAAACCAAACCAAGGGGCTCCTGCGCTAGTTTGCCTCAAACATTATTTCCAGCTCAGGTAAGATCTTTTCTGGCATCTCCCACTTCAGTGAACCCTTGTGATACTTTTGTGCTAGTCTAGCGAGCTTGAGGCTCTGTTTGTAGGCTAGTAACTGCTAGAGCAGGAAAGGTAAGTCGAGACGGAGTTGTTACTCATCAGATACAGATAAGTCAAGTAGAGAAACCTCAGATTCACTCATTGAGTGACTGCTTCCCAGCTTTAATGCTCTTTACGGCCGTGAAACTCTGGCTATTCCGAACCTCTGAAGTGCAGACACCTTGTTTCAACTAACATTTTGCTTGGGTACGGATTGCATTCCCATTAACAGCCGTGCATTATAACCACTGAAATGCAGGCACCTCACTCTTCTGTAAAGCAGACAGGTTTTTTGGAGCCGCTAATACCTAGACTATAAATAGCACTGATACGCATAGTACTAGCATCTGATTAGCCACATTCTCACCAGTGTAAAGCAAGGGAGAACTCTGGAATGGAGCTTCATAGCGCTCAACAGAATGAGTATGCATTGACACGCCTATATACTACAGATGCTTCTATGTCTCTGTGGTGTCCGCATTAGAGGGTTCCACTGTACTCATCTTGTCCTCATCAACTTACTGGGGTAGGCTTGACAAAATCCCACCCACATAGATCATGAAACGATGCTCACCACGTGACCAGCTTCTGTCTTCTGCTGTTCAAGAACTGTCTGTTCAAGAACTCTCCAACACTTGAGCCTTTGTTTCATGGACCCTCCAGGCTATCTTTCTGGACTAGCTCTTATAAAACTTTCTCTGTAGTACAACCTCTCACATGCCCTTGCTGTTCATCTTTCTCCATGGCTTTTAAAGTTTGTACACACTAGCATTAAGGTTTCTGTTATTTATAACAGAGAATATTTATGGCACTACCTCATATCCTCTCCTGCTCATACCATACAATACACACCCAACTTTTACACCATGCATAGTCAACTGGTACATGTTGCAAGTATTCACAAGGTGTAGTTCATAGTCTTGAACTAGCTGCAACATACACTCCGAGCTGCTTGATCTAGTTATGTAGTGGGAATCTATGCTAGACCCTCCCCCATGCCCATAGCCCATGCATGAGTAGGCATGCTGAACTAGTTGTACACTAGTCTAGTGCCCAGATCCCCTGAAGGAGGGTCTGGGATTGAGACCATGTGTTTGCATAATGCGGTGTGTAGTTCACCATAGGCTCAATTGCCACAGCAGTTTAGTGTACAGTCTTGAGAGTAGTGAAGGGCATTGCTCTTCATGCTAACAGAGACTTCTTTCCCTCCTTTCCAGGTACTATTACAGAAGATGCAGACCACGTCTTCTTGCAGCGTGACTCAGGCACCACATCACACATGAGCACTACTGCTTGAAACACGAAAGCTGTGCGCGTAAGAAGCTAAAGCTTTAGGGATTTTTTTGTCGGCTTCTTTTAAGATTTGAGGTTAAACATTCAGACACAGTTTCGCTTTTTTGGAGCTTATTTACAGTTAATACACAGCGTAGCTATAGCAAATTTCTCTCTCCATAAATATTTGATTAGCAGCTATTATAAGACCACCGTTATTTACTAACTATTGCCCCTTCTTCCTGTACATTTAGTAGTATACACAGTTGCATGCCCATGCACTCATCACTACATGCTTTGCCACAATCTAGTTTATGGCGTGATTGTATACTCCACGCACACACACACACGGACTTTTACTACTTGTATACAGACTGAAATCTGCTTTCTTTACTTTTTTTTGGCTGACAGTGCTTTTTTGTTTCATTATTGGGTTGATATATAATTTTACATGTAAAGGTCATTTTCCCTACTTCAAATATGGACTCCTTTGTTCCCATTCCTGTTTTCCATCCCCCCCATTCTAAATCATGATTACAAATCATATGTACACAATAACAATAATAATACGTTGCTAAGTCTATACCGTCCACTGAACCTGCACCCCACTTCCACTCCATCATCAAACGCAAGTGCATCCATAGGCGTTACCCTTACCTTCTGTACATCAATACTTCCACTGAAGGCTTTGACAGCTTAAACAGTGATCTGCCTTGTATGCAAGGGAGAGAGGAGGAGCGAGAGTGAATATACCATAGTACGTGTAATTTCTCTTTGGTCTCCAACCACCAGCTTGTCATCAATGGGGTGTATCCGTCTTCCATCCAAGGCATGGTAATTACTACAAAAGTGAAGGGTTTGCATTTCCTGACAAATGTGTACTTTGGATTGGTCAAACCCTTTGGACGAACCATTCCACACTTTGATACTACTGACGAAATACTATGCCCACTTATCCATAGGATTTCCTGCATAGGCCACACACATGGGGTATACATGTCCACACGACACTCTTCTTTCGGTCTCATGTCCACGATCCCACCCTAGAGGAGAGAGGATCTGTGGTTACACATCTTAGGGCTAGCATGCATAGCTACACATTTATGTAGAGGCGGTTGGACAGAGTCTTGTGACATACTAGTTTCGTTCCCAGGCCACCAATCCCAGCAGGTGTGGATGAATTTATATTGTACAGGATATTTCTTATACTGAAAAGTAAAGTTCTCGGAATTTTCTCTGTAGTGCTTACAAATATGTCCAGGACATTGGCTGGAGTGGATTCCATCAACCCCATTCAACACCGGCATCACTTAGGTTGTTAGACTGCTTGAACTTGGAGTGGGACGATAGAGAAACTACTACTGGATTATGTCTGGAATCTCAGCGTTTACATATAGACTGGGTGGCCTTAGCATTTGAAGCTGTGTAACTGGACCCTCTCCCTTTCAGGGTTTTGGAAAGAGACGAGAGTCTTCATGTTCATGTAAGCAGCAGACCTGTTACTATGGCAACACATACTCTGTAGATGGACTAGCACGATTATCCATGACCTCCAAATTAATTTCCTGTTGCATCGTCGTGGAATTCACAGCAAGTAGTGATCTCTGCTCTTGGAATGTTTTCAGAGATGTGTCTCTCAGCCATACGACCTGGAACTGCACAAGTGAGAAGACAATAATGTGCACTCGTAACGTTGAGTCTTGCTGGCCGTACCATTCTGCAAGCAATGTGGCATAGTGTGTAGTGAGTTACAGAAAATCAATGTGGGCACTCAGTGATAAAACGACCAGCCTTGTTCCCACTCCATCCATAGGCAGAAACAGGGGTAAGACCTAGGAGAGAGAGCTTACATGTCAATGAGATCTTCCAAACGATGGCTGTTCTTCATCCTAATCAGTGAGTAGTACTTCCACTTTGCAAACACTCTAGAACAGTAGGCATCAAGAGCCTCAACACCGCTCCCCATGATAAATTTTGCCAGGGTTCCCCTTCCCTTTTTTTAAGTTACTTGACAGTGAGCCTGGGAAAGAGGCTCAAGTGATTGTAGTCTTGTGCCCAGCCCTCACATGCCTCACAAACCTTTTGAACCTTGCTAGGTTACACTGTTGCAAGAGCATGCACTAGCCCAAGAAACTTGGTTGATGGTTTTTCCTCATGAGAGGGTGGGGTCTAGGGATGAGATTAAAGTGATTGGTCCTCAGTCATCAACCAGTTATGTAAGTGGGAGGGGTGTCTGAATGAAACTAAAAACTGCTGGAGTGATTGATGTCATTAATCAGCAGTGTTTGTTTATTGGACATGGTGGGCACACTAACAACAATGTAACTGTGGTAATTAACTAACATCTCAAGGTCAAGAAGCTATATAGTCTCGTGCCCAGCCCGCGCGCGCCTCCCGGCGAGAAACAGTCTGGTAAGCGAAGTTGAATTCCTTGGGCTTATTCCCCAAAAGCGGTAAGGACCAATGAGATTGCGAGATTGGTAATTATTACTTCCCTTACAACAGTAAAATTTGTTCATCTCCATTCGAGTATCCATACCTTTTTTGAGCAGGTTGGCTGCAAAATGTTTTGATCATTGCTAGGTTACATTGTCGCAAAAGCGTGCGCTAGCCTAAGAAATTTGACTTGGTTCACCAGACCGTTTCTCCTCGTGAGAGGGTGGGGTCTGGGGGTGAGACATGGATAACAGCTACATGAACAGCTCTATGGACAAAGTTACAATGGACACCTAATTTTCAACAAAGCTAAAGATGTCTGGCAGTCAAAAATGGCCTATTGTGACTCACCTAGCGTGAATGGGCAACTTAAAAGTTTAGCCTGCGAGGTGAGTCATAATAACCAATTTTGACAAGACAAATGGGTCTAAAACCCTGTGTGCCCATTGTGATTTGCCCCATATAGCCATCCTTATAGCTTGTATCCATGATTCTTGCTGTTGGGATGTCATCAGAGCATACTAATTGTCAATACAACATGATGTCATGTCCTCCCTCCTCTGAGCGATAAAGTGTCTTAACTCCTTTCAGGCATTTGATCTACCATACCATACAAAACGCAGGTCACCAGACCATTCCAAAAGTGGTCCACAAGACTGCAGGATCAATTCTCTGCCTGTTTTGCTGCATTAGTGGGTCCAAACCCTAGCTTCGATCCGACAGGGGAAGGATCTGGGGAATACCCTTGCTCAGAAGTGACCTGCTGGAATGCCACATGTACGGCTTTTCATCATATAGTTTTTCGATGCACTTAGTCAGGTACTACTCCAAATTTCATATCTGCAAAATCAAAGACACCAATCATATTAAGGAATGATGACATCACAAGAAATACTTCCAACCAATAGTAGAACTCGAATGCTAGTTGATTGATGTGACATTCTTTCTCCAATTGCAGCATTCCAGACACTTCAAGTCAAGGTTTTCCCCTCAAGACCTTTCCTCGCTGCACTGAAGGGTTTTGGGTCCGGACTAAATAATGAGAGGGCCTGAGGACAATGTAGCGTACTTACTTTTAACTTGTTAACTGGAAAAACCCAATGGGGATATCTCGTGGAAACGCTAGTTCCTTACATGCATGAAACAGCCTTTGTTTGGGAATTTCTCCATTGAACTTACAGGTGTGCTAAAGACAATGATTAATTACTAACACTGTCTTCTAGCACTACTTTTCAAAGCTGGGTTGTTAGTAAACATAATTATAAAGGTAAGGCATTTATAGCACTCATGAATGCATGCAGATTAATAATTACACTGTTAACACATACACAATGTTTAACAGACTGTATGAATGGTTATCAGAGAAGTTCCTTCACAAGTCGACTGGTTTCCAAATGGGAGGGGCCAACCACTTCTGAAGGGCAATTGTGTGATTGAGAGGCAGTGGTACAGCTGACCTTTCACCTTGATAGAAGCATTCTTTTGTATCTTTCACTTGTCCAGAAGTATATAACACTTTTCCCAGCATTTAGCATACAGACCCCATTTATTGCTTTCTGGACGTGAATATGTAGTCTCTTAAGCCACGCCCCATGAAAAAACTATCTATAGGGTGAGTATACACATGCTCACTCCATGCAGGTATAGCTAGTGAAGAAAGTAATTAGCATGCTTATCTAGTTGACACCACACTGTACTGGTGTACAGTGGTTTTAGTGATCTTTGCAACAGCAGAGTGAAAAGCTAAAGCCATAATTGAATCAGCTGATTGTAAAACCTTTGATCTTAAGTGGTTGGAAGACCCCACCAAGATAGACTTCTTGCCTTTTTGTATTCAGCTGATTCAATTATGGCTTTAGGCTTTTCACTCTGCTGTTGCAAAGATCACTAAAACCACTGTATGCCTTCCAAAAATTACACTTCACTCTTCCAGCCATGAATTACACATATGAGGTAACATGATGTTTTGGGGTTACACTACTACTGGTCTGTTGTTTCAGACCTCAGCCATAATAGGCTCAACAATTAAATTAAACGAATACATAGTCCACCCAGGCCTGGGAGAAAATCTAACCTCTCTTCCTGCTGGGGTTACATGACAAAACATGATGCAACATGACGTACTGTGACGTCATGAAATTAAAGCAACACTACTTACCTGTGACCAGTCTGTTGTTTCAGACTTTAGCCATAATAGAAGCTCAATAATTCAATTAAGTAATTATCACAATACATGGTCCACCCAGGCCATTGAAAACGGGAGAGAAAACCTGCCCTTGTGGGAAAGTAGGCAGCAAGTATAGCCTTTGCAACTATGGGATATGTTGTCTAGAGTTAGCACTTGTATGTTACCTTTTAGGTAAACAATGTGGGTTATGGAGTCATTATAGGTGTGGGTAAATGCTTTTTGTGTTTTGCAGCACTTGTTCTAGGCGTGCTTATGCACCCGGCAGGCGCCAACCATTCCGAAACACAGCTGGTGACTCGGACAATGTTTAGGCCTGCTTTTAATGTTTATTGGCTTCAATGCGTATCTGGTGGCGAACTGTCGAAACTATTTAGACGTGTCACACCACTATACATAACTTGATGAGAGAGAATGCCATACAATTTAGGTGCCCACCTGTCATGTAATATATTCATCGAATTCAGTACAGGCGCAAGTAATTAAATTTCTGCCACATAGGTAGTACATTATCATTACTTAATTGTGATTTCCCCCTATCAGATCCCAGACATGGCTTCAAGAAGGCGCCAGTTAAAGGCCACTTAATGAGAGCACAATTGTACCCACTACAAATGAACCCAAGAAATGCAGGATTACAAATGCAGGATCACAGTTTCCTAGAACCGATTAAGTGCCACTTTCTGTGAAAGCACTTGAGCCACTTCTTGCAATACATGTACACAAGTGGGATAAAGCAAATGCCATTTGTCAGTTCAATTAAAACTGATTAATTTTAGAATATGCTACCTGCACGATGCAAATCTTTGTATCTTAGTGCATATGTACCTGAAATTGGATAAAGCAATGCACATCTCTAGAAATTTGTAATCGCTAGCACTGCACCCTGGTGCTTTGGTAACTCTCTCCGTCTGGCTCTAGCTCACAACCATATTTGGTACGTGAGTGATTGTAGAACACACACCTGTGTAAGAGTTGGAGTATGTAGTCACATGGTGTGGCCAGCTTCTCATACCCAGATATTTTTTCACAGCTTAAGCCAGGATCATGGGCTTGACTCCCAACAGCTGCCAGCTTTCTCATTCCTTTTACTCACCCTAGCCTCATTCCCACACCTGTACCACCTCCAGTATAAAATACAGAGGTTGAATTCTAGGAGACCTTGTCCAGTGAATCAGGTAGCATCGGAGGTAGACACACGGGGTGAGTGTCTGGCGAAGGATGTTTGTCTGAGCACTTGAAGGTCATGTGTTTCTCCTCCCACATAGCCTGGGAACGGGGCTAGGTTGGGCAGTGCTACCTGTGTTTACACTTGACATCACTGTATGTGACAAGATCTCCTCCCCTCTCTCTATTTGCACCAAGGATGCGATCAAATACTGGAAGTAACAAAGGTCAGAAAATGTTCACCTCATACCTTCAAGTCATGCACAACTTGGACAAAAACAGCCCTCATGTGGGTAAACTATCTTTTACGTCTATGTTCAATCATGCACATTCAATATTACATTATCTCTACCTGTGATGTTTAAGGCTCTTCCCCTAGATAGCTAAATTCAGATTGTGAAATTACAAGTGCCTGAATATTCAGCTACACATGTAACAACTTGCTAGACTTGATCTCAACACAATCTCTAGCCCAACACGTTCTTAATCATGGATCAAGTTCCTGATGTAGCATATGTTAGTTATGATAGCCACTTCTCTTTTCAACTCCAAGCTTAGGTCAGGCATGACTATGCAACTCTCCAAGTTGAGGTGCTCTTGTCAAAAACTTGAAGGGCGCCCACATAATGTGCAGTAGAGATACACAGGTGAGACTAAATGGATGCTTACGTTTCCAGCGTCATGCAAATATTAATTAGTTAATTTAATTGTGCTAACCACTAGTACTGTTACATAATGGCGGCCCACTCAACAGGCAGGGTCTAGCCTTAGTTTATGGACTATATAGACAAATTGGCACTCAGTCTAGTGAGAAAAGAAAAACAAAATTGGGCAAAGGATTATCGATGTTAACCTCACCTTAGGCGCCAGTCGTCCCACTGTCATTGATAACGCTAAGGAGTACAGACTGTTCAACTGGTTGTAATTTGTTCTACACCCACCTAGCCTTGTTCCAAGAACCTGTAGTCCTACTTTAACTTGACACAATCATCAGAAAGTAACTCTTGGGCCTTGACCATTTAAATAACAGTGACCTCGGGAATGACCAAGCCATCCGGAAACACACTGATGAAACCAAGTCCTTTCTCCTCCTCTTCAGGCCTGGAAAGAAGACTAAACCATTTTCAACAGAGAGCTACGAAGGCTGGCAAACCATAGTCATATCCAGCCATTTCATTACAGATCTATTCAGGCTGGTGAAGTTATCATGGCTTACATGTATCCTACTGTTCCAACACAGGCTGGCAAAACTATTATGAAATGCCTTTCAACACAGAGTCATGCACACTGGCAAAGCTATCCATTATGGAAAACAGCTATCCTACTGTTCCAACACAGAGCTACACAGGGTAGCAAAGCTTTTATAAAATGCCTATCCCATACTGTTCCAACAGAAAGCTACACACGCTGGCAAAGCTATCCGTTACAGAAACTGATAACCGAAATATCCTACTGTTCCAGCACTGGACTACTATAACAGTGGCTGCTAAAGCTGCCATTATTATGAGAAACTGGCCAACAGACAAGCTCCATGCAGGCAAGATGCAATATATTACTATTAATCCTTCAAACATTACAGTACTTCTAGCTTAGATGTTCTTTGTGTGGCTCTTTGCTGTAGCAAAATGCACTCAAGATAGCTATCATCTGATTCATCTCCTCCTTAAAATCCTGGTTCATCTCCACTTCAAACACTCCTTTTCCCTTCAGTTTAATGCCATAATGTCCGCTTTTTAATGTGCCTCTAACTGGCTCATCTGCAGTGGTGTAATATAATTATTCCTTGAAGTATTGTCTTTTATCTTGTGTCAACAACTATAGTCTTTATATATAATTATAGGACTGATTGCTTGAAAAACTGCAGATGCAGAATTCCTATTCAACGGCAATTAAAGTTATCCATGAACAGCTACAATATGTGTAAAATGTATGCATGAAATGCACCAGATCCCCCTCCCCACCCCAACCATCACCCACACATTGCAAGTTGAAGCTATGGTTATATACTTGCTCAGCTGCAAATTATTATACCGTTGGGAAACTGCTGTAACATGGGCTACCACACCACTGCACGCAGAACAGTAGCCGACAGTGCTCAATAGTAAAGTGCAGTAACAAAGTGAATTAGCCACTTACTTCCCATAGTAACAGGCTCTTCCGCAGAGTAGATGCCATTATTATGGAGCTGAAGATGCTGAGCCATGAGATGCCGGCAGCATACCTTAACGAGTTTACTGATGCTTTCAATCAACTTGTCCGGTACGCAGCAGTTGCCACTGTGTTCTGTTTGTTGTGTCCACATCTGCACCTGCTGTAGTTCTGGAGATGCGGTAACGCAGTGCGGGAAATGGACGTGGCTGGCTGAAGGGGAAACCCCTAATGTTTTGGGTTGTTTTTTTTTCAGTCGTCATTCCGTTCCAAACCTGAGACTGGAATTGATCGATTGCATCATCGGTATGGCGTGGACTAGTAGAGTAACTCGCCGTTTGTGGAGACAGCCAGCTGCATTTTCACGGGTGAGACGCTTGGCTTGTTCATGACGTGCCATGATATATCTCGAGCCATTTTGTCGTCTGATGGCGGGATAACCCAAGCTAGTGCAGGGGGTGGGTTAAGGGGTGTGGTCACATATTTCACTATCTTCCCTACTTGTAGCTGTTCTCAGCGTCACCCCGATTGTCTGCAATCAGTTTTGGTGAGTAGATGTGCTGTGTGTGTGTCATAGTCTCAAACCCATACTTTAGATTCAGAATGGAAGCCTGGGTTTGATTCAAGAGGGTCTGGTGTTCTGAGTGATGTTTCTTGTCACATGGGGCGGGGTCACTCTCCAATCTGAGAGCTCGAATCAGATTGCAGAACTTGTAATTATTACATAAGCAATCGTAATTTGAACCGAATTGGAGATAGAATAAACTTGCTCGGCAGCTTGTTCTCTACTGTTCCAAACGACTTAACTGTCTTATTAAGCTTTTATAGCGCGAGCAGTCTAAGCCATCAGAAAATTTGAGCCCCGGACATAAAATACAATTATGACAGTCTTCATGCATAGGCCCCACCCCATGTGACAAGAAATGTCGCTCAGAAACCATATCCTCTTTCCACTTTTTGGGAGGGTCTGGGAACGTGACTTGATTCAGAATGAAAGCCCGGTTTGAGGCTAGATGTATGATGGGCTTCTCCTCCACAATTGTGGAGTGTGTGTGTACAGTGTCTTGTTGAGTGCTTTTCTTGGTTGTGCTGAGTCAGCAGTCTTGATTCTGAACGAGCCATTGAAAATAGCACAACGTCATACAAGTGTTGATACTAGCCAATGAAATAGCACTATGTCATAAAGATATAATCTTTCACTTATTCAGATTCAAGACTCGGCACAACCAAGGAAGCGCTTAACGGTCACCAGACCCTTTTCCTCGTGAGAAGGTGGGGTCTGGGCATGAGACTACTGACTTAGTGGACATCTCTACTATAATGATAGCAGCTGTTATAGGGAGTAGTGTGGTGTCCACTAGTCAAAGGTTGCTTATAACGGACACTTTTATCACCATTTGCAATACTTATTGACTCTGATTTAGTGGACACTTGTTGACCTCCGCACAAGATTGTCCACCATTGCTGGTAGAGTTAACAACTTGACATTAGATTAGCACTGTTACTAGCCTCTGCTTAGTCTTCCCTGCCAGCGTGAAAGCTCTGAAAACGTAGCCATGTTGTACTCAACAGCCCAATTATGGAGTACCATCCCTACCGGAAATGTACCGGAAGCCCCTGAGTTAGGAACATCTCACTATAAAAGACAGAGTATTCATTCCGATGGTGTTCACTATAGAGTGATTCCGGAACATTCATAACTTTTATGAGTGTTCATTCTAAGTATAATTCAATCACACAACTGCACCTACCTTCCTGCATGTCTTTGGGTTTCAAGGGCTTTCATTCTCCCCAAAAGTAACAGTTTTCTAATGTAACTTTTAACATGATGGCTTGTGAAAACTTTTTTGTTGAAGAAAATTGCATGCAATACCCACCAGAAGTGGGCGTAGCAATTGGACAGCAGCAGAGTACAGTAACCGCCAGGAAATACTGTAGGCCCACCCTTGAAAATAAGCCCACTCCTTTATTTGAACAAAGCATTTCAAAAGATATTTTTCTCACGAGAAAGTACGCCTACCTTTTTATGTCATAGTACATGCAGTTATGTCAGACAGGAAAACAGTACTATGAAGGAGGTGGGTCTAGCAAATGAGGCTAGCACTATTTGTTGCTACTGTATAAGCAGGTACATGACAAGAGAGTCACTGCATGTGTAGATGTACTGTCAAGGGTTAACTATTTCACTAGAACATGCACACACACATGTGTACATACACATGCACATGCACACACACACATACACACACACACACACACATATGCATACACACACTGATCCATGTAGACCTCACCCCAGAGCAAAAGGAGTACAAGGAGACTGCGGCAAGGTTTACACGAGAGGAAATCATTCCAAAGGCCAGCCATTATGACCAAACTGGGGAGGTAAATTAACTGTTTGGAAGTCTCAAGAGTCCAGATTCCCTCTTTCTCTTAATACTACTCACAGGTTATCTGTAGAGATCACTTGGCAGTAACAATATTTCCCTTCCCTTCTCCCCTTCCTTCCCTCTCTCTCTTTCCTCTCTCCATCCCTCCCTCTCTCTTTCCCTCTCTCCTTCCCTCCCTCTCTCTTTCCCTCTCTCCTTCCCTCCCTCTCTCTTTCCCTCTCTCCTTCCCTCCCTCTCTCTTTCCCTCTCTCCTTCCCTCCCTCTTTCCTTCCCTCCCTCCCTCCCTCCTTCCCTCCCTCCCTCCTTCCCTCCCTCCCTCCTTCCCTCTCTCCCTCCTTCTCTCCTTCCTTCCCTCCTTCCTTCTCTCCCTCCCCTCTCTCCCTTCCTCCCTCCGCTTCCCCTGTTCCCTAGTACCCATGGGACATTATCAAGAAGGCATGGGAGCTAGGGTTCATGAATGGCAGCATACCCACTGAGTATGGTAAGCCAACCCACAGTGTGAAAACTGTGCTCAGTATAGGACATTATAGAAATTGTGCCTTCTCCCATCTCACCCTCTCCTCTCGCTTCCTTTCTCCACTCTCTAATTTTAACCGTCTCCATACCTTCTCTTCACTTCCTTCTCTCTCTAATGTTTGACCACCAGGTGGTGTAGGTTTGAGTACCCTGGATGAATGTATCATCACTGAAGAACTCGCCTACGGCTGCACTGGAATATCAACTGCTCTCGGTGCCAACGGTCTGGCTGTGAGTCGTGAAGGATAAATAGTTAAACAAATAAACAATAAAGAAACTTGCCCAAAAATATACTAAATCCACACTTTTTGTCACTTAAGTGATTCTGTTGACGTGCATGTTAAAAATGCTTTTTGCACATAGTGTACTATATGTGAGAGGAGGGATGCGGAATTTGATCTTTGCCTTTGTTGTGGAGCAATCTTTCTCTTGTTCTCTGCTAGGAAGTTCCAGTGCTTGTGGGAGGAAATGATGAGCAGAAGAAAAGGTTTCTTGGTAGGATGGCGGAGGAGCCTTTCATGGCTGTGAGTTTAATCCTTTTTTCCCTCCTCCCTCTCTCCTCCCTCCTCATTCCTTCCTCCCCCTCCCTCTCCTTCCCTCTCCCTCTCTCTTTTTTCAATCCTTCTATTCTCCCTTCCTTCTATTCTCCCTCTCTTCTTTCTCTTCCTCCTTCCCTTCTCTTTCCTTTCTCTCTCCTTCCCTCCTCCTTCCTCGCTTCCTCTCCTTTTCCTTACCTCCTTCCTCCTTCCCTCCTTCCTCCTTCCCTCCTTCCTCCTTCCCTCCTCCTTCCTTACCTCCTTCCTCCTTCCCTCCTTCCTCCTTCCCTCCTTCCTCCTTCCCTCCTCCTTCCTTACCTCCTTCCTCCTTCCCTCCTTCCTCCTTCCCTCCTCCTTCCTTACCTCCTTCCTCCTTCCCTCCTTCCTCCTTCCCTCCTTCCTCCTTCCCTCCTTCCTCCTTCCCTCCTCCTTCCTCGCTTCCTCTCCTTTTCCTTCCCTCCTTCCTCCTTCCCTCCTCCTTCCTTACCTCCTTCCTCCTTCCCTCCTTCCTCCTTCCCTCCTTCCTCCTTCCCTCCTCCTTCCTCGCTTCCTCTCCTTTTCCTTCCCTCCTTCCTCCTTCCCTCCTCCTTCCTTACCTCCTTCCTCCTTCCCTCCTTCCTCCTTCCCTCCTTCCTCCTTCCCTCCTTCCTCCTTCCCTCCTTCCTCCTTCCCTCCTCCTTCCTTACCTCCTTCCTCCTTCCCTGTCTTATTCCTCGATCTCCTCTTCTCCGTCTCCTTTGTGTGAATATCTCAGGAAGCAACTGCTGTGACAGCAGATGATCCTTTAGTCATCACAGCAGAGTGATCATCTCATTTTACCTACTCTAATTCGTCTAAGTGCAAAGCTTCTGCGCTATGCCCCACCTTCAGTTGTTAACATAAACACAAGTAACACTACATAAATACATATTGTGGGCATACTTTTGAGCAAACACCCTTTTCAGTAAACAAGGTTGGCTAGGGTAGATTTCGACATAGATACGTAGTAGATAGACTTAGATTTAGACGTAGATAAGTGTCCTACTGTACTATCTATGATTTAGATTACAGTACTCAATACAATAATTATGGTGTAAATTTCACCTTTCATTTCAAGCAATTGCATCATATTCAAGCGATTTGTGTCATCCACCTTTTCAACCAAGGCAAATCTCCTGGACCCACTTACCACACCCACTCATCCCTCCAACTTATCCACCCACTTAGTACCTTAACACACCCACTTGTCCACCCACTTACCACATCCACTTGCCATACACCCACTTGTCCACCCACTTACCACACACCACCAAGGCCTACTGTGTGACAGAACCAGGATGTGGGTCAGACGTGAATGGAATCCAGACAAAAGCCGTCCAGAAGGGAGATGAAGTATGTTACTTATGGTACCAAGTTGTGATGGTAGAGAGTTTGTCTTACTTGATGTCCTCTCCCTTCCTTTCTCCCTACCCTCCCTTCCTCTCTCCCTACTCTCCCTCCCTCCTTTCCTTCCTTCCCTCCCTTCCTCTCTCCCTACCCTCCCTCCCTCCTTTCCTTCCTTCCCTCCCTTCCTCTCTCCCTCTCTCCCTCTCTTCTCCCTCCCTCCCTCCCTCCAGTGGGTGATCAATGGGTCCAAGATGTGGATCACTAATGGAGGAGTGGCCAACTGGTATATAGCTCTAGTGTGATGAAGTGCATGGTGGAGAGTGGGAATGGGGGGGAGGAGACAGAAGGGGAGGAGAATAGTAGGGAGGGAAGAAGGGAGGGGAAAAAGGAGAAAGGGAGGGAGGGAGGGAGGGAGGGAGGGAGGGAGGGAGGGAGGGAGGAGGGAGGGAGGGAGGGAGGGAGGGAGGGAGGGAGGGAGGGAGGGGAGGGAGGGAGGGAGGGGAGGGAGGGAGGGAGGGGAGGGAGGGAGGGAGGGGAGGGAGGGAGGGAGGGGAGGGAGGGAGGGAGGGGGGAGGGAGGGAGGGAGGGGGGAGGGAGGGAGGGGGGAGGGAGGGAGGGGGGAGGGAGGGAGGGAGGGGGGAGGGAGGGAGGGAGGGAGGGGGGAGGGAGGGAGGGAGGGGGGAGGGAGGGGGGAGGGAGGGAGGGAGGGGGGAGGGAGGGAGGGAGGGGGGAGGGAGGGAGGGAGGGGGGAGGGAGGGGGAGGGAGGGAGGGGGGAGGGAGGGAGGGGGGAGGGAGGGGGAGGGAGGGAGGGGGGAGGGAGGGGGAGGGAGGGAGGGGGGAGGGAGGGAGGGGGAGGGAGGGAGGGAGGGGGGAGGGAGGGAGGGGGGAGGGATGGATGGATGGATGGATGGATGGATGAAGCAAGTGAGCAAGCAAGGAGGACAGGGACAGGTGGGCAGGCAAGGAGAAAGGAGAGGATGAGAAAAGAAACAAAGGAAAGGATAAAAGCACACCTGGCATCAACACCAGAGTTTAAAAAATGATCTGCAACAGGAAGTTAGTCTTGTCCCCAGACCCCACCCTCTCACGAGGAGAAACGGTCTGGTGAACCAAGTCAAATTTCTTGGACTAGCGCATACTTTTGCAACAGTGTCATCTAGCAACGTTTCAAAACATTTTTACGCCAAACCCGATCAAAATAGGTTACGGATACTCTAGTAGAGATGAACATTTTTACTTTTGTAAAGGAAGTGCTACGTAACAATTACTGATCTCGCAATCTCATTGGTCCTTACCACTTTTTGGGAATAAGCCCAAGAAATTCAACTTCGTTCACCAGACCGTTTCTCTCCGGGAGGTGCGCGCTGGCCAGGCACGAGACTAACAGGAAATATGCTAGCAGGGGGCAGTCTGTCTAGACTGACTCTCCCAAACCTCCTGCGATGACCTTGTTTGGATGCTTGTTTGCTTTAGGTACTTTCTTCTTGCTAGAACACACCCGGACCCCAAGGCTCCTGCCAACAAAGCCTTCACTGGCTTTCTCATTGAGAGGGACTCACCTGGGATCACTGTGGGAAGAAAGGTACACAGGCTACGTCTTACATACACTTCACTCCCTTTCCTATTCAGTGTGTACCGTAGACAGTGGTGCTACCTTTAAATGTACACTACCTCACCCTTATAAAGCGGAGCCCCAGATGCCATTCGGACCACTGCTGTGTGTCTGGAATATGGAGGCAGTTATAACTCAGGAGGCTTCTGGTATTGCATGGCAATGCATGCTTGGACTGTTGAGCATGACGAAGCCACATTTTCAGACCTCTCCCTTGCTGTATGATAGTGAGAAAGGCTAGTTCAATGAACGACGATAATGCTTGGTCTTGGAATCAAGCAACAGAGGCAGAAAACTGTCCACATGACAATTGTACTGGTAAAGGTAAGACAATTGCCAAGTCCGCAAGTTAGGGAGTCTAGAAAAGGGGGTTCCACTGTGAAGATGTTTGCTTAGCATCTTAATTTTTTATTGCAAACAACATGCATCTGTAACAGCAGTGTCAGTGCATTTCATATGACTAGTAGTTGGTAGTTCTTGTATCTTGGAATTGGGGAGACGGGCAGTGATGATGAAACTGCCATAGAACTGCTAATAGTGATGTCACCTTCACCCCACACACTTCACCCATCTGCCTTCATTTCACCCTCACACCGCCTCCATCCCTCACCTCCACCTCACCCCTACTCCCTCACTCTCCTTCCTCATGCCCACTTCTCACTGTCATTCAGGAATGGAACATGGGTCAACGTGCGTCCAATACCTGTGGCATCACATTTGAAGATGTTGTTGTTCCAAATGAGGTGAGACACAAACGTACACAAACACATCTTTATAATGGTAAGAGGCAAGAATGGGGGAAAGTGAAAGAACCAGTGGTTGCAACCCAGGGTCTCTCTGTCTTGGACTGACAGTGCTCTGACCACCGAGCTACTATACCACTGGACAAGCCTTCATAATCCTCTGCACAAGTGGTACTAAAGGCTCCATTTTTACCTCATACAGTTTATTTATAGCTTGAGGCCAGAAAATATAACATTGGAATTCAATGCATTTTTGCAGTCTGGAAATTGTGCAACAATCATTGAGATTGCTGAGCATTTGAGAGAATGAGGATGCACCGGATATCTTTTTGTGCAAAGTCGTGCAATTGTGTTGCGTATTCATGATCTCAAAGTGTTGGCCAAGTGAGAGTGCCTCACTTGTTAGCCTCGTTCCCAGGCTCTCTCCGCTAAGGAGGGGGAGAGCCTGAGCCTGGGCCTGGGAACGAGGCTACCCATGCACTTGTATAACCTGAGATACTCAATACGTCTAGAGGTCTTGCATACCCGCAGAGGAGAGAAAATTGTAGTGCAAATTCTGTGATCGAGCAGAGCATTGTGCTTTTCCTGACTGGTAGTATGAATCTTTTTTTTTTGTCTTGTTTTCTCGTTCTCTCCAGAATGTGCTTGCTGAACCTGGAAAAGGATTTATGATTGCAATGAAGGCCTTTGACAGAACAAGGCCTCCGGTAAGTCTACACAGCTACCGTATAATTGTACTACATTGTGGCAAAGCTGTGAGGAGTATGTGCTACATATCGTAACCATCGTCCCTGTCCTTGTAGACTAAAAAGTGAGCTCCTAGACTATTTGTATCTTGTGCAATATTGAGAGAGGAAAACCTGTTACCAAGGTGACAGCTACCTAAGGTGCCGTAAAGTAATTTGTCTTACATCTTCTCAAGCTTATAGTTTAGGACATTCAAACAGTGCTGGCAGCATGTCCTATCTCATATCATGGTATGGCCTACCATCAACTGCAATTCCACTGTACCTGGTTTTGCCAAGTAAAGACCATTTTATTTCTGGACGTGCTTTCTAATAATTAGTAACAACATCTCAGTACTGTATTAAAAGTGTGTCTCCAATATAAAGTAGTTTATCTGAATGAGCAGATACAATTTCACGGACACACTTTCTACTATTTTAGTCCTTGCATTTATTAGACAAGAGTGTCTGCCCAACAGACCATATTTGGGTATTTGCACAATGATTGGTTCTCTTGCTTCATTTGTGTACTATAGGTAGCAGCAGGTGCTGTGGGTCTGGCACAGAGGGCCATGGATGAGGCAACTAAATACTCTCTGGAGAGGAAGACATTTGGAGTGCCCATCTTTGAGGTACCTTTGAGCATACACACACACACACACACACGCACACACACGCACACACGCACACACGCACACACACTCGCATGCACGCACACATATACATGGACACACACACGCACACACGCACGCATGCACGCACGCATATACATAGACACACACACAGACGCACACACACGCGCATGCACGCACGCACGCACGCATATACATGGACACACACACACATACACGCACGCACGCATGCTCGCATATACATGGACACACACACACACGCACGCACGCACGCACGCACACACACACACACGCACGCACGCACGCACACACATGCACACACACACACACACACACACACACACACACACACACACACACACACACACACACACACACACACACACACACACTCAGCACCAAGCAGTGGCTTTCATCCTGGCGGACATGGCCATTGGTATAGAAGGGTCCAGGCTGTGTGTGTATCGTGGAGCATGGGAGGCTGACTGTGGACGAAGGAACAGCTACTATGCTTCCATCTCTAAAGCTCTCGCTTCAGAAGTTGCCAACAAGACGGCTAGTGATGCAGTGCAGGTGGGAGGGTGGGGAAGGGTGTAGGTGTGTGTATGTGAGGAGGGAGGGTGGGGAAGCATGTAGGTGTGTGTATGTGAGGAGGGAGGGGGGGAGCTAGGTTTGTAGGTGAGATACTATTTCTCCATTTTTACACACCAGATTTTTGGAGGTGCAGGGTTCAACCAGGAGTACCCTGTGGAGAAGCTGATGAGGGATGCAAAGATATTCCAGGTAGGTGAGCACACATTCTGTCTTTAGGCTCACTCTAGCCTCATACCCAGGCTCCCACCGAGAGCTGGGTATGAGGCTAGGCTCACTCTTTCATCACATGATCTATACTAAACTGGAGCCGCCATCTTGGTATGCAGCATATGTCATTGGGTGTATATGCGGTATCAATTGAAGACCTCACAGCTGTTTTAAACATAGCAGTGGTATTTAGACTAGTTAGAATCAAAACATATGGAAAGCGTTATACAGTTGTCTCTTTCCAATTGTGGATTGCTACTATCTTCTTGCATGTACACCAACATGGCGGCTGTATTCTTTTTTTCCCTTCATTTTTCAAAGGTGATGATGTCACATGCAAAAGCTCTATAGCCATGCTTAGCAACGACAGTTAGGTGTAAACAACACTAGCATTGCCTGCAAACAGATAAAATAATACTGCAAAATGTTTTGAATTTGAAAAGTTGTGTGTTCTGACGTTTACAACCTATATTTTTAGCTTGTGGTATTTTGGTTGTCAGTTGCATATGGTTTGAAAGGCTGACTGACTGTGTCTACAGTCTACTAACCTCTCTTATACAAGAAGAAACATGGGGAAAACCACCTTTGATAATTGTCAAAAAGGTTCTTCATAATTATTCATTTTGAGACTGCTTACATTTGTAGTTAACTAGAAAATGTAGAACATTGTGGGGGCGAGCCTGAACAAGCTGATACAGGACATTATGTCATACATCAAGTCAATCATCCTCCTACATGCACATCCATTTACCATTCACAGGGGGCTTTGAAAGTGTTTTTGCATTAAGCCACTGGTACCACTGACTAGCCTCGTTCCCAGGCCACTCCCAGATTTTATCTCGCAGCCGTGGAGAAAAATCGGCGTCGAGATAAAATCTGGGAGTGGCCTGGGAACGACCTCATTCCCATGTTTCAACCGGCCTGGAAATGATTGAAGCTACTGGTACCGAGACAGTAAGGGTGTGCAGTAGCCTCGTTCCCAGGCCGTTCCCGCCTCCAGTTTATGATCGCTTGCAGTATAAAAACGGAGGGGAAGGCCTGGGAGAAAGAGTCACATGCGTGACATCAGGTAGACGTGAGGGGGGCGGTGCCCGACGAAGAATCTCGAAGTCCTTCTTGTAATATCTTGTCCAAGAACTTGAAACTGTAACGTTTAAAAGACAGCATCAATACAGCTCGTTGTTTGGTAGACTCGAGTCTGATCAACGCAAAGTTTGTGAGTTACAACGATCGGGCACCGCCCCCCTCACGTCTACCTGACGTCACGCACGTGACTCTTTCTCCCAGGCCTTCCCCTCCGTTTTTATACTGCAAGCGATCATAAACTGGAGGCGGGAACGGCCTGGGAACGAGGCTAGGTGTGCAGCCCCCATATGCAGCCGCCATCTGGACTGCACGACATTAGGCAATCAGCAGTGAATATGCTAAGCTGTAAAAACACAGCAGCAAAGAGGTTGGCTTTTGCTAGTTGCGAATGTATACACTACCACATAGAATGGCTTCATGTTAAGTACCTGCTTAGCATATTCACTGCTGATTGCCTACGTCATACTGTCCAGATAGCCATACTGTCCAGATGGTGGGTGTAGAAACCATATGGGAGTTGCTATCCCATACAGCACATAGTTAGCCTCATTCCCAACGTACCTTTCCCCAGCTGTTTTTTGATTGCCCAGTATGCAAAACTGGGAGGTTTTTTCAAGTGAATGATGTCAAGGTCTACCTAAGGAGACAGACGGGGGGGGGGGGGGGGAAGTCCAAATGATCCTCAGGCCTTTTCTTATACCGTCTGTCCAAGCACGTCACTGTAGTCCAGAATGTTTGTGAAGCTGCAAACCTACCACTTGTTCAAGATGATGAATGCATGCAATGAGCTGACCGTCTAGACGGGGGAGGGGTTGGGTCATCAGTTATGTGACGAAATCTCCCAAGCCTTGCCTCTCCATTTTTACATACTGCAAGCAATCAAAAACTTGGAGCTAGGGAAGTCCTAGAAATGAGGCTGGCACATAGTGGCAGGCTGTGCCTAGAAAATGAAAATGAAGACGAGCTTATTCAGAAGGAATTGCACATCTACCTTTTTTTACTTCTCCCTAGATCTATGAAGGTACGTCTCAGATTCAACGGGTGGTCATCTCTCGTCTTCTCGCTGAAGCCATGAAGGCCAGAATGTAGTGGTGCAGTGACAGCATGTTATCTTCAAACTTGTACTAATTTTTCTGTTGAGTTAATTCTGGCACACAATCCAGCTCAGGTTTGCTTTGACTTGTAATTCAAGTTTACAAATACACAACATAATACATGTACATGTTACATGCTAGATACATGAAACAGCTGCTAAAATGGGGGCGACATGCTAGTATCTGATCTGTTGTACTGCATGCTGGATATACAACTGTTGATGCAATAAGCATGCAGAATGGAATAATTTAAAAGACACAAAATTAACAAAACGTTTTACGAAAAAGTTTGTTGGTTTTCATGATTTATTAGTAAGGAAGGGCTTGAGTGAGAGTGTAGGCAGCGGTGTGCTGTCCCTCTCTGCTGTCTAGTCATGGGCGGTGTGAAGTCATCCTGGACGCCACTGTCTGGGGATGAGCACTCGGAACTCTCCAAACTGACTGTGTCTAAAACAGACGGGTGTTCTGTTGAACTAGATTCTGAGGTATCGACGGATTCAAACTCGGAATTTGTCTCAACCAAGGTGTCCATGTTCACCTTTCTCCTTGATCCAAGTCTCTTCTGAGGCACGTCTCCACCAAACCCTCTCAGTGCCTGGGAAGGGTTTTCTGGATCCTCCAAAACTGGGTGTATGAAATCCAGCGAGGTAGCTTCTGATGGGATGTCTTCGAAGATAATTTCTGAAGTGCTGCTTCTTGAGTTGGTACCGGCTTCGCTGATTGTTAGGCTTTGCACGCTGACGTTGGAGTCTCTCCTTCTGACCATATTTTCCATGGCGATTTTGTAGACGTAGATCATGCCCTCTGTTCCCGAAGATAAGAAACCTTTCTTGTCAATGTTCTTTGGAAATTTCATGTCTACTGGCGTCAGTGGTGTTTTGCACTCTACTCTATGGAGCAAGCTAGTTGACGTGAAGTATAAGTCACCCTGGAGGGAGGGAGGGGGGGGAAGGGGGGGAGGGAGGAAGGGAGGGAGGGAGGGGGAGGGAGGGAGGAAGAAGGGAAGGAGTGTTGAGTTTAAGTGGACCTCACCTTGCAAACTTCACTGCCTACCCCATTTTCCCTGCTATGTACGCTAGTGTTTGTACGTATACCTTCTTTGAGAAGAGGTATAGATCTGGCACATCAATGGTCTGCATGAGAGATCCGTTGGACGCCATCCGAATTTCAACTGTGTTTGCTGTGAATGCTAGAATGTAGGGACTCATGTACACTGTGTGTGTGCGTGTGCGTGTGCGTGTGTGCGTGTGTGTGTGTGTGTGTAGGGAGGGAGGGATGGGATGGTGGAGTGTTCAACTCCGAAGGCAACTTCCTACATTTATTTCAAATCGTGTCTCTGCACATGCAGTGACTTAGCTTACCGATCTTTTTGGGTTCTGAGTTCCACACAATTTCAACCGAGTTGCATGTAGTACCATCTTGAAGTGTGACCAGCTGGCAAGTCACTGCATACATGGGGAAAAAACAAAGAGTCCTGCCACAGATTTCTCTTACTACTTGCTCCCCCTACACACACACACACACACACACACACACACACACACACACACACACACACACACACACACACACACACACACACACACACACACACACACACACACACACACACACACACACACACACACACACACACACACACACACACACACACACACACACACACACACAGCACTTACGGTTGTAACCAATAAGCAGTTCACTTCTGCCATTGGTGTGAACACTAGAAAGTGTTGTCAATTTGGCCTGTACATAAATAAAAGGATTGTAGTCATTGTGCCGAGAGAAAGGGAGGGTGCATGATCATGCTGATACAGAGAGGGAGGGAGTGTGGAATCACCTTGGTGATGTCGAGGTTGGGTATTCTTTGTGTTGTCGCTAAGATCTCATCTACTGCGTCCACCACCGTCTGTTTCTGGTAGCTCACACAGAGTTTGCCGGAGGGACGCTCATCCAAGAGTGTCATCAACACTGGGATGTCAATGAGGGAGAGCTCCTGGAGAGTGCAGGGAGAGGGGAGGGAGAGGAGAAGGAGAGGGATGGAGAGGAGAGGAGAGGAGAAGGAGAGAGAGGGAGGGAGGGAGGGAGGGAGAGGAGGAGAGGGAGGGGAGGAGGGAGGGATTAAAGGAAGTCCAATGTTTGATCACTCATCACAGTTGACACATCCCCATGCTCACTACCTCACTCCCTCACTCACTCACTCCCTCACTCCCTCACTCCCTTACTCACTCTGTGCTTGATGAAGCTGTCCATGGGGTTGGGAGAAGTGGGGGGTGTCACAGGTGCCCCGTTGACAGTCAAGTTTGCGGCGTGCTTGTATGCAAGCATGTAGACCTTGCTCTTCACTGCCACAGCAATCCGCAAAAACTGTCCGTCCAGAGGTGCAGTACAGAACAGGTGGCAACCCTTGGTGTAGGGGATGTGGAAGGGGGTAAGCGTGGATTTGGTGCTGATCTTTATCTGGTCTGTGTAAAACTCCTTCAATGGGATTGCATAAAGGTAGTTGCTTTCCTTGGTGTAACCTGCATGGACCAATCAGAATTAAGTAATGAATCATGTGACACAACCAAGTGCCAACATTGCTCAAAGGCCTTCTACTTTCACTTTCAGTTCCAAGCTTTTCTCACTAACTGGCTAGCAGGTATCTTCAATACCATAGGCACCGGAACCGGGGGGGGGGGGGGGGGGGGGGGGCACTGGGGGCACGTGCCCCCACAAAATTGTATAGCGGCAGGTGCATTATTCAGGCATTCGTGGTCATCCAATCAGTGAAGAGGTCACGTACGTGGCCTAGTCAGCTTCTCTAAGCCCACACTGGCCAGCAAGGGAATTCAAGATGAGCGAGTGTCTGTGTCTTTAGTCAAGATTCGAACTGTGACAATATTGGCGAGGTGAGTGAGGACGAAAGAAACGGAAGCCCCAGCAATGAGGCTGATACCTTGACCCAATTGATGCCCCAAGCTATCAAGTGTGGTATGAACTATAGATGTTCTCGTCAGAGTAGTAGCTAGTTGTGGTCCATAAATGGTCTCAGAAGTGATCTATTTCTGAAATTTTTTCTGGTGGGGGGCATGCCCCCCCAATCTCAAGTGCCTTCCGCCACCTATGAATACACAAGAGCACACCCATCTTAATTGGTAAGTGTGGTATTTAAATTTTAATACATCTGTACTTACATTTACTATTGGCTTGTTTTGACCAATCAGATTGCATTAATTTGTGTCACATGGGATGGCGCACGTACCTGTTCTGAAGAGTAGCACCTGATGTCTATGTGCCACTACCAGCTGTGCAATTGGAACTGACTTGTCAACCACTAGGCTATAGCTCCCGTCTGAGAGGGGGGAGGGGAGGGAAGGGGAGGGGAAAGGAAGAAGAGGAGGCAATTAAGAAAGCGGGGTGAGCATGTGGGTGTGTGCATGTGTGCATTTGTGTGTGGAGAGAGGAGAAAGGGAGGATGGTATAAGCAAGTGACATGGGCTCATTCCCAATCCAATGATCTCAGAATGGAGTAGACACAATTCCTCACCCTTGAATAACAAATATGTGCCATCAGACTGTGTGACCACAATCAATGTACCATCACCTGTACAGAAGGCAGAGGCTGTTAGCAGAGTACGTTACACATGCAAGAAATGCTTCTCTTTTTTCTTACCACATGAGTCTCCACAAGAAATGCGATAGGGGAACTCTTCTGCAATACACTCCACCTCCCATGGCTACAGATAAAGAGGAGAAAGAGAAGAGGCGGGAGTAGCAGAGACCAGGTTTGCGCCAGGAATAGAGAGCTGGGCGTCCATAAACACGTTCAAAAACAGCTTGAGTAGCCAGTATAATGCCACATGCTTTGACTGTATCATAACTAGTACATTCTAAATTAACAAAGATTCGATTTTTCATTTGGGTAAAAATGCCAATGTGAAGTCCGCTGTTGTTTGCCCAGCACTTGGCAGCCAATGTGCACGCCCAGTAAAGGTCCTGGGAATGAGGCTAAATCTGATACCTCTTCTCATGCACGGATGCACGAGGTTACTTCTAAAGTAGTTTAGGTGTCCACATTTAGCTGGTAGGACGCCCTCTAGCGCAAACACTGGTGGAGACATGCATTCTTGCTTGCATGGTCAGGCTCAAACCAAGAGTGAAAGAATAAATAAAGATTCAAAGATTCCCTCCTCCCCCCAAGGGTACAAAGATTCCCTCCTCCCCCCAAGGGTACAAAGATTCCCTCCTCCCCCCAAGGGTACAAAGATTCCCTCCTCCTCCCAAGGGTACAAAGATTCCCTCCTCCCCCCAAGGGTACAAAGATTCCCTCCTCCTCCCAATGGTACAAACTCACATCTTTCTTGACTGTAACACTTGTTCTTTGGCTGGTTGGGTGGTGGCCAGTGATAATTTTCTGAACCTTGAGACGCTGGCCATAGTCAGTGAAACTGCGCTCAAGTTCCTGGTGTTTCCGGTTTGTGCTGGTGTGGGGCGTATGGTGGAGTACTGGGACAGAGAGTGCACGGCGGTACTGTGAGGGAGGGAGGAGGAGAAGGAGAAATGTGATAGTACAGGATTTGTCTATGTAGATTGATTGCTGAATTTTGTCAACAAACATGCACTCTTCACACACACACACACACACACCTCTGTACTACACTTGTCTTCGACACCCTTCAGAAGCTGTCCCAGTGTCCTCTCCCGTTTCTCAGCAAAGGTCGGAGTGCAGTAGGCAGCCTTCTCACCGTTGATCACTGCAAGAACCAGGGGAAAAACTCACTCACACGAATGCATCTTGGCTTCAGCAACAGAGTCAATCCACTCATACAGCCACAGCAGTCACACTTTAAACATACTCTGTTCTACTTTAGAGCATAATTTCCTATCTGTTCTGTGTGCATGAAACACGCCATTCTATTGGTTCTCCACCCATCCTGTAAAGAATAGAGCCACATGTCATACATATCTGACATTCGGCTCTAATTACTCCTCTACAGAATTCAGGTGGAGAACAGCCAATGAAATATCCCGATTCTGTACACAGAAAATTTCATCTTTCGCTTCGTGCTGCTCCCTCACATTTTGCCAAAAGGAAGTCTCTGAATGGGATGTGTTCAACAAACTCTCCGCCAGGAGGGATGGCAGGACCAAACGCTGGCACGCTCTCTGCAGAGTGGACCACGACACTGTACGTGTCTCGTTCTTGATTGTGAGTCACCAGCGCAAAGATGTGGTTAAAATGAGACCTCATGCAGGTAGGGTCAAAGGTCAGAGTGGACTCATATGCCTTTTCGTGGTTTTCTCCATCAATGTAGACAATGACAACTATGTCGTTGCCAATGTGACGTTTTCTCTCCACCTAAGAGAGAGAGAGAGGAAAGAAGAAAATGTTCGATAAAGAGTGTGGAGAGGGAGAAGGTGGGTGTGTTGGGGGAAGGGAGATCTAATTATAATAAAAGGAGATTTTCTCCAAGAAAAAAGGGGTAGGAGAGGTTGGTAAAGATGTAGGGGTTGTTTGTTGGGGTGTAGAGAAATGGAAATGTGTGTATGGAAGGAAGAAGAGCTAAGTAAAATATTTTCCACCTAAGGGAGAGGGGGGGAAGAATAGAATCTGTCCGATCAATGATGTAGAGAGAATTGTCTGAATGTGTGCCTAGAGATTGAGGAGGGATTGAGAGCTAACTAAAGAAAAAGGGAGGAGATGACTATACCAACCAATACCAACAAAACACGAGCGTCTACCAAATGTGAAGTATGATGTAATGTGTCTGTACCTGCTGTTTGTTGCCGCTGGTGTAGGGGAGGAGAGTGGAGACATGGAACATGATCTCATGACCCTCAAATACGGTGTACACTGAATGGGTGCCCGTTGAGTTCACTGTGAGGAGAGGGGAGAGTGTGAGTGTGTGAGGATGGGAGAGTATGGGATGGGAAAGTGTGAGATGTGAGTGTGAGGATGTAAGAGTGAGGATGTGAGTGTGACGATGAGAGAGTGAGGATGTGAGAGTGTGAGGATGTGAGTGTGACGATGTGAGAGCGAGGATGTGAGTGAGGATGTGAGTGTGACAATGTGAGAGTGAGGATGTGAGAGTGTGACGATTGAGGATGTGAGAGTATGAGGATATGAGTGAGGATGAGTGTGAGGATGTGAGTGTGATGATGTAGAGCGAGGATGTGAGTGTGACGATGTGAGAGTGTGAGGATGTGAGAGTGTGATGATGTGAGAGCGAGGATATATCAGAGTGTGAGGGTGTGAGTGTGAGGATGAGTGTGAGGATGTGAGAGTGTGAGGATGTGAGAGTGAGGATGTGAGTGTGACGATGTGAGAGCGAGGATGTGAGTGTGAGGATGTGAGAGTGAGGATGTGAGAGTGAGGACATGAGAGTGAGGATGTGAGAGTGTGAGGATGTGAGTGAGGATGTGAGTGTGAGGATGAGTGTGAGGATGTGAGTGTGACGATGTGAGTGTGACGATGTGAGTGTGAGGATGTGAGTGTGAGGATGTGAGAGTGTGAGGATGTGAGAGTGAGGACATGAGAGTGTGAGGATGTGAGAGTGTGAGGATGTGAGTGAGGATGTGAGTGTGAGGATGAGTGTGAGGATGTGAGTGTGAGGATGTGAGTGTGACGATGTGAGTGTGAGGATGTGAGTGTGAGGATGTGAGAGTGTGAGGGTGTGTATGCATTAAGCCTCTCTAGACCATGAGACATACTTTTGGTGTCCAGACCTCCCCGGAAGTGTTCCCACCCATCCATCACCACTTCATCACCCAACAGTTCCAGGAAGCGAGAAAACTCTGGGCTTCCACCCTCTGCAGGAGAATTTAAGGGGGAAGTGAGGGAGGGTGGTGAGGAAGGAAGGTGAGGGAGGGTGGTGAGGAAGGGAGGTGAGGGAGGGAGGTGAGGGAGGGAGGGAGGTGAGGGAGGGAGGTGAGGGAGGGAGGTGAGGGAGGGAGGTGAGGGAGGGAGGTGAGGGAGGGAGGTGAGGGAGGTGAGGAAGGGAGGTGAGATAGGTGTGGTGGTGGTAGGGGGGGGGGGGGGGGGGAGCACACACGTATGAAGGCTGCAAGGATCTAATGGAGCATTATTGGTCGGCAGAGCTGGCTAAGCATTTTCAACCCTAGCTGTTCTATTTGAGGCGTGGTATTTATAGATTGACTTCTCTATCAGCAGCTGCTCACCGTTGCTAAACATTTCATTGTCCGTCTTCTGTCCAGCCTTGGCATACAGCACACCAAACTTGAAGTTCACCGCTCCCTGCAGACAACACAAAACCCGGAGGCATATGGTTGTAAATGGGAATACACAACTGTAGCCTTGCATGTGAAATGGGCGTCATTGTGATCGCCATGGTGCTGTGTCCTGACTCAATTCTCTGAGCCATATATTTATACTACTGCACAAGCACAAACACAAATTGTTTGCATAATATTTCTGTAAAGAATGTCGTTATAAGCATTTTTGCCACTGAATGCATGTCACTGTACACGTAGCTGTGCAGAAGCCAGAAGAAGATCTAGAAGACGTAAACAAATTATGTCATTGTTATATGCCGTTAGTTAGAGGTCCAGATAAAGGAGGTTTTACTGTACATCATTGTTGTGAAGTTGCTATAGTAATGGTACAGTGGGTTATGATTGATGATCCGAGATATTTTGACCACGGGTAAAACAAAAGTGGGTTATGATTGATGATCCGAGATATTTTGACCACAGGTAAAACAAAACTTCATTCTTGAAAGGGATGGGTCCAAACTATGAGACTATCAAAGGCAGTTGGTCCTACAGTTCACCATGGAGACAACAACATTGGCTACTGACAAAGCCAAAATGGTCAACAAACAGACGTAAACACGTCACAACATGTGTAGCCATTAGAAACAACACATACACACTCACACAGTTTGGCTGTCAGCTTGATTAACAATTACACTCGACTAAGCTCTAGCTGTCAAGTTATGGGTTCAGTATTGTTTGGCTAGCTCTAAGCAGTTCCAGATCATAGCATAGACACAGACCGTGCACACATAGCTGCAGCAACAGGGATTTGTCACTGTCTTACTCTCTGATCAACCCAAAGGAGTCTCATAATGTGTCCTGCATATATTTGTCACTGTCTACTCTCTCTCTGATCGACCCAAAGGTGTCTCATAATGTGTCCTGCATATATTTGTCACTGTCTACTCTCTGATCAACCCAAAGGTGTCTCATAATGGCAGTTCCAGATTATAGCATGCACACAGACCATGCACACAGACCATGCACACATAGCTGTAGCAACAGGGATTGATCATTGCTTCTTCATACACAAGTATTAACTTTATAACATAATTTAGCCTGAGATATCCGACTTGGTGCAGCTTGGCCCAAGAAATTCGATCAAATTGGTACATTTCTCAGCAAGAAGCACACGTGATTTCAGCACGAGACTAAGGCCATTAATTTATAACTTAAATGGGTGTGACCTGTAGGTGAGAAGGTGTGGCTAACGTACTTCTTGTTCTTCGAGTGTGAGCAGGTCTTTCTGAATGGCAGCTGTTGCTATCTCCTTCACTGTCCTGTCATACTTGGTCACTGAGAATTTCCTGTTGTGTATGTGTGAGGAGGTTTAGGGGTGTGATGTGGGTGTGTGGAGTGAGTGTGTGTGGGGGGATGTGTGGGGAGGTGCAGAGTGTGTGGAGTGTGTGGAGTGTGGAGCATGTGGGGGCGTGGATAGAAAAAGATCAATATATGGAGGGAGAAGGAGGTGGATGTGCACACATATGTGAGCATAGGGAAGGGAGAGGCACATATTGTTGGTAAAGAGGAACAAATTAGAACCACATCCTAGAGCCCGACAGGACAGAATCCAAGCTTTGCACGAGGTCAGCAGTTTTTAGCTTCATTCCAGGCTGGATAGGAGAGTAAAAATGCTTCCCTCCTCTCACACAGCCTGGAAACAAGGCTAAAGCAGCTCTATGTCTTATGTACTCTGACTACACGAGGGTTGTGATCACACTTCTGCTCACACACTAGCTGTTACTCACTCCAATATTGACTTTGGTGACGGCCATCTCCCATTGGAGCTCGGCTTCACACACAATCGCTTGTTGCCCTGCAGTGCATGGAGACAGTCACATGACGCCACATTCCAAGATTAGTTTCTTAATTATTGTTATCTCCAACTAAGTCATGTCGTGAGATTTTTCAGCTAACAATAATGCCATATAGGACCACATGAATGAATCATGAAAATTGAGTCTAATTAGTTGTAATTGTGTTGTCACTTGTAACTCTGCAACATACTGCGTTGTACTGACCAATCAGAATACAGTAATGTACTACTACTGACCAATCAGAACACAGTAATGTACTACTACATACTGACCAATCAAAACACAGTAATGTACTACTACAGACTGATCAGAACACGGTAATGTACTACTACATACTGACCAATCAGAACACAGTAATGTACAACTACTGACCAATCAGAACACAGTAATGTACTGCTACGTACTGACCAATCAGAACACAGTAGTGTACCACTACTAACCAATCAGGACACTGCAACGTACATACAATCCAAGAACTCATAAGCCCTTAGGGATAACACATACAGCCCATATGCATGGCAGGGTCTTCAAGTTACAACAGCAAGGAAAGTGATATTTAGATGTTGTCATTCAGTTTTCTCAATCCAAAGGTACAATTTTCATTAACACTGTGTCGTGGTTGGTCAGTAGTAGTATATTACTGTGTTCTGATTGGTCAGTAGTATAGTACATTATACTGTGCTCTGATTGGTCAGTAGTAGTATATTACTGTGTTCTGATTGGTCAGTACGCTAGTGAGCTGGATTGGAAAACAAATCAAACGGATCAAGAAAATTATTGGAAACGACGTTTCAACTGAATTTTTTATCAGGACAAAAATTGGTGACAACTAGCTCAAGGACCTTCCTCTCCATCTATGCAGGAGCCAGCTGAAGAGTCACTTATGAACAAGTGTTGTATGTGCACTCACAGTTTTTCTCCACAGGATGCAGCGGTATATTGATTCTGAGGCCACCACTGAGAGGAAAAATGGGTTCTTGTCTGTGTCATAACAAAGGTAGTTGTGGTGAGCTGTGGAGAGAGGGGAGGTGGGAGGAGAGAGGTAAGGGAGGGAGGGAGGGAGGGAGGGAGGGAGGGAGGGAGAGAGGGAGGGAGGGAGGGAGGGAGGGAGGGAGGGAGGGAGGGAGGGAGGGAGGGAGGGAGGGAGGGAGGGAGGGAGGGAGGGAGGAAGGAAAGGAGGGAGGGAGGGGAGGGGAGGGAGAAAGATAAGGGAAGGTGGCAAGTGGGAAAAGGAGGGACCGATGAGGGAGGGAGGAGGGAGGTGAGAAACATTTGAAATGCCAACTTCTATATACATTTAATGATACCAAAACTGTAAACTCAAAACGCAGTCCATTTTCTATCTTTAGAGTGATTCCGACAATAGCATGCATAGCCTGGCCACACAGAAGCCCACCAACACACATGGCCCCAACAAAAAGTGCATGCATAATTATCCTCTCATATAGCTATATCTTCACATTCTTGCATGCATTACCAATACGTCTGAATTCCTGGAACCTTTGTGACCAATGATAAGGATAATATTGTCAGGCTCATTCTTTAATTTGTTTACAGTAAACAATATTTCTGGGTGCCATGTGGCTCAAAGGCTGTGGCCTCATTCCCAGGCAGGCAGGCAGGCCTTGATCCACCCAGCTTTTATGTTGTCAGAGCTGAAAGATGGGTTATATTTATCCATATATATAGGCAAGAGCGCTTCTATTGGAGTTACACGCTCTTACTCAAGTCGCCCATTCTTATGCATTCTTGATATAGGATAAATGGTATTGCTATAATAATGAAGGGACAATTGTGCAGCAAAGTTTATCATTCCTATAGCCTCATTCCCAGTCCCTTCTACTGTCCTGGGAACGAGGAACTAGCCCTCATATATCTACTAGGCCACCTTGATAGCATTAGGGACCCTATTCTAAGCTCAACAACCAGCTAGCCTCGTTCCCAGGCCCCACCAACTTTCCGTCGCTTCCAGTACGGAAAAGCGGGAGAGGGCCTGGTATCTTTTCTCACGTGAGTGACATCAGGATAGAAAGGATGGTAGTAAGGGTTTTATTGTGCGTGGGCACACCGGGCCCAGAACAGCAAGAAGAGCCAAGGTACCAGGTACCTTACCACACGTATCTAGCTAGCGGGAGGCGACTGTCGTACACACCAAGCGTTGAGCGTGTAGTCGGTTGAACAATACGCGAAACGCAGCTGTTAGTTCTGCAAATTTTCGCCATTTTCCAATTACGTCATGCTCACGTGAGAAAAGATACCAGGCTCTCCCCGCTTTTCCATACTGGAAGCAACGGAAAGCTGGGCGGGGCCTGGGAACGAGGCTAAACCAGCTCATTGTGCTAATCTTCCCATGTTATGCTCCATTAGCCACCATTACCCCCAAAGATACATGAACATTCATCAGGTGCCACACTAATTGTTGTAAGGGCAGGTGCAAGCTTACTTTACTATCTTGGCAGCCATACATTCTGCACTTAAGAAGCCCTTGTAAAGGAATGGTTTATGGAGTAGAGATAATCTTTATGCGGGTGAAATGACCTCAAGCTCAGAATAGCACAAAGAACATGGTACTTGTTGTCTGCTGGTACGTACCAATTGTCCCATGCTAGCTACAATCCTGTGGCAAGTTATGTGGTGCCTTAGTTCTTCACACTGCACCCTAGCTTCGTTCCCAGGTGGCTTGGGAATGAGACTCACTTGTACCCACTCACAGCCACTCACAAGACATTACTGACATATTAAGCTATATAGCCCCTATACAGCCCCTAATTCCCTCCTAATTCCGTTCCATTCCATTCAAAGTGGGATAATAATCTGGGGAAAAGTTTTAGCTAAAATTGCAGTAAAACACGCCCCTTCAAATATGCAGCCTCGCTCTCACACCTAGCTCCCCGTTGTTTCTCTCTCTCTTGTTTGTTGTTATTCTGCAGTTTGCGTTCACAATGTGCACAGAAGCAGAAGAGCACAGGCCGAGGAACATTTATCACATGAATGACGTTAGGTGAACCATGGGGGGAGGGGGGGGGGGGCATTGTCAAACTACAAATATATATGCACTAAATCTGAGAGCAAGCGTCTTTCCAGCATGATACTTGGAAGCAGAAGAGTGGCCTCTTCCAGCCTTCCACTTGTGTTTGAATGCGAGCCGAAGAACAAAAAACGGGGAGGCCTGGGAACAAGGCTATAAGCTCCCCCTTCTTATAAGCCCAAAGTTCGTACAGTTCTGTTTGTTAAATGGCACATTGTGAGAATATAGGGTCATGAACTTATAATTAGTGTCTGTCAAACTTTCCTAATATAGCTTACAATAACAACATTATTTTCTGCAAACAGGAAATAGCTAATGTCCATTAGACTATTTCATGTCAGGAAGCAGCAAATTAGACAGCTGGGCAAAACACATTATAGAAATGTCGGCTCAAGTTTCACAGGAAAATGATCACATGAGCTGGCAGCTGCTCTTGAGAAATCATTTCAACCATGCCAGGAAATGCCCCCATTAGAACCAACCTCATAACACACTTTGAAGCAATTTATGTAAACAGGCATGTATGGTTGCTATGGTTGCAGTATTATAGCCATAAAAGGCAGGTGTGCTGAGCATTCACGCAGCTTCTATGTACTACACAGGCCTAGCAGCCATATATATGTCACTTGGGAAGCTTTCAATTAGTGTATCTGTGAAAGCTGGTGTTAATTGCTCTCACCTTTGCCAAGAAAGTACTTGAAGTACCATCTTGTCTCACTCTCTGGGTTTTCAAGGAGGGCATCACAACACTGTGGTGTACGTGTGTGTGTGTGTGTGTGTGTGTGTGTGTACGTGTGTGTAGAGGAGGGGAAGGAAAGGTGAGGGGAGCATTTGTGGAGGGAAAATAATATGTGAAGAGGAAGGGGTTAGGGGAAGGGGTTAGGGGAAGGGGAAATTTGTGGAGGAGAAGGATCAAAAGGATCGAATGTGTGAGGAGGGGGAGAGGGGAGGAGGGGGAGAGAGAAGACTATTGTGTTTCATGCACAAAAAGTATGAAACCCCTTGGGACGAAAGCAGCAGCTGTGAGCATGAAATACTCCAGGATATAGCATGACAGTTCACACACGTATAGCTAGCAACCCCTCATGACCACTCAATAGTTTACTATCATCCACTCAATGGCTGTCAACATCGTTTTTGCTTCTTTGTGTCTTGATTCAGTCACAGCTGCAGTGTTATTTCACAGTTGCAAGAGACGAAGGACCTCCAACACACTAGCAATTGATCGACCCTTGAGAAGACACCCACACTGAGGCCATCCTCACCTCCAGTTTTTGGTATTGGCATACTGCAAGTGATCAAAAACCGAAGGTGGGGATGGGCCTGGGAAAGAGGCAGAAAGATCTCGGAATGAGGCAGAAAAGATCTGGGAATGAGGTAGTAAAAAGGTAGGGGGTATAACTATTACTTACTTAACTATTACTTAAGATTGTCAAATGATTATCTTGATAATCAAAAAAGAGTTGCCATGCAACCATTGCACCTTTATCAAACTACACAGAACTCTTGTACTTGAGAAACAAAGTTCATGTTACATTGCTACTGTAAACATGTACCTCTCCCTCCTTGTTTTCATATCCGGTCTCTCTTCGAAATGGTCCAACTTCTGAGTCCATGCCTGGCACAGTGGGAAACTGTGCATGTGTGCATGTGTGCATATGTGTGCATGTGTGTATGTGTGCATGTGTGCATGTGTGCATGTGTGCATGTGTGCATGTGTGTATGTGTATGTGTGCATGTGTGCATGTGATAGAGGCAATTAAATAATGTGCAATTGTGTGTATAATATGTACGTGCATGTGTGTGCATATGTGCATGTGTGCATGTGTGTATGTGCATGTGTGCATGTGATGTGTGCATGTGTGTGCATATGTGCATGTGTGCATGTGTGTATGTGCATGTGTGCATATGTGATGTGTGCATGTATGCATGTGTGCATGTGTGCATATGTGTATGCAGCTAGCACAGTGGGGGTCACCTTTACCAGAGTGTAGTAGAACAGAAAGGATATGGGAGTGAGCGGAGGGAGAGGACCAAGTGGAGTCAATATGTACCACAAACCCACTAACTACCAGCATGTAGTGGTAGTTGGGATTCACTACATGGTTGCTAAGCAACATGTCTCCCACTTGGGGGAAAAAACAATACTAGGGCTTAAGTTACTTTCTTGGTTACTAGTCTCTTTCTCAGGACCTGCCCAGCTTTCTGTCACATGGGGACCGCCTGGGGACGGCCTGGGGATGGCCTGGGGACGGCCTGGGGACGGGATGCTGTTTACATGATACATGCTGCCTAGCTGCATGGCACTACATGAGTTAACTGTGAGGTGGACTAGACTTCCCACATACTTGCCAGCTGTCTTGGGTTTCTTGGAAAGTACAGGCTCACTCAAAATATCAAATTTGATGAATGGCTTATTTGATTGCAGGCAAGTAGCCATATATGTTTTGGTTCACTGTCTTTTGTGCTGAGTGGACCACGTGTGGGAGTGTGGGGGATTCAAGTGAATCGATAAAAGGTGTACAAGTGGGCAGTCAAGGAGACGTGCCCCAAAGGCATTGTTTGTGAAAAAAAGTGTCTCTTGCAAAGTCTGGATTCCTGGTTCCTGCTTGCCGATGCGATAACTGTTTAGTCTTGGTTTGCCCACACACACATTCAGTACCACTGAAGCGCCATATCATGGGCTGTAAACAATGACTACAATAGCGCCAGCGCTGAAATGTGGATTATCAATAATATTGAACCACTCGTACAAAACTATATCTCACACAAACAGCATGCATTCACTTGTCTAAAAGTTTCAAAAACTGAACCAAGGAAGTGGTGGGTAGGATGACATAATTGGGCGAGCCTGAGCGAGCCCCACACTAGCGGGACTGCATTGTGGAAGTGTGTTTGTAACGTACATGCTTGCTTGGTACGATGACACAATTAGAACAATAGAGATAGTCTAGTCTAGTGTTGCCCCCATGGTGTCTAGCAGTGAGCGTCGTACTGCTTCTGTCTGATAGCATATAGGGTCCGTGGGTCTCATTAGCAAACTCGGGAAGATATTTCTGATACCATATAGGGTCAGTGGGTCTCATTAGCAAACTCGGGAAGATATTTCTGATAGCATATAGGGTCCATGGGTCTCATTAGCAAACTCGGGAAGATATTTCTGATAGCATATAGGGTCCATGGGTCTCATTAGCAAACTCGGGAAGATATTTCTGATAGCATAGGGTCAGTGGGTCTCATTAGCAAACTCGGGAAGATATTTCTGATAGCATATAGGGCCCATGGGTCTCATTAGCAAACTCGGGAAGATATTTCTGATACCATATAGGGTCAGTGGGTCTCATTAGCAAACTCGGGAAGATATTTCTGATAGCATATAGGGTCCATGGGTCTCATTAGCAAACTCGGGAAGATATTTCTGATAGCATATAGGGTCCATGGGTCTCATTAGCAAACTCGGGAAGATATTTCTGATAGCATAGGGTCAGTGGGTCTCATTAGCAAACTCGGGAAGATATTTCTGATAGCATATAGGGCCCATGGGTCTCATTAGCAAACTCGGGAAGATATTTCTGATAGCATATAGGGTCCGTGGGTCTCATTAGCAAACTCGGGAAGATATTTCTGATACCATATAGGGTCAGTGGGTCTCATTAGCAAACTCGGGAAGATATTTCTGATAGCATATAGGGTCCATGGGTCTCATTAGCAAACTCGGGAAGATATTTCTGATAGCATATAGGGTCCATGGGTCTCATTAGCAAACTCGGGAAGATATTTCTGATAGCATAGGGTCAGTGGGTCTCATTAGCAAACTCGGGAAGATATTTCTGATAGCATATAGGGTCCATGGGTCTCATTAGCAAACTTGGGAAGATATTTCTGATAGCATAGGGTCAGTGGGTCTCATTAGCAAACTCGGGAAGATATTTCTGATAGCATATAGGGTCCATGGGTCTCATTAGCAAACTCGGGAAGATATTTCTGATAGCATAGGGTCAATGGGTCTCATTAGCAAACTCGGGAAGATATTTCTGATAGCATATAGGGTCCATGGGTCTCATTAGCAAACTTAGGAAGATATTTCTGATAGCATATAGGGTCCATGGGTCTCATTAGCAAACTTAGGAAGATATTTCTGATAGCATATAGGGTCCATGGGTCTCATTAGCAAACTCGGGAAGATATTTCTGATAGCATATAGGATCCGTGGGTCTCATTAGCAAACTCGGGAAGATATTTCTGATAGCATATAGGGTCCATGGGTCTCATTAGCAAACTCGGGAAGATATTTCTGATAGCATATAGGGTCCATGGGTCTCATTAGCAAACTCGGGAAGATATTTCTGATAGCATATAGGATCCGTGGGTCTCATTAGCAAACTCGGGAAGATATTTCTGATAGCATATAGGGTCAGTGGGTCTCATTAGCAAACTCGGGAAGATATTTCTGATAGCATATAGGGTCCATGGGTCTCATTAGCAAACTCGGGAAGATATTTCTGATAGCATATAGGATCCGTGGGTCTCATTAGCAAACTCGGGAAGATATTTCTGATAGCATAGGGTCCGTGGGTCTCATTAGCAAACTCGGGAAGATATTCACACGCATCACACACATTTGTTTGTGGTCGTTAAAACAGTAGTTGTTGATTTACAGTGCTTCTTGCTATATCTGACCTATCTATGATCTGACAATAATCTAATCTAGAAATGATCCGCCTGCCTTCACACAAATTGAATAAGTACAGATGCGGAAACAATAAATCTATTTTGCCTGGCCTTGTGCAATATCTGCAAGCCATTATCTGGGTTCATTTTCTCCCTCCTATTGTGGTGAGGTGAGGGAGGAAAGCCTGAGAGGTGAAAGCGGGAAGCCTAGTTGCCAGGCCTTCTCTTGTGGTATGCAAAAAACGGAGGCATACTTTGCATACTACAAGTGATCAAAACTAGAGCCAGGGGTGGCCAAGGCTAAAAGTGGATCCTTACTACAGTAGACTGGATGCCAAGTACACTGCACACATTATTCACATATTTGACAAGCCTAAGGGGTCCCACCCTAACTAACCGTACAATTCATTCCCACACTAAAAATCAATCACCAAATCAAAGTAATGTGTAACACAATATGGCTGATGGTCTTTTTAATCATTCATTAAACCATGACAAAAATGTGGTGTACATTTTACTAAGGATTTGGACCAGTAGGGAGGTAAGTATTCCACCTGTACGACCTCAAGAGATATTATGTAGGGTTCTAGTGTTACAGTCCTCTTAAAATACAAGTATTCCTCCTTTGTGGCTCAATGGGTGTGATCAAACCTCTTCTGTTACACATGGTTAATTTGCACCATAATTAATTGGTGTTTTTTTAGTGTGGAATGAATGGCAGGTGAGGCTTAATGTCTGAATAGCCTCGTTCCCAGGCTCCCCCACTCCAGAACGCAAACATCGTGGTTGTAAAGGTGGCAAGAACCTGGTATCTTTTCTCATGTGAGTGACATCAAGGGTAGAAAGGGAGTAGAAAAGGTTTAATTGCACGTGGGTATACTTGGGGGCTCAGAAGAGCAAAAGAGTGAAGGTTGTAAATGCATCTAGCTAGCGGGGCAATTATCAAATGTACACAATCAAGTGTTGAATAACATATAGTTGGTTGAACCATTCGGAAAATGCTGCCTTTTGTTCTGAAAATTCTGGCCATTTGCAAATTATGTTCACATGAGAAAAGATACCCTGATTTTAAAATTGTTTGTGTGTAGTCTCATTCCCAGATGCTGTACCAAGGGTCTGGGAACGAGACTAGTTTGCATGTGGAAGAGTCTTGGACCAAGGCTAATAATATCTGAATGCTGCTGATCAGTCCAATTCCCATGTGTTCCCATATCCAGTTTACAGACTAAAAAATGCCCAAATCAATCATTTGTAACAGAATATAGTTGATGGCTTTTCTGTGCTGACATGCAATATGTATTGTGCCTGGTGGAGCATGTGGGGGAGGTGCACAGGTGTGACATGGGCCACATGGAGTTTGTAGAACAAGCAGAGAAGGAACTACCACAGAAATGGCAAACGTACATTACATGTTTTGTGTACATCAGGGGTTCATTTAGAAAAATTGTCAAGAGGGGGCGAAAGTTGACGGTTGAAAAGTTTGGGGGGGCATCACTAGTCTTGTTCCCACACCTCATGCAGTGTTTGCAAGTTCCAAGGGGGGGGGGGGTGAGATTCTGGCAAGAGGGGGCGAATTCTCCCCTTTGCCCCCCTAAATGAAGCCCTAGGCTGCACATTTTTCAAATCGTAAAAACCTTTTTTGTTTAAAGTACTACTGTAGCATCATCAAGATAGTTCTGTGGTCCCATAAGAATAGTGCTTTTATGTGGAATCAATTCATGTGAGATGAAGACAAAATTTTCATTTTCTGTGGTACTCATTTTGTGTGTGGTCACCCTCAGGCCTATCACTTTCCACTAGTTGGTAGTTTTCTGGTAGTTTCCTCCACAATAATCTAATCTAGAAATGACCGCCTTCTGCCACATTTTCCCCTTCACACTTCATTAGACCACTTTTTCCTCTCCATTTCCTCATTTGTGGTCAAGTGCCTCCAAAATAAAAAGGCCGAATGTAAAAGCCTATACCTATACAATACTTGAGGTGTGGGCTTGTACTGTGTTTTACTACTCGAGACTTGATGAAATAAGGTCACATAATTATAGCACACTATAAGATCTGCACTATAAGGTCACGCGATCTGCACTACAAGGTCACATGATCTACACTCACATGACTGCACTATAAGGTCACATGATCTGTACTATAAGGTCACATGATCTGCACTATACAGTCACATGATCTGCACTATAAGGTCACATGATGGAATAGAAATTTTTTTCTATGTACTCTCATTTTGTGTGTGGTCACCCTCAGGCCTATCATCTTCCACTAGTTGGTAGTTTTCTGGTAGTTTCCTCCACTTTGATGAGGCTCAAATTTTCTGCCACATTTTCCCCTCACACTTCACTAGACCGCATTTCCTCCTTCTGTTTCCTCTATTGTGGCCAAGTGCCTCCAAAAAAATGTATTTCCAAAATTTGCACAATGCTTGAGATAGTGGGTTTGTACTATGCTCAGCCATTTTCTTAGAGCTCAGAATTTTGAGCCTTGGGAGTCACAGAATCATCGACACTGTATTGTTGCATGATCCACACTATAGGTCACGTGATCCACACTATAGGTCATGTGATCCACACTATAGGTCACATGATCCACACTATAGTCACATGATCCGGTTGCAAGATCACACTATAGGGTCACATGATCACACTAATATACATGAAAACAAGGTGACATGATCTCACATTGCTATGTCTTGTGCATCCCCCCTGGGCTGTAAATACCTTCCATATTCTGCTTACCAGAGCAACCTTGCAAGAACAACTAATCCCAAACATGTCCTTGTAGAGTAAATTACACCCAGATGCGCACATATGTCGCTTCGTCTGTTAGCAGCAATGGATGTCTTGCAGCTTCAACATCTCACCATGTGTGTGTGTTAATGCACTCATACATTGGTGGTCATTTGTACAAAGTGTCAACTACTTTACAGGTAAACCAAAATACCCATGTAGAATGTTAACAAATTCCATCGGTTATTAACAAAAATTTTGTGTCCCATGAGTGCCTAATTAGAGACACTTTGATGTCAATAATTACAGCAGGATAAAAAAGCACAGAATGTCTGCAATTTGATTGGACACAAAAGTGCAGGAATTACCCAGAGGAAGACTTCTGTCTGGGCAGGATGTTGCCGGGGTAATGTCTATAACTAGTGGACAGGTTTCTTGGAAAAAGAAAAGCCAATGGGGTTCTGCCTGGGGCTTCTCAAAGTGGGCATGGCAACCAAACATTCACTAAGAAGAAAGTACTTTACCTTCTTACTTCAAGCTCTTTCACACAAAGGAGGATCTCCCAAGGGGAGTAACTAGTGATACGAACCACTTACCCTTGCAGGCAACTCAAATTTTTTGGTCTGCGGTCAAGTATTTTAACTAGCCTAATACCCAAACCATTCCACTATTTACATTTTGTTTGCTTACTGTAAGCATCAAAACTTGACAGTGGTGAAGGTCTGGGAACAAGGTTACGCTTTAACCACCAGCATGGCCACAAGTGGTTTCAATGATCTCACTCTCTGAGGGCGGGTTAACAGTCTGGAAAGTGTTGTGTGTCGAGGGCACTCCCCACAGGCTGACAGTGCATGATTCTTTGAAAGACAACTAAAAACAAATGACTGCTAACTCGTTCTCAAACACAACAACAGTTGCTAATTGAAATGAAAACAGGAAACAATTAAGCTTGTGTTTTTTGTTGCTTTTCGCAGCGGGGTTATGCAATAACAACAACAGTCGTTTTCAATAATTTAGAGTTATATTCCAGTTTCACAATATTAAATAACTAAGCAGCATGAACAGTATAACATGGGATATATAGCCCATGAAGCCACCATACACTTAGTCTACTCTGATTTGCATTATTAAATAGTGTCCAGTAGAACACTTGCCGAATGTATTTCCTTAAAAACAAACAAAAAAATTCTCAAATGGAGATCTCATGGTCTGGGTATGGGAACAACCCAGAGGTTCTCAATAATAGAAAATAGCTGCAAATGTATGAAATCAAAGCTTTTTTGGTCATTTTTAGGTGCACAAAGTTACATGCCAAAGGTGCATGTAGGAGTCGCAAAGCTGCCTAAGTCACCCATTTGACAATATTTGTGATGACAAAATGAGACAAACAGACAGACAGAAAGACAGACAAGATCTAGACAGACTGACTGACAGACAAGATCTAGACAGACTGACTGACAGACTGACAGACAAGATCTAGACAGACTGACTGACAGACAAGATCTAGACAGACTGACTGACAGACTGACAGACAAGATCTAGACAGACTGACTGACAGACTGACAGACAGGCACATCTGATTCCGTTTCATGCATTCATAACAACTAAATGTTTCATGCATCATTACAACTAAACGTTTCATGCATTCATAACAACTAAACGGCATGGTCTGGTATGTGAGTTTACTACCCAATTTACTCTAGCTGATATAATTCAATAGTTCTACTCCAGTTTCACTCTACAATTGTTATGGGAACATAACAACTGTAAACAACATGGGATGGCATGTGGTCATGGGTCACCAAGTAATGGCTACCCAAAAGAACAGGTTGGAAGCTACCCCGCATGTGCATATGTGAAGCAGGGCTCAGCAATCGATGTGTCTGTCTGTCAGCCAGTCTGTTTGTCTGTCTGTCATCACAAATATCGAAAAGTCGCCCAAACAGGTGGTTTAGACAGCTTTAAAATGTGACCGTCATAAACTTTTGTCTCTTAGGGCATGTGTACCTTAAAACGACTTTATATCATGCATCTCCAGCAGTTTCTCATTATCGAGAGTCTCTGGATCGGCCCCATACCCAGGTCATAAACCCCTGTCTGTGAACAAGACTGCGAGTGAAGCATGGTCACGCCCATCCTATCTAGAACATGCACACATTATAATTGATTCAAGAAAGTGCTTGGGTTGAGTGTTCTACTGGGCACCTCTAGTTATTCCATAAGTATTGACTAGATGTTTGCACTTTGCTACTAAAGTCTGTTATCCTTTGCTACAAATTAGCGTAACAATACCTCCTACATAACTACACTCTTCTCTGAGCTATCTGCACGTCACCACGAAAACAGACATAGCCATCACATAACTTCTAAGGGAAATTTTGAGTATTCATTAACAAAAGTATTAACAATAGTAAACTGTGGTTATACCAGATTTGAGTATCAGAGATAGACTTTTTGAGTATTAGACATTTTGGGGTTATGACTCATTTCTTCCAGTATTGCCACCAATAGTAAACCTCTCAGCTTGACCAAATAGGGCCACACACACACACAACATGCACTACAGTTCAACATGCCCACTCTACCATGGCAACACACCCACTGTTGATGGAGCCAGGGTTCACAGCTGCATTGTACTAGTACATTTGTACAGCTTTAATAACAAAGCAGAAGTCCATACAGTACAGGAATAAGATCATCATCAGCTGTCTACTTTAGCCTTGTTCCCAGGCCTTCCCTGGCTCCAATTCCAGTATAAAACTGGAACAGGGAGATGCTTGGGAACGAGGCTAGTGTACTTTCAAAGCTGAAGATCATCAAACTGAAATGTCTTGTACTGTACGGACTTCTGCTATACTAATTCACACCCACTGCTGTTGCTTGGAGACCAATACCTGCACTTATTACTCCAGTTCTGTAGTAGATTTAGACCCCTCCCACATACAACTGGAAATTACCCTCCACTCCAACCACACGCTACTTTATCTATGATAAGTGCAACAGGGGGTAAAAAAAAGCGAACGATGTTGCAAGCAGCACAGAGAATAACTCAGGAGATGTCACACCACAAAAACAACAAAAAGTTGTCATACCAGAAACTAATTCACTAACTGGTCGACTCATTACAGACAGACAGAGAGACTCACACAACATGCAACAATGTCCCCACCTTCTCCACAGATCCCTCCAACAGTTTGTGGTAGGTTGTCAGTTCTCCTGTCTCTTGATTCTCTTCCAACTGATAAGCCTTCTCCTCTCCAGCCCTGGTGAGAAGGATACAAACGGGAGGGGGTCCAGTTGGGCCAAACATTCCACCCACACCCCCTTCTGGCAGCCTGTTCAAATATTTCAGCTTGCGTTTCATCATTGCACCCAACTTTGGCAGACAATGGACACCTCCAGGAGGAGATGGGTATTTAGACGATGTGATCACAGGCGGTAAGCTAGCTTTTCTTCTTTCATGAAGCTTCAGTGAATTCGAGTTGTGCATTGAAATTGACAGTCTTGACTCCCTCTGCTGTGCATCCATGGCTATAACACTATCAAAGCTACTACTACTGTCGATATCAAGTAGATTGGGGCAACTAGCACTCAGAAGTTTGCTACTACTCACTACTGCACCAGCTAGGGTGTGCTTTTCTCTGCTAGACTGAGTTTGGTCATCCATCCAGGCTGCTACTGAGAAAAGGTGTAACTCGCACCACTGAATCTGCAAAACTACACTAAATCTGACACCACTGAATCCACAAACTAAATCTCACTAATTCTCAATCCGCAAACTAAATCTCACACTAATTCTTACACTGTTCAAATTCAAAACTAAATTTCACACTAAATTTCACACTTTTGTATTGCAAAACTGCACTATTGAACCTGTACATGAAAATGGAATTCACTCCAATTCACACCACCAGTAAATGGAAATAGTAGTAATTCTTTTCACATATACACTTTGGGTGATACTTTACATTAGTTATAGCAAGCAGCCAGGTATATTTGTGCACAGATAATCTGCTGTGTTAAAAGAAAAGGAGATTTATGCATGCACCAGATTCCATCGCACTTACCTCCTTGTGATTCAAATTGGCATATAAAATTCCAGGGCTTATAGCATTGCAGCATGATCTTCAAATTGTTCTAGACTACATAAATTATTATTATGGTGTCAGTTCAATTATACAATCATCAATGCATACATTTGAATGTTCACTTGGTTTTTAAAGTGCTCCTCTATAAATATAAAATTTTGCATCAACGTAAGCAGCTAATCTGCACTAAAATCTAAACAAAACACCATCTTTGATAGTCCGGCTAACAACAGTCTATAGTACAACGCAGCTAGTTAGTGGAGCAAGTATATACCCAGTCGCTCGATTCTCCTTTTGATTTGTACAACGGCTTTTTTTGTACCGCCATACACCACATGGGGAACGTTTGAAGCCATACACAGCAGAGGTGCAAATTGGGTGGCAAACTTGCCAGGATTTGCAAAGTGGACTCTCTGAGACTTACCGATACTTTGCTTTAGAGCGCACAAGTCTTGGAGTTCCGTACAGGTTCTCTGTAGCTGTGAGGGATGCATAAAAACAGGATGCCGTATGCACTACTGTATTGGAGGTCCATGACTTCCTATTTTCCAACTTCCACTTCCTGGCGCATGTGGCGGCTCTTCTGTGGGTCATGTTTGGTGGTTTGTAGCCGCAAATCTTCTCTACAACAACTTGACATCACACAGATCCACGCCCGCCGCCCACGGCACTCCGATGCCTTCGGGGTATTGACATACTTTATAGCTTCGCCCCGCCCACGTGTCCGTCTCGACCCACATGGCCACGTGCAGTAAATGGCAAGCGACCCACCAGATAAGAAACCGCGAATGGAAGGCAACGAGCCCTCGGGGGAAGCTAGTGATGTGCCGGAGGGCATCCTCTACGGCATGGGCAACCCACTACTGGATATTTCCGCCGAAGTACCCTTCGAATACCTGCAAAAGTACGATCTCAAACCTAACGACGCCATTTTGGCTGAGCCCAAGCACCTACCCATCTATCGCGAGCTGGTGGATAAATACGAAGTGGAGTATATGGCGGGAGGAGGCACGCAAAATGGCATCAGGGTAGCGCAGTGGATGCTAGAGAAGAGATTTGCTACCAGTTACATTGGCTGCATAGGGGATGATGACTTTGGGACGCAGCTGGTAAGGCAAGCCACAAACGATGGAATGAACGTGCGTTACATGATGGACGAAAACGAACCCACGGGCACATGTGCGGCTCTCATTACTGGCAAAGTGCGGTCCCTGGTGGCAAATCTAGGTGCCGCAAACCACTACAAGAAAGAACACCTCTTGAAAACGGAAAACTGGGCCCTGGTGGAAAAGGCAAAGTTTGTCTACATTGCAGGGTTCTTCCTCACTGTTTCACCCGAGTCGATTCTCAGCGTCGCAAAACACTGCGCAGAAACAAATAAGTACTTCACAATGAACCTGTCTGCTCCCTTCATTCCAGTCGCTTTCAAGGAGCAGCTGATGTCCGTGATGCCTTATATCGATATTCTTGTGGGAAACGAATCAGAAGCAGACGCATTCTCACAAGCACAGGAATATGGGACAAAAGATCTTTCTGAAATTGCCATGAAGATAGCCACACTCCCAAAAGTCAACCAAAGTCGCCAACGAGTAGTGCTCCTCACTCAAGGCCCAGGGCCTGTCCTCCTTTGTCAAGATGGCAAAGTGACTGAATTTCCAATTCTGTCGATTAAGGAAGAGGAGATAGTAGACACAAACGGTGCCGGAGATGCCTGGATAGGGGGGTTTCTTTCTCAGCTGGTGTTAGGTAGGAGCATTGAGGAGTGCATACATGGAGGGAACTATGCTGCCAATGTGATCATCAAGAGATCCGGCTGTACCTTCCCTCCCAAGCCAAATTTCCAGCCAAAAACTGATAAACAATGATGATATTATGATTGTGTGTTGCTATAATATTTATACAGAACTAATGAGCTTGATTTTACAATGGATAAAGAACAAGGCTGGTGCAATAGTGGTGTGCCATCTGCTGTGTGTGTGAGTGTCACCATGCACTTCGAATAATCACCATCAGAAAATTTTTTAGAGAATGTTACACAATTACATGTACACAAGCTGATATAATTTGGTAACATCCTGTGTACATTAGACAAAAACATTACAGCAAAACAAGCGGAACAAAACCACCCAAAAGGGCTGTGTGTACCAGTACAAGCGGAAGTTAAAAGCAACCTCGATGTGAATCAGGGAATCCCAGTGTTCTGGCTCATCAAGCCTCTTGCAGTGACCATGGTCATTTCCCTTGTTCCAATTTTTACTATTCTGTTCAAGTTTACAATAATATATTACAGGAAAGGGGAAGAGCAGCGAAAAAGGTGGAAGCTTGTAATTAGCCTCACTTCACCATTTGTCAATATAGACAGAAAAGTTGAAAAATGGGCCTGGGATCAGGAATGGGGCTGTTCTACATGACATGGCCATTTATTCTCACCTCTAGCCCACAACAGCATTTAGCCTTTTTTCCAGGCTCTGCAATGAAATGCTACATGTAGGTGAGCGAGAGCCTGCATGGAAAAAGGCTATAACAGCTACGTAGTGTGTGGAATCCAGCCAAGATTGGGGGGGGGGGCTGATCCAGCTCCCTTGGCTCTTGACTGATGTATGCACCTTGTGGAAGAGTTCAGTGCCTCCATAACACACAGTAAAGGCGTTACCAAACAGAATGTTATCATCAAGCTAATTCATAAGCTCATGATAAACTAAAACTATACAAATAACAAGAAAAAAACATTATTTAATGAAAAACACTAAAAAAAAAATTCCCCCCTATTTCAAGTACATTTTGGTACAACACACACATGTAAAAAATTATCCGGGTAACTGAAGTGTTCACTGAGCCATTGTAACGGTGTTTCAGGAGAGAGCTCTATTCCGTGAATCAGAACACAGTGGTCTGGAGGGAGAGAAGCAGCGTAGGAGAATGCATCAGTCAGAGGGTTATGCTTGACGTTCGGTGAATATATTTTATCATAAAGCCGTTGCCATCCACAAAGTAAAAGAAAATTTGTCCTGTGACCACATTTCGTACCCAGTGTTTGATACAGAGATGGGGGGGGGGGGGGGTGCACTGGGATTTCCCCCTTCCTCCAGAAATTTGAAACTTATGATGTCATACATAATTGCCTCAACAGCTACAATAACACAATAACAAAGTACATGTACAAACATAATTATAGGCTGTATTATAACTGAATCCAACAATTCTTAAAAATATATCCAAAAAATATATCTACAAAACCTAAGTGGATATGCTGGCACACACATACATCCTTTGCACTCATCTACATTCCTCCCCTCCCTAGGAAAATCCTGTATGAAACCCCGGTAGCCCAAGTCTATCCCTTAGAGGAGGGTTGAGGTAGCCTTGTTCCCAGCCTCTCACACCCCAGCTCTTGTAGCAATGCAAGCGAGGAAAGAACTGGAACATTGCAAGTGATGAAGGAGCTGGGGTGTGAGAAGTTCAGTTCGGGTGACTGTACAACTAACCTGAGGGTATCTGGTGGTGTGAGTTATATAGCTGTATTAAATCCCTCAATGTTAGTCTGGTTGGATCTGCAAGGAGAGCAAATGATGTTCATTTTCACTTCATAACGACACGTAACGACACGTTAAGATAGGTGCATACCTTGTTGACTGGAATCAAAGTTTATGGATTGAGAAAGAAGTCTCTGGAAAGCATGCTTGCCATTCTGAAGGGAGGGAGGGAGGAAGGAGGGAGAGGGAGAAATGGAGGAGAAATGGAGGAGGAAAGGGAGGGGAGAGAGAGGGAGGGAAGAGGGAGGGAGGGAGGGAGGGAGGGAGGGAGGGAGGGAGGGAGGGAGGGAGGGAGGGAGGAAGGGAAGGAGGGAAAGAGAGGGAGAAAAGGTGGGAAGAGAGAGCTAAATTAAAGTTTTGACACTGCCACTTTCTTGCTGAACGAGTTGCAATCATCACTGCATACCTGATAAATGCAAAACGGAACGTTCCTGAACGGTTCATGCTCTGCTCTAGCATTCAGCATCATCTTCTTATTCACAGTCCAGAAATCTTCAAAATTACCTGCAGCAAACATGTGGCATGGGAATATGTGCTCAAGACTGGTGTTCAGTCTCATTCCCAGACTAGAAGCAGGATCTGGGAATGAGACCATGTGGAGCCACAGGAAGGTGTAAGATAGTCTTGTTCCATGACATTAATTGTGAGGGAATGAAATGCAAGAGGCCCATCCCAGGTGACAGCTGTCAGAAGATCTCTCAGGGTGGAGGCTAGCCTCGTTCCCAGGCCTCCCCCGTTTTTTGTTCTTCGGTTTGCATTCGGTATAATACACGGAAGCGGAAGGCCTGGGAACACCTATCACGTGACTGACGTCTGGTGGACGCGAGGTGGATGTAGGGAGGGAGGGGCCCCCAGACGTGCATGAGATCAACAGTACTCGACTCCACCGGTAAGAAACTCGCTCTATGGTTTGATGCACAAGAGTTTGTAAGATGGACACCCCCCCCCCCCCCCCCCCCCCCCCCCCACGTCCACCTCGCGCCCACCAGACATCATTCACGTGATAGGTGCTCCCAGGCCTTCCCCGTTTTTCATCACTCTTCCACTTCCGTGTATTCTACTGAATGCAAACCGAAGAACAAAAAACGGGTGGAGGCCTGGGAACGAGGCTAGGTGGAGGCTACAATGGATTGATAGTGTAAAAAATTTTAATCCTTAGTCATGAAGCTGCTCTCGTAGTGTCCAGTTTCCAAATTCATGCTTGGGAATGTCAAAGGCAGAGGGTTAGTATGTCTTGTCTCGTCACCGACCTCCAGTGTTGGCAGTTGGCTATGAGCCGCCATCGTATAGACTTGAACAAAAATATGCAGCAGTTCAAAATTCAAAGCTTAAAGAGAGAAACCCTCTGAACAAATGGGATAGCCTCTCAGCCCTGAGACTCCTCAGCCCCGAGACTCCTCAGCCCCGAGACTCCTCAGCCCCGAGACACCTCAGCCCCAAGACTCTTCAACCCACCCCGTGACTCCTCAGCCCCGAGACTCCTCAGCCCTGAGACTCCTCATGGCATTAAGTAAGTGAAACTTACATTGCCTAAGGCTGTCCCACAATAACGCAAACTCTTGAGGTATCAGTGACTGAATAATTTCTGATCTGTGTTTTATGAAGTCAGCCTGTGAGGTGCCGAGACAAAAGAGAGAATGCTTATAACATAAGCTGGAAATAGATGTTTTGAGGCGAAAATAGAGGATAGTGAACAACACATACTGAGTGGCTGCTAGGCGTGCGACCGAAACATTCCGTACCACCTGTGCATATAAAAGATTGTAAGGGCTGGAGGTTGTCCAGTTGTTGTAGCTTGGTGGTAGAGCACTGGCGGCTAACCAGGTGTCCTGGGTTCATCTCCCTGACAACTCTTCACTTTCCTCTATTTTCGCCTCATAACAAAATCTCTTTAAAGAGAAAATGTATTTACAGCATAGACAAGGGTTAGAGGAAGCATTCATCAACATGACTGGGAAAAAATCTCATGATCATGAAAGTAATGAAGCTGTTACCTTACAAGCGCAGTAACTGTGCTAGGGTCAGAGAAGCATAATTAGTGATTGAAGCTCTCTTCTTGTGAACACACAGCGCTATAGGACTGAGTGAGCCTTCCCCCCCTCATCCCATCTGCTCCTCTCCATACACACACACACACACACACCAAATTATACAAAGACACGTGGGCTTTATCAAGTATCCTAGTCTCATTCCCAGATCCTCAATACAGTACAGTACACACACATACTGATGGACTGGGAACGAGATTACAAGTGTCCATCCATCCCATACCTCCTTGATTTTTGACTTGAAGTATGATTCCAGAGCCTCTTTACCAGAGCAGTGTAAAATGTCATCTGCAGGAAAGTTCTACAAGAAGAGAAATAGAGGCAGAAGAATTGTCATTTGAAAAATCAGGCGTGACACGAGCCTAAACAATTTCTAGTGGGATTAGCCTATTTCGTAACCTCGTTGCCAGGCAGTGTTTTGTTGCAGGCAGTCCAGAAAACCTGAAATGCTGTAGATTTTGTACTGTAGGTGATGAACTGCTAATGAGGCCAGGCTTACCTGCTCCTACAAAGTGGAACAAAGCCTGGGAACAAGGCTAGCCCCCCCTCCCCCACCAACTTTTCCAAAGTGAAACAAAGGTTTGGGAACAAGGCTAGCCCCCCACCAACTTTTCCAAAGTGAAACGAATTGGGAACAAGGCTAGCCCCCTCCCCCCCAACTTTTCCAAAGTGAAATGAATTGGGAACAAGGCTAGTCCCCCCCCAACTTTTCCAAAGTGAAACGAAGGTTTGGGAACAAGGTGAGGACCCCCCCTCACACTTCTCCAAAGTGGAATGAAGACCTGAAAATGAGACATCTCCCTCCCTCCCCCTTCTGCCCCTCCCTCCTCCTCCCTCACTTCACCAAATAGTATTTGCAGGCCTGAGAATGAGCTTACCTTGAAGTGGACGGTGATGTTCCATGGAAGCCTGCTCCCCCTTCCATACAGGTCATACAGCACACCAACAGGATAGTGCCTGAGGAGGGGAGACAAGAACAGAAGGCACAAGTCCCAAATTGAATCAACGTTCAATGTCAGGCAGGGCTTCATTCACCCCCCTTTGTCAGAATCTCCCCCACCTTGGAACTTGTGAACACTGTGTGAGGTATGGGAACCAGGCCAATACTTCATTGAAGAATCAGGAACGAGGGAAAAGACTATTTATTAATCGTGTTCACTACACACTCCAATTTTAGGAACTTAGTGGTGTTATTTGATCTTAAGTGGTCAGAAGATTCACCAAAATGGACTTCATGCTTTTCTTCCCATTGCGCTCCTTGCCATAAGTTTATACTGACGTCTTGTCAAGAGGTAGGTGAGCAACTAGCTTTGACTTACCACTTTAAAGGCATATCTTCCGAAGAGAGCCACATCTCATCCTCACGATCTGCCTTCAATGCACGAGCATAGAGCTTCTCCAGCCTGTCGTAGAACAAGGGAAAGAACGTGACCCGAGGAATCAGCATCTGAGGGAGAGGGGAAAGGGAGGGAAGGAGAAAGGGGAAAGGGAGGGAAGGGTGGGAGGGGAGGGGAGGGAGAGGGAGAATGGAGGGGGAAAGCAGGTTTCTCTAATAAGAACACATCATAAACACATTGGCTGTTGCATAACACTAAGCCAGACCCTACCAACTCTCATCAGTCTCATAAATGGAGAAGTGTGGTGAACACTTGGTACATTTTCAGCTATGGCAAAATTCTTGCAGCTAGAGCACACAAAACCTGACAAGAGTCACCTAGACACTAAGTGATCAACACTGGGATGGGTCTGACATATCCTGACCAACTACTTACATAGCAAGGTTCTGGGATTACTCTCTCTCCCGCCATATTCAACCCGACCTCTCCTCCAGCTACACTGAAGCAAACGGGGACTTTCCCCTCCCAAACCTCCCGCTTCACGCTCTCGTCCTCCATCTCACACCAGCTGCAGCCGGTCCACAGACACTCCACCTGGCTAATAGAAAAGTCCCAGCCGAGATGATGAAAGTAGGTCCCACAACTACATGGTCTCGTGCCAGGCCACACCCTCTCGGCGGGAGGCGCGCGCGACATGATCTTGGAGTGGGAATATTGTCTAATATGGAATGTGGTCCAATATGGAATGTGAATTGTTGCAATTTTCGTGTCTGAGACTGGAGACAGATGTCCCTTGCTTCCAGGTTATCCTTGGTCACTGGTGAGTGAGAAGAACAATTTATACCAATTTTTTTCTCCCTCTATTTTAACACATCCCTACCCCCTCCATCATTAATTCCAGGTGGTGGCAGTGGTATAGGTCAAGCAGTGTGCCAGCTGTTTGCAAAGGAGGGTGCTTCAGTTGCAGTGGTCGGAAACAATCTATCCACCGTTGAGGAAACTGTCTGCAACCTCAGAGATATTGCAAAGAAAGAAGGCCACATTGGTGCAACATTTCACCCCTTTGAAGTCAATGTTTCTAACTCCGGTCAAGTTGACTCTCTCTTCAGCTCTTTGGAAGACGTGTTCACTAGGGTCCCTCCACTTAGCATCCTGGTGAATGGAGCTGGGGTGACCAGGGATGCACTGCTGCTGAAGCAAACAGAAAAGAACTTTGAGCAAGTCCTCAATGTCAATTTAAAGGCACGACTATTTCTGAAAGACAAAAAGTCTTAATTAGGTCATTTTAAGGAAAAATATTGTGGTTAGTACTATAGTTACTCGGTTAGACTGTTTTGCTCATGATGTTTGGTATATTGTTTTCTCTTTGCAGGGAACATTTCTAATGACACAGGCTACAGCCAGATTCATGGTGAGACACAAAGTTAGGAATGGATCCATCATTAACATTGCGAGTATAGTCGGCAAGGTATGCCCCTACAATTAATTTACATGTTGCTACCGAAATATTGCATCTTGATTTATCTTACTCGCCGTCCACTTTTGTTACCACTTCCTCCCTAACTGTTGTTCTGTATACCATATTTGGTATCATGCATGATTGTGTGTACAATTTTCTGTTTTGGTTTCCTACTAATATGTTTCTGGGTGTTGTCTGTTTAGCTGTCAACTATGTTTTTGAACACACCACACCCATCCTCTTATATAGGAGTTTCGTCTCACTAACCTAAGATAATCAGGGTACAAGTGTCGTGAGCCAATACTTCTAGGTGGAGTGCGGTGTGTACCAACAAAGTATGTCGAGTTGTTACTCTACTGCTCTCCTTCTCTAACCTGTGGTTTGACCACATCTTATCACACCCTCCCACCTGGTGACAGACCAGTGACATAGCTATAAAAGGACCAGTATGGTGAAGGGGGGCAAAACGAGTGCTCTTGACAGACAACAAAAAGGCCTAAAAGGGCTTCAGAACAGAGTTGCAAGGCTCTAAAATTTAGAAATTTTCTGGAGAAGCATGCCCCCTACATAGTTCTGCAAGAACTCTCCCAATCGATATGCCCATGCTGTGCCCTGTCATCTTCAGAATCCTGGCTACAACACTGTGACAGACTGGAGAGTAATGTTGTTTGTTGTCATAGTTAGGGCTGTTCTGAACCAAAGACCAAACATAGGTGTCTTGAAAGGTCTTGTTTGGACTAACATAAACACAAGCATCTTGAATGGATCTAAAATATATGAATTGTCCTGTTTGGGTTTTACTAACACAAGTGTGTTCTAGCTATGAAGGCTTTTGAGCCGAAACGTCCTGTTCTCATAAACCTTTCGCTATGTGAATGTTCAAACAACAGTCCTACATCACATCAACTGTAGTTTATAACTGGTGAAGGCAAGTGAAAAAGTACTGCATATGAGTGAAACAACTTGCCATAATTCACTCTGAACCATGCAATGAGGCTCTACTAGTGAATTAGGGAACCACTAGTGAATTAGTTCATGCCCTGTGTATGGGGAAATAATTCAGGCAGGACATAAAGTGTCTGTTATCGCAGATTGGGAATGTGGGACAGGCCAACTACAGTGCTTCAAAGGGTGGAGTGATGGCAATGACCCTGACCTGTGCCAAAGAGTTAGGAAGGTTAGTCCTCCTACCATACACTTTAGGAATGCCTTAGCCTCGTTCTCAAACTGTGTGGGAGAAGAACGAGGCCAACTAGTACTATATTGCCTTGGATATCTAGTTATACTTATGCTTTGAGGATGTTGTAGCACTTGTTACTAAGTCATGGGAGTTTACATATTTATCCAATAGGAAAGGGTTGTGCACAGACAGAGCCTAAGTGACAGCGCTCACCAGACACACAGACACGTAGCTACATGTACAGACAATGAAGGCATCACGTTCAGTACTGTGAAGCTCAGGCTTAGTCCACTTAGGAACATTAATTTTTCACCTCTTTAGTGAAGTCTTGGATGATAAAATATCCTCTTACTTGCTATAGGTATGGAATTCGCTGCAATACAGTTCTCCCCGGGTATATCGATACTCCAATGATGGCACATGTACTCCCAAAGTTCCTGGATAATGTAAGACATTAACTTTGCTGTGTATGTACATACATCTGTCAAAACATTGGTCAGAAAAACAAGGTGTTTTGTTTTATCATCCAGGTAGTTAAAATGATACCGCTTGGAAGAACTGGGACACCAGCAGGTCAGTGCCAAAGTGCTATTGTCTGTGCCACATTAAATACACAGTACCCACCCCCTCATGAGAATAATGATTTGACCAAGCAGGTTTGGGCTAGCACACACTAGTGTAACCTAGCAACGTTCAAAACATTTTGTGACACACCCACTCACATGTTAGTAGAGATGCTAAATTTTACTGCTGTAAAGGAAGTGCTACAATAATAATTAACCATCTTGCAATCTCATTGGTTCTTACCACACTCTGGTAATAGGCCCAAGAATTCAGTCTTTGTTCACCAGACCATTTCTCACTAGGAGGCACATGTTAGATATTTGGCGAGATGCCGAAGCCGTTGAAATAATTCAATAACTGTACTTTGTATTTTTTACAGAGGTGGCTGAGCTGTGTGCATTTCTGGCTTCAGACAAGAGTAGCTACATCACTGGAGCTCATTTTGAAATAACAGGTGGGGCTGACCCTATACTTGTTGTTGTACAAGCAGGGTCTGTGTGGTGTCCTTTCAGCCTCTAGGTGTGTCAATGTTGTGGTTAGTGATCTTAACTACATTTCAGCTCACCAATAGTTGTGGTCAGCTACCTCAGTACTTATGTAGTATACACGTATATACAAGGCTAGTAAATTTGTCTACTCTATTTCCATATATGGAAAAACCAGGTGACTCCTAGTATGTATATAGTGCTGTGTGTATGTATTGTCCAGGCTCCTTATCCCAGCTTCCTAGTCTAAACAGAAATAGCCAATTGTGGAGTTAGAGTAGTATAATGCCAAATGGAGTACATGGCTGTTGTCTTCCACAGGTGGACTCAACTTCTAGTTCCCCTCGCACAACATTGAAAGCTCTGTCATTGTGAAGTTTCCTCTTTGAACAATTTCCTGGGTTTTAATCCTCTCTCGGGGAAAACTTTAACGTGACATTGTAGCTTTATTGTTATAATTGGAACACCTTTTGTTCATATCATGTTATCAATGCCAAATAATATATATGGCAATACCCATATATGTACGTAGTTGTAATTGTGCCAGCAAGTTTTTCCTTTGGAAATAGTGCTGCTGTGGCTCCAAAAAATTAATGTGGAGTATCAATGCAATAGACTGAACAATTCTTGTAAGATGCACATGTACTTGAAGTAGTGTATCCCAGGCTACCAGATGCTACATAGAAAAATAATTTATAGTGCTTAAAAATGGATGAGAATTCATTTACCTTTAAGTGTGAATTATATCAGCTGTGGTCAGTGTTGCAACAGAGGAAAGTGCAATATAGACTTAGGCCTGTATAGCGGTAGAAGTATTTTAAGAATCTTCGTGCCTTGGTGTTTGACAAGTGGTTATTGTGCAAGAGAGATATACCCACTTTGGCTCCATCGGTTACTGCATGCTGATTGATGTGTGACGCTTGGCCTGCTTGCTAAGTTTTGTGTACACCGTGAAAAAGCGCGAATACACCTCCTCGAAATCAGCTCGTATGAGAGGCTCATTTACCCAGCAACGTAGCAAAATGTCATAGACATCTTTGGGGCAGGTGCTGGGGTTAGGAAGCAGCTTCCTCCCTTCTTCCTTGATAGCATCTGCAATTAGTTCTTCGTCTGTCATCTCATGGTAGGGTTCATTTTGAGCAAGAGTAAATATTTCCCAGACGGTGATTCCAAACGACCACACATCTGACTTGACTGAGAATTTACCATAAAAGGATTCATTAGCCATCCAGCGAATTGGGAGAATCAGATGCCCCCGTATTCTGTAGTACACAGAATCATACAGATTGCGGCTCATACCAAAGTCAGAAATCTTGACAACAAAATCTCTTCCTACAAGACAGTTTCGAGCGGCCAGATCACGGTGGACAAACTTCATAGAGGCTAGGTACCTCATTCCGCTTGCTATCTGTACAGCCATGTACAGCTGGATAAGAGGGGTGATTTCTCCCTTCTGTAAACCAGGAAGTGAATCAGACACCAGCTTCTGTTTTTGGAGAAATTCGTGTAAGTCTCCATTCTCCATGTACTCCATCATCAAGAAGGATTCTGCACCCTTGCACACGCCAAGGAGACGAACAACATTTGCATTCTTCAGCCTCGTCATAAACTTTATCTCCTGCTCAAACATTTCTTTCAAATGAGAGTCAGCATCTTCCCTCAGCTTCTTTATGGCCACCAGAATGCTTCTGTTTCTGTCATCATTTGTGCCCAGTTTCAGGTCCTTCAGGCTGACTCCCACTGTGGCTGCAAGAACAACCTTTCCAAAGCGGCCAACCCCCAAGTTCCTGATTTCAACAATTTTCTGTCTGGAGATTTGAAGCAATTCTTCTGATTTTTTCAGAGGCTTGGGAATGTCGTAAATTGGAGCAAATGGAAGGCCCCATTCACTCCCATCAGAGCTCACTGAGTTTTGTAACATGGATGGTTCTAAAGCCTCATTGTAAACGTGGTCATAGTCAGGACTCTCTTTGCGTTTTGACCTACGTGCAGACCTAAAGTGTGCAGGGAGTGTATGTACATTGTCTTGGTAAGACTGAGTGGATGGTAAGAGTAGCTGAAGAGAGGAAGTCAACGAGGTTGACGCCCGCAAATCATTGTGAACTGTTTCCACTTGGTCATAGTACGGATCATTGTTCCCCAAAAGTCTTATAGCGCTGCCTCTGTTGTGGTATCTCCAGTCAGGGGTATCAGAGTCGTTGTACACAGCTCTTGGTATGTCATAAGTATTAGCCACATTGGCCCGGCTCTGATTGTTGGTCCCACTTTTCACTCCTGTTACTGGAGGTGGAGGTGCAAAGGGACGAAATGTCTCAGGGATATCAGTGTCGTAGGCAAGAATTTCATGAGGTTCAGGTACTTGTGAGTTTCCTTCATTTGAAGCTGGGACTAGTGAGTCAGCCATTTGTTCAGGTCTAGGTGGGGGTACAGGCTCAAAGACTTCCGCATAGAGTGGCTTTGGTGACTCAATATTTTGAAGTCTCTCACTACTTCTGTCAATTGTTTGAGAATGTGTCTTCTTTCTTCTACAAACAAAACAGACAATGGTGACAATAATAACTGTGAACACCACTAATACCAATGGCCCCAGTATTGCTCCTCCCAAGATCAGTAGCAATCTGCTGCTTCCAGCTCGACCGCGATCAGTTGGTGGCATGTCAGGAGGAAACACCACTGGACTACTGTCAGTTGGTGACACGTCCACTGTCACGGAGGGGAACACCATTGGACTACTGTCAGTTGGTGACACGTCCACTGTCACGGAGGGGAACACCATTGGACTACCGTCAGTTGGCGACACGTCCACTGTCACAGAGGGGAACACCATTGGACCACTGTCAGTTGGTGACACGTCCACTGTCACGGAGGGGAACACCATTGGACTACTGTCAGTTGGTGACACGTCCACTGTCATGGAGGGGAACACCATTGGACTACTGTCAGTTGGTGACATGTCCACTGTCATGGAGGGGAACACCACTGGACTACTGTCAGTTGGTGACACGTCCACTGTCACGGAGGGGAACACCATTGGAACACTGTCAGAATGTGACACATCCACTGTCACGGAGGGGAACACCATTGGACTACTGTCAGTTGGTGACACGTCCACTGTCATGGAAGGGAACACCATTGGAACACTGTCAGTTGGCGACACGTCCACTGTCACGGAGGGGAACACCATTGGACTACTGTCAGTTGGTGACATGTCCACTGTCATGGAGGGGAACACCATTGGACCACCGTCAGTTGGTGACACGTCCACTGTCACGGAGGGGAACACCACTGGACTACCGTCAGTTGGTGACACGTCCACTGTCACAGAGGGGAACACCATTGGACTACTGTCAGTTGGTGACATGTCCACTGTCATGGAGGGGAACACCATTGGACCACCGTCAGTTGGTGACACGTCCACTGTCATGGAGGGGAACACCATTGGACTACCGTCAGTTGGTGACACGTCCACTGTCATGGAGGGGAACACCATTGGACTACCGTCAGTTGGTGACATGTCCACTGTCATGGAGGGAAGTACCGTTGGAATGAATTGGGTCTGTACATGTGTTTGTGAAATAACAGTAGCTAGCTCAGGGGGTCCATCCATTTGCCTTTCATCATTTATATTGGTTGTTTGCAAACGTGTCTGCGTTGGTGGGTGTAGTCGTGTTGCTGATGGAGACACTATGGTGGAATGAGTTGTACCAGACACCTGTGTGTTTCCTGTGCATGTGTCATAGAAGGGAAGGGAGGGTGTCATTTTGCCATAGTAGGAAGCCAAGTTTGTAGTGGCCTTACAAGTGTCTCAAATAAACACAAATGATATCACACACAAAGAAGTCCTACCCATGTCAATATTTATACTCTGATGGCTATTTATATTCATAACACTTTACTACACAAACCAAAGTGTATGCTAACAATTGTGCACAGTTAGTGTACTCTTACCAATTGAATTTGGTAGTTATCCCAAAGCCAGGGCTAAATTATGCACTTGTAGGTGGCTGTATATAAGCTTTACTGGCAGTACTACTCTTACCCTACCACAATGTAAAGAAAGTTGTATCAATATAAAAACATAAGCTGTACAACAGCATACAAAAATGGAAGCCTGTCCATAAACAACATCATGATCAGTGATATAAATATAGGTTTGTCTTACAGTATAACTTACCACACCACCCAAGTGAAAACTAAACAAGCATGTACAGCATAGGATTCTGGGTGTGGGGCTACATATTAAGGGAAGAATGACTACAAAAGTGAGCTAATAGACAAAGTACAGCCATAATAGTGTGGACAACAATCCATTAAGGTGTCTTTAGTAAACACATTGGCTCTCACAGAGCTTGTCGTGTGTAAATCAAAAAGAGCCGTGAATAAATTTCACCAAAATCTGCTCTCATTGAAGGCTCGTGTACCCAGCATCTTAACATTATGTCGTAAACGTCTTTCGGGCAGGCCTGTGGTCTTTCGAGAATCCTTCTATCAGGACCACGAATTGCATCTGCTATCACCTCTTCATCCGTCATGTAGTCATACGGATCGACCTTCCCGAGTGTGTATATTTCCCATAAGGTGACACCGAAGGCCCATGCATCAGACTTGACTGAAAACTTCCCATAGAATGTTTCACAGGCCATCCATCGAATCGGAAGGACTAGTGTTCCCTGAACGCGATAGTAGGCCGACTCATAAAGGCTTCTGCTCATTCCAAAATCTGAAATCTTCACGATGAAGTCCTTTCCCATGAGGCAGTTTCGTGTAGCAAGGTCACGATGAACAAATCTTTGAGAGCTCAGATAGTGCATACCACTTGCGATTTGAACCCCCATGTAAAGAAGAATGATGGGTGTGACCTCATTCTCCTGAAGACCACTGATATTGTCCGACATTATCCTTTGTCTCTGTAGAAACTGGTTGAGATCCCCATTTTCCATGTACTCCATCATGATGAACGACTCCTCTCCACTGCACACCCCAAGTAGACGTACCACATTGTCGTGGTTCAGCCTCGACATGAATTTGACCTCTTTGTCAAAAGCTTCCATCAAACCACTTTCAGCATCTGGTTTCAGCTTTTTTACTGCAACGAGAATGGATTTGTTACGATCTGAATCGATTTCACTCAACCGCATGTCTTTCAGGCTCAAACCCTTTGTCTTTGCCAAGATCACGTGACCAAATTGGCCTGTTCCAAGCTTTCTCACCTCGATGATGTTGTTTTGTGACACTTTTAGGGGAGCTTCGTTGTTTGCTAGTGGCTTTGGATCTTCATAAATTGCACTGTAGGGCACTGCTTCATCGCTTCCAAAATCAACTTCATATTCAGGGTTAAGCATCGTAGGATCGAGTGGTTCACTGTAAATCTGGTCATAGTCAGGCTCAGGACTCAAGTCATCTAAGCTTAGTCCATCCTGGTGGATCGGATAAGCAAAGTCTGGGTTCCTTTGATCAATCTGCCTCTGTAGTGATCCACTCAGGACCATGGCTGGGGAAGGAACTGTACGCAAATCATATCCATCACTGTTTAACCTGGATTCCTTTTCTGTGATGGTATCAACTTCATCGTAGTATTGTTTTCGGTCAGGAAGAGAAGGGGGAATGACACGTGAATGTTTGGCATCATCTGGATTATCGTAGTATGGATCATACTTGAAGCTCTGATCTGGTTCGTCATAGTGGGATTTAGCTGGCGAAAGCCTCTTGTCGTTGACTCTAATGTCAGGAACGTTGTATCCCGGAGGTTCTGGTTCTGAGTCCAAATCTATGGAGCTCGTGGTGTTTGCTGGATAACGATAAGGGAGAGGTGGAGCCGGGGAGACTGATTTAATGATCTTGGCATACTGTGGTTTGCTGGTTCCATTAGATGTCTCATATGCTCCATTGTGGTTAAGATCGGTCATATCCACTGACGAAGTACCTCGTCTCCTGGTAAGAGCCACAACTAGTATGATGACTATGAGTACAACTACAATGACGCCTAAGAACCCGGCTACTCCTCCAATCACGGCTGGAAGTGGGAACACTGATTCTCTTGGATTGGTAGGTCTAGGAGTGGTTGATGGCTGCACAGTTGTGGAAGAGCTCTGACCTACACAGAGGAAGGGGGACTAGTGTCAAGATTTGAAGGATCGAGCCTACGTTTTGACCATAGTATTCGTTAGCACAAAGAAAAGCTCAAAGGGTTGGCTAGCAGCCAATGCAGTCACATAGCTTCACTAATCATGACACTGTTATCCAACAACTGTATCAGCCAACTCCTTGATACTGCCAATTCAAGGGATTAACTTTGCCAGCTTCTATTGTTTGTTGGTATATGCTCTATTGTACTGCATGGCAACAAGCCATGCATAGACTATTGATGTACGCTATGGAGGGAGAGAAAGAAAGCCTGACAGAAAAATCTGGGACTAAGCTGAGGATTGAACCCAAGACTTTCTTTCTCTCCATAGTTGTACCTTGCCTCCACAAAACTTCAAAATCAGCCTAGGCAGATTTGACTATACTAGATGTGTATGCTGTGCCAACCACAAGTACAAATTGAATCAACCAAACCCACAGTTGCTACCATTTAATCATAGAGGTGAATGTAAGTGCATTATCATACAGAAAGCAATGATCTTGGACTCAATTGGTGGAAATGGAATTCAATTCTGGAAGAAGGATTTTTGTTACCAACTTAAGATTTGATACTTTTTGACTAAGCAGGAGCACATAATGATGACTAACTCTTCTTTCCACTTTTTTTGTGCCATTATGCGCTCCTGGACTAAACATTATCAGGCCAAAAACGAAGAAAGTGTGAAACATGCACTGCTAAATATATATATGTCCCTTCCTGATGACAATTCAGTCTAAACATTGCCAAAAGTTTCTGATCTTAAGTTGATAACAGCTACAAGCCCTCCTTCAATTTATGCAGGAGCCAACCGAGAAGCCATGCACTGAAGGCATTACCAAGCATCACAAAACCAGCTCACCTGGTTCTACGCTGAGCTGAACATCAGCTGACAGCTCAGTTCCCAGTAGTCTGCAAGTGTACGTTCCAGAATCAGACAGCTGAGGGTTTGAGATGGTCAGCACAGATACTCTTCCAGGGATGGTCACATTACCACCATTCTGTGCAGCTCCTGCTAAGCCATTGCGGTATGATATGGTGTATCTGTCAGTTCCACTGGCTATCATTTCACTACCTCTGAACCACTGCAAGTCTCCGTCTGCTCTAATATACAATGTCATCTCACACGCTAGCTCAACGCTGCTGTCACCACTGTGTGCTGTCACATTGCTCACACTGGCTTGCAAGTTCACTGCAAAAGATAGAGAGATACTCACTATAGCTCTGGATCATTCATATGCATGCTTGTATGCTTACCCTCCAGCTGAAGTTCAATTGATGCTGAAAACCATGGAGATTGTGTAGAAGCTGAACTCCTCACTTCACAGGTGTAGTTCCCAGCATCCCGGTACGATAGCATCTCCATAAAGAGTAGTGTTGATTCCCTCTGAGCACCTTGACGTACATTAGTTTGTCCTTGTCCTTGAACAATTTGATACCGCTCAAAACCAGGTGGATTAGGTACCATGTAAGTAAATGTCTCTCCACTGGGGATTGTCCATCGACTGACGTAGTTCATCATAGTTAGTTGAGAATTTGGCTCAGGATTGCACATGAGAAAGGTGAAAGTGTTCAGGCGAGTGTCTTCAGGCAAAATTCTAACTGGAGTTTCAGGTTGAATTGAAGTTACCACCTCTGCAGAATAGTAGAAAAGATTAATGTCTAAGTATTCTACTACAACATGCAGTCACTTGTAAGTAATATTACATGCTGAGTACTGTACTAAGTACTTCTGTACTAAATATAAGAGCTTAAGGTATCACACCAGACCAGCCATTCAAAATATTGTCATAAATTTCTAGTTTACACTGGACTTACAACTATTGGCTACTGACTCAAGTTAATTGAAAACTTACGACATGAACTGAGTCTCAGAGCAGCCAGCAGAAAGAACAGTATCATGCCAGCCATCTTAAAACTACACAGATGAGAGAACAGAATAAAGTAATTTAGCTTAACAATACTCAACCTTGGGTTGGGACAGATGTATTTCCAAATACATGTAGGTACAAGCCAGTCAAATCAAATTAGCCTAATTTAGTTAGCACCATTTGTTCAATATATGGTCATGCAAGTAGGCAAGACACTATGAATCCGGTATTAGCTGGTTTCTGTGTGACAATACGCTGTTGTGGGCTGTTGAATACACTACCAAGCCATAAGTTACGTCTGAAGACAGCAACATTTAACCCAGGGTGTAAACAAACTAACAACAACTGGCCAGCAAGCTTGTGGCGTAGGCTGTGTCAGTTGAGCAGGCCTAATTATCTGCTTGCAGGCATAGTTAATCCTTACACGATGGCTAGAGTCTGCAGCCCCAGGAGAAGGACAACTGCTACCATGCAACAGTACTGATATCACCCTAGTATTATCAGACACATGATCCTACATACATGCTGCATGGCATGCAACATTATAGGAGACGTGATCATGGATGCTTGCGCAAGTGCAAGTACAAGCAGCAATTTTGTCTAAGTTTTTGGGGGTCTCATCAGTATAATTAAACACTGAACTAACCAATATGCAGCACCGAAGGCCTAGGGCCACATGTCCACGGGATACCCTGACGTCCAACAGAACGTACAATATTTACTGACTAAGATCATGCAGTAGTTTACCGTGCAAAACAAACTCAGATCAGGCTTTGCTTTTAGCTATAGTTACTCGGCGCAACGCTGTACAGAGGGGTACAGAATTCACTGCACAAATAATAGACTAGCCATGCAACTTACTTACCAGTCTCTTGTGGGCACACTGCACGGAACAATAACTGCAACACGCAGAACCCTCCCTCCAAGATAACCGTGAGAGCTGCAACTAGAGGCAGGAAAGCAGGCTCAGAACAATAACTGCAACAGAACGGACTGAGCTGAGAACGACAACTGCAACACGGAAGACGGAAGTACATCATGTGTTGCGGAAGTGTATCGTTCCCAGACCTACCGGGTGAGTTAGGGAACGAGACTAGAGAGCTGGTCTCGTTCCTAGACTACATGCAGTGACTGCATCCTATTCCAGGCACACATTGAGAGTCTGCATGGAATGTAAAACTTGTTTATATTATTATCAAGTGAGTTCATCCCCAAACATGTATAAAATGTGATATCACTACTAGCAGTCCACCATTCTCAACAAATTAACTTACCTCAACATCATCACCATGCACATTTTTCAGGCTTGCCAGCCTTGCCAGCCTTGCCAGTTATGGCAGTTGTTTTGTCATGTAGCTAGTTGTGAATCTTGGCATGTCTAATTAGTTACTACTGGTATATGCCACAATTAATTTTGAAAGACCTTCAAAATTTATTGTTGAATTTTGAAGACCCTTCAAAACTCAACAATTGCAAGGTGACATGCAGCAGGTAATTGATAGGTAACCACTAACGTAGCCTTCAGTCAAGTTCTGAACTTTGTCAGCCATCTGAGGTATGCAACTGCATGGCAGAAAAATAAAACATTCACATATTGACATTCATCTCATATTTTGGCTTGAAGGAGCTGGGTAACACTTGGACGAGCGTATCTTGCATGTCCCCCAAACTGCATGGGAACTCTTGATCTCGAACCGTAGTTCATACATGAACCTGTCAAGCAGACTCTCTCCCTTATGCAGTTTGCTTACCATATATAGATAGAGCTATTGGCTTTGCCACACATTAACCACAACTTCCTGGGTGTGAAATCTCCAGGTCATACCTATACACAAGGGTAGCTACACTTAAGCACCAGTGAAGCACCCAAGTTCTTTAATGAACTACTGTTAAGTAGCAACCAGCCAACAGTCCATTCCTTTGAACAACAAAAATGGAAGTCATATGATACATGATTGTGTATTGCTGTATCCATATATAGTAGTGATGATGACTGATGAGGGTAAAAGCACCCACACACCAGAATAAGAACCTCCACTCAAAAGCCACAGCAGCTTCCCACCACTTCCTTAATTTGTGTTCTGAGCAAGTGACAATGCAAAAGTCACAAACACATTAGACTCTAGTGACAGTTAGCTAAATAGCCAAAGGTAGACACTTGCTTGGTATACCAATTGGATCTCCCGTATGAAGCTACTAGTGCTGAGGATGAATCTTCTTGTCTATATCACTGTCACCTTTCTACTTACGGCTGGACATTGTAAGTGTAGTTATTCACCTTGCAGTATAGCTATATAGTATTTAACTTGAAGGAGCACACTGTTAATGGCTTGCATGCCTGCATGACCCTAGCCTCATACCCAGTCCACTTTTCCTACTCCACATGATCTGGGAATGAGGCTGACATGACCCCAGTCATACCTGCATTATTCAGCTACTGTATGTTTAACTTCATGAGCCTGAGTGTGTATTTGGTTTGATTCACATACAGCCTATACTTACTAACATTTTCCCTCTCTATTGATGTTACATGTACAGTTGCAGCAGCTACAATAGTCACTGCAGTTGAAGGTATCATTGTCAAGTCTATTGGTGACCTCCCACACCTGCAGTCAGCTTTCTTGGCGTGCAGAATTGACCAGAATACAACCGCATTGGAAACAAGTTGGGAATTCAATGGAGTTCCGATTAATGACATGTCATCACAGTTTGTTGGCCGAACATCCATTGAACTCTCTCGTCTGAATTCTAGTGTACTGGTAACAGTATTACATATAAACAGACTCTTATACAATGACACTGGAGTGTACATGTGTAAGGTCGAGGAGAGTACAAGTACTGGGAGAATTTCTGCCTCAGTTACAGTTACCCTACTACTGCAAGGTTTGACTGAAAATTTGAAATGTGTGTAGCTAGCTAGCCATGTTTGCTAGTTGTATGTCTTTTCAGCTACGATATTGGTATGCAAACTTGGATGATATTGTGCATTGATTGTGAGATTTCTGCTATAGATGTATATAGCTACAGATCATGATGTATTGTGTCTCCGTTTAATTTCAGCTCAGCTTATTATCTATACTCCTGTACGTGCCTCTGATAATGATTCTGAAGTTGAACTGCACTGTGAAATGCAAGGGTACATTAGACCAGACAGAGATCTGCGGTGGCTAAACATAAACTTGAGTGACAGTCGATTCACAGTTGAGTATCGAAATGGCCAACGAAATGCAGCTCAGTTTGGGGGTGACAACCTCATGCACAGTAGGATCTCAGTGGTGAAGATTTCAAACCCTACTGTAATGGATTCTGGGTGGTATGTGTGTGCCCTTCTTGGTACAGACGCACCCCCCCAGGGTGTTTATTTGATTGTGACAGGAAGTCCAAGTGAGTTGTAGCTAGTTGCTTTTTATGATTTCTAGACACCTAGCTACCATGTAAGACTACAAGAGTCTATCATGACACTCTCCTTCTAACTCTCCCAAGCTTCATCTCCAGGCCTTCTGTGAATGCTACCCCCACCCTCCTTCCACCCACTTTATTCAGTGTCAGAGAGAGAGATAATAGTAGGGGGATCAGAGTTAGCCCATCCCCAGGCTTCCAGCTCATGCCAGCTTTTGTCACTTGCTATAAGCGATGCTATTGCTGCTTGCATGATAGCTGCACTGACTCCCTTCTTATTATTCTCCATAGCAGCTGGTACTGAAGCTGAAATGGGCACCAGACCCACCTCAGTAGTTGGGAATGAGACCAAGACAGCCACTAAAGATGAAACTACAGGTATGCATATACATTGTGACTCAGTGGTTAGTGATACCAGTTTGCATATCGTAAAAAGGAGCTAGGAAACCTCAGTTTTTAACAATCACTGAAACACACCTCCCTGACAAAGGCAGGCCTAGATGACAAATGTTGTACCAAGTCACCCGCTGTGCAGGACACATACCAGGTCTCATGAATCGATTCATTCACCTGTGAGGTTCTCTGTGTGGAATATACACTAACTTTATAACCACTCACATGCATCATGTCTTACAATGTATATGCAGATCCACCATCCTCTACCACTGCGGTGCCAATCATCCTCATTGCTTCTACCCTGAGTGGAATTGTGGGCGTGGTCATTGTGCTCCTGATTGTGATGATGATGTGTGTCATTGCCTTGTGGAGGAAACAACCTACACAAAAAGGGGAAGTTCAAGTAAGAGAGGAACTAAAATTTGGAAATTTCAACTAGATACTCAATGTAGCAACTTTGTGAATAAAATAATTCAGGCCAATGCAGTTAGTAAGATCCATATTCCTGAAGGTTTCATAGTGTTTTTATCACTACTTTCAGATGCTGATGATGCGGGCACTGAACTGAGAACTGAAACTCAAAGAAGTCGTACATCTCTGGCCACTCCAGCCTTTACACTTCAGTTGCAAGGTTCTACAAGGTCAACAACGTCTTACTATGTCAACGAAGGACTGGGTCCCATCAGTGTGAATGGTGGAGACCATGGCAATGAACTATCACATGAGTATGACTCCATTCCTGCCAATGTTAATCCCATTCCCATGGCCACAAACCCTGCCTATCAGAGCACAAGCTATCCCAGCAGCACTTCAGGTGCCATTTGGGACAAGAACTTCGTCTCTGCAAACACTCGCAAAGAAGGCCACACCTCACGTAAACAAATTGCCGGTTGATTGTAATGCTGTATGGGAACATCTCTGACCACATAACAGTCATGTATTTATACTTCTTTACTTATTTATAAAATGCTTTACAACTTATGTACTGCAGAGGGCAAGAAAATTACATACCTTTATCTCCAGGGTACTAAAATGAGAAATTGAACAATTGTAAAATTAAACCAACAATAAAACAAATGATGCTATAGCTAAAATTATTAATGGTATGCTTTAGCTACCACATAATATTGTCTCAGCTGGAAACAAAAACACAATATGTTATGAGGCAGATGGAAGGAAAGTGAAAAGCCAGCAGTTGCTGGGAGTTGAACTGTAGTGTATGGTATATTTATACCGCATTACATCACTTTCTAAGTATTTCGAATAACAGGTCATATACTCCTGTTATGTATAAATTGAATAATAGTTTGCACAAAACTCGCATGATGTATAGAATAGTTTACACAAAATTGAGTTATTGTCAATGTGGCATAAATTTGATATACCACCTATACTCGGAGTATAAACACAATATACTCCTTGCATAGGTAGTATATCCAATACATAGCTAGTTGATCACACTGACAGCTGATCATACAACTCGCATTCTGAGCATTAACATGTCGTGTCTTGCACGCAATATAGTACTCACATTGGCACAAGTTTATACTGGTTCTGACACAGATCAAGTAACCCTGTTGCAACTTGTTGAAGAGGTGTGCATTTATATTATATTGAAGTGATAATAAAGTCAGTCTTGAGGACATCAGGTGACACTACCTACAGTACTGTGCATGCTATTTTAAGTTACAGTGCTGGTTTCCTCTGCATGTGTGGCTCAAGAAATGCACAACTGTACTCCTCTTTAGAAGGAGGTCAATTGGGCCCCAGACCCTCATTGGTGTAGTAACTTGTGGATGTAGTCTGAACATTGCTGGGAACAGGCCCCAGACCCTCATTGGTGTAGTAACTTGTGGATGTAGTCTGAACATTGCTGGGAACAGGCCCCAGACCCTCATTGGTGTAGTAACTTGTGGATGTAGTCTGAACATTGCTGGGAACAGGCCCCAGACCCTCATTGGTGTAGTAACTTGTGGATGTAGTCTGAACATTGCTGGGAACAGGCCCCAGACCCTCATTGGTGTAGTAACCTGTGGATGTAGTCTGAACAATGCTCACAAGCCCAGACTGTCAATAGTATCATAGCTACCACAATTGCTCAGTGAGAGCTAGCTGCACAGAATGGTGGTAATGTGACCATCCCTGGAAGAGTATCTGTGCTGACCATCTCAAACCCTTGGCTGTCTGATTCTGGAATGTACACTTGAAGAATACTAGGAACTGAGCAGTCAGCTGATGTTCAGCTCAGCGTAGAACTTGCATTCAAAACCAGTTTTACACCTGCAAAAAGTGTATTTTGAACCCCTCCCACAAGATCAGGGGCTCCCACAAGATCAGGGCCTCCCACAACCACTTAGCTAATCTATCTACTGAGATTTTGGTAGTTCTTACTGGTACAGTAATCTCCCGAAAATAGGTCCACCCTCAAAATAAGCCCACCCCCCTTTTTGCTTGAATGAAGTTATTGCTTTTCTTTCAAAGTACACTCACCTATTATGTATGCTGTACTATATGTGGTACATCAAAGAATGTGTGGCTTCTATCTATCTCGTTCCCAGGCCACTCCCAGATTTTTGCTGGAGATAAAATCCTGCATGGGAACGAGGCTACAGGTGGTTATGTTAAGCAAGAAGCACTACTGTGCAAGAGGAGGGACTAACAAATGAAGGCAGACACCTTCTGCTGCTGTTATTGCATAAGCAAGGCCTGACAAGAGCAGCAATGGAGCTATCCAGCTCCTGAGCTATCCCAAAGTACTTTTCAAAGCTCTAACCCTATTGATCAATATATTTATATGCCCTGTTGCCCTAAGAACACCCTAAATTAACCCTAACCGCGCCAATCAGATTAGAGCTTTAAAATGCACTTCGGTACTGTAGGAGCAATCCAGAATCACTGCATGCGTTACATCTATAGAGGGCTAGACTAGCTGCATGTGAGGTGGGCATATAATCAAGAGAAATATCACAACTCTCTCAAAAATACGCCCCTCCCCCTCTTCACTTAATTAAGTGAAGAGGGGGATGGGCGTATTTTCGGGAGATTATGGTAGTAGGACTCCTCACTGTCCTTGGAGTTACCACCTATTGTCAGTAAATAAAGCATTCCAGTGCACATCATCCCTGTGATTAAATGTACTCACATACAGACTGTTACATCAATGGCTTCTATCTATCTACTTCTGAAGTAGAGTGGAGTTATGTGTTTCCTGACCCACACACCCATCATTGTACATATGGCAGTGGTCATAGCTATGTGTGTAAGGTCCGTCTGTTTCTATCAATTCACCACCTTGATATCATCACATCAGACAGTGGTCATAGCTGTGTGTGTAAGGTCCGTCTGTTTCTATCAATTCACCACCTTGATATCATCACATCAGACATGGGCAAGATGCCCAATATCATGTAATATGTTGCCTCATTCCCAGGTTCCTCCACAGCAACCACTTAATTAACTTATTCAACTAAGCTAGCCGACATCTGGCTACAGAAATGTGTTAATAATTCCAGTCAGTGTTATGGGCTCCATAAAACATGGTTTTCCGTACAAGGTTAGCAACTACAATCTCCACCCTTTCAAGTACAGAATATTAACAGAACTGTTTAGACTTGACAACCCATACAATGCACACACCCATTTTAGAGCAAAGTGTATTTATTTAAGTGGCACTTTAGATTTGCTTATTTGATGATGTGCTAGTTTTCTTGCTAAGAAAGCTTTATTGGAGCTAGCTCTACCCTTTGTTGCACAACATTATTTAGGCTTTGCATAGATTGAGAAAATGTATCTTCTTGCTGCTGTTGTCTTGAGTGTCATTGGAAGTCAGTGTACTGCTCGTAAGTTATCAGTTATGTTTACAGTTGTGTAGCCATTACAAGATCACCATGCACTTGAGCAAGTTAACACTTGGTCTTGAAGCTTTGATTTGTTCTGCATGTATAGAAGCTGAATTACAATGAAGCCACTAAATCTCTCTCCCTTCCACACATCACACACACCTGTTTCAGAGGTAGTGGGTCCTCTTAAGAATGAAGTAGACCAGGGAGGCAAAGTAATACCTTTTGCTATCTTGCAGTGTCTCATTCAACCCAGTACGGAAATGAGATGGCTTTTTGAGGGAGAAAATGTTGAAAATTCTTCCATGTTCTCAACGAGGGTGCGTGTAACCACTGGGAATATAATTACAAAAGACGCATATGGGACTACCCTTACCATACAATCATTATCCTACTTGGATGCTGGGATCTACTCTTGCCAAGTGTACAACAGATCTTCAGCTGAATGGATTTCTGCACCAATTGAGCTCATACTACCAGGTAGCTATATCACTTGGTACATTGTGTCTGTAGGGTACTTTATAAGCCTGGTCTATTCCCTACATACATATCCATACTTCTCTCTCCCCACACGTAACAGTACAACTTGAGTTAGTGAAGCAAGAAATCACAACACACAATGATTCAGTGGTGGTGGAACTGGGTTGTGACATGGCAGGCTACGTAAGACCAGATAATGACCTCCACTGGTTCAGAGGAGAAGATGCAATCACTCAAAACTCAAAATATGATGTTGGATTTAGGAATGGGTCACAAACTGCTCAAAGGGGTGGCACAACAACAGTCCCAAGCAGATTGTGTGTGTTAAAGATATTTAACCCAGAGATAGAAGACACAGGAACATACACATGTAGCATAAATGGAACAAATAAAACTGCTTACATCGAACTTGTGGTACTGAAAGCTTCAGGTATGCAAGCTAGTGATAATGCTGCCAAAATTTCGTAGTTGAAAATGTGTGTGTGTGTGTGTGTGTGTGTGTGTGTGTGTGTGTGTGTGTGTGTGTGTGTACGTGTGCACTTGAGGGGTCTCAGATATATACCACAGTTTTATTTCTCTCTGCCATCTTATTTAACAGCTCCATCTGGATTCCCCCAGAATGTCACTGCTACTACAATCTCTCCAGTTGAAATTGAAATTTCATGGGATGAAGTTTTGGAGGGTGAACGCAATGGAAACATTACACACTATGAGATACGCTACTCACAGTCAACGTTTTCCAGCATTGCTGGAAACAGTACAATCCTGACTGAAGGTCCAGTGTTGAAACTGGTATTGCAAAACTTGGAAGAATTTGTGGAATATACTTTTACTGTGAGAGCATACACAGTTATTGGCCCTGGGCCCTTCAGTCCACCTGTAGTGAACACAACCTTTGAAGATCGTAAGTACATCGTATAAACTTTGAAGATTGTTAAGTTATGTTAAACTTTCAAAGAACAGAAGTATGTCATGTAATGACAATAGTATGGAACAGAAACCATTTCTGCATAGATAGCTATATACAGTCTGTGCCAGAATATAGCTAAGTATATGCATTCAGATCTAATTCTAATGAAGAACTTTGGACCAAATATACTCCATGTATAGTGAAAAACACCACAGCTACATTTCAGTAGTACACTTGTCATGTGTATTTTGTGCAACTCATGCACTGTTTGATTGTGTGGTTTTTATGTAGTTACGTATTTAAACTAGGGCATGGTCAGCTGTAGCCAATGTTAAATTCTCATGTGGCCTTTCAAATCTTAGAGGTAGGTATTTGTTGGTGAGTCTTACTTTACTATTTCTCATCCGATAGGTCCAGCTACAGCCCCAGAATCACTCTCTGTGGTTAGTTTCAATGTATCCTCACTGGGTGTGACCTGGGAGAGACCTAATAGCATTGCCATAAATGGCATTCTCAGGTACTATGTGCTCAAGTATTGTTTAACTGGAGACGAGGGCGTACCAATCACTAACAGCTGTGTAATGCTACAGAACATCTCCCAAGACACAACAACGAAAACACTGACTGGATTGAGGCATTACACAACTTATAGTGTACATGTTTCTGCAATGACTATAGACGCTGGCCCATTTGCCTCCAGAATCCAGACCACAGGTATACTTTGTCTGAAGACATAATAATAATAAATGTAATTCAACCATTATGACTAATGTACACATATAATATTGGCCAAGGTTGAGTATGAAAGATGGTAAACGAGAGCGTGACACGCATGAGACTGTGTCACCATGTTTAGTTCTGAAGAGAGTTTATTGTTGCTGTAAAGGTACCAAGACATTAAAATACATTACATCCATGAATGCCAGTTGCTTCACACCTTGCAATGATCATTTGCCGATATGGATGCTTTTTTTTCCCTCCCAGGTGGCACTGTACTGCTAATGAATCCTTACCCAGCGATGGTATTGGGGCCAGACTATGTGGTGCCTGCAATCAACCTCTCATGTGCTGTGATCAATGAAGGCTCCTTTATTTGGCAGTGGAGCTTCCCCGGGGGTAATCTCACTTCTGATTCAGCTGGCACAGTTACTTTTGGTAACTATACTCTTCACACAAATGGTGAAACTAACACAAGTGTCCTGGAGGTTAGTGGACTCAATTTTGAGGATGGTGGTGACTACCAATGTGAAGTGAGGCACCAAGCCTGGGATGTTGTTCTGGGCACAAACAACTCACTGCTTCAACTTCAATGTGAGTAATACTCCTTAAGCACCATGTTACCGTGTGCAACAGTGTTCCATAAATGATAGATCTTAGACTATTACGGTAGTTAGTATAAAATTTTATTTGTTATGTTTCAGCCACACTCTGGTAATCTTCCAAGTTGCGAATAAAATTTTGCTAACTATATACTGTGATAGTCCTGGCTCTATTGTTCATTGAATATGTGAATATTACTCTCTCCCATTATGTATATATACTTATCCTCGTTTCCAGCTTTGCATGCAACAAAAGGTGGAGAATAACCTGTGTGTGACAAAGACTTTGGGAGGAACAGCATTCCAAGACTCTCGTCTAGCTTTATTGCATGCTTGCAAACGAAAGCTTTAGTGTAGTGGATATCTAATAAGAGTGTCTTTAATGTGTTTTGACTTGCCAGATGTTTTGAGGGCAGATGCTACAAGGGTGATGGCATACCTTCATCAGACATCAGCACAGCTGGCATGTAGCCTCTCTGGCTATGTGCCAAACTCAGCCCAAGTGAGATGGTTCCAAGAAAATGGAAGTGAAATACAAAACAGCAACAAGTACTCAATCAGTATGCACAGTCAACATGGCAATGAAAAGATTGGGGGCGTGGCTCCTCAGATCAACATCCTCACTGTTTATAACACTCTCCTGGTGGACTCGGGTAACTACACATGTGCACTGCTCAATTCCACAGCAGCAATCAACCTAATAGTGCTGGCACCAACACCCGGTATGTATGTATGTATGTATGTATGTATGCATGTATATATGTATGTATGTATGTATGTATGTATGTATGTGTGTATGTATGTATGTATGTATGTATGTGTGTATGTATGCATGTATGTATGTATGTATTTTATGGGTATGGTATTGTATGTATGTATTTAATGGGTATGGTATTGTATGTATGTATGTGACTATAACTAATACACTCATAAAGTATCATACATTCAGCACAAAAATATGCAGGTGGCCACTAGTGCTCAAAAGTTTGGTAGCCAGGCACATTGCTATTTACTTTTTGTGTCCCTCTTTAGATTGAGTATAAACAAAGTTTAAGCTCTGCCAAGCCAACTGATGATTTAATAAAACTACATCTCCCAAACACAGGTTACATCATTGCAATCACTGTTTGCATGGCAGTGCTGGTTGTCATAGCAACCATAGCAGTAGCTGTCTACTATTGTAAACATAAGCACCAGTCCAAGCAGCCACAGCTGAGTACCACAGCCACAGTCTCCACCACACCCCCTCCAGGTGAGTGAGTACATGTATAATACAAAATCAATGACTGAATCTTATAAGTGTGGACTATATCATCATAATTTGTGCATTATGTGTCTAGTGCCTGCAGAGGACAATATTGCACCAGAGAAGTCCCCACAGCCTCCCTTCACACTAGATGAGAAGCCACTTCCTGAAGAAGTGCCCGCACCAAATGCAACATGTACTGATATTGATATAGGTGTGCAGTTATGCACTGCACAGCAAGCCTCACCTCTTGAGAATGATGCCAAGACAGAGTCATCGCTATGTAATGGCAATGCTGAGCATCATGATCCTACTAGCAACAGCACTGGAGATGATTCTACTGACAAAGATGTGTGCAAGTTAGAGATTACAAGCTCAGTTTAGAGACACATAGCTAGCAACCCACAGCTCACTCTCTCACATTCTATAATCTGTTCAGTTCTTTTTTTGATGTGCTAGTAATAAGATCAGACTAATTCAATTTTGTGCAATTGATGCAGAACCGCAGGAATGAAAGACCAACATCTAAGTTGAAGGAGCATTCCTGGGTAAAAACTCACCAAACCGGCAAACGTGCTCCTGTACATGTTATAGGCCCACTCCCCTTTCTGAATCTGGGAACCGGAACGAGACTAAACTGTGCGCTAGATTATCACGTGCTAGAGCATGAACGAGCCCCTCCCCTTACATAGTATAGAGCCAGCGATGTCTATCTCCTTGCCCCTGGTTTTAGTTGTCCTCCTTTTTTCAGTTTATTCGGAAGGTAAGCAAACTTGTTTTTACTGTGGGTAGCTACTAGCATAGGCTGATTTCATTTCCTGGTGATGTTTGTGGCCCGCCCGTGCAGGTGCTCTTGTCCAGCCAATTCAATACATTTATCCAACTGCTGGACTACAGTCAGTGAATGGGTCAGACTCCAATGGAGGTTGCACAAATTCAAGTACAACTTCTTCTACTGGAGTAAGCTTATGTCGCTCAGGCAACAGTTCTCTTGTGGATGGTATTGTTCCTACACTACCCTCCTCTCTGGTTGGAGTAAATGACTGGGCAGCTGGACTCTTCACTGTTAACAGGAATGGAGGAACATCCATTGAAATAGGCTTTCAATTTGGTAGGCCTGTTGAGCTCACTCAGATTGAGTTGGACCTGTTCAACTGTCCAGAGTGGAGCATTGCAGCTCCTAATATCACTGTGTACAGCTGGAATATATTCCCTGCCACATTGCCCACTCCTCGTAGATTTGCAACTCGCCTAGGTAGTGTGACTACTCTGGATAACACATCATGTGACTCCATCACTACAGTGCTTGTTCCTTTCCAACAAACAGTAAACTTAATGATTTATTACCTTGAGTTTACATTTGATGAAGCACCTAGTGTTCTGTGGGTCCATCTTGCTGAGGTCAGGTTCTTCAATTCAACTCCTCCCACACCCACCACCAACACAATCAGTACAGATACAGGTATGATTGTACTACTGTGACTATTAACATAACTTTTATCCACATGTAAAGACACAGCCATGATTTGAAGCTCACAGTGCTTACACAACTTGGTATTCATTGCAATTCATATCATACTTTCATTTCTACAGATACCACCTCTTCTACAAGGCACAGTTCTGACACAACCACACCTCCAAACACACCACCACTGACCAACAAAATGAGTACAGATACAGGTAACTAAAATTTGGTATTACATAAAGTAATTGAATACATCAGGCAGCTATAAGAAAAGAGTTGTCATTTTGACTAGCTGTGTGTCATCTGAGTGATCAGTGAACATGTTACATGCATGGACAGTTAATTAGTTCTGTTGAGAATACACTACTCAATTTATCTTTCCATTTACTTACTCATCTGTATCTGAAAATAGACACGTCTACTAGCCAGTCAAAAGTGTTGAAATAAGTGTGCTCATCTGCATCACAAATACCAGATTACTCAAATTGCTTGTGATGCACATGAGGTAGCCTTGTTCCCAGGTCCCGCCCAACAATCAGTTGCTTACAGTACGTATTTTTTGTTTGAAAGTCTGGGAATGAGGTTACATGAGGCTTGGATATAAAGGTGATTGCGGGAATGTGTGTTTGAATTGTTACATCTGTTTCTGAAAATAATTGTCCGTGTGTGCAATATGTTCATGCTCACCTCAAATCCAGATAGCAAATGGCTTGTTGCATGAAATTTGACAATTTTCTTATTGCAATTAACAAATGACTGGTCAAAATAACAATTTCCCATTACATTGGTATAGCTGTGACTTATGCAATGCCAGTCATATTATTAGAGGGTCATATACACATTAGTCGGTGTAGTCATGCAGTTAGAATACATGCAGTAAAGGTACCCATCACCATTATATACAGGGACTCAACACCAGCTCTTTGACAATGAAAGTGAATGCTAATACATTCCCTATATAGACAGTTGTGTAATTACCTCTTGAACGTATGGGTGGGAGGCAGATAGATTCTATATAGGAAATGGACAAGTGTGTAATTATCTCTTGAGGACATTTTCTATTGAACACAAGGTATCATCTAAGCACCTCACACAGTGCATTCTAGGTGACATTGTCAGAAAATGAGTACCAAAGGAAGCCAGTTGCAAATGGATGCTCTGTGACTATATTTGTAACAAACCCCAGACAAGTGATGTAACAAAAACCAGACGAAGTTTGAGACAAGTGATGTCATATGTGATCATGATTACCCTGTTAATTGCTAACATGGTGCATTCCAGTGCTCTAAGAGTGATTTTTGGGCACAAAAGCTTTTAGCCTGAGTTCACTTGGGTTCAGGTGTCTTACCACAATATTGCGCTTCTTTAGCCATCTAGGTAGCTTCAATAGACAAAATTCATGAACCTGTCATAATCTTGACTGTAAAAAGTGATCTGTGTCTCTTATTTGCAGGGTTTTTCGGAATGTTGACTAACACATAGCACAAGTGGCCATTAAGACATTGGTGTCTCTTTCTTCCCAGGTGCAGGTGATGTCTGGTTCTCACTCAGAAATACAACATACCAGAACAACAGTAACGTGATCCTGGAGAACATTGGTGAAGATGATGATGCCCTGCTCTGCATAACTAACCAAACTGCTTGTTGCCATCCTCTTTATACTGGTGAAATGAGGTCTCCATTATAGATCTAGAGTTCCCAGTTCAGGTAACAACTGGGATTTCCACAGAACCAGAGGTCGTATGGTGGTACAAATGCACCGCAGAAGAGGTGGAGAGGAAGGGATCTACCACTGTGAGATACCTGATGCAATGAATGTTACCCAGACCATATACATTGGAGTGTACTCAGCAAGCACTGGTGAGTGGTACATGTACACTTCAAAATCTGCACTGGGTCTAGTATGTAAGAGTGAGTCTAGCAGAGTTAAATGTTCTTGGGTCTCAGGCTTGTCCCATGCATGATGCCTTGCATATAGAGAAAGTGCACCGTTCAGCTTGGTAGTGTAAGAGGTGTGCTCAGGCTTGCCTCAGTGATCCGAGGGAGTACCAGTCTCACAAGGACTTGTATTTTTCTGCTTTTTGAGAAGAAAATTAGGAAGAAAATAGACTCTCATAGTTGCATGGTGTACACACGTGGATCTGCACTGATGCCACTTTTTATTACTGACACTGAGTTTCACTTAAATCGAGTACTTACATGATGATTACATTAGCACATTGTGTACAGGAGATATGCACCCATCCATTTGTTATTGTATTGGGAGAGGCAAAAGATTGTCCTTTTAACACATTCTCTATAAGGACAGGTGGTGCAACTCTTAAGCACAATATTGTCGTTATCGAAAACATACATTAATCGGCTGTGGCTCCAACTGATGATGAGTAGGTTATGAACTGTCTACAGTGTGCAATAGAAAGCCATGCAGTTGTCAATCAGTATACATTATACATGCTCCCTAGTGTCCTCTATTGAACTCACACTGGACTGACTTAATATGTGTTTTGGTGCCTGCATGTCTAGACAATACATTCCACCTTTGAAGGAAACATTGAAACATTGAAAATCAGAACAGTAAAGAGGTACATACCTTGTTGTTCACTTTACACTTAAACATTACGACATTCTGTGGTATTCTTCCTTCCCAGGTGCAGGCGATGTCTGGTTCTCACTCAGAAATACAACATACCAGAACAACAGTAATGTGATCCTGGAGGACATTGGTGAATATGGTGATGCCCTGCTCTGCATAACTAACCTAACCGCTTGTTGCCGACATCCTTATACTGGTGACATGGGGTCTGTAGGGAACTGGTTCTTCCCCAATGGAACTCGAGTTCCCAGTTCAGGTAACCAGTTGGATATCTACAGAGACAGAGGTCAGATGGTGGTACTTTTGCAGCGCAGAAGAGGTGGAGCGGAAGGGATCTACCGCTGTGAGATACCTGATACTTTTGGTTTTACCCCGACCATATACATTGGAGTGTACTCAGCAAGCACTGGTGAGTGGTGCATGTACTGCACTCCTGTGATAAAGTAAATTGCATGGTTACTAGCTACATGTACCACTATTGTGACTGGTAGGTTTCTATCCTACATGGCAGATAACTCCAACTACCATACTGGTTTCTATATGTACACTACAGGTTTAGTTTAGTCACCAAGCTGGGTCTGATAGTCCACTGTTTTACGATATTAGCTATGAATGATGGGTTCTGGTAGACCATGTACATTGAAGTACACATAGCAGGTGGTATTTATGACATGCCATTCTATATCTTGCATAGGCAGTGAGTTTAAGCACAGTAGAATATCAGCCTCATACCCAGCCTCCCGCCCAGCTTTTTCTTGTTTTGGTTTGTGTGTGTGGCGAGCCTGAGAATGAGGTTGGTAGAACATAGTTAGTTTTGTGATGATATAATCAGTTACTCAGCTACTACGAAAATTAGTGTGTTTAGGTGCATCTGTTGTCTTCTGAACATGGTGGTTAAAGTTTGCTAGTTTTTATCTTCAACTAAAAATATGTTGTAGACACAAGGTAAAGAAGACCAGTGTTTAGCTAAGTCTTCTCGGTAAAAGATTGAGCAAAATCTCTCCAGGGAGATGTTACTTCCAAGTCACATAAGCTGGTGGGTGGAGTTTTTTTGCCAACAGTCGGGCATAAATTTTCTGCAACATCACACTGCCAAGTATTAGACCACCTCCCTGGGAGAGATATATCTATTCACAATGTTCTTGTAATTGAAAAGATCATTTGTGCAGAGCTTGCAAATCCTTTTGCTATACAGCGTGCAGGCTGGGACTGAAACTCTCTGATGTAGTCTAGATAGAAATGGATACTGTTGGTAGATAATTTGAGGCCATTGCTATAAACTATTGACGTTTCAGTATAACCTATTCTTATGCAGTGATTCAGCCAACTAGCAGCATACTTCCATCGTTAACAGTGACCAGCACTCTCCTGCAGACTGTGGAACCAACTTCAACACCTAGCATGACACCTGGTGAAGGGAGCCACCAAGACTGCAATACAAACAATTTAACTGGCACTACTGCAGCAATGGCAGTAAGTACCACCAGCACTCTCCTGCAGACTGTAGAACCGACTTCAACACCTAGCATAACACCTGATGAAGGGAGCAAACAAAACTGCAATACAAACATTTTAGCTGGCACTACGGCAGCAATGGCAGTGCTTAACATTATCTTAATAGCAGTAATCATTGTGCTTGTTGTAGCTCTGATGCGACGTGGGAAGAGGCAGGTCCAAGGCAGTGCTGTCTACTATGATGTCCAAAAGAGCTCGAGGGTGGAGATGAAGGACAATAAAGCATATGGACACAATACAATGAGGGTTGCAGAGACTGTACCTAGTTGTGAAGCTGAGTATGAAGAGGTTGATCGTGTGCAAGTGTCTGGTGGCAACCAGCGTGGTGGCATTGAGATGAAGAAGAATGAAGCGTATGCTCAACCTAGGGGTGACAACACCCACTGACTGTTGAACCAAGTACCTAAAGTTATGTATTGGGCATAAACTTGTTCATTTTGCAGTACAACAAACTGCAAGCTATGTGGCATACTTTTAGCTATTACGAGCCCGGGTATGTGGCTAGCCATACTTCTCATTAGTTTTGTCGTTTCTTTTCTGAGTAACTGACTGATGCTTGCACTGTGGTTTGCAGGGTGTAGAATTAGCTTGATATATAATAGTATACAACCCTAACAAACATGCTTGCTTTGTTGTCTGAGTAGCTAGACACACAACACGTATTTAATACATGATCTTATGGAAATATTGTCAACTATGTCATAATTTTTTCGGACATTACACCCTATCTGTGCCCATTGCTGGTTATCTTATTATTAGAGATCCTCTTTTTGGGAGAGGATCTGGACACAAGGATATAGCACAGTCCAAGAAGAGAAATGTTGTTGTGACCAGAGGTTTGTTGTTTTAGTTGCAGGAATGAACAGTTGAAATGTATGGAGATCCTCATAAGGAATTTCTTGTATTCCCTAGAGCACTGTATAGCTCCCAGGGACTTGGATGTTATCGTAAACAACATTAATAACTCGCAGTAGCATCTTTGTGTCCAACATTCAACTGAAACAGCATACTTTGTTCACAACAACATTTCTTTTTTTACTGTGTGCAATATTTTGTGTATCAAATACTCCTGCATCATTAGCCATAGATCTGTGCACATAAAGTGATGCTATGAAAACATGCTAAATGCTGAGTGAGGAACTCTAATGAGTTTGCGTTAGTATTAGCTGTTTACACACTCTGGCGTTGTTTAGACAGTGCTAAAACACATCCACATAAGAATGACAAGCAGTGCTGCTGCATCTCCTTTTTGGGGTGTTTCAGTGTTGGAGTTGTTTTTTTTTCTTCATGTTTTGGGTGTGTATTTCATCATAAATGTTTGCTACATGTAGATAGGGGCTAGTTTCCATGGTTAATTACTAGGGGAGTGTTCAGTGGCAGTTCACCAGAACAAAGAAACGATGGTAAGTTCAGAAACTATAGCCTTGTCTACAACAAGGCTGGGGCTTGGTGTAATTTCTTCTATTTGCAATTATGTGACTGCTCAGAGCATCTTGCCTCATGCTGGAAATAAAGGAATTTAGATGTTATGAGGCTAAAATAGAGAAAGGCCGGCAGCCGCCGGGAGTCGAACCCAGGACACCTCTGGCTTGAGCAGCCAGTGCTCTGCCACTGAGCTACGGCAACCAGCAACCACCAACCCCCACAATCTATATGTACTCACTGCACAGTTGGTACTGAATGCCTCAGTCGCACACCAGCCACTCAGTATGTGCCGTCAGAACTCTGTTAGGGGTCGACCAGAAAATTCTCTCCATCAGGAAAGAACCCATGCTGAGTGGTTTTCTCACTCACTCACTTTTTTTCTCACTTTAAATGCTCAGAGCATCTTGCCTCATGCTAGAAATAAAGGAATTTAGATGTTATGAGGTGAAAATAGAGGAAAGTGCCTCAGTACGAAAAAATACGTAAATCCACTGTCCGATCATTGATGAAGCAACCCACTCAATTTTCGGGAACACCCCCCAGTGCCCAAGACAGCTACGGTGACGAATATCAGGCATGCAGCAGCAGGGTCTTGCAGCTTCCCAACGGTGCAGAAATCTTGCTGATAGTTGCTTCAGAAAGGGAACAGGAAGCGGCGTCCGAAAATACATTATTTTAGCCGATTATCGAATGTTCCGAATTGTTACGCTAATCGCCCCTAGCGCAAGCGGGGATTGACGCTCGAACTCCATTTTTCAGTCGCCAGATACGGTGGACTCCACCTTCCTTTCCGTGGCATAACCGAGTATCTGCGTGGCTTAGTCTCCGTGTACGAGCGTCTGATTATCGCTGGTGTCCGACTATTGATAGGTTCCTCTACTGTGTATGTGTATGTACTATTCTGGATTTTGTCTCACAGCTTTGATTTTGTACTCCAAAGCTGCGAGACAAAATCTGAAACAGAAAGCCTAGGTTTGAGGCTACTATGTAAGTGCCTCACTGAATTTCTGCTTCTTTTGCTCTATAGTGGATAGTGGATAACTTTGTTGTTTGGACTAACTAGCTGACTCATTGCCCTCAGTAGTCTCCTACCCAGGCCCCTAGTGATTGAACCACTTAGAGCCTGGGCATGAGTAAGTAAGATGCTTACATTAGCCTTAATTGCCACTCTGCATATCAGTGGGATATATTGAGAATGAAGGGGTCATGCCATGCTGGCCATCTTACGGCGTCCGACTATGACAGCCTCTTTCACAGAGTTGGAATGATATCTCTGTTGGATAAAGAAGAGGCCTGGCATGTGGATGTGATTGTAAAAAGGTTTTGTTGGGACCAGTATATAAAACATCAACTATGGCACAGGCTCCAGGTGTAAGCCCTTTCACTGTTGCACCAAACTGTTTCAGTTAAGCTACAGGTTCTGTAAACATCTTGGGATGCAGTTTTCACTCTCAAAGATTAAACAACATTAAACACAAACAGTCGTAAGTAAACACTCCAATCGATTGTGAACCACTAGGTACACAAAGGTACATCATTGTAATGCCTTTGAGTTGAGCTGAAGGAAATTGTGGTCTAATCCCACAAGCAAGGATGTCTCTGTTAGTTTCAGAGAAATACCCATGGAAAGTATGTACCTTTGTATGCAAGCACACGACACTAGGGTTTTGGGGAGCATGCCACAAGAGGGCTACTGTGGAAGGTTAGTGAGGTGAAGGGGAGAAGTTCAAAGGTAGAGCTACAATCAGCAATGGTATGTATGTTCAACCCAACCTTAAATAACCGTTAATCCTACCAACCTACTCAGCTGCATTCAGACTTTACACATGAATAGTGAACACCAAACTGGGTAGAGGGTGGCTCTGATACAGACTGCCATTGTAGGGTGTGAATGTTGGTTTTCTCTTTCTCTTAATCCAGGTATTGTATCTTTTGGGGGTTCTACTCATGACCTTTGGCCTTCAAACCTGTGTTCACTCACAAGGTATGGTGTACCAGAGTCCTAGATGGGCTCCGGTGAGAATGAGTATCTTAGTCAATACATGAATCTGGCAGTCGCATGTAATTCTGGCAGTCACATGTAATTACGTGACAATATAATTATCTTAACACTAACACTTGAGTCCCACACCATTCACTTCACTGAACTTGTTCAAAAGGTCAAACACCAGCTCTTTGACAATGAAAGTGAATGAGATCATTTTCTGCTGGTGTCACTTTCTGTTTACTAGCATTGTTGGATTGTGGAGGTGCAGTTATCCATTTTATAGAGAGTGTATTAAGCGGAGGCAAAGTTGCTCCCTAATACATTCCCTATATATAGACAGTTGTGTAATTACCTATTGAACGTATGGGTGGGAGGCAGATAAATTCTTTATAGGAAATGGACAAGTGCGTAATTATCTCTTGAGGACATTTTCTATTGAACAAGAGGTATCATCTAAGCACCTCACGGTGCATTCTAGGTGACATTGTCATAAAATGAGTACCCAAAGGAAGTCAGTTGCAAATGGATACTCTGTGGCTATATATGTAACAAACCCTAGAGGAAGTTTGAGACAAGTGATGTCATATGTGATCTTGATTACCTAGTTAAATTGCTAACATGCTGCATTCCAGTGTTCTAAGAGTGATTTTTGGGCGCAGAAGCTTTTAGCCTGAGTTCACTTGGGTTCAGGTAAAATTTTATAGTGATGTCTTACCACAAACTCAAAAGAAATATCTTCAGCTATCTAGGCAGCTTTAGCACTAGACAAAATTCATGAACCTGTAATCTTGACTGTAAAAAGTGATCTGTGTCTCATATTTGCAGGGTTTTTCGGAATGTTGATTAACACATAGCACAAGTGGCCATTAAGACATTAGTGCCTCTTTCTTCCCAGGTGCAGGTGGTGTCTGGGTCACACTCAGAAATACAACATACCAGAACAACAGTAATGTGATCCTGGAGGACATTGGTGAAGGTGATACTGCACTGCTCTGCGTAACTAACCAAACTGCTTGTTGCCATCCTCTTTATACTGGTGAAATGGATGCCTCAGGCAACTGGTTCTTTCCCAATGGAACTAGAGTTCCCAGTTCAAATAACAACTTGGATATCTACAGAACCAGAGGTCAGATGGTGGTACAAATGCACCGCAGAAGAGGTGGAGCGGAAGGGATCTACCACTGTGAGATACCTGATACTTTTGGTTTTACCCAGACCATATACATTGGAGTGTACTCAGCAAGCACGGGTGAGTGTACATGTACACTCCAAAATCTGCACTGGGTCTAGTATGTAAGAGTGAGTCTATAGCAGAGTTAAATGCTCTTGGGTCTCAGGCTTGTCCCATGATGCCTTGCATATAGAGAAAGTGCACTGTTCAGCTTGATAGTGTAAGAGGTGTGCTCAGTCTTGCCTCGCAAGGCGGTCAAAATAATTTTGGGAGTTAGTAGCCTGGGAATGAGGGGCTACCAGGGTATAGTCCCATCTGATTGGTCAACTTACATGTTTACAGAATCCGGCAACAAAGTACTTGCATGGGATCTTAGCGGTCTCCTCTGCCATCTTGTTGGCGAAAGCCTCCTTCTCCTTCTGCTTGGCCAGTGATCCGAGGGAGTACCAGTCTCATAAGGACTTGTATTTTTCTGCTTTTTGAGAAGAAAATTAGGAAGAAAATAGACTCTCATAGTTGCATGGTGTACACACGTGGATCTGCACTGATGCCACTTTTTATTACTGACACTGAGTTTCACTTAAATCGAGTACTTACATGATGATTACATTAGCACATTGTGTACAGGAGATATGCACCCATCCATTTTTTATTGTATTGGGAGGCAAAAGGTTGTCCTTTTAACACATTCTCTATAAGGACAGGTGGTGCAACTCTTAAGCACAATATTGTCGTTATCATCAAACTTGAGGTATCATCTAAGTACCTCATACAGTGTATTCTTGGTGAAAACATACATTAATCGGCTGTGGCTCCAACTGATGATGAGTAGATTATGAACTGCCTACAGTGTGCAATAGAAAGCCATGCAGTTGTCAATCAGTATACATTATACATGCTCCCTAGTGTCCTCTATTGAACTCACACTGGACTGACTTAATAAAATTATGTGTTTTGGTGCCTGTCTAGACGATACATTCCACCTTTGAAGGAAACATTGTTCAAAAGAAAATCGGAACAGTATAAAGTGGTACATACGTTGTTGTTCACTTTACACTTGCAAACATTACGACATTCTGTGGTATTCTTCCTTCCCAGGTGCACGTGATGTCGGGTTCTCACTCAGAAATACAATATACCAGAACAACAGTATCGTGATGATGGAAAACATTGGTGAAGGTGATGATGCCCTGCTCTGCATAACTAACCAAACTGCTTGTTGCCGATATCCTTATACTGCGGGGAACTGGTTCTTCCCCAATGGAAGTAGAGTTCCCAGTTCAGGTAACCAGTGGGATTTCCACAGAACCAGAGGTCAGATGGTGGTAGGTATGCACCGCAGAAGAGGTGGAGTGGAAGGGATCTACCGCTGTGAGATACCTGATACTTTTGGTTTTACCCAGACCATATACATTGGAGTGTACTCAGCAAGCACTGGTGAGTGGTGTACATGTACTCCTGTGATAAAGTTAATTGGCTACATGTACCACTATTGAGACTGGTAGCTTTCTATCCTACATGGCAGATGACTCCAACTACCATACTGGTTTCTATGTCCACTATAGGTTTAGTTTAGCTGGGTCTGATAGTCCACTGCTTTACGATATTAGCTATGAATAATGGGTTCTGGTAGACCATGTACATTGAAGTACACATAGCGGGTGGTATTTGTGACATGCCATTCTATATATCTTGCATAGGGAGTGAGTTTAAGCACAGTAGAATATTAACCTCATACCCTGCCCAGCTTTTCGTTGCTTTGGTTTGTGTGTGTGGTGAGCCTGAGAACGAGGCTGGTAGAACATAGTTAGTTTTGTGATAATGTAATCAGTTACTCTGCTACTATGAAAATTAGTGTGTTTATGTGCATCTGTTGTCTTCTGAACATGGTGGTTAAAGTTTGCTAGTTTAATCTCCAACTAAAAAATAATATGTTGTAGACACAAGGTAAAGACTAGTGTTTAGCTAAGTCTTCTCGGTAAAACATATCCAAGAATGAGCAAAATCTCTCCAGGTAGATGTTAGTTCCAAGTGCCATAAGCTGGTGGGTGGAGGTTTTTGCCAACAGTCGATTTTCTGCAACATCACACTGGCCAAGTATTAGACCACCTCCCAGGGAGAGATGTAACTATTCACAATGTAATTGAAAAGATCATTTGTGCAGAGCTCGCAAATCCTTTTGCTATACAGCATGTAGGCTGGGACTGAAACTCTCTGATGTAGTCTAGACAGAAATGGATGCTGTTGGTAGCTAATTTGAGGCCATTGCTATAAACTATCGACGTTTCAGTATAACCTATTCTTATACAGTGATTCAGCCAACTAGCAGCATACTTCCATCGTCAACAGTCACCAGCACTCTCCTGCAGACTATGGAACCAACTTCAAGACCTAGCATGACACCGAGCAAACAAGATCGCAATACAAACATTTTAGCTGACACTACTGCAGCAATGGCAGTAAGTACTACCAGCACTCTCTTGCAGACAGCAAAACTAACTAGTGTACTTTCAATGGTGACAGTAAGTACTACCAGCACTCTCCTGCAGACTGTGGAACTGACTTCAACACCTAGCATGACACCTGGTGAAGGGAGCCAACAAGACCGCAATACAAACGTTTTAGCTGGCACTACTGCAGCAATGGCAGTACTTAACATTATCTTTATAGCAGTAATCATCGTGCTTGTGGTAGCTCTGATGCAAAGCAGGAAGAGGCAGTTCCCAGGCAGTGCTGTACACTATGAAGATGTCCAAAAGAGCTCGAGGGTGGAGATGAAGGACAATAAAGCATATGGACACAGTACAATGAGGGTTGCAGAGACTGTACCTGGTTGTGAAGCTGAGTATGAAGAGGTTGATCGTGTGCAAGTGTCTGGTGGCAACCAGCGTGGTGGCATTGAGATGAAGAAGAATGAAGCATATGCTCAACCTAAGGGTGACATACACCCATTGACTGAACCATGCACCTGAAGTTAATCTGTCAACAGCAGAAGTTATTTAGTAGCTATACTCCATTTTTCAACAGCACAGTTAACAAGCTGGATTGCATACCATGCAGTGACATTACATTTCATGCATTTTGTTGCATAGCCTAGCAATAATAGTATAATACTGTGAAGGAACAGTGCTGTTCTGACTAGATGTTTGTTATGTACAAGTCATGCACAGTACAGCTAGCTACAGCCATAAGACCTTGAGGCCCGGGGTGACACTGTCATGATTTATCATTGCAGCAACATTGACAGCATGTCTGATCATGGGTAGCTATCACTCATGTGACACAAATATTCATACAGTCAAGCAATGCTAAGTATATGACACATTCAATTAACGTGAATGTTGACATTACCTAAATCAAAGACTTTAGTATAAATCGACAATGTTGATCATATCAACTAATACAGGAGGATGGTAGCTACTACTTATACTGCAGTAAGTATATATCTATCACTTTCTAAATTTAGCTATGGCTTGCAGGCTGCATCACATCAAAATGAACTAGATCATGACTGATTTCCATTCTTCATTCCAGAAAGGCAGAAAAGACCTCAATGCCTGCATGTGGTGTGCACCAGTACACCAACACTGATACATTGCAACTGGTACCATTGCAGCAGCTGTCAATGGTGCCAAGATTTCGTTTCCTGCATTCTGAAGTTTGAACTGAACCAAGCTAGTTTGTACAGCTATCAGATCGAAGGCTAAGATTATTCATTAGGGGTCACGAGACAAATTTTACCAGTGGAAGGGCTCGATCTTTTCGGCAGAGCCATGGGTGCTGCTATTAGGCGCAGGGTAAGTTTTATGTTTAGCAATCTATGGAGGTCTGAAACGCATCCCAAGATGCGCTCCCAGTGACCCAAATTATGCATAGCTAGTACGCGAGGGGTAGTCACTTATATGTCGCCTGTTGAAGCGTTTGCGACCGGGATCAAGACTTTTGATCGGCAAAAAGTGTGCTTGATCGCTTGATCGTCCCTTCTAAAGCTCTTGATCCCTTGATTTTTTACGGGTCAAAGGTCAATTTGCAGCCGCGCGTTCTTAATCCTTTGATTTTCACAGTTCAGAGGTCACCTTGATCCCTTGATCGGCTCTCAAAATGGGCTTTGATCGCTTGATTCTATTTTGATCCCAGTCACAAACGCTTCTACACGGGACATATAAGTGACTACCCCTTGTAATAGAGCGGCTGCAAGGGGTGTGGCCTAAAATTATTCCTGTTGCTATGGAGATGCCAATTTTTTAATGTCAATTTTAGTAGCCTAAATTACCCAAATCTGAAAGATGAAAGTCTTGGGTCTTATGGTTGATTTGATAAAAATGTCCAAAGTTTGGTCCTTAAGTATGGAGTTCTAAGTTGCCATGCGCCATAGAACTCCATACATAAGGACCAAACTTTGGACATTTTTATAAAATCAATGGTAAGTCTCAAAATGTCCATACTGCAGATTTGGGTTACTTGGGCTTCCAAGATTACCTTTAAAAATTCGCAGCTCTGTAGCATCAAAATTAAGGGAAGCCATGCCCCCTGTGACGTCACATGCAGCCGCTCTATAGTTGGCATCACGCCATTTCACATAACGGTGAAGGGATATTTGCGGCTTGAGAATGAGAATGAGAAAGTTTAATGAGCCATTCAGCCATAGGCTGCTCTTACATGGCGCATATAACTTGTGTCTCTACAGTGCACTAGTGTACCAACAGCTGATGTTATTGGTGTAAAATTGTTTTCAGTGATCAGAGATACAAAGAGAGGATCTTAGTCCTCGCATATATTTAGGATAGTCCAGCAAGTGCGTCCACTGAGAAAATTAAAGGCCGTATTGCATGAGTATCATAGCCATTAGAAACCATACATCACAAAGTTACTACATATGTAATGTACTATGTATGTGTATGTACTATTCTGGATTTTGTCTCGCAGCTTTGATTTTGTACTCCAAAGCTGCAAGACAAAATCTGAAACAGAAAGCCTAGGTTTGAGGCTACTATGTAAGTGCCTCACTGAATTTCTGCTTCTTTTGCTCTATAGTGGATAGTGGATAACTTTGTTGTTTGGACTAACTAGCTGACTCATTGCCCTCAGTGTGTGTTATCCCTCCGTCCCTCCCTCCCTCCTCTAGTTTTCACTCTATTTTCTGTCCACTTTTGTCCACATGTATGCTCATTAACATGCCACACTGCTAAAAAAATGTTGTTAGCTATGAAGTAGAGATAAATGGTTTCTGCTGGGAAGAATTATTTACCAAAGAGCAAAAACTTGTATCAGTAAGTAGTCTCCTACCCAGGCCCCTAGTGATTGAACCACTTAGAGCCTGGGCATGAGGAAGTAAGATGCTTACATTAGCCTTAATTGCCACTCTGCATATCAGTGGGATATATTGAGAATGAAGGGTCATGCCATGGTTGGGTGGCCATCTTACAGCATCCGACTGTGACAACCTCTTTCACAGAGTTGGAATGATATCTCTGTTGGATAAGGAAGAGGCCTGGCATGTGGATGTGATTGTAAAAAGTCTTAGTTTTTGTTGGGACCAGTATATAAAACATCAACTATGGCACAGGCTCCAGGTGTAAGCCCTTTCACTATTGCACTAAACTGTTTCAGTTAAGCTACAGGTTCTGTAAACATCTTGGGTAAACAACATTAAACACAAACAGTTGTAAGTAAACACTCCAATCGATTGTGAACCACTAGGTACACAAAGGTACATCATTGTAATGCCTTTGAGTTGAGCTGAAGGAAATTGTGGTCTAATCCCACAAGCAAGGATGTCTCTGTTAGTTTCCGAGAAATACCCATGGAAAGTATGTACCTTTGTATGCAAGCACACGACACTAGGGTTTCGGGGGGCATGCCACAAGAAGGCTACTGTCGAAGGTTAGTGAGGTGAAGGGGGGAAGTTTAAAGGTAGAGCTACAATCAGCAATGGTATGTATGTTCAACCCAACCTTAAATAACCGTTAATCCTACCAACCTACTCAGCTGCATTCAGATTTTACACATGAATAGTGAACACCAAACTGGGTAGAGGGTGGCTCTGATACAGACTGTCATCGTAGGGTGTGAATGTTGGTTTTCTCTTTCTCTTGATGCAGGTATTGTACCTTTTGGGGGTTCTAGTCATGACCTTTGGCCTCCTAACCTGTGTTCACTCACAAGGTATGGTGTACCAGAGTCCTATATCTTCCTTTATGCCCTCCGGTGAGAATGAGTATCTTAGTCAATAGATGAATCTGGCAGTCACATGCAATCCTGGCTAGAACTAAAATTACCAGCCAGTCTTATGTGCATTCTTGGGCAAATGTTGCTCCCTAATACATTCTTTATATAGACAGTTGTGTAATTACCTCTTGAATGTATTGGGTGGGAAGCATATAAATTCTTTATAGGAAATGGACAAGTGCGTAACTTTTGAGCACAATTTCTTGTACTATTGTCATCAAACGCAAGGTATCATCTAAGCACCTCACACAGTGCATTCTAGGTGACATTGTCAGAAAATAACTACCAAAGGAAGCCAGTTGCAAAAGGATGCTCTGTGACTATATTTGTAACAAACCCCAGACAAGTGATGTTGTATGTGATCTTGATTACCTAGTTAATTGCTAACCTGCTGCATTCCAGTGTTCTAAGAGTGATTCTTGGGCGCAGAAGCTTTTAGCCTGAGTTCACTTGGGTTCAGGTTCAGGGAAATTTATAGTGATGTCTTGCTACAACTGAAAAGTATTTGTTCAGCCATATAGCTTCAGCACTAGACAAAATCCATGAACCTGTCAATAGTCTTGACTGTAAAGTAGTGATCTGTGTCTCATTTTCGGAATGTTCATTAACACATAGCACAAGTGGCCTTGTCCTACCTCCTCTGATCAAAACCACACTGAAAGCAGTGGTATTTACATGAGCATTGTGACATTAGTGCCTCTTTCTTCCCAGGTGCAGGTGGTGTCTGGTTCTCACTCAGAGGTACAATATACCAGAACAACAGTGCCGTGATTCTGGAGGACATTGGTGAAGGTGATGATGCCCTGTTCTGCATAACTAACCAAACTGCTTGTTGTCGACCTCCTTATACTGATGTAAATGGGTCTGCTGTAGGGAGCTGGTTCTTCCCCAATGAAACTAGAGTTCCCAGTTCGAGTGAAGAGGATTTCTACAGAGACGGAGGTCAGATGGTGGTACGTTTGAACCGCAAAAGAGGTGGAGTGGAAGGGATCTACCGCTGTGAGATACCTGATGCAATGAATCTTACCCAGACCCTATACATCGGAGTGTACTCAATAAGCACTGGTGAGTGATATATGTAACAGATCTTGATCCATCCCCATTCAGTTCGCTAGTGTGAGGTGTGCACTTAGGCTTGCCCCAATGATTTGAGGGAGGTGTTTTGCAATAAACTGTACATACCAGAGTTCTTCTTTGTGAGTAGCAAACTAGAAAGAAAATACAGTAGGAAGTCACTTATCCAAACTTCAGTTTTCCTAATCTTCACTTTTCTGGACCCCTAAAATAATGATATTCATAGATATTTTGTTATGCGGAAGCACTCTGCAAGTAGTAGTATTTTTTGCTTATCTGAACATTTCAGTTATCCGAACACCTCTTGGTCCCAGCATGTTAGGATAAGTGGCTTCCTACTGTACGCTCTCATTGTTGCATTGTGTATGTACTGGTATGCACATAAACATGGTTGATGGAGGGGTGTTTAAGTTAACCCTTTAAACCCTATAGTACACTTTTGATAATGTCGTACTGTGCACTGCGCAGAAACGATAGTCTCTGCACGCTGGTGCGCAGGTTCTGCATTAGCAGAAAGGGTGGGACAGGGGGAGGTGGGTGGGGTCACCCGCAGGGTGCTGTGCACATGGCAGCTGCTAGGCTTGGCTGTAAAAGGACCGTGGTTGGCACCGGGTGGGCCAATTCTCGGCCTGGCTGCATGAGCAGGCTTAGAAAATGCTACTCTCACCCTTCAGGGGGTTCATTTCTGGCAGGGAAGGCTTCTTGGGCTCTAAGCGGGTGTTTGCCAATCGAGAGTGCTGACCATTGCATGCTCGTTAATGAGTGGGCGTGGTTAAGGTCACGAGTCTGTTTGCTAAGGCTGGAAGTGGAGTTGGGCTCAGTTTTGGAGACAGAGCTTGGACAGAAAAGGAGATATGGTGCATTAAAGGCATGTTTAGGCTAAAACTAATCTCAAGTGGAGAAAATTCAGTGTGTTAATGAAGGTTAGTAGGTGTACAGAGACGAATATCTTACCTCAGTTAATGCAGTACGTATAGAGGATCTTGAGGGCTGGTGGTTATCCAGTTGTTGTAAGCTCAGTACTAGTGGTAGAACACTGGTGGCTCAAGCCAGGAGCCCTGGGTTTCACTTCTACAAACTGCCTTCATTGAAGACTGAACGTAGATAGCAGCATAGATAATAGAAGCATAGCTCTATTATCTATGATAGCAGTAGCTAGCTGTCTGAAGAGCAGCAGCATTACTGGAGCCAGGGTACCATTGAGGAGATACTACTTGATGGCAGCTGACTACAATCTGGATGATTGCCCCAATGTCGATGACATTGGGTGACGAGCTGCGGTTGGTCATGCAGCCATTTTCAGTCAACAGCAATGCCGAAGATTGGCAACAGTAGGTCCGTTCGTAAGCGCAGACTAGTCAAGCAGCCCACTCTAGCTGTAGCCTTGTGGATACTATGGCTTTGCGACGGCTGCCTGTATATTTATCCCCGTGGTATGGTACCCCATGATTATAAGTACCCCACGTTATCGGTGCCTCTAAAATGCACAATTTAGAAATTAAAGTACCAGTACTTATGCTCCCGAGTTTACGGTATTATTTTCACCCGCAACGCGTAATGACATAATGAATGCAGTAGTGCTCTTGGCCCCATCCAGTGCCCCTCTACGCAGCTGTACATGTAGCTAGCTTGGTGCTAGCACACTGCCAGTTTTATTTCTTGTCAAATTGCAAACTCATGGCTTTGTTCAAGTACCTCAAGTGAGAGATGACAACACTCCTTGATAAACGGACCTGAGATGCCACTGCCAAATTTAAATTCCGCCCATATTTTATACGGTTGGTTTGGGGCCAAACCGCCAAATTTAAAGACCGCCAATATTTCCGGCTATACGGTATATGCACATATTGGAAGAGGCATGCAAATGTTACCTACTTAATACATTATGAACAGGCATTGTAACTTTGAGCACAATGTTGTTAAGCTGTTTTCATCAAACATGAGGTAACATAGGTGTAAATCCAAATTATCAGAATGAAAATCAGGGCACTCTCAAGTAAATTTAGCAGAAATTATCTGTCAATAGGCTATGGCTCTAATTGATGATGGGTAAGTTATATATAATATATAAACTGTCTACATTGTACAATAGAAAGCCAAGGTGTACATCATCAATACACTATCAGAGCACTCCCCTATCAAACCCACACTGGACTGACTTATGTGTTTTGGTACCTGTCCAGACAATGTGGGTATTCCACCTTTCAAGGAAACATTGTTTAAAAGAAAATCAGGATAGTAATATTAGCGATGTGCTACCTTGTGGAATTGTCATTCACAAGACTCCAAATGTGCAGGGACTGTCTGTTCTGTGTCATTAAGCTTTACACTTGTACTGCATAAACATTGTACTGGGGGTGGATCCAGAGATTGAAGAAGATGGGAGGCATAGAGTAGAGATTTGTGCATGTGTATACAGTGTGCAGTTGGCTGTGTGCGTAACGCACAGCACTCAAGGCCGTATGGAGGCATGTGCCCCCCCTCCCTCCCCCAGGAAAATTTAGACCTTACGAGAGTACTTCTGAGGCTACCAGAGACCACCATAACCACACAATTTATAGCCTCTGTAGTCTAACTCAGGTGGTTTGTCGTATGATGGCTGGGGTTATTATTGGCTGGCTCAGAACTACTAACTAGTCTCCTGCTTAGCAAATAATATATACTGCCGTGTTTCGCACTAAGAACCAGATTCATGTTTCAATGTAGTGCTGCTATCCTAAATGAAATAGAAGTCAGTCCTGTCAGAGAGTGTACCATTGACAGCCGAGAACACAAGTGATAGCCCTTACACTTATTCTGGCTTTGCCAGCCTATCGCTTCACCTGGAAACAGAGGCCAATAATGTAATCTCTCTCTGTAGATATTACTACGTTGCGTATCACTTTTCATGGCCATTAAGCTAGCTATGAGGTATTCAGCATGCGTTTAGTGGGCGTGTTCCCAGAACCCCCCCTCCTTCCTGAATCTGAGGCACTGCTACAGCACCATCTCTTTGAAGCTACCTCAGAACTGTCTCCTGGAAGTTGTGGTTATGTCTGCATAAACATCTGCATTGCATCAATGTACGCTAAGAGCATAAACTGCTGCAATTTGCGCTAGCTCAGACCAGAAGAATCTGCCCCAGATAACATTGGTATCTCTTCCTTCCCAGGTGCAGGTGATGTCTGGTTCTCACTCAATGGTACAACATACCAGAACAACAGTATCGTGACCCTGGAGAACATTGGTGAAGATGATGATGCCCTGCTCTGCATAACTAACCAAACTGCTTGTTGCCGATATCCTTATACTGCGGGGAACTGGTTCTTCCCCAATGGAACTAGAGTTCCCAGTTCAGGTGGACAGTGGGATTTCCACAGAATCAGAGATCAGATGGCCATACGTTTGCACCGCAGAAGAGGTGGAGAGGAAGGGATCTACCGCTGTGAGATACCTGATACTTTTGGTTTTACCCAGACCCTATACATTGGAGTGTACTCAGCAAGCACTGGTGAGTGGTACATGTACACTTCCTGTTCTGTCAGAGTGGTAGTGGCTTGAAAGGGTGCTGGATACCCTCAAAACCGGTACCCAGTAATTTTGCAAGCAAACTATGACCAACTGGAAAATATTAAACATTATATTAAACATGTATATTACAAGCCTAACTGCACCCCAAGATGCTCATAGGAGGTTAGTGCTGCAGGTTTATCTTGGCTCAAGCATTTTAGAGTTCAGTGCTACATAGGTAAAAGCTTTGTTAGTAGGCTTACTACTTAGCTACAAAGCTTAACTAAAGTATTGTACTGCAAATTTACCTGAGGTAGAAGGCCTTAAAGTTTAAGAGTCTTAAAAAAAAGCTTACGTACTCTCAAGGGAGGATTCAGACATCAGTTTATCAATCATGAATAGTAAGGAGGATGCCAAAATGTATTCATATGTAACCCAAGTGTTTGTGATTGTTTGCTCATGTGAGGCTTGCACTCAGGCTTGCCCCAGTGATCTGAGGGAGATGCATATATACTGTACCAGTCTCATGAGGACTTGCATTCTTCTGTTGTTAGTGAGTAGCAAATTAGAAAGAAAATACAGTAGGAAGTCACTTGTTATCCGAATCTTCACTCATCCGAACCCCTAAAATAGTGATAGTCATAGATATTTTGTTGTGCATTAAATGGAAAGCACTCTGCTTTGCATACAAATAGTATTATTTTTTTACTTATCAGTTATCTGAACACCTCTTGGTCCCAGCATGTTAGGATAAGTGGCTTCCTACTGTACGCTCTCATTGTTGCATTGTGTATGTACTGGTATGCACATAAACATGGTTGATGGAGGGGTGTTTAAGTTAACCCTTTAAACCCTATAGTACACTTTTGATAATGTCGTACTGTGCACTGCGCAGAAACGATAGTCTCTGCGCGCTGGTGCGCAGGTTCTGCATTAGCAGAAAGGGTGGGACAGGGGGAGGTGGGTGGGGTCACCCGCAGGGTGCTGTGCACATGGCAGCTGCTAGGCTTGGCTGTAAAAGGACCGTGGTTGGCACCGGGTGGGCCAATTCTCGGCCTGGCTGCATGAGCAGGCTTAGAAAATGCTACTCTCACCCTTTAGGGGGTTCATTTCTGGCAGGGAAGGCTTCTTGGGCTCTAAGTGGGTGTTTGCCAATCGAGAGTGCTGACCATTGCATGCTCGTTAATGAGTGGGCGTGGTTAAGGTCACGAGTCTGTTTGCTAAGGCTGGAAGTGGAGTTGGGCTCAGTTTTGGAGACAGAGCTTGGACAGAAAAGGAGATATGGTGCATTAAAGGCATGTTTAGGCTAAAACTAATCTCAAGTGAAAAAAATTCAGTGTTGAAGGTTAGCAGGTATACAGAGACGAATATCTTACCTCAGTTAATGCAGTACATATAGAGGATCTTGAGGGCTGGTGGTTATCCAGTTGTTGTAAGCTCAGTACTAGTGGTAGAACACTGTGGCTCAAGCCAGGAGCCCTGGGTTTCACTTCTATAAACTGCCTGCTTTTCATACTCTTTGTCTTCATTTTAACTGAGGCAAGAACTTTCAAACATTCACACTGGACTGTGTGATATGTTTTGGTGCCTGTCCAGACAATGTGGGCATTCCGCTATTGAAAGAAATCTGCTTTGAACTATGCACACTATAGATAATAATGTAGTACAGTAGGAAGTCACTTATTCTAAATTCATGGTAAGTTTGTAAGCCAACATATGTCGTGATGGAATGCTGATGTATACTTACATAGACAGGTACCAGAATTGTGTGGGTGCTTATAGCTAGTTATAATTACCTTCCAATGTGGTTTTGTGTGCTACTTTTGAGAGTGCATTTTTGGAGTGCTTATCCGAACCCCAAATGACAATATTCATAGATAATTTGCTGTACAATGGAAAGTAATCCGCTTTGCATTCAAATTGAACATTCCATTCAAATTCATACCCTCTGAGGGTATGAATTGACGACAATGTGGAGTAGAAAGTCACTGATCCCAACGTGTTCAGATAAGTGACTTTCTACTCCACATTGTCGTCAACATTTGAATGGAATTGTTTATCTTTCTCTTTTGTTCGTACGACTCTAAATATGGATGAACTGTCTGCTCTGTGACAGGCTTTACACTTGTACATTCCACATAAACACCATGACATTGGTATCTCTTCCTTCACAGCTGCAGTACTCAGAGGTACACCATATCAGAACAACAGTATCGTGATCCTGGAGAACATTGGTGAAGGTGATGATGCCCTGGTGTGCATAACTTTCCAAACTGCTTGTTGCCGACCTCCTTATACTAGTGAAATGATGCCTAGCTTAGGGAACTGGTTCTTCCCAAATGGAACTAGAGTTCCCAGTTCAGGTAGACAGTGGGATTTCCACAGAACCAGAGGTCAGATGGTCATAAGTTTGCACCGCAGAAGAGGTGGAGTGGAAGGGATCTACCACTGTGAGATACCTGATGCAATGAATGTTATCCAGACCATATACATTGGAGTGTACTCAGCAAGCACTGGTGAGTGGTAGTCTACATGTAACTGCTGTTCTTTTCCAAAATCTGCACTAAGTCTAGCATAAGAGTGAGTTGAAGGACAGCTGGCAACTCAACTATATAATATACTGTAAGTTCTGGTTATCATGTTTGATTTAACTGCTGATGACGAGTGTACTTGTCATGCAAGTTTGGCTGCATGTTATCAGTTGGCGCAATCCGTTTTGAAGATAGGTTTTGTGCTAGCAAAAAGGGTGGGATAGGGGGAAGTGAGAGGGCTTAGGTGCAAAGTGCCATGCACATGATGGCTATCTTGGTCGGTGGGGCATTTCCAGAGATGCCAACCTTTGAGTAAAAATTTTTCGTGAGGTACAGGAATGCTGATACGGCTAGAGTGTGTGCTTATGAATGCTTATGAAGGAGGGTCTGGGGGCATGCACCCCCAGAAAATTATTGCACTGAAGTCAATTCTGAGGCCATGTTTTGACCGAAATATCACTATACAATTCTATAGAAGCAAAGAAGGTTTAATTGACAAATTTCCAGTGGTCAGGAACTGTTGTCATTGCATCTTGATAAATGATCTGACTTACGATCATGTTTCCAGCTTAGTTTTCAAAGCCAGGACCTGAGTTGTGGGAGTGTGTCCGACTTTAACTGTATTTCTGTTTGAGTTAAGTGCATGTTTCAATGAGACTGTGAGATGTACATCAATTTTGTGAGACTCACGGAAAATCCATGAGGGTTGACATGTCTATCATTTCTCTCCTTTTTAGCTCAAATTGGTAGAGGGGCTCCATTTTGTAGGGGCTCCGTTTCACGCACTGTAGGCAGTTTTCAGTCAAGAGAAGAGAAGCATTCACTGTTTGGAGAGTCCTGACCATTGAAAGCTCGCTGATGAGTGGGTGTGGTCAAGGTTGTGAGCTTCAAGAGAATTGATGAAACTTTGGCTCAAGTATTTCAGTGCTAGCTCCCAGCAAAAGTGTAAATACAATTAAACAAGCTATTCATAGCTTCAAATAACTTCTAGACAATGAAACTCAGTGGATAATGGGTTTTAACATTACCAAATAGTTATATGATGTTGCTAATATCTCTTCTCTCCAGTGGTGTTGCCTAGGTAACTAGTTATATATCCCTCCATGGGGGAGGAGGGGTCATTTTACGCAGTGGTGATGGGCTATATATGTAAAATAGACCACCTCCCAGGGAGAGATATACCTATTCACAATGTTCTTACATGTAATTGACATTTGTGCACAGCATGCAAATTTTTTTGCTATACAGCATGTAGGCCGGAGCTGAAACTCTCTGATGTAGTCTAGACAGAAATGGATGCTGTTGGTAGCTAATTTGAGGCCATTGCTATAAACTATTGACGTTTCAGTATAACCTATTCTTATGCAGTGATTCAGCCAACTAGCAGCATACTTCCATCATTAACAGTGACCAGCACTCTCCTGCAGACTATATGGAACCAACTTTAAGACCTAGCATAACACTATTGAAAGAAATCTGCTTTGAACTATGCACACTATAGATAATAATGTAGTACAGTAGGAAGTCACTTATTCTAAATTCGTGGTAAGTTTGCAAGGCAACATATGTCGTGATGGAATGGTGATGTATACATACATAGACAGGTACCAGAATTCTGTGGGTGCTTATAGCTAGTTATAATTACCTTCCAATGTGGTTTTGTGTGCTACTTTTGAGAGTGCATTTTTGGAGTGCTTATCCGAACCCCAAATGACAATATTCATAGATAATTTGCTGTACAATGGAAAGTAATCCGCTTTGCATTCAAATTGAACATTCATTCAAATTCATACCCTCTGATCCCAATGTGTTCAGATAAGTGACTTTCTACTCCACATTGTCGTCAACATTTGAATGGAATAGTTTATCTTTCTCTTTTGTTCATACGACTCTAAATATGGATGAACTGTCTGCTCTGTGACAGGCTTTACACTTGTGAAGACCACATAAACACCATGAAATTGGTATCTCTTCCTTCTCAGCTGCACTACCTAGCATAACACCTGGTGAAGGGAGCCAACAAGACTGTGTTAATACTGACATCGTAGCTGGTACCATTGCAGCAATGGGGGTGCTTAACATTATCTTTATAGCAGTAATCATCATGCTTGTGGTAGCTCTGATGCGACGTGGGAAGAGGCAGTTCCCAGGCAGTGCTGTCTACTATGATGTCCAAAAGAGCTCGAGGGTGGAGATGACGGACAATAAAGCATATGGACACAGTGCAGTGAGGGTTGCAGAGACTGTACCTGGTTGTGAAGCAGAGTATGAAGAGGTTGATCGTGTACAAGTGTCTGGTGGCAACCAGCGTGGTGGTATTAAGATGAAGAAAAATGAGGCGTATGCTCAACCTAAGGGTGACAACACCCACTGACCGTTGAACCATACACCTGAAGTTAATAAGCTACTGTCAACAGCACACCAAACTGCAACCTATGTAGCTAGCAGAATTTTTTTAGTTCTGTCTTGTTTCAAATGCACTATTGTTCCCAAGCAACTATAAGATTCATGTACATGATGAATTGTTTTAATACTGTCTACATACACCAACGCACACAAATGAAGTATATAGAGTGGTACACACAGCTAGCTGCACACTTCTCAACACTACCTAATATGTCTAATACAAACAATACTGTATGCTATACATATTGTTCTCTAAGTCTATTAACTACTATCTACAAAAGAAGTACTACATGTGTTATAATAACATACTCGCTTAGCTATTGTTGGATAGTGATGAAAGCATTTCAAACAGTTCCTCAAACGTTGGGCGCTGGCTGGAATCATGTTCCCAGCATTTCATCATCATTGCAAACACTTCAGGAGGGCAAGCCTCTGGCCTTTCAAGCGGTGTGCGGCTTTTTCCTTTAAGGGCATCATTAATGAGCTCTTGGTCTTTCATGCTCAAGTATGGCTGCTCCTTTGCAAGGATAAATATCTCCCACATTGTAACGCCAAATGCCCATACATCTGATTTCTGTGAGAATTTGCCGTAATAGCATTCAGTGGCCATCCAACGAATTGGCAAAAGACATCGACCTTGAACAAGGTAGTAGTGTGATTCATACAGATTCCTGCTCATGCCAAAATCTGATATCTTCACCAGGTAGTTTGAGCCTACCAGGCAGTTTCGTGTTGCCAGGTCTCTGTGGACATAATTGTGTGATGCGAGGTACTTCATAGCGCTAGCAATCTGTGTGGTCATGTATAGCAAAGTGCTAATTGTAATCTGGCCTTGTGGCTCTGAATCAGTTGTGCTTAGTTCTTTGAAGTTTTGAAGGTACCGGTTGAGGTCTCCATTCTCCATGTACTCCATCATAATGAAAGGGGTGTCCTCATAGCAGACTCCGAGTATGCGAATGATGTTTCTATCATTCAATCTTGACATAAAATTTACCTCTTTCTCAAAGGCTTCTTTTGTGGTACTTGGAGCACGTGATTTGAGTGTCTTTACAGCGACTAGTGTTGACTTGCTCTTGTCATCATCTGATTCACTCATCTTCAGATCTTTTGGACTCAGACCAGCTGTCTCAGCCAGAATAACCTTGCCAAAAAGCCCTTTTCCAAGTTCATGGATCTCTTGAATGTTACAGCTGGTGACTTTCAAAGGCTTATCATTGACCTTGGAGTTGGGGGGCAGGCTGTAGATGGGAGCATAGGGATGTAACTCTTTGCTGACTGTACCTTCTGGAGTATCCACACGGAAAGTGTCGTCAGTAAAAAGTGAAGGGGATAAGGGCTCACTGTACATTGCTTCAGATACACTGCTGGAGCCAGTAGCTGTGTTACCTGCATTTTGTTTGTCTGGTTCCGTGTAAATGTCATCACTTTGCATAAGAAGTTTTGAAGCATTCAGGGCATCGTCTGTCATTTCGTAATCTGGATTTGGGAGCATGGCACTGGAAAGTGGCTTCGGCAGAGCTACAATGCCTGGAAGATTTAAACTGGAAGAAGAAGGACCACTATCATCTGTTTGTGGGTACATTGTTGAATCCTCAGGCCCAATTCTGTGTTGACTTGAAGAGAGGTTGGATCCAGACTCAGCCCCCTCTCTAAATGTATCACCTCTCTCTTCACCACCAAGCTCAAAGTATTCTAAGAGCTCCGAGGACTTACTTGATACTGGAGGGGGACTCGACTTTTGCACACATGAGTAAGAGCGATCGACTGGTGAATACAAGTGTGTAGGGTAAGGTAGATCAGCTGGATCAGCTGTTGTTACCGAGTGTTTATTTTCACGAGGTGTTGGTCTTGTGTATTCTTCTCCCCTCACCTCACTGTACAGTCCTTCATTGTGGATCTCAGAGTATGCCCCAGGAATCTCGGAGTAACCAGGGTGCTGCTCATGTGATGGGATGTCTTTCTTGTGTTTTACTTCCATGCTCTCGTAGGGGTCACTGGCAGTGAGATCCTTCGGCTCATTCCGAGTTCTCACATCTGAAAGCTCGGTCCCACGTTCCATCATTGCAATCTTCAGTTTCTGTACTTCTGACACCTGTTGCTCTTTCTTGTTCTTGGTGATGATAGAGACAATGACCACAATGCTAGTCAACACGAGGAGGGCGAGAATGACTATCACTACTGACAGAACTGCAATGACAGCAACTGGTAAGGGCTGCCCACCCATATCTGTACTAGCGTCTGTGTTGTTGAGAGTCGTCGTTCTTGGTGTGCTTGGAGGCGTGTTTAGAGGTGTCGATGGAGGTAGTGATGAAAGTGAGGTTGGAGGTGTGGAGGAATGAGATGTGATCAGTGGTGTGTTTGGAGGTGTGGTTGTGTCAGAACTGTGCCTTATAGAAGAGGTGGTATCTGTGGGAAATTAAAGTATGATGCAAGTTGTGTAAGCATTGTGAGCTTCAAATCATGGCTGTGTTTTTACATGTGGATAAAAGTTCAGTTAATAGTCACAGCAGTACAATCATACCTGTAGCTGTACTCATTGTGTTGGTGGTGGGTGTGGGAGGAGTTGAATTGAAGAACCTGACCTCAGCAAGATGGACCCACTGAACACTAGGTGCACCATCAAATGTAAACTCAAGGTAATAAAACATTAAGTTTACTGTTTGTTGGAAAGGAACAAGCACTGTAGTGATGGAGTCACATGATGTGTTATCCAGAGTAGTCACACTACCTAGGCGAGTTGCAAAACTACGAGGAGTGGGCAACATGACAGGGAATGAAATCCAGCTGTACACAGTGATAGTTGGAGCTGCGATGCCCCACTGTGGACAGTTGAACAGGTCCAACTCAACCTGAGTGAGCTTAACAGACATACCAAACTCAAAACCTATTTCAATGGATGTTCCTCTATTCCTGTTAACAGTGAAGAGTCCAGCTGCCCAGTCATTTACTCCAACCAGAGGGGAGGGTAGTGAAGGAACAAGACCATCCACAAGAGAACTGTTGCCTGAGCGACATAAGCTTACTCCAGTAGAAGAAGTTGTACTTGAATTTGTGCAACCTCCATTGGAGTCTGACCCATTCACTGACTGCAGTCCAGCAGTTGGATATGTGTGTCGAGTTGGCTGGACAAGAGCGCCTGCAGAGGCGGCAGCCACAAACAGAAAATCAATTAACTACCACAAATAAGTGTAGCTGGACATGATAAATTATAGTAAGTCCTGATGAAGAATCACATACATGCATATGTACCTCATGCATAATTTTTTACCTTGTGAAATGACCAATATGCTTAGCAGTCCAGTTAATACAGTGATCACAGCATGATATCCCTGTTATGAAAGAATGAAAGTCAGTCAGTTATGCTACAATGTGTGTAAACTATGAAGCAAGCTACGTACCTCCACTACATTAACACAATGTTATCTCCTTCAATGTCATGAGGAAACAGCACAAAGGGCTATAGAATAGTATTATAGTGCCATAACAGAAACAACATGTGCACGCAGAGGGTCCTATGCATTTTGTGCACGAGATAGCAGTCCCCATCTCCCGGTTACCCCTGCAGCACACCTGATGAGGCCTGGTAATGGCTGAAACACGTCCTGCCCAGTGGGTGACTGTGCATAACATCTAGGCCTACCTTTATTCAGGGAGATGTGGTGTTCACGTATGTAGTGATAGTACATATGTATCGCCTAAGGGCTATCATACCTTGTTCGTTCCACACTGTTGGCATAAGAATTACTGAGCAATTTACTATTACAGCTAGGACCTTGATACTCTTGAATACAGGCACTGAACCTCCCTCCCTGAAATTCGTGCGCAAACTCTGGGCACAGAATACTCTCAGTACAGTACAGCTACATGCAGATGTTGGCACAGATGGACTTCAACTACTTGTAACAGTGCGCATCCAGGTCGTTCGACCATAGTACAGATAGGGAAGTGGGTAGGCCTAGCTAGGACTAGTCTCGCGTAGCCAGACACTCGCCGAGAATCTGGTTACGCGAGACTAAGCTAGGGCTGTTGTAGGGCCACACTATATACAGAGTCAGGATGATACTCTAGCGACAGTCATTATCATACTGGGAACATCATTAATATTGACAACAAACTTACCATCTTTCACTCTGGTTTCAGGAACAGCCACGTACTGGACAAACAGCTACTGCCCAGCTTCGGTAGCTACGCGCGGAAATTCGCATCCAAGAAAGTAGGTGAGGCAGCAAATCACATGTGAATACGCTTCAGTGACTTTAGTATACACAATCGCTGTGTAAACAGCGCCTTGGTCAGTTGAATATAGGTGAGGATATGCCGGCAAACTTCAAAACAACAACAACACAAGAATGTAAACAGCTGCATGAATACAAAAATAAAGAGTAATACTTGACACTGGCTAAATGAATCTAGCTATGAGTGATACAAAATTAGACATTACTGATCATTGTGAATGGAAGAGAGCAGCTGAAAAAGTTCTTCGAATGTTGCTCTCTGGCTGGTGTCATTCACCCAGCACTTCAGCATGATTTCATACACTTCAGGTGGGCACATGTCTGGTTTTGCCAACAGAGACCGATTATTGCCCTTGATTGCATCCTGGATGACCTGTTGATCTGACATATTGCTGTATGGTCGTTCCTTTGTGAGGGTGAAAATTTCCCAGGTGGTAATGCCAAATGCCCACACATCAGACTTCTGTGAGAATTTGCCATAAAAAGATTCAGTTGGCATCCAACGAATTGGAAGGGCAGAAGGTCCCTGAATACGGTAGTAGTGTGATGCGTACAGATTCCTACTCATGCCAAAATCTGATATCTTCACCAGGTAGTTTTGGCCTACCAGGCAGTTTCGTGTTGCCAGGTCTCTGTGGACAAAGTTACGTGATGCGAGGTACTTCATAGCGCTAGCAATCTGTGTGGTTATATGAACCAAGGTGCCGATTGTAATCTCACCGATCTCATCTGAATCAGTTGTGCTCAGTTCTTTGAACTTTTGAAGATAATTGTTGAGGTCTCCATTCTCCATATACTCCATCATAATGAAAGGTGTGTCACCATAGCAGACTCCGAGTATGCGAATAACATTTCTATCATTCAATCTTGACATGAAGTTGGCCTCTTTCTCAAAGGCTTCCCTTGTGGCATTTGAAGCACCTGATTTGAGTTTCTTCACAGCAACTAGCATTGACTTGCTCTTGTCATCATCTGTTTTACTCATCTTCAGATCTTTTGGACTCAGACCAACTGTCTCAGCTAGAATAACCTTGCCAAACAGCCCAATTCCAAGTTCACGAATCTCTTGAATGTTGTTAGCAAAGACTTTTAATGGGATTTCTTCTTTCTTTGGCAGGGCTGTGGGGACAGTGTAAATAGGGCCATAAGGCTGCAAATCGTCAGCGTCACTGGGACTTCCAACTGTGTCTGTGAAGAGTGAAGGCTGGATTGGCTCACTATATACCACCTCAAAGATTCCATCATCGGTCCCAACAGTCTGTGAGCTGGCAATGTCTGGTGTAGTGTAGATGACATCAGAAGCAGTTCCTTGTGGCACATTTGTGGTACCGGGGAGATCACCATGTTTGTTCATGCTCTGGCAATTGGACTCAATTTCTTCAAACACTGGATTTGAGACGGTAAAAATTTTCGAGGGTTTTGCAGGGCAAGCATACTCACTGTCTGCTGGTACCATTTTTGATGGAATGTCACCACACTTACTGCGAAGAATGCTGTTTTGTGTTTGTGATTCCAAATACTCCACGAGTTCTTCTGACTTACTAGGCACACTGGGCGGTCCCTCTTTCTGTACTGCTGCATACAGTGGCTGACCAATATGTGATCTTGCCTCCTGCTTGGCTCTGAGGTCAGAGTAAAGCTCATCCGACTTCTTAGGTATTGGGGGGCGCTCCTTTTTCACTTCTTTGTAGAGGGATGGGGTGGTGACATCAGGCTCATCTCTCGGTTGAACATCATCATTCTTGATTTCTTGGCCCATACTGATTTTTTCATTCCGTATCTTGAGTGGGTCATCATAATGTGGATTATCTACTAGAGTGTCTAATTGATCAGAATCATGCTCTCCCTCTGTTTGAATCTCATCCTTGATTTTCTGATCTCTTTCAACTTTTTCATTCTGTGTTTTGAGTGGGTCACCAAAGTCCGCTAGATTGTCCAAAGGATCAAAATGTAGATTAGATAAATCAGTTCCTTCCTTTTTCAATTCCAATTCAATATTTTCACTTTCCATCATGATCATCTGAAGCTTGTTGATTTCCAACTTTTGCTTTCTCTTTCTAGCCCTAAAGACCACCACAAAAACGACAACTCCTACGAGGACGAGTATGATCACAACAGCTACCACTATGATGACTGGTATAATAATTGATCTGTTACTCTGGGGATTATTGGTGGGTAGTGGACTGGTGCTGGGTGGGGCAGTTTCAGTTGCTGTAGGGGTTGGTTGTATGGTCTCATGTAGAAGGCTGGTTGTTGGTGATGGCTGTGAAACGGTTGTGGTAGTTGTTGTAGGGGTTGGTTGTATGGTCTTGCGTGGAATGACTGTTGGAATGGAAATATAAAAGTATGAAATACATCACAGGTGGGCAGTTCATAAGTGAGACATTTTCATCATTACATCTGTGAGGCATGTGAGTAGATTCCTGTCACCCCGGTGCACAAATTAGGATATAGCTAGCTTGTACCCAAGATGACTGAACTGATTTTAAAGGGGTGTATGTATACCCAGGCCTCCTTTCTTTTTGGTGTGTTCCTATATTGTGTGAGAATAGTACCCAAAGATTTGGGCTTGGGTCACCAGACCCTTTTATTGTAAGAAGGTGGAGTCTGGGCAAAAGACTAGAACTAAGTGAATACCATTTCCGTTAACAACTGTGTGTTAGCCTCTGTATACCACACAGTGACTAACAGCTTGTCTAATAACACTATAAACTCAAGGTGTACATAATATAATATTGTGTTTGCAGTGTATTGTATAATAGTTGGTGATATGTAATACATTCATTAGAGTTATACCTGCTGTGCTGCGACACAGTTGGTTTCCCTTAAAGAACCTCACTTCAGCAATGTGGACCCACTGGATGTTATCATGCGTGTTGTTGAATGTGAAGTCAATGATGTAAATGGCCTGTGGGTTTTGAGGCAGCTGCAGAGGAATGCAAACTGTTACAGTAGAGTTACATGATGTGGCAGCATCAGTTGTTAGAGCTGGGTGTAGAGCTGTTGCTACTCCCCTGTCAAAGCCAAGAATATTAATGTAAGTGTACACAGTGATACTTGGAGCTGCAATGCCCCACTCTGGACAGTTGAAAAGGTCCAATTCCACTTTTGTGAAATTCACAGTTCTATTAAATGCGAATCCTATGTGAAAAGAAGACTGGGCACTCCTGTTCACAGTGAAGAGACCAGCTGCCCAGTTATCTTGGAATGTTCTCAGGGATGGAACTTGGCGATCAACAAGGTCACTTGTGCCTCCTACATTTAATCCTCCACAAAAACGATCATTAGATTGTGGGTAAGTACACTTTCCTTTGGGGTCCGATCCATTCACCGACTGCAGTCCATTCGGGAGGTTATGTTGCAAAAGTGAGACAACTGGTGGATGACATGAAGAAAATTTTAAACATAATACTAATTTTAAGCTATTTATCAGTATCTGCAAAAGGTGATAAGAGTGCATGTTAATTAGTGTGCACTGGTGGGTGGGGCCTGAAAACAAGGTGGGTATATTTAACAGTATCTTAGTATGCTGTTGTTAGGAGCACCTGACCAGGACCTTATGAACTGGCTTAAGCTCCAAATTTGGTACAGCAAACTAGAGCTCTTTAGAGAAGATACCCACGTGCTATTTCAACAAACTGAACTGTTTGTCACCTATGTGCACCCATAGAAGAATAGCTGTTGTGGTGTTCAGTGTACATTACGTTTTCTATTAGCATGCAAATGCCAAGATTAATTCTCTTCCATGAAGATCTAGTCTACCATATTCACTCTAATTTATGGAACGTTCTAATTATTGGAATGCAATATTTTAATTTTTGAAATAAAAACCATTCTAATTGCTCGAACGGGCAAGTTCTACTCAGTTTTATTTTCTCCTGCTATAATGTCTCTCGCTCGTACTACCAATTTCTTCTTCCCATGGAGTGTTACGTAGCAGGGAATCTTCAATCTGCCTTGAATGAGGGGAGAGTGCTGTCGCCTTCCAGTCACTTCGCATTCATTTCTCCTTCGTGATTCAGAAAATGCCAGAGTAAGCAGCTCAATTCTCTAAATGGATGGCCAACAGTGGTATTGCTGTTATCAACAACGGCCATGGCAAATCTGTCGGTTGACCAGGGCCACGGTTCACAGCTGGCGACAATCTCTTCGATTGCAGTGAAGGATGGTAAGTGAAAGCACCCCTGGGAGTCTCCATAGCGTAAGCTAAGAGAGATTTCTGTGTTATCCATGGTGTTGACATCGTTACAAATCCATCCATCTCGCTTTTTTCAGTAGCTGTTCAACTGCTTTTGACACGTGCAAAACTGCTCTAATTTATTCGAATGCAAAGGGAAATGACTTGTAACTAACGCAGAACAGTCGCCAATACAATTATTTTTGGCCGTTCCATAAATTAGAGCGAATACGGTATCTACTCTTGTACCCAGCCTGTCAAATAAATGCGCTAATTTTAATTTTTTCACTGCACTGACAAACTGACTGACTGAAAGACAGACAGATGGACAAAATTGATTACTTAACCCCTTCACATATGTGTGTGTGAAGTAAAAATTCTGCCCTCAAATAGTATTATCATAAATGCCACATCAAAACAGTAGTCATAACACTCAGGGCCATACTAAATTTATGGTACATAGCTTTTGTATCAAATATAAGGCAAGAATGCTTCTTCTGTGTTCTGAAGTGTTAGGTGGGTAGCCCTGTGTATTTCCATGCCCTGAACCAGCTAAATTATTGAAAATAAAGGTAAAATATACACAAAGTGCCACCTGTATTTTTATCACCACTGCAAAAAAGTGTTAGTAGTACAAGAAAAAACATGAAAACTCCCCTCACTGCTGGCTTTTGCAGTACATATCATTGTATGATACTCTTTCTCTCTACAACACACAGAAAAGCTGAAACATACCTTGTGAGTGAACACAGGTTAGAAGGTCAAAGGTCAATAGTAGAACCCCCACAAGGTACAATACCTGCATAGAGATAAAATATCTCACAGTGACAACCTTCTTTCTGGACTACCCTGAAAACAGTCTGGTATGCATACTACCATAAACCCGAGGTGCCCTGGTAGGCATTTACTCTATGTGCTTTCTTTGTGAAAGTGTACTCCAAAAGAACATAGCTAGTAGTCTACATGTGTACATGTTGCATGTGTACATGTATACATCCAATGTATGCAACCAGTTTCACTAGCGAAACATTGCAACCAATTTTGTGAGGGAGAAAAGAGCAGACAATTGCTATCACGAGTACACTGTACAGTGGATCTTCCCAGAGAAGTACTTTTTAAAATTGCTTAAAAAGGTTTTAAATTAAGTGATTCTAATGATACTGGGTTGGCATTCGTATAAATGATTTTTTCCGTTATGCAGCTAGTGAGGAAGCCCTACACATGAGATAGTTGTCCAACGAGCCAATTAGAAATTCAAAAATAAAACTTTCGTATTATCGATAGTCAGACAATTTCACATGCCACACGTAGGACACCTGATGTGAGCACCAGCTCACAAAATTCATACGTCTGTGTATACACTATGCAGCAAGTGTGACATCATTACAACAGGCTATATGGATTGGAGACCACAACTGGAGTGCAATCAAAGTGATATATAAATGTAGTTGCAGTGTATAGAACAGACAACATGAGACTACCGTGTGCTTGTAAGCTGGCAAATTGCTGCACTAATGGATTCGACTCCCGCACAGTTGGTTTAGGATAAGTGTATATGTGTACCTTAGCTTAACCTAACGTTTATAGAGTAGCCTCATTCCCAGGCCCTCATTCACAAAGGGTTTATAAACTTATCATGATTCAAGTTTGGTTATGTATATAGCATTTTATGGTGGGCAGCTAAGTTAGCTCTCAACTGTAAGACTTCATCAAAATTGCTGTTTTAACTCATAACCAAAGGGATTTATAACTCCCATAGCCCCCCCATATAAATACAGCTGTGGTTCTGCCACACATATGATTATGCTATGGTATTATCACCGACCAACCAACCAACCATCAAACACCAGAGTCTGCTGTACCATTCGTAAAACAAAAACAACTATTGCAGGTAAGGATTGTCTTTGGCTACTTCTCAGTATGCAAATGGTGAGATCCTCTGCTTGACTTCTGGAGGCTGTCAGTTCAATATTAATTTTGCTCAAAAGCACATAGCTGAACTCTCTACAAGAAAACTGCTTGCTCAGGTCCTCATTCCGAGGGCCCCACCCAGCTTTCTGTTCCTTCCATACAAACAAAGTGATGAACAGCTGGGATTGAGTCTATAGGCTTGCCCCACGGTATGTAAGACTCATCTGTCTCTGTACGATAAACATACAGGTCCAGTATGCTAAGTAGTGATGCATACTATGTAAACAGCTGTTATATAGCCCACTACTTGTGGCCAAAAGCCTTTGTGGTGTAGATAAGGCACCAGCTGGCTAGGTTACCACATACTCAGTCTTACATCGATGTGACAAAGCCTGCATGAGGAATCAATTAACATTTCCCTGAAAAAAAAAGGCAGGCCTGGATGTTATACAAAGTCACCCACTGTGCAGGACATGCTTTAGCCAATATCAGGTCTCATTAGTTGTGCTAATGTGATGTAGATGGGGTCTGCTATCTCATGCATGCAGAAAATGCAGTCACTGGCCATATTCACAGAAGCACCTTGAAGGTAGCATCACTTCATGCATCCGTTCCTCTCATTTTCAAAAAGCATTGCTACACTGAACATCATGTATTGTTGATGCACATGTATGGGTGCATTAACTGGCTGGTACTGACCATGTTACAATGTTACATGGTGTTTACACAACTCTGATGGGAACACAGCCAAACCACCATGCAACCAGTGGCTAAGATGGAGATCTATGGATCGGTTGATATACCATGACCTTAGTGTCAAGCACTAGTGCTGGCATGGGATAGGTTTATTACTCTTGTCATGAAATGTTCACCTTTCTTATAATTATGCACTGTACAGCATTTTACCGTTTGGAAAATTATAGCAATGCCTTTCTATTGGCAGCAATACTGAAGGCAACCCCTGATCATGAATTTCATGGCAGTGAAATGAAGAGTGCATCTATCAAAGCACTTTTCTAAATTTTACTACAGAACGAAGCTGGGAATGGCAAGCGATATCTACTTTAGTAAGTCTTCTGACCAGGACCTGCATGAAAAGCTGCAGCTCAATTAGCACATCGGGCACGAGCTACTAGCACGCACGTAAAACTTATGCTCGAACTCCACCATAGTGTGTATTATCACCAAGCAACTCACCCTGTGCCTAGCAGTAGCATTCATGGCTCTGATCTGTCGTTCGTTCTTTACTGCGCCGGTCAACATTAGTCTCGTTCCCAGACTACATAAGTGGGTAGTCTGGGAACGAGACTGGAGTAATTCTGTACCAGGACACTGCAGCTAGCAGTGTAGCCTCGTTCCCAGGCTCGTGCCTGGGAACGAGGCTACTAGCAGTGCGTGCAGATGGATCCTCTGGCACGTGTCATGAGTAATTTGCTGCTACTAGCTATAGTTAGTATTCATAGACATAGCTGTAGCATGCTTATGTGCGAAATTAACACACCTTTGGTTCAACTCCAAGTCACCAAATTAGTCTCGTCTCTGTCCCCTTTGAAAACAGGTCTGGGCATGGACTAGTCACCACTCTCATGTAACCATGTTTGACCAAAAGGAAATCATTCTGTTACTCAGGTCATGTATGTACAGTAGAACCTCTCTAATATGGACACCCTTGGGACCAAAATATTTGTCCTGATTAGTGAGGTGTCCTTATTTCAGGGGGAGAATATGTATTTATATTACGTTAGGACTCGGTCAAGTGTCCTGATTAACCATGCAGGTGTCCTTATCAATAGCATTATCTTGTATTCTATTTCAATGGTGGTCAGTTGCCCTGCACTCCCATTTCAAAATTCCTCTTTGCCATGTGTGTGGGTGCATGTGTACATTGCATGTTTGTGTGTAGGGGATCACTGAATGTTGTTCCTGATGTGTGTGTAGGTTGCACACATACATATACATGCATGTTTGTATGTAAGGGATCACAGTATTTATAACATGTTGTTCAACTTGAGCTTGGAAAACAACTTGTTGACGTTTCGACTGACTGCTCCAGTCATCATCAGGGTGAAAGTGACTCGAGCATTCAGTCAAAACGTTGGCAAGTTATTTTCTGAGCTCAAGTTGGTAACAGATAACCCCTTCTCTTGATTTATGCACAAGCGAACTGAGAAGCCACTGAAAGGAAAACATGTTGTTCCTCATGTATGTGTATAGTTGCACAAATACACACATCCACAAACACACACATCCACAAACACACACATCCACAAACACACACATAAAAGTCACCCAAGGCAGTGAGGTGCTGCTGCAGCATGCAAGTTCAAGGTTACTCATGATCCCTCAGTTTGGACCAACCACAGGCTGAAGTAACTCACATTCTAAACTAAAATGTGTTTGCCTAGTACATACATACAAGGAAGTATAACTCAGACATATTTGGTAATACCGTGATTGAAAATATAATGTGATGTCATTCAGGACAATAGGAAGTTGATTCTGAAAGTACAAAATCATGACAGGCATACTACATGTACTTGTATGGAATCACCGGTACACACTAAGGGGGAAATTTTAAGGAAGCCATTATTTTGCAAAAAAAAAAAATTCCAATAACATCATGCAACTCCACCACACTATTAGTATTCATGGACACATGAATCATTTGTGCATGTAAACAGTGGGTTCTATAAAATGATGAGTAATTACATGCGTTTGTGAATGGCAGCCAGACTGGAGAATATCTCCTCAAAGTTGGCCCTCTCGTCTGCAGCGTACTCCCAACATCGCAGCATTACTGCATAGATGTCTTGTGGGCAGCCCTCTGGTTTTGGCAGCAGCTGTCGGCTTGTCCCCCTGACTGCGTCTTGGATCACCTCCTGATCGTCCAACTCCTCATACGGCTGATGCTGACAGAAGGTGAAGATCTCCCACATAGTGACACCATATGCCCAAACATCGGTCTTTTCCCAAAATTTGCCATAAAAGCTCTCTGTTGCCATCCATCGAATTGGTAGCATTAATCTCCCACGCACACGATAGTACGAGTCTTCATAGAGGCTCCTGCTCATGCCGAAATCTGCAATCTTGACAACAAAGTTCTGTCCCACAAGACAGTTTCGGGTGGCCAAGTCGCGATGAACGTACTTGTGTGATGCCAGGTACCGCATCCCGCTTGCAATCTGCACGGCCATATACACTAAAATGGAGGTTGGCAGCTTATTTGGAGAGAAATCTGATATTGCTAGTCGGTATTTTTTCAGGTACTGGTTCAGATCTCCATTCTCCATGTACTCCATAACAATAAATGGCACGTCAGATGTACAAATGGCAAGCAAACACACAATACTGTCATCCTTGAGCCTTGACATGAACTTAATCTCTTTCTCGAAAACTTCACGGACTGAAGAATTAACCTGTGGCTTCAGTTTCTTAACAGCCACTTGAATGTGTACATTCTTGTTGTCATCATCTTGACTAAGCTTGAAATCCTTTAGGCTCACTCCAATCGTTTCTGCCAACATCACCTCCCCAAACAGTCCAATTCCAAGCTGTTTCACCTCACGGATGTTACTAGCTCTTATCTCAAGCGGCGCTTCTGACTTTTCCAATGGTTTTGGCTCTGCGTAGATGGCACCATAAGGATGGAGGTCACTCCCTCCACTCTCATCTGCGTTCTGGCTAAACAGCAAAGTGGGGTCAAGGGGTTCACTGTAAATGGGTTCATCACTTCTGAAAGTGTTGTCTACAGTCAAATGCATTGGATTGGCATAGATGTTTAGTTCAATTGGTGTTGGCTCATAGTTGGCATTTATTTGCTCTGCTTCCTCCTTGGACTGGTAGGTGGGATTCGGAGAGAGGTCTAACTCGCTCTGGTCTGACATTTTGGTGATTTTAAGGGGACCATTGTACTGTGAGGGGCCAGTCAATTGCCTTGAGGGCTCTTTCATGGGCTCTTCATAATATGCGTTGTTATACAATTCAGGCATATCAAAGTTTTGTGGTGGGATTACAGGCGGAGGTTCTTTATTGACAGTACTATAAATAGCAGGCTGCAACTCAGTATCATCCCCAGTATGTGGTGGTGAGTCTGATTCTGTTTTTGTTGTTGACATTCCGTAATCATTTTGTGCTTTCAGATCCTTAGTCTTGGTGGCTGTCATCTTACGACGCCTCAGGAGGAGCACCACTAGCACAATCACGACAATGACAATACTGATAATGAGGAGTGGGATCATGACAGCTGCGGCAATGACACCACCATTTCCTCCTCCACTCACTGGCACACCAGGAGTTGTTTCTGATATGGAAATCAGAATTGATGTATAGAGTTAGTCAAGGGAACATGATACAATGCCAAAAGGAACAGGGGATCTATGGCTTTGGCTTCATGTATGGTGGCCTAGAAGTACACAAAATTACAAAATTAATGGTCTGCAATGGTGGTATGTTAGAAGAGGGAGCCATCACATTCATACAAACTGGAGCATCAATTTCTTGCTGCTATCATGGTAATGTGCACTTGGATGCTACTATACAATTTGGGTATGTGAAAGCTGTTTGCAATTTTGAGGCAGTAACTGTATCCCAGATAGAAATTGAATGTAAGTAGACAGCTCTCCTTATCCTGTCCATAACAAACCATTCACAGAGAGCGACTACAGGATCGTGTGAAGCAGAAAAGAAAACTTTTTTCCTTCTCTGATCAGTAGATACAAATAGTATAGCTGTCACCAACCTGTGGAGCCACCTGTCACAGTGGTCTCTCCAGTCACAGGGGTCTCTCTAGTTACTGGTGTCGCAACTGGTGTTGCTACTGGTGTCACTCCAAGTGTCCCTGTCAGAAGATAATTTGTTGTTTATGCTCATGTGATGAGCATCTTGAGATACAGTACCATGTATGTCCATTTGTCAAGCATTTGTTGGTGGATTCTTAACATGCATTATCGTTGTATGGGTCAGATGACATATAGTGACACTTAGATTCCTTGTACCAATTCATAGCCTTATATCACACTTATATTCCTTGCACCAATTCATAGCCTTATATCAACGCTCACGCTCAACTATCCATTGCTTGCAGTACAGTAAAGAGGGACAATCCTCACCTGAAAGCACCAGCTCCACTCTCCGTGACTGGTAGCTACTCTGACTCCGGTGTCTCACTTCACAAGTGTAGTTACCTACATCTGTGTTGTTCACTAGAGAGATAGTTAGTTTGCTGGCTCTTGTCCCTAGTGCAGTTGTGACTTGAAACCTGCCACCATTCTGAAGGATCTGGTTCTCTTTCCTCCACCTCCACTCAAACACACCTGCCACTGACACGGTGCAGTTCAGGACCACTGACGTGGGAGTACCGCTAGAAGTGTCCAGGACAACCCTCTCACCCTCTGAAGGGGACTGAAACTGTATGGCTGGTAATGATGGAGGAGGAGTTGCGGTACACACTCTTATCTCGCTCAGGAAGAACCAGTCAATGTTTTGTACCTCAGTGAATGACATTTGAAGACGCACAGCATTGAGTCGTCCAGGATTTGAGAGCAATGCCAGTGTCACATTATTTACTGTGTTTTCTTGTGGAGTGTAAACATCACTGAAAGTATAGTTAATAGATGTTCCACCTCTTAAATCATTAGGAAAAAACCGATTGGCTGATCCAAAGAGTTGTATATTGGGTAGACCAATGCGCTGTGTTGGATAGCTCAGAAAGTAGAGCTCAACACTGGTGAATGTCATCATTGTGTTTGTAATAAAGGCAATCAAGAAATCTGTCCTAGTCTGTCTCCACCATGTGAGGAACATTCGGACATCAGTGGTACTGTTGAGGTTGGGGGCAGTGGGTCCTGGCTTGCGATCAACAATTACAATATCTCTTCCTGAACATTCTATTTCCAGTGGACTATTTTCAGCTTGTGTACAGCCAGGGGAACTTCCAATCATGTTGAATATTGAAGGACGTGTTATGGTGACAATGTCAGGGTTGACTGCAGGAGAGAAGAAGTGCCTACGCCCTATCATGCTTCAAATTCATGCTAACTCAAGAAACACATCCTGTACCACTTCACTTAAATACTATGACCTCTCTCAATGTACTGTAGCAAGAGTCTTGTCCATGAATGTACTTACAGTGGCAATGTCTTGAAACAATATCTATGCATGAAATTAATGTGTGGCTGAAGGCACAAACTATTGTCCAGTACTGGGTTACACTGAGATATCATTTACCTTCCCTTCCTCCCTGACACTGTGCAAACACTACAGTCCCTATACTGCTCATGAGCAGAGGAATGACTATTACAGGATGCATCATCTGTGTGTGTGTGTGTGTGTGTGTGTGTGTGTGTGTGTGTGTGTGTGTGTGTGTGTGTGTGTGTGTGTGTGTGTGTGTGTGTGTGTGTGTGTGTGTGTGTGTGTGTGTGTGTGTGTGTGCGCGTGCGCGTGCGTGTGCGTGTGCGTGTGCGTGCGCGTGCGCGTGCGTGTGCGTGTGCGTGCGTGTGCGTGTGCGTGTGCGTGTGCGTGCGTGTGCGTGTGTGCGTGCGTGTGCGTGTGCGTGTGCGTGCGTGTGCGTGTGCGTGTGTGTGTGTGTGCGTGTGTGTGTGTGTGTGACATGTAGTACAAAGTAGGAAGTAGCATCATACACACAGCTACACACTTCAATGCTACACAGACGCCAGGCTCCAAGCTAGAAGATAAGCTATATGGTATGTCACATTAAATGGTGCTAGGATAAATCTCTATTTTATTAGCTGCACCACTACTATGTAGCTCCTGTTACCTAGGTAACAGGACAGCCCCTGGTACAACTAGCAGCTATGTAAGAAACCAAACAGTTTACCAACAATTGATAAAGAGATGTGCATGATAAACTTTTGTGTAAACGTGGCTGTGGCCAGCTACATGTATTTATGCCCTGCTACATGCACTACACACACAAGGACATTCTTTTGGCCAAATCTGGATATATGTTGGACAGAAGAACCCACCAAGTGGTAGGGTGACATAAAAGACAATCCACATCACATAACTTAAACTTCCCAACATACCATACAGACCCACCACTGCTCACAGTTTCTGCATACAAGACAAACTATACCTGCCATGCTCAGTAGCAACTACATTGCATCCACCCACAACACAGCACACTCTCCATGCACATCAACATGCACTAAACACCCAGCACTACGCTCCCCACTGCCTCCCACAACCCTCCTATGCACACAACTAACAAAACAAAGCATAGTTGGCAAAATGGCACAAGATGTAGGGATGGTGTGAATGTGTTGTGGTGTCGTTCCCATCTTACATGCGCTTGTTTTCGTTCTGAAAACTTTTTTGTGATTTTAATAGGTAACTGATACAGGCAATATACTGGGTGTACACATTTCCTGTCTCTTTTGTGTAGGCCTGAGAAAGAGGCTATGGATATATATGTATGAACAATCAATGAACCACATCTCCCTAAACTAGATGTTATGCAAAGTCACCCACTGTGCAGGACACATTGTGTGCAGTGTACAATAACCTGAAGCTGCCTTTTATATTGTACAATAAAGTGTTTCTTGGTTTGGCACTTCACCTTCTTTGAGTAATAACCATGTTTGGTATCTAAAATGTACACCTTCCTCCACGCATCTTTTAGTAGTGTGATAAATATGTTAGGATTGACTGACTAATATTAATTGGATATGCATAAGTCGATGCAACATTGGTATTGGCATGCATCACTAAATGCGCTTAATTATTACTAGTTATCAGAAAGTCGGTAAACTCTCTATGTAGGGATGGCACAGATGCGCAATATATGCAATACTTAAGCAAAAGCCCAAATATCTTCACCACAAATACACTACAAGCTTATTTAAGCGCCCAGGCTTCCTCTTTGAGTGCCTTTGTGATCAGCAAGACTCATATAGTTGCCCAAAAGCCTCACGGAAGACAGCTAAACGTCAAAGTGTGCGGTAGCAAAGGGGGCATTTTTCGTATTCTTTCTTTCTTCGTTACGACCACTTTGTTCAAACAACGATTTCAAGTACTCACAGTAATTTTAGCACAAAACTGATGCTTACCACAGCGCAGAGCTCTACGACCACTCAGAGTCTTCATACCTTCAAAGTTACCGTGGTCAAAAAAGCTGTTCAGAGCACTGCCCGGCTGCTGTCCGATGTGAAGGACGCCATTTTCATTCATCCATTCATTCATTCTGTAACTCGCCAAATACAGAGCAGACAGAAAACAGCAAAAAGCAATACACACAGAACATAAACAGGAGTTCCCTTTGTGAAATGCTAGTGCTGTCACATCTTGAAGGAGACAGGTGATCCGTGGATATGGTGGCAGAGGCATGGTCACCTCATAGTAGGCATGGTCACCCACACAGGCTAGGTCAATGATTTCTATGACTTGCCGGAAAGTTTTGCCAATCCAATTCTAATTTTCTAAGTTTGTACCCATGCGCACATGTAGTCTCGTTCCCAGACCAAAGACCACCATCATTGGTCTGGGAGCTAGACAAGTGCACGAGCGAAATCGCAAGTTGACCAGCAGGCATTACGCACGGCTGAAATTGTTTCTTCCCGTAGTAGTGGGCAAGGCTTATGAACACCACGTAGGTAAGGCGCTGCATTCAACTGCTTACTTTTAGCTACACTAAAAAATACCCTACCCAAAGCATTAGTAAACTGTAGAGGTAGGATGGTCAGTTGTCAGTACAGTTTTCTGTGCTTCAGCGGTTCAGTTGTCATGTGATCGAAAATCAGGAAATTGGTTTCACAAAGGTTGGTACGGAGAGTGGTTGGCCCATCATCAGATTCTAGCTGGCAATGTCATACAATTATTACATGCTTGGAACCACTATACTAAACTGTCAATGCCATTTCAAGTTTGGGGTTGTGGTTACACTTGAAAGAAATATTCGTAGGCTTAGGTCTAACTGTAACTGAGATTAACATCAAAAAAGTACAGAAACAAAAACATTAAAAATGTAAAAAGATGTAGGGATGGCATGCCAAAAAGTATGCAAACAAGGTAGGGATGATGTAAAAAAGAAGGTAAATATAGAAAGCTCTATCCCTACATCTTTTTACACTACAGTTGCACTTTACATCATCCCTACCTTGTTTCCATACTTTTTGGCATGCCATATCCCTACATCTTTTTACATTTTTAATGTTTTTGTTTTTTTCTTAGAGAATACAATTGGAGTATGCTGTTTACTGGTATGTTGCTTGTATGAAGGTAGGAGCACCCAATAGGTCACACAGTCAAGAGATCATTTACCTGGACATTGTACCAAATAACTGTGTTTTGATGCAGTTGTTATGTACTACTTAACAAAAAATGTAACAGTCATTTGATCACTATATAAAGAAAGCATACAACATGTTACCATGCACAGAACTTGACTTGAGGTTTGCTGCGAAACATGTTACAGTGTACTTCTTTCTTAGCTTACAGGTAGCCATCATCAAGGTAACATGTTTTCTTTCTTTGCTAATTGGAGCTCATTACTTAGTTTTATCGTACGTCTAACTCACGCGAATGTATGGGAGTCAGTGGGGAAGCCTTGCAGCTGGACGCAGTTTATAAAAAGCTGTATTTTTCACTACAAGTCATGTGAGATTTTGTATCAGTACTACAAGGCACGCAAGAATCCGTATCAGGTACTACAAGTCACGTGCGTTGTGTCTAAACATGCAATGAAATCGAAGGTTCATATGATAAAATCATTATCACCATAGTACCAAGCTATACCAGAAAAATATCACTTGTTTGTTGCTGTTGGCATTGTTACTCGTGCTGCACACTTGTAACAATACAGACGGTAACAAACTCGTGGTATAGCTTTGCACTATGGTGATACTTATATAGCATAGAAATGGAGACAGCAAGTAGTGAGCAAGAATTGCATGTACATTTTTGGCGTGACTGCATTCTCAAAAGAATCAAAAACTTAACAGGACAGTGGCTACCAAGCTTATTAGATCTTGCTCGCAACTTTGCTGCTTTGTTACATAAACATCTAATTTCAAACTGTCATCACCATTCTCGTAGTGTAAAAAAACAGTAACAATTAGTTTTACTGCAGAAACAAATCTACACATGTGGTGGTTGCTATGTAGCCACCAACGGCTCAGTAGGCTCCCTACACCATTCCACTTTCACCATATCACCATCAATTGGAAAATCGCAGCAACTGGGTAGAGGGTGAACCTGCCCTAATTACGGTCTCCACTCTTGTTCCCACATAACAGATGGGTACATATACTAGCAGGAAGTTAGTGGTAGATTCTGTTTCATTTACAACAGGAAATTGCATACAAGGTTATATGCACACACCTGCAAGGTTTCACCACTGATCCTGTATATTCATGAGTTAGAGGTATATAAAACCCACAATTATTTTTTAGTATAACTCCATGATGTGAGAATCCATATCAGTACTGCAAGTCACACAGTAATCTGTATCAGGTTTTACAAGTCACATACACTACATCTGAATGTGCAATGAGGGTTTGTACAAGAAGTATTGGATATACAACCTATACGAGGAGTATAAACACAGATATACTCCGCTGGACGGTTTACCCAAGGCACAGCCGAGGGTAAACTGTCTAGCAGAGTAAATCGTGTTTAAACTCTGAGTATAGGTAGTATATCCAATTTATACCACATTGAGACAGTGAACTATCACTCAATTTTGTGTAAATTATTCTGGTACAACATGCAAGTTTTGTGCAAACTATTATTTACATAATAGGAGTATATGACTCGTTATACTCCGCTGTTTGTCCAATGAAATAATACGTAGAAAGTGATGTAATGTGGTATCACCATAGCTATACTGGAAAATATGACTTGTTTGTTGGATGCTGTACACTTGTAAACAAAGACGGCAAGAAATACCGAGCTCCCACAAGAGAAGAGCATTGCTGAGTGCTTTTGTTTCTTAGGGGGAGGGGGAGGGGGTGTAGACTGGTAGACTGTAGCTCTTCTATTTATGTATGAGGACTGGAGGGAGTGAAGCTCTGCAACTTGAGTATTGCACACCTGGGCGGTTTACAGTTGTATGAGGTTGTTGTGAACTATTGATAAGGCGAAGATGCGCCGAAGATGACAGTAATATGGATTAGGTAATCAGACATGCTTTTGATAGTTAACTCCTGTACCATTAGGTACTGAAATTACGTTTATAGCTGATAAAATCCGATTTTACCCGCAAGGTTGCAATATTATTTTAGTTATACAGGTATACTGTCATTAACGCACCATGGTTGCTGGTTCAATAGCTCCAGTTATTCGCCAGGTCACTCTTAGACTGCAGACCAAACGACCAACGAATATCGCATGGATGTGCAGGACGGATGACATCATGCACAATTTGGCGCATGCGCACCGAAAGTGCCCATTGGCGCGTCATTCAAGCATGCAGATGCACAACATTCTGTAGCGCACGATACCCGGCACTTTTGAGATCTGTGGTATTGGGCATCAGAGAGGATTATAATGTTTTTAGGTGATCTGACAAATGTCAGAACACATTGAAGTTAGTACTGTCATTTGTCATATTTTGGTCGGACATAGTAAAATCTGATACAAACAGCACACGTCAAAGTGTCGACTAATGATGGATTGTGCTCGTCCGTCGTACAGCGGAGCCATGACAGTGACTGGTAGTCCTTTTCATATTCAGTTTGCCACTGCTTGAAAGTAGCGACTGAAACTTGCCGTCTTTTCTTCTTGTCAGCCACGCACGGAAGAATTGCTTGAACTTGTGCTTACTCTTACTTACGCCCGCCTTTTAACCACACCCTTCATCGTACTTGCTGGAAGGCCGGCCACTGTGTCAGCTTGCTCGTTGAACTGTTCGGCCCTTGGGAAGTTTGGCTCGGAATTTGGCCGATGACCGACTGTTATAATCCACTCTGCGGCATGGAGTAGTCTTGCAAGCCATCCGTTCCTCAGTGCTGATATCACTTTCAGTATCAACAGCAAAGCTGCCACTGAAAAGTGATCAGCACTGAAGAATGGAAAGGGTCTGGCTTGCGAGATTTGGCATGCAGTGTTAGTGTTCCTAGTCTAGATAGACAGTACGGCAAATGCCGAGAAGAGTGTTTCAAGCATACAATCTGATGCATGATTAAAAGAGAGCAGACTTTGCATGATGTCTATCATTCCTTGGTTTGACAGGTTTACCAAAGCTCTGTAGAGGAAGTTTTAGCTATATACCACATGGTATATATGACTAGGCACACTTTTGATTGTCCAAAGGGACGTGGAAACATCTCTTTATATAATATCTATATATGTAATTCTGTTGTACTACCAGCAGGGTCATGTGCATAAATAAACTTCAGATAGTGAGTGAAAGGGTATATATACAATTCCTTAGTGGTCAAGTAAAAAGCAAGTATGTAAAATAACTCTAGATAAAATCTGTACTTTAAGGGATTCCTATGTACGAATCAACCACAGGCTGTATTCATGCTAACTAGGCAATCATATTTGATCACCTTGAATGGAGGCGAGCAGCTGAAAGAGTTCCTCAAATGATGCTCGTGTTTTGGTGTTGTGTGCCCAGCATTTCAGCATTATTTCGTACACTTCTGGTGGACACATGTCTGGTTTTGCCAACAGCTTGCGATCCTTGCCTTTGATTGCATCCTCAATGACCTGTTTATCTGACATGCCATTGTATGGCTGTTCCTTTGCGAGGGTAAAGATTTCCCAGGTGGTAACGCCGAAAGCCCACACATCGGACTTTTGTGAAAATTTACCATAAAAGCATTCAACTGACATCCAACGAACTGGAAGAACAGCATGCCCTTGAATGCAATAGTAGTGAGATTCGTACAGACTCCTACTCATGCCAAAATCTGATATCTTCACCAGGTAGTTTGGACCTACCAGGCAGTTTCGTGTTGCCAGGTCTCTGTGGACAAAGTTGTGTGACGCGAGGTACTTCATAGCGCTAGCAATCTGTGTGGTTATATGAACCAAGGTGCTGGTTGTAATCTGACCTTGTGGCTCTGAATCAGTTGTGCTCAGTACTTTGAACTTTCGAAGGTACCGGTTGAGGTCTCCTTTCTCCATGTACTCCATCATGATGAAAGGGGTGTCCTCATAGCAGACTCCGAGTATGCGAATAACATTTCTATCATTCAATTGCGACATAAAATTGACCTCTTTCTCAAAGGCTTCTTTTGTGGTACTTGGAGCACCTGATTTGAGTGTCTTCACAGCGACTAGTGTTGACTTGCTCTTGTCATCATCTGATTCACTCATCTTCAGATCTTTTTGACTCAGACCAACCGTCTTGGCCAGAATAACTTTTCCGAAAAGTCCAATTCCAAGTTCATGAATCTCTTGAATGTTGTTAGCAAAGACTTTCAATGGCATTTCTTTCTTTGGCAGGGTTGTGGTGGCACTGTAAATAGGGCCGTAAGGCTGCAGATCTTCAGAGTCACTGGGACTTGCAACTGCGCCTGTGAAGTGTGAAGGCTGCAGGGGTTCGCTATACACTGCTTCATTGTCGGGCTCAACAGTGTGTGGGTTGGCGATATCAGGCATAGTGTAGATGTCATCAACAGCAGTTCCTTCTGGTACATTTGTGTAACTGGGGGACTCACAGGATTGGTCAATGCTCTGATACATGGGATTGGACTCCATTTTACCAAACATGGGATGCGAGATGCCAGGAAGTCTGGAGGGACTTTCAGGGAGGGCGTATTCATTATCAGCTGGCATCAGTTTGGCTGGAACTTCACCAGTGAAAGTGCTGCTTCGGTCCAAATACTGCACCAGTTCGTCTGACTTCTTAGGTATACTTGGTGCTGTCTCTTTATCTACTACTGCGTATAGTGGCTGGTCAGTAGTTAAATCCTCTGTGGTTCCTTCCTGTCTCAATTTCAATTCAATATGTTCATTTTCCATTGGGACATTGTACTGTTTCTTCTTCTTCTTGGCTCTGCAGACGACCACAAGAATGACGACTCCAACTATAATGATCAAGAGTATGATCACAACAGTTACTACTATGATGACTAGTATGGTAGTTGCTCCATCACTCTGGGGAATATTGGTGGGTTGTGAATTGCCAGTTGCTTCAGGGTTTGGTTGTACGGTCTCACGTAGAAGGGTGGTTGCTGCAGATGTTGGCTGTATGGCCTCACGTAGAAGGGTGGTTGCTGCAGATGTTGGCTGTATGGCCTCATGTAGAAGGGTGGTTGCTGCAGATGTTGGCTGTATGGCCTCAAGTAGAATGGTGGTTGTTGGCAATGGCTGTGAAACTACAAAAAAATGACAAAACAAAACACAATGAGCAGAATAAGAAAGTAATAATACCAAATGTAATACACTGGCACCATGTGTACCCTGAGGGTACTTCAGCAGGCTAGTACTAAGTTTTGCCATTATACCATCAGTGCAAAGAAAACAATCTTACGCCGTGTGGTAATGTTATGCTTAAGGATGTTAGATGACCATGCTACTGCTACGTATCTTTATCTGAGTTGGGACACTCTTAAGTAGTAGAGAAAAGCCATACCTACTACTTAAGAGTGTCCCAACTGTTGTTTCTCAAACAGGTTTTAATTGTAGATAGATTCAGGTGCATGGTGAGTATGGTGAGTATTACACCCCAAGTAGAATGAAAGAAAGAAGGAATTTGTAGTATAGAAACAACTTGGCATTGACTGATTACAGTTGAGCAGAGATAGGAGTGCAGTACATGTACCACTCACCAGTGCTGGCTGAGTACACTCCAATGTATATAGTCTGGGTAACACTCATTGAATCAGGTATCTCACAATAGTAGATCCCTTCCTCTCCACCTCTTCTGCGGTGCAAAAGTACCACCATCTGACCTCTGGTTCTGTAGATATCCAAGTTGTTATTTGAACTGGGAACTCTAGTTCCATTGGGAAAGAACCAGTTGCCTGAGGCACCCATGTTACCAGTAAAAGGAGGTCGGCAACAAGCAGTTTGGGTAGTTACGCAGAGCAGGGCATCATCACCTTCACCAATGTCCTCCAGGGTCACATTACTGTTGTTCTGGTATGGTGTACCTCTGAGTACTGCAACTGGGATGGAATGTCATACAAAATTAAGAAACTTTTCAAAGGAAAGACAACTACCGTACATCGGGAAATTTTTGTTGTTGAAAATTTTTTTCGCAGTCGCATAAGGCTACGAAATTTAATCTTACGAAATATTTTCTACAGCATTTTTTTTTCTACAACGAATAAACATTACGGTGCAAATCATAGTGCGCGCCATTCCACGTGCTTGTGCTCGACGTTCACACTTGCAACTGTGTAGCTGGTTCAGTAATGCCTACTTTAGGCCAAGCAACAGGGAACTTCAAGTCCACCTTGTGCCAGGTCAGCTGAATATTTCCTGTGGCCAGTACATTCTACAGTACTTCCCTGTTGCAAAAACAGCGAACACACCTCTCTTTAGGACAAGGCTGAGACAACCCCAGCCCATATTTTGAGTCTTGTGAATGAAAGCCATTTGAGAGCATCGCACTGATTACATAGCTATAGGTACACATAGCTTAAAAATAGGGGTGTATTCATGATACAGCAGATTGCAAAAGTCTTGCAACAAGCAAGCTGAACAGTGGAAAACCACAATTGATTTACTGTGTTTGAACCAAGAGGAAGGGCATGCTGAGGCGGGAAAGATAATTAGATTCATATGTGGTAACTCAATTGTGGTTTTCCACTGTTCAGCTTGCTTGTTGCAAGACTTTTGCAATCTGCTGTACTCCTTATAGCTACAAGTCACAAAAAAGTTTTCTCAATGAAAACAAGCACATGTAGGGATGGAACCCTCAAAAACCAACCAAACAAGATAGGAACAACACCATAATACTTTTACACCATCCCTACATCTTGTGCCATTTTGCCGACTATGCATTGTGTTTGTTACTTGTGTGCACAGAAGGGTTGTCTTGGGCATGGAAGCCTGTGGAACGAGCAGTACTGGGTGTGTAGTGCACGTTGTTGTGTATGGAGAGTGCGTTGTGTTGTGGGTGGCTGTAACTTTGTTACGGTTGAGTGTGGCAGGCATGGTTAGCTAGTTTAATATGTATAAGCTGTGGGGTGCAAGATCAGTGCTGAGTCTGTGTGGCATGTTGGGGTGGGTTGCGTATGTTGTGGGCTTTTGTAGCTGCTGGGCATGGCAGGTAAGGGTTGTCTTGTAAGTGAAGGCTGTGGTGTGAGCAGTACTGGGTCGGTCCGTAGTTAATGACATGGTGGTGTGTTTGAAGGGTTTGTGGGGTAGGTAGCTAGTTGTAGGGAGAAAGGTTGTTTGTTGGTTTGTGGGTGTAGCTGGTGTGCAGTGTTGTTTTAGTTAACTATAACTTTAACTAAATATATTTTAGTATGGCCTTTTTAAAATTTAGTTAACCAAAAGTGCAACTTAAATTTCTTGCTAACTTGGGGGCTGTAACTAAAACGTCCAAGGACGTACAAGAAGAAACCGTAACTGTACTAAAACAGAATACAGCCTGTTTTCAACAATAAGTGTAACTAAATACCTTTTAGTAAGGGGTTTTAGAGTTTCAGTGGTTGAAACTATAACTAACTAAAAATTTTGTAAAACCGGGAAACTAGAACTAAACTAAACCAAAAGTATTTTCTAAATAAAAACTAACTATAACTAAACTAAAAGCACAAACCCTAAAAACTTAAATTTGAAGGGTTTTGTGGTGTACGTGGTTGGCAAAATGGCACAAGATGTAGGGATGGTGTAAAAGTATTGTGGTGTTGTTCCTATCTTGTTTGGTTGGTTTTTGAGGGTTCCATCCCTACATGTGCTTGTTTTCATTGAGAAAACTTTTTTGTGACTTGTTTGCTTTGTTTTTTTTTGGTTTAGGAATGGTAAGAGAGAAGTGACATGGGAGGGTAGGCCGAGGGGAAGATGCATGGTGTGTACAGTATGATAGTAGAAAGAGCTAAGAATTGTCATAAATTCAAACGCTTTGAAGTGAAATCGTCAATCCAAACATCAAACTTCGGGGGGTTTAGAAGTACAGTCCAAGCAAAGCCTCATAAAACCAAGTGAAAAGCAGATGAGTTTAATAAGGCTTTGCATGCAAGCTTATAAATCCTGTGCTCATTTCACGTGGACTACTAATGGGTTCACCGAAAAACTCTCCATAGACTGTCACCAGAGTATTGAGTCGTAAGACCCCATTACAGAACTGTTTGATGGTGAGTAGCTATAGTCTAAATGGGTTTGAAATGAACGCATAGGGGTCTGTGGAGCTGAACAACCGCCAGTTCTGTGGCCACCTCTAGTGCAGAAGTTTGGAATGAAGCCATGCACTGTTGACTCGGTGCTACTAGAGTTTGAGTATACCAAGCTACCAATAGGCTGCCACTTGCTTCGTTGGAGGAATATGAAGACTCAGGCACAACACAAAAGGAGGATGTTAAGAAGACACCAGCCAAAGTGCTACCATCAATTCGCAGTAAACATTGTATGTGTACTATATGCATGTAAATGACTATAACAAGCAAATTTGAAATGTGAAAGTTAACAATAAAACTTGAAATTGAATATCAGTGGCTAGTGTTCTAAGTCATATGAAGTACTTGATGGTTAAAACACTAGCTGGCATAGTACCGTCTATACCACTTGAGCTTGGCTTTTGCAGCCTTCAAATTAGTCATACGAGCTGCTGCCCTTTTTTTGTCAGGGTTCCTCCAATAACTACTATGGGAGGATACGCGGGAAGCTGCCCTTCCTTTCTCAGGGTCCTCCCAATAGCGGGTATGGGAGGATACGCGGGAAGCTGCCCTTCCTTTCTCAGGGTCCTCCCAATAACGGGTATGGGAGGATGCCCTGGAAGATGCCCTTTTGGTCTCAGGGTCCTCCCAATAACGGGTATGGGAGGACGCCCTTTTCGTCTCAGGGTCCTTCCAATAACAGGCATGGGAGGACACCCTTTTCGTCTCAGGGTCCTTCCAATAACAGGCATGGGAGGACGCCCGGGAAGATGCCCTGTGTTTCTCCGGGTCCTTCCAGTAATTATTACGGGACGCTTGCCTTTTTTTCTCCTTTGTTTCGCAGGTAGTTCTGCTTGTACTGCGCTCGTTTCTTGCGGACATTACGCATATTGCGTTCGATGTAAAATGCAGCACAACTACGTCAACTGATCCACGAATCAGATTTGCAAACTGCAACGTAAGTACTGAACCACGTGCTCAGTTGAACCCTGGTGACGTAATTATGAGTAATATTTAATTCGAGCAAAATGGCATGTAGCAGCTAGCGTAAGTGTGAGATTACCTGAGAATCGCCGACAAGTTTGAGTTCTTTCTTTTAGACCGATAAGTGGCAGGTGCAATACCTAGTGATTTATCCTGTTGTTTTACGTTTGAATCGTTGTAAAAGCTCCAGCCGTTATCGTGCTATCGCGGTGAAAGGCAGAAGAAGAAGAAGAAGAAGAAGAAAGAAAGTCAGAAGATAGACGATTTGTCCGTTTTGGCGACTTGCCGGTCTGGTGCTTAGCGATACTTTCCAGCAAACTTAACAGTCTTTTTGCTCATGAAAACACTCGATAATGCCTGATATGGCTCATACAGGCCTTTGACTAATCTAACGAAGACATTTCGAGCGTGTTATTTGTGCACTTTTAATGTGGCGGCCATTTTTTTTCGGGGTCATCCCTACATATGGCGTACTACCGTACGCCATGATATAACATATAGCTATAAATACACATAGCTTGAAAAGGCACATTTAGGTTTTGGTGATGGTGAAAAAATGACCCACTCATTTTTTTCCTTGTGCCTGGTGTTATCTTCACTCTATCATACATCTAACTCACGCGAATGTATTGGAGTCAATGGGGAAGCCTTGCAGCTGCACACAGTTTATAAAAAGCCGTATTTTTTTTTACTACAAGTCACGCGAGAATCCGTATCAGTACTATAAGTCACGTGAGAATCCGTATCAGGTACAACAAGTCACATGCGCTGCGTCTGAACGTGCAGTAAAATCAAAGGTTCGTATGATAAAATCATTATCCCCATAGTACAAAGCTATACCGGAAAAAGTATTACTCGCTTGTTGCCGTTGGCATTGGTACTCGTGCTGCACACTCGTAACAATACAGACGGCAACAAACTTGTGATATTTTATGGTATAGCTTTGTATGATGGTTATACTTATATATCATCAGTGAGTATACAGCAGATAAAAAGCTGTAACAGTCCAAAAACTGGACATACAAAATAGCTTTTGCTTGAGAAGAAGCATGTTTGGGATTGTGAAAATCCTGAAGGAGTGTCGCTAGCTTTCTTGGTCTTCAGGATCTGCTTTATGATGGTTGTACACTGGGCTTCCAAGCTTGTCAACTTGGTGAGTAATGCAGTGTTTCTGTCACTACTATCTCTTACACCTCATGTTGCTGACACAAGAAATGTCAAATAAGGGTTGGATGTGCCCAAGGAAAAGATTTTGATGTGACATATTTCTAACTTTGTGCCACAGTTTGGGACGACTAAATTGTATTACATCACAGCAACATTTGAGCAATGAAAAATTAGAGAACCTATATGCAGATCTTAGTATGGGTAGTAGTTTTCCTAACTAGAACTCAATATGAAAGTTAAGGGCAATCATGAATACACCCCTGCTTTCAATCTTGCAAACCAACTTAAAAGGTGTGTGCTCATTTGCATAATTATTGCAATAGGATCAGTGACCTCCTGATCTCTTATAGCATGCAATTCACAACCACAGATATGTGCAGTAGCCTATTTGCCAGGCCTTTCCACTATCCAGTTTTTGATCACTTATACACAGTATGCAAAAATACAGAAGAGGGCTAGGCCTAGTACATTTTTTCATGTGAATGGTGCCAATGTCTACTTTTGGACAGAGGGGGGAAGGGGTCCCTGACTGAAAGAATGGGTTTGAGGCCTTTTTTTGTAGTTCCTGTCCAAGTGCTAGAGTGTATGGAATGTATTTGTTTCAAAATTCAATGCCTTAAAATTCAATGGAAAAGATGGAGAAGCTCAAAACAATTCACTGATACATGTAGTAGCCTTGTACCCAGGCTCCTCCCCATGCTCCCCGCTTTTCGGCATGGGGAGGAGCCTGGGTACAAGGCTAACATGTAGCTGAAGTCAGTTCAACGATACAAAAATATGAATTTAACCGAATCCCACCATTTCAATGTTGCTCACTGTAAATTCAATAGTAGATCCGAAAAATAATTCAATTAACTAGAATGCTGACCTTGAATCTGGTAATCTCTGTCTTTTCCATTAATTTTAAGGCGTTGAATTTTGAAACAAAATACATTCCATACCAGAGTTCCGATGTTCATGAAGCAAAAAATATGTAGCTTGTTGCTCAGGACAAAGAATTTATGTGCGAAATACATTTTCCAGTTGAGCACTTGTCCCCCCTCTGTCTATCTGGATGGAAATTGATGTCATTCGTGTGATAAAATGGACTAGGCCTTATCCCTCCAATTTTGCACACTGCACATGTACGTGATCAAAAACTGAATAGTGGGAAGGGCTGGGAACTAGACTAATTATGCAGGAGTGTACATGTACCACTCACCAGTACTTGCTGAGTACACTCCAATGTATATGGTCTGGGTAAAACCCAAAGTATCAGGTATGTCACAGCGGTAGATCCCTTCCACTCCATCTCTTCTGCGGTGCAAAAGTACCACACTCTGACCTCTGGTTCTGTGGAAATCCCACTGTTCATGTGAACTGGGAACTCTAGTTCCATTGGGGAAGAACCAGTTCCCCGCAACATAACGACCTTGGCAACAAGCAGTTTGGTTAGTTTTGCAGAGCAGGGCATCATCACCTTCACCAATGTCCTCCAGAATCACGATACTGTTGTTCTGGTATGTTGTACCTCTGAGTGAGAACCAGACATCACCTGCACCTGGGAAGGAAGAGATATAAAGGTCAAGTTTATTGTGCATGAAATTCCATAGAACAACAATATGCGACCATCACATTTACAAATTTCCATATAATGTGATGGCTCATGGCATTTTGTGTGTGGAGCTTGAATAGGAACATAATATATGTAGTCTACAGCTTTAAGTTTTGAAGTAGGTAATCCCCCCCCCCCCCCCCCCCCCCCACACACACACACATACATACATTTGTGAATGTCATTTTCAAGTGTATGAGCGTGTGAGTAATGTCTGATGATAAATCTGTGGGCTAAATGGCACAGTTATCCAAACATTGGTCTACTGTTGATTACATAGCTATAGGTAGCTCAAAAAGGCACATTTAGGCATCATCAGTGATGGTAAGAGAAATTTAATGACAACTGTAACAGCAGCCTCTTACTGTATTGTCCCGGGCAAGTGCCCATGGGTGCTCACAGCTCAAGCACCAAAAATTATGGGTGGGTGGTTGCACAGTGGAAGTGCTTGAACGGTTCAGCTACCCCGGATGCTAAGTTTGCTGCTGAGGAACCAAATCAGCTTCCATCGTCGCTTTGCCTGTGCTTCGTTGAGGCCAGCCCGATGGTGGAGAAAGCTGTATTGTGCTAGAAAGCAGACCGACCCGCAACTTCGTTGGCAAGCTTCTGCAACTTTCGTCGCTTGCAGTATGCAAATTTTGTCCTGCAAGCGAGGAACGCAGCAACTGAGGTTACGAATAGGTGTGTGTGAACTTTGAGGCCGGATGTCGTGGTGCCTGGAGTGCATGTATGTGAGCTCAGCTGACCTGCTTTTGATTCACTATACGCAATAATTTAGCATGGGGGGGGGTTACACGGAGAACCTCAAGAACTGTCAAAATTGGGCGGTGGGCGCTTGCCCAGGACAATACGGTATTATTTTTTCTGTGTCTTTTGTTGTCAGTGAACATATGTGTATGCCCACTCCATGTACATGTACATGTAGGATAAATAGCCACTACATGTCCCATGCCAGGTAACTTACCACAAATATCTAGCTAGAGGGGGGGACAGTCGTACACGAAGTGTTGAGCATGTAGTTGGTTGAGCAATACGTGAGATGGTGCCTCGTGTGAGGAAGATACCTCGCATTATTGCACTGCAAGCGATGGAAAGCTAGGCAGGGGATGACACTAGCAGCGAGTAGCATGTGCTAACGCTAAAACGAAAGATCTAACATATTTGGTAGGCACTATGCCTGTGCTTGTCAACTGAGTAATAAGCTCTTAGACCTACTTTGTGCCTCAATATTGAAGAGAAACACCCATAATGGTGAGACGAACGTAGCTAAATGCAGTGCACACTGCAAGCTACACCATGCTCACGGTGATATGGTGCCATTCAGAGTGTTGTGTGCCGTCAGGCCTTGACTTCAAAGCCGCTGGTGGCTTCGTTGTATGTTATTGTGTCATGATACCATACAAGTTCAAAGTGCTCACTCTTGCAACATGTGATGTCACAGGGCAATATCTAGTGCTGATAACAGCAGAATACAATGCTGATTATTCCAAAAATCAATACAACGAAAACTTATGTTGCCGTAAAATTCAGTAGGTAAGCTTGGAGGTACTGCTGCAACATCCCATCTTGGCAACGTGCACTACCTACGATACGGTCCATAGTTTGGCCGAGATGTATGGGTCATATTGCCGTCTTACTAGTTTTAGCTTCGTATCATCGCCTAACCAGTCCACCATACGTACCTTCTGCGTCAAATATGTGCAGTCTGTTCAGCACTTTTGTGGCATCCAATTCTTTGTTGTATAATGAGATCAGGGTGTTTAGACAATTTGTACGAGTAGATTATCTTCCAGAAACTGGTACAACTCAGCAGCACTTAGATCTATATTAAACCCAGACTTGATCTTGCTAGCAAGACAGCAAGAACACAACTACTGGGAAGACAGCAACACAAGCCATTTGTCTTGGCAATTACACAGTAGGTAGTGCACACTGCTTTTATAGCTACATATTGTAGTGGCATTCAACAAGCCCATTGGCTTAATCAATAGCAACCGTATGACACCTGCAAAACCATGGATGATGTCATCATGACACAAGTAGGCTTTTGTCCAACCGTGTTGGCTGTATGCCAGATACAGCCTGTGATGTCAAACCGCATTCCCATTGCTATAGGCAGACTGTATCTGACATACATGCACAGGCCTTGCGGTTGGGCAATAACCTATACTTGTTTGTCCAATTATTTGCTTCGAGGGCATCGAGTCGTTGTAAACATGACATGGGCGCTCTTTCATGGTTAAATGCAGAAAACCTTGAAAGAACGCCCACCCCCCTCTTTGACGGACTTGTAAGGTGCTCCACTCATGGGCGCTCTTTCATGATACTACGGTAACTCACCAGTGCTTATTGAGTACACTCCAATGTATAGGGTCTGGGTGACATTCATTGCATCAGGTATCTCACAGCGGTAGATCCCTTCCACTTCACCACTTCTGCGGTTCAAACGTACCACCATCTGACCTCCGTCTCTGTAGAAATCCTCTTCACTCGAACTGGGAACTCTAGTTTCATTGGGGAAGAACCAGCTCCCTACAGCAGACCCATTTACACCAGTATAATGAGGTCGGCAACAAGCAGTTTGGTTAGTTATACAGAGCAGTGCATCATCATCTTCACCAATGTTCTCCAGAATCACATTACTGTTGTTCTGGTATGTTGTATTTCTGAGTGTGACCCAGACATCACCTGCACCTGGGATGCAAAATATCCATGTCAGAATGTTTGTCTATTGATTCATAATAAAGTTAGGCAACTCTACACATCCACTTGGGAATGGTACCATACAGAGGGAAACTTTCGAGAGAGAAAACTTTTGCGAATTTCAAGGTTTTGTGGCTATTTGCGAAAGTTTTCCCTGTAAAATTTGGGGGTGTGGTGTCCTCTGGCGGCACAATTGGCAGCACTAGCGAGCAATCCGCGAAAGTTTTCTCCGTGAAAATCTTATTTTCCACCAATTTATGAAAGTTTTCTCCTGAGAAAGTTTCCCACTATATGGTAATTCTAAAGGCCAAATGGCATCTGCATTGGGCGACTGTCTGTGAATGCCATTGTACTCACTCTCTCAATCTAATGGTAGTGATTCCACAACACATCGATTAATGCTAGTAGTATAAGGATTTGCGTCGGGGGGATCTAGCCAAGAAGAAAGGGATGGGCCTGGAAGGAATGAGCATCTGATTTCTTTTGCAGGTACCAATTCGTCTGAAGTGGTCTACATAATTTCAGCCATTCTCTGCAGTCAGTGAGCAGCCTGGCTTGTCATGCACAGTTCTTTTTGGAGAGTCCTTAGGAAGAAGCTCTTGCAAGACTTCCTTTTGCACTGATCAAAGTTGAGCTTTTCACCTTGTATCAACAGGATGTACGTAGTGGTTACAAGTTCCTTTTGCCACCTACGTAGGTCATACCTTGAGTATTTTCCGGTCAGACCCTCATTACTGGTTGCAATCTGTTTTCACAAGTTCAACATCAGGAAACAATTCCCTCATTTCTAACACTGAGTGGGTGAGACTAAACTGTGAAGAGTCCATACTTTTGCCTACTCACCCCGAAGCTTTGCTGTGCCTGTCATATGTAATCCTCACTTGAGAGAGCTTAGGGAAAGCTCAGCCACAGTTTGAGAGAGTGTATTGATATCAGTGCATGTCACACGGTTCAGGCTACAGTCCTTTCTCTGAGAAAAGGCTACAGGCCTTCTTTTCCATCAGTTGAAGCCATCTCAATCCTAAAATGACTATCTACAGCAATCCATCACACAAATAAATCAATTGTGTTATGATCAGTGTAAGCAAAGTACTGTAAAATCGGGATATTAAGCACCAGTGCCTATTTTCGAAATTAGCAGCCAGAATGGGCGCTTATAACCATGGGGTGCTTATATTTATGGGGTGCTAATAGATGCATGTAATATTCTGGTAGTGTGCAGGAACAAATTAGCTGTGATATGTTTTAGGCCTAGAGGTTCTTTTTCTGCGAATTCCTTTTCCATGTAGCTTTTCTAGAACCACAGATTCTGTGGGCAATCGATCAATTGCTGCCAACCCCGCCCACCAATGTAAAGTACTTGGAACTAATGAATCTGTGAAAGAAATACTGTAGATCGGGAAATTTTCGCTGTTAAAATATTTTCGTCGGTCCGCTGCAGCGACGAAAATTAAACGCGCGAAAATAAAATACACATATATGCGCTACATTGCGGAACTGTCGAGCAACGAAATATTTTTAACACGAAAATTTCAAACACGAATTATTTTTACCGCGAAAATTTCCCGATCTACGGTAGCTAATTCCTGAATATGTTTTATAAAGAGGCCTTGCGTACTTTTGGTTTCTATCCTGTGTCAATAGCCTGCGTACAATTGGAAGTAGAGAGTAGCAAAAGTTAGCTGCTATGTTCGAAAAGCCGACTCAGCAAATTCACTTCCGTTTGCACGGTAATGGGTGCCTTTTTTGTGGGGTGTCTATTTTTGTATGGGTGCCTATAAATGCGATGTGGTTGCAAAATGGGTGCCTATATTCATGGGTGCTTATTTTGTGTGGGTGCCTATCATCCCAATTTTACGGTATAGGAGCAGTAACTTCACAATGCATAGTGCATGTTAGTATCTCTTCATAGGAAGATGCTTGAGGCTAAGCAGGTTTGCAGTTTGAGTGTGAGAAAGTGTGGTGAATATGTATGTGTCTGACTAACACATGCACAGACAAATAATTCCCATTAACGTGGGGCGACTTTTCAACTCACCCCCAAAGGTTAAAGGTTAAATTGAGCCAAAGATAATGTAACCTCTCATCTCAGAGAAGGTTGGACACGGTCATGTGACATGCTAGTCTGACTCGTTGGAAAACATGTCCAACATCTTCCGCCCTAGCCTCGTACCCAGGCCGTTAATTAGGAAAAACGGCCTGGCAACTTACCCTTGTATACGGATGTTACGTCAAAAAGATTACAGCTGCACCCGTACAAGCCATGAATATTGGATAATTCATGTGATATTTAATTGTAGCCACGTGACCGTTCGTAATGTGCAAGTGTGTTGTTGTTGCCAGTAGACTCGTTACAGGCTTATATTGGATGGTTACTGTCTTACTTGTCATCTGTAGACGAACTGCTTGCAGTAGACTCGCTCTCGCTCACCGATGTCGATGTGCCTGACTGACAGTAAGCATTAACTAGTACCTGACACTGCTACTCTCGAAACAGGTCCTTATAAAGAATCCGTTTTGTCCGCAGGTACTGTAGTTGTTGCACACAAGTCAGCAGAAGGAGTTCGAACAAAAGCGTTGTTCCAAGCACTAGCGGTACCACGGGACGGGTATAATACTGTGATGCATTTATGACGCAATTAAAATTCACTACAACTGTCACGTGAAGCGTTCTGAAATCTGATTGGTACTGCCAACCCCAGTGCAGCGGAAGTCAACAGTTTGAACTCGGATAAGTTGCCAGGCCGTTTTTCCTAATTAACGGCCTGGGTACGAGGCTACTTCTGCCCTTGCTCTGGGAACAAATCCAATGTGCTTCACTAGATGTCAAATTCTTTCTCTCTAGACTGCATACTTACCTTGTGAGTAAGCACAGGTTAGAAGTCCAAAGGTCATGAGTAGTAGGTACAGTATCTGCAACAAAAGAAACAACAACAAAACAACAACAACAACAAAACAACAACAACTTAATAACTCATTGGCTTCAAACCCAAAGTACCTCTCACCAGCCTTGTTTCCAGACCCCCAGACTCCAGGGGGGATAGGACAAGCTCAGATGCACTTAGCAATTTGATGATGTAATGCTCAGTGAAATCAGTGCACTACAGCCCTTATTGAGTGCTTTTTGTGTAGTTTTCGAGAGTGGTTTGCATCGCTAAAGCTAAAACATGCACTTTGGTTTGCTGCGGTAACATGCAGTTTTCTCGGCATGGAAGGTGGGCTCACCCATATCCAGGGATTTCTCCGACTTTCTGACAATGTAGGGATGTTCTACCCTAAGAACAAAAGTGTTCCAAGCATTGATCCCCATTGGTCCCCCGGCTAACTTGGATGCTACGAGCGCTTACTTGTTTAATCTCTGTAAATCCCCGCATATCTAAGAATGGAATGTAATTTTTTCATGTGATTCTTAGAGCTTATCCCACCCCCTTGCCCAGACTCCCTTGCAGTACTGTAAGGGACAGAAAGCTGGACGGGGGCCTGGGAACGAGGCAACCACTACACAGGAACCCTTGCTTATAAAAACTAAGCTGGCTATGCCTAATGGACTCAGTGAGACAGTTGACATATACCCTCACCGGTTTATGATGTTATTCATAACTACCTGTTTTTTGTTTACGACAAAGGAAAGTATGCAGACATACTATAGCCGTGGGCAATTAGTGGTGATGTTGTGTAAACTTAGTGCATTCAAACATACCCGTTCACAGTCAAGTGTTATATAGTCTTGTGTCCAGGCCACTCCCAGATTTTATCTTGCAGCCATGAAGCAAAAATGGGATGGTAAAACTCCTTTTTCACTGACTGAAAAGTGTGGACCTGATTAGTATGTAATGCGGACTCAGTTCTGTATGTCAACAGCTACTGATTCATTTCACATGTTTTCCAATTTTTCTCCATTGCTGCAAGGTAAAATCTGGGACTGGACTGGGAACAAGGCTAGTTACCTAGGTGATCAAACCCAATAACACATAATTATATTCATCTGTGCACGAAAATCCTAGCCTCTGTTTTTTGTTGCTTGCATAAATTCCTGTGCATGGGCAGAGAAAAAAGGAGCCTGGTACACACTGTTTGCGCATGCTCAGTTCCCCCAGGATTTCTGGGAATTTTGGAAATTTCCGTAAAATCTGTCCATTACACTAACCTCTGCGAGACATGCCGACTTTTCCCACGTGAAAGATGCCTGCCACTGATCATGCTCTGTGTGGACGATGACGAAGGAGCAATAAAGGCAAAAAGCTCTTCACTTACAGGAATTATCAATGCGTCCGTCCATTCCAGGCAAATACTATGGCACGTGACTGATGCAATCTTTCCCTTTGAAGTTTACCAATCGTCTTGAACGAAGCGATGCAGACAGTTACCGTCAAAGCGATACTGTCTCTGACTTCAAAACCGCCTGAAGGTGTCTCACAGGCAGTATAACTCTGCAGTGTGGCCTTTCAGCAGGTAAATAGAAATTTCCGTTAATTTTAGTGTAGTGGAGTAGTATGCAGGTTACCAAGGGAACTTGATGCATGCGTGAACAGTGTGTACCAGGCTCTCTTTCTTCCTCCCCTGCACAAGAGCCTGGGAATGAGGCTATTGCATAACCTGCCCAGCTTCTGTCACTTGTAACGACGGACAGCCGGTGGGGGCCTAATAACAAGGCTATGAAACCTGCCAAGAGCTTCCTTCTCAGTGTACGATACTGAAAGTGATCCGTGCCAGGTCTGGCTTGTGTGACTAACATAGCCTGGTTCCTGGCGCCAGGCTAAGAGTAACACAGGAGATCAATAAACATGGCAACATCTTAGTTCATCTACTTTAGCCCCGAGAGAAACAAGATCACAGCAACAAATGGCAACAGTGCTGTATACCACCCCACAGGGAAAGATAGGACTATTGTACAGCCTGCTACCTGGGCAAAACAACTGTAATATGAGCAACATTCTTATGTGTTGCCTAGGTAACAGGTTATAGTGGATAAATGGCTCAGAACGCTCGCGGAGTGTGAAAGCTTAGATACAGAAACGTAATGACGTCTCTATTACATATATTTGTGGTGGGGAATTTGGGGTTAACAAAACCTCTTCCATGATCGATATCGCACTGTACTACACAGACTAAAACATTACTAGCGACTCACCCTGTGCGAATCCATGCCTCTGTTACGCTTCGTCCGATTGCTTCACCGCGCTGAGCTATAGCCAGTATAGGATGTTCGCATATTGTTGGGACACGCTACGCGCGATGATGCAACAGGAAATTTGTTGACCTTTGTTGATTAAAATGTCTAACAAATTACCTCACTAACACTTGTTTATGGCGTCAGGTAAGCTAGCTTCTGTCAACTCTGTTAATGATTCGCGCCAAGCCGTCTTGCAAAGAATTTAGTTGGTACATGCATAGATAGTGGATAGATAACCACTATCTATGGTACATGCCAGCTTGAGTTGGGATTAGACTAGTCTCGTCCCCAGACCCCCCTTGAGGAGGGTCTGGGAACGAGACTAGGATTAGACATTTTGTCATTAGACATTCTGGGATTAGACATTTTGACATTAGACATTCTGGAAATAATTTTTTTTTTGGGAATAATTCCTACCATAGACCCACTCCACTATCTATGATTCTGCACACACACACACACACACACACACAACATGCATATATTAATCACAAACATAAATTATGCACATACTGGATTCCTTCACCAATTACATCACACTGACACATGTACCTGTATACACATAAACACAAGCATGTGCACATGCTCAACACATGTACACAAACATGCAACAAATAGGTTTATACAAGGAGTGAGTTTATGTATACATACATGTAGCTACATGACACCATATATCAGATAGCTAATATCATCTAACCATTTTGGAAAAACAGAGCCCTAGTTGTTTGGAATACCAAAAAATGTTGTTCAGTTGAAGTGAAACCAGGTAGGTTGTGGAAGTTTTATGGTGCATAGCTGTAGATAGATGTAGTTATGTGGTATGGTACAGGCATGTGCATGTGTACATGCAAGGTGGGACTGAAGACTGTGAGTTGTAGTGTGAGAAGAGCAGTGTGAAAAAAGATCAAATGTGGTCAGGCTAGTATTATGAAGATATGTCACCCCACTGCTTAGAGAATGGAACACGGAAGGTCTTTGGCATTAGCCTAGATGGACAAAGCAATCAACATGTCAATATGGCCATCTCAGAAATGTAAACACTTGTGTAGTTCTAGCTAATGGCGTTGATTGACTGAATGTCACATGCGATACTCAATAGTTGTTTGGTGTGCCACCACCTAATAGCATTGCTTAACTGCATGAATATCAGTGTCATGTACGTGGTTGCTAGCTACCCATGATCGGACATGAATGTTTTTGTGTACTGTCGATAGCTTGGTTACAATCGGAGATAGACACTGGCGAAAGTTAGCCGCTACGTTCGAAAACCAAATCAACAAACATTCACTTCCGTTTGTGCGGTTACAGGTGCCTTTTATGTGGGGTGCCTATTTTTGTATGGGTACTTATAAACGTGATGTGGTTGTTGTAATCAAAGTGGGTGCCTATATTCAAGGGGTGCTAGCTAGCAACCACGTACATGACACTGATATTCATGAAGTTAAGCAATGCTATTAGGTGGTGACACACCAAACAACTGATGTTTTTTATCATGTGACATAATCAGTCAATCAACGCCATTAGCGAAGCTAGGATGAGGCAAGAGACATACTGTCGGGATAATAGGCACCCATAGAAAATATGATTCAATCCATGTATGCAGAGATGTATTAGCCTTGTTCCCAGGCCTTCACTGCCTCCAGTATTCTGATCGCATCCAGTATTCAAATGTGGAGGAAGAAGGACACTTGCATACTGGGAGCAAACAAAATAATGTTGGAGGCAGCGAAGGGTGAGGCAAGAGACATATGACAGTACACAAAATTACATTTATGTCTGATCATGGGTCTCTCTCCACTCTCCACCTTTCCTCCACCCACTCTCCACTTTCCCTCCACCCTCTCTCCACTTTCCCTCCACTTTCCCTCCACCCTCCCTCCACCCTCTCTCCACTTTCCCTCCACCCTCCTTCCACCCTCTCTCCACTTTCCCTCCACCCTCTCTCCACTTTCCCTCCACCCTCCTTCCACCCTCCTTCCACCATCCCTCCACTTTCCCTCCACCCTCCCTCCACCCTCTCTCCACTTTCCCTCCACCCTCTCTCCACTTTCCCTCCACCCTCCTTCCACCATCCCTCCACCCTCCCTCCACCCTCTCTCCACTTTCCCTCCACCCTCCTTCCACCATCCCTCCACCCTCCTTCCACCATCCCTCCACCCTCCTTCCACCATCCCTCCACCCTCCTTCCACCATCCCTCCACTGGTATTATAACAAGCCTCCCTTCACCAGCTACACCACGTTTGCTCCTCACGGCAACCCTAAAGTGTTTTTACTACATCTGCAGTACAAAACCCTAGGTTCTGGGAGAATTTTGGAGTACAGTTTGGTATTAGGAATATAAAAACATTGTATCTCAAACAATTTACCACAGAGAGGTTTCACTGTACCAGTCCATATACTCTTAAACAACCAAACCCTCTTTTATTACGTGGCTGCAAAATAATATTTTGTGCTCCAAACATGAGAAGTGAAATACGCTATCCTATTCATAATACAAATACATTTTCAACACAGCGATATGTGTACCTGACACAATTTGGGAGAAGTGAAGTGTACTAGGACACATGTAGTTCAGTAAGTGTGAGTGCATAATAGCAAAATGAAACATGACACAAACTTTTGAGAGGATAGTACGTCAACTGTGGTACAACGTTATTGATTACTGCGAATGGAGGAGAGCAGCTGAAAGAGTTCCTCAAATGTTGCTCGCTGGCTGGGACGATGTTCCCAGCATTTCAGCATGGTTTCGTACACTTCAGGTGGGCACATGTCTGGTTTTGCCAACAGCTTCCGATTCTTGCGTTTGATTGCATCCTGGATGACCTGCTTATCTGACATGCCATTATATGGCTGTTCCTTTGCGAGGGTGAAGATTTCCCAGATGGTAACGCCGAATGCCCACACATCGGACTTCTGTGAGAATTTACCATAAAAGCATTCCATTGACATCCAACGAACTGGAAGAACAGCATGCCCTTGAATGCGGTAATAGTGAGATTCGTACAGACTCCTACTCATGCCAAAATCTGATATCTTCACCAGGTAGTTTGGGCCTACCAGGCAGTTTCGTGCTGCCAGGTCTCGGTGGACGTAGTTGTGCGATGCAAGGTACTTCATAGCACTAGCAATCTGTGTGGTTATATGAATCAAGGTGCTGGTTGTAATCCGATGTTTTGACTCTGAATCAGTTGTACCCAGTATTTTAAACTTTCGAAGGTAATTGTTGAGGTCTCCTTTTTCCATGTACTCCATCATAATGAAAGGGGTGTCCTCATAGCAGACTCCAAGTATGCGAATGACATTTCTGTCATTCACTCTTGACATGAAATTGACCTCTTTCTCAAAGGCTTCTTTTGTGGTACTTGGAGCACCTGATTTGAGTGTCTTCACAGCGACTAGCATTGACTTGCTCTTTTTATCTGATTTACTCATTTTCAGATCTTTTGGACTCAGACCAACTGTCTTGGCTAGAATAACTTTGCCAAAACTTCCCATTCCAAGTTCACGAATCTCTTGAACGTTGCTAGCAAAGACTTTTAATGGTATGTCGTCACTCATTGGCAGGGCTGTGGGGGCAGTGTAAATGGGGCCATAAGGCTGCAGATCTTCAGAGTCAATGAAACTTTCAAACGCATCTGTAAAATGTGAAGGTTGGAGTGGCTCGCTATACACTGTCTCAAAGGTTCCATCATCAGTCTGTGAGCTGGCAGTATCTGGCATACTGTAGATTTTATCGGAAGTAGTTCCTTGTGCTATATTTGTAGTACAGGGAGGGTCATGACATTGGTCCATTTTCTGATTCAAATACTCCACCAGTTCATCTGACTTACTAGGCACTCTAGGTGGCACCTCTTTATGTAGCATTGCATACAGTGGCTGATCAGTACTTGAGCTGGCCTCCTCCTCTTCCGTCAGCCCTTGCTCTTTTGATTTCAATATGATATCATCATATCCTGTAGTGACATTTTTAAGTTTTATCTGTTGCCTCTTTTTAAAGAGAATTACGAGAATGACGACTCCAGCTATAATGATCACAAGTATGATCACAACAGCTACTACTATGATGACTGTGGGGGTTGATGCTATGAAGGTAGAACACACAATGTTGCATGTCAGATAAATGTATGCACTGTCTACTTGTAGACAACATTGATATGTAGACTACATTTACAACAGTGGTATACAAACTGAATATATCTGGGTGCAAGTGCTGAAGGAAGCAATGGGTACTTTAGTGTCATAGTATATTAAGAAATACGGTATGTCAATTAGTTTAGATTACCAAATCTGGTAGATATCTGGTAGAAAATTGACTATCAAATTTACTACTACCCTAGACTACGTCTTCGGTCATCAGAAGTCTGCAATACTCGCTTTTGGCTCGGGGGATACTTGAACTTCCTCTGATCTCGGTGTCAGGTAATATTCTTCACATACATCTTCGTATATATACAAAATCCACCTTAAGGTGTGCTCGTTTCAGGTATGTTACTTTTTTTTAAGTTGACCTTTTTTTAAGGACTTCACTTGGGTTGTAACTTGCTATATGTTTGAATCTTGCTGTTCTGTAACAAGCACTGCAGTATGACTGTAGCTACGTAGTTGAACAAAACCAGGATATGTCACACATACTACTCACCAGTGCTTGCTGAGTACACTCCAATGTATATGGTCTGGTTAACATTCATTGCATCAGGTATCTCACAGCGGTAGATCCCTTCCACTCCACCTCTTCTGCGGTGCAAACTTATGACCATCTGACCTCTGGTTCTGTGGAAATTCCATCCCCAATCTGAACTGGGAACTTTAGTTCCATTGGGGAAGAACCAGTTCCCTGAAGTACCCATTTCACCAGTATAAGGAGATCGGCAACAAGCAGTTTGGTTAGTTATGCAGAGCAGGGCATCATCACCTTCACCAATGTTCTCCAGGATTACGACACTGTTGTTCTGGTATGGTGTACCTCTGAGTACTGCAGCTGGGAAGGAAGAGATACCAATATCATAATACATACACTCCATTATCAACAAGAATGTTTTCCAGGAGTTCTATCAACCAATCACAATTGGTTGTTTCAAACTTTGAGCCATAATGTTGCATGTGCTTAAAGATTTAATTGAACAAAACAGGATATGTCACACATACTACTCACCAGTGCTTGCTGAGTATACTCCAATGTATATGGTCCGGGTAACATTCACTGCATCAGGTATCTTACAGCGGTAGATCCCTTCCTCTCCACCTCTTCTGCGGTTCAAACGTACCACCATCGGACCTCTGTTTCTGTGGAAATCCCACTGTCTATCTGAACTGGGAACTCTAGATCCATTGGGAAAGAACCAGTTGCCTGAGGCAGACCCATTAACACCAGTATAAGGACGTCGGCAACAAGCAGTTTGGTTAGTTATGCAGAGCAGGGCATCATCATCTTCACCAATGTTCTCCAGGATTACGACACTGTTGTTCTGGTATGGTGTACCTCTGAGTACTGCAGCTGGGAAGGAAGAGATACTAGCCATAATACATACACTCCATTATCAACAAGAATGTTTTCCAGGTGTTCTATCAACCAATCACAATTGGTTGTTTCAAACTTGGCAAATGTTACATGATTTAATTGAACAAAACAGGATATGTCACACATGCCACTCACCAGTGCTTGCTGAGTACACTCCAATGTATATGGTCCGGGTAACATTCACTGCATCAGGTATCTCACAGTGGTAGATCCCTTCCACTCCACCTCTTCTGCGGTGCAAACTTATGACCATCTGACCTCTGGTTCTGTGGAAATCCCACTCTTTACCTGAACTGGGAACTCTAGTTCCATTGGGAAAGAACCAGTTCCCTATGGCAGACCCCACGTCAGGAGGTCGGCAACAAGCAGTTTGGTTAGTTATACAGAGCAGGGCATCATCACCTTCACCAATGTTCTCCAGGGTCACGATACTGTTGTTCTGATATGTTGTATTTCTGAGTGAAAACCAGACATCACCTTCACCTGAGAAGAAATACGTAGATATACCAATGCTGAAAGCATATAATTATCTAAGAGCAGACAACCAACTCTATGCACTTGTGACTGATACTTCTGATGCCCAAATAGCACTCTGTTTATAAGCATTGATTTATTGTCCATTTCCTATCATTTTGTGTCACAAAGTACAATGATTTATAGCAAGCTTGATGAAGTACATTTGTGATATGGCTGAGACATCATTAGTGGAAGCCTCAACCAGAACAGCTGCCTTTTATTCTTCTTCTGTGTTATCTGAAGATATCAGTTGTGCCAGTGAGTATATGCCCACACTCAGTGCAGCCACTGCAGTCTAAGAACTGGGCAATGAACACAGCTATTCAGGAATGTCAAATGGGAACTTATAGACTTGCCCAAAAACAATACAGGCCCCACACAACATTCATTGCTTACGTACAGTACAGGCCTCCCTCAGTTTCTCCTGCTAACTATGCATGCTGGGTGTCTATACCTAGGTAAATGGGGAAAGGGGGAGCCGTTGACCAAAAGAGTGATCTTAAGGCTTTCTCTTGTAGTGTGATCCAAGAATGGGAGTACCATAGTCTCGTTCCCAGTCCTCCACCACAGCTATCATCACTTGCAGTATGAATAATGTGTTATTCGTACTGCAAGCGACGATAGCTGTGGAGGAGGACTGGGTATGAGGCTAGGAGTCCCAAGCATTTGCAAAAGCGAAAAAGTTATCACTCCTTATTCATGATGATGAAAATATATGCAAAACATGCTATCTCAGTCAGGGGCACCCCCCCCCCCCCCCCCCCCCCCCCCCCTCTGTCTACCTAAGTAGACCTTGACATCATTCATGTGATAAATGCTCCCAGGCCTTTCCCCTTCGTTTTGCATACTGTAATCAAAAACTGAACAGTGGGAAGGCTCGAGAATGTGGCTAGTATGACTCTAGTCGAACAGAACAGCAGTGTACATCCACTCACCAGTGCTTGCTGAGTACACTCCAATGTATATGGTCTGGGTAACATTCACTGCATCAGGTATCTCACAGCGGTAGATCCCTTCCTCTCCACCTCTCCTGCGGTGCAAAAGTACCACCATCTGACCTCTGGTTCTGTAGATATCCCACTCTTCACGTGATGTTTCATTAGCAACCTTACTGCGAACTCTAGTTCCATTGGGGAAAAACCAGTTCCCTAAGGCATGTGAGTCACTGGTATTAGAAGATCGGCAACAAGCGGTCAGGTTAGTTTTGCAGAGCAGGGCATCATCCTGTTCCCCAATGTCCTCCAGGATCACATTACTGTTGTTCTGGTATGTTGTATTTCTGAGTGAGAACCAGACATCACCTGCACCCAGAAAGAAAGGGGTAATATTCATGTACTGGAATGAAGTGTGATGTCTTAGAAGATTGACAATCCTGTACACACACACTTGTAAATGAGCAGGGGCGGCGGAGCAGGGGGGGCAGGGGGGGCGAACGCCCCCCCAAAGTACAGATAAGGGGGGCCTTGCCCCCCCAATCCGAAGATGGCTACTGCTACTTGACGTGTAATAATAAACTATCAAAATGCCAGTGTCAACGATGCGTGCTTTACTTTACCATGCGGTTTTAAAAGAACTATCCAGGACAAATCACGTCTCGCAAAGTAGAATTTTCTGTGGGTGTGACCGGATAAGTTTATTTACTTTAAAATGTTATAATTAGACAAACACGTGCACGGCCCAACACGTGCACAAGCCGCACATGCGTGGTACGTGCATGCTAAATATGAAGCGAGGGGTTCAGACAAGTTTGTTTGATGTTTGGTCAGGAGAAAAAAGGAGGAAAGACACAAGCAGTAACTCCAGAAATGATGACTCAGACGGTGAACCAACAACTGTTGACAGTGATGATGAGCAACTAACGCAGTCAGACAGCGAGGATGATGAACTGGACCCTGCTGAAGCGAGTACATACAGTGGCGCTGTATGTGTTGTAAATGATTGCTGTGATTGCACAACTGTGTGCTGTAGTGAAATCCAGCAAGCCTATCAGCCAAATGAAAAGGTCATTCTGTCTCTCTTCATAAAGAAGGGCCGCAAGTTCCTTCCAGCATGGTACAAGATGTTTCCATGGATTACGTTATGTATCACCCACAAGAAAATCTTCTGTGTGTACTGTAGGTTTGCTCAGAGACACAAGCTGTTCACTTTTGCAAAGAAAGGTGATGTAGCATTTTCTGTGAAGGGTTTTGATAATTTTAAGAAGGCAGTTCAAAAGTTTCGAATCCACGAGAATTCAGATTCCCACTTAGAGGCAAGGTTAAAGTGTAGGTCCCTTAACAATCCCTCTATAAATGAGCAACTGAGTAGTGAAGCTGCTAAAGTTCAAGGTATTAGACGAGCAGGACTCCTGAAACAACTTGAAGCAATGAAATTCCTTCTGAGGCAAGGCATTGCATTAAGAGGGCACTCAGAGGAAGAAGGGAACTTATACCAACTGCTAACTGCCTGGTCAGGTGATTGTACTGCCATCAAGAGCTGGATTGAAGAAAGGAAGTACATGTCACATGAAATTGTGAACGAGTTGATTACTTTGATGGGGCATAATATTTTGAGACAGCTTTTGGTACGTATTAAATGTTGTGTTCCTAGTTGGTATGCTGTAATTGTAGATGAGGCAACTGATGTTGCTTGCAGGGAGCAAATGAATCTGTCTATCAGATATGTTGACGATGACTACACAATCAGTGAAGATTCTGTTGGCTTGTTTCATCTTCCTAACACATCAGCTAGTACTCTACACCTGGTGCTGACAGATATGCTTCTGCGTTGTAACCTGCCTTTGTCACTTTGTCGAGGACAAGCTTATGATGGAGCTGCAGCCATGCAAGGGAAGAGAAAGGGCTTAGCAACTCTTATCAGAAATGAAGTCCCAGCAGCCCTTCCTGTACACTGTCTTGCACATTCACTGAATCTCTGTTTGCAAGATGTTGGCCGGCAAAATCACTTACTGAGAGATGCTATGGACATTGTGAGAGAAATAGTAGGCTTGATAAAGCGCTCTCCTAAGCGCACACACCTCTTCAATGAGAAATTGATGCAGAGTGAGGGGCCAAAATGTGGAATCAAACCCCTCTGTCCCACTCGGTGGACGGTACGAACAGAAGCAATGGATGCTGTGATCAAGCAATATTCAGTGATCATGGATACCATGGAAGAGGTTAACCAGACTACACGTGATGAGTATGGTCTGAAGGCTGGTGGGATCCTTGCTGCCCTTGAGAAATTTGAAATGTTGTTTGGTTTGAAGTTGGGTCACCTTCTTTTCAGTGCTGCCGAACAAACATCAAGGGTATTACAAGCAAAAGACACATCTGTCCAAGAAGCAGTTTCAGCTGTGAATGCAACGAGAGCTTTCTATCAGCGTCAAAGACAGGATGATGCTTTTGATACATTCTATGAAAGTACAGTAGCACAAGCTCAAATCTTGAAAATTGGAGAGCCAAAATTGCCAAGGTATAGGAAACCTCCGAAGAGGTTTGGTGGTAGTGAGCCTCACAACTTTAGTAAACCCAAAGAATTCTTTCGTCAACAATACTTTGCAGCCTGTGACCTCCTTACTCAAGAACTTTTGGACAGATTTGAGCAAAAGGATTTAATGCAGCCTATACTTGCCATGGAGTCAGTTTTGATCAAATCAGCAAATGGAGAACATTATGCTGAAGACCTGAAACAAGTTAAGCAATCAGTGTTTAAAGCTGACCTGGATTATGACAGACTGGAGAAACATCTAGGAGTTCTTGTGGATGTCATTCGTCAGGCGCTACCAGAGGTGAAGAAAGTAACCAGTGTTCGCACTATTTGTGAGGCAATGAAATCACCTCCATACAGAACCATGCTGTCAGAAGTTCATAAGTTGTTGCGACTCTACTTAACTGTCCCAATCACCTCTTCTACATCAGAAAGGGCCTTCTCAACTTTAAGACGTTTGCTTACATACTTGCGATCATCTATGACTGAGCAGAGACTCAACAACTGTATGCTTCTTCACATACACAAGGACCTTACTGATGACCTAGATTTACATGAGATTGCAAAGGAGTTCATCTCATCAAATGATGAACGGCACAGATACTTTGGTAACTTTAGTCACCAATAGGGAATACTTTGGTGACATCTATTTTTGCTTTATTGTGCATATATATTATCAAAAATTTTTAACATAATCTCCTGTCTTCACTTGCTCCAACACTAGCAGATTATTCAACTTTATTGATGGTGAGTACTTGGGTTCACATGGCTCCAGATGTCTCCAGATTCGACCTCAGAGCATGCAAATTTCAAAATTTTCCTGGGGGAGCATGCCCCCAGACCCCCCTAGCAGAGCGTACTTTGCACACTAGCTTGCCCCCCCAACTAACCACTTGCTGAGCCGCCCCTGATGAGGACTCAAATGTAGGTGATCACACATGCATGTATCCAGGACGTTGTATGGCTGCAGTTGTCTACATCATTTCTGCCATCCTCTGCTGTCTATGAGCAGCCTGGGTTATTGGCATGCACAGTTCTTACTTGAGACAGAAAGGTTCGGCTAGGCTTCTGTTTGCACTGATTCATTGATCAGTCTGGCAGATGATGCAGTTAGGAATTGTGCAGACTAATGCAGTTTATGTATGCGTGGATTAAAGTGTAGCAAATATGGAGAAAAATTGTACAAATCCGAAAGGTGCACATTCCCATTTAACACACTAAATAAATGTGGGAGCTTACCCCTGAATGGATAACATAGTAAAAAAAGGGTATGATGTAACATCTTACTCTAGGTACAAATCCATTGGGACTCTGCTAGATAAAATGATGCTGTTTCCCTCACAGCTATATATAGTGAGGCATACCTTGTTGTGAGTAAACATAGGTTAGAAGGTCAAGGGTCACGAGCAGAACCTTCATAAAGTACAACATCTGCATCAAGATTAACACAAACAAGATTAACACAAACAAATTTTAATGACACTTTTCTTCCTCGGCCATTGTCAGAAAGGTTGGGTATGAGTCACAGTAGGCCTTGTTTGCTCACAATATAATCTTGATACAAGTATAATACAAATCAGGGTGTCACTAATTAATACCGTCACACATAGATCTTCAAGCTCTCCTTTCTCGTTATATTTATAAACCTGAAGTGCAGACAATTAAGTCAAGTGTGCCTAGATTCCGTGGAACTGTTGACATTTACTACTGCATGTATTTTGCTGGCTCAAATGTTCTTGTGCCCTTACCATTTAATCTTGATGTCCTAATTAGCTACTGCAGTATAGCTAGGCACACCTGTGTGTGAAATCAGTGTAAACGTGTACACGTGTAGCTAGTAGCAACTGTCAGCTTTTAGTACAGTTTACACAGCTTATGTGCATGTGTATCTATAGGCTATATACTATCACAGCTAGTAAGTGATCAAGTGCCATGGGCCCTGAGGTTTATCTACAGGTACACTGCAACAAAATATTGATCTCTCATTATGGACAAGCGCCAGTAGAAACCATATCCTAAGAAGCTAGATACACATGCTGGTTTCTTGCCAAACAACATGGCAGCACTCCTGGGGCTGTAAGAGCCACCTGCATATATGCATACCTAAACTGCAAGAGGCAGGAAAGCCAGTTCCCAGGCCCATCACTTGCATGCAGCTGCAGTACAGGGCCTGAGAATGAAGCTAAGGTATAACTAATGTTGTGGAGCTACCTATCTACTATGTGAGAAACTACTCTACTAGCTGTTTAGGCTGCATATTGGTTTTTCATTTCCCACCAGCATGCCTTTTTGGGGATCTGCTTTGCCAGCCAATATTGTCAATCATTCCTTCATTGATGCTGCTCAATTTACATGTCAATTTAGAAGACTACTCAGCAAAACAGCTAAAAGATATTTCCTTTCCTAAAACATTGGAGTGTTTACTCCCCAGATGCTACATTTCGTGCTTTTTTCACAGGAAGCGTGGCCTCAAGAGTGCTAGAGCCGAACTTTTATTGCAGTCGACGCATGATGTTACAATAGCAGGTCTAGGCGCCATATGTCTAAAAAGTGGTACAGTGTAGTGCAAGTGTAGTACAAGAATGCAAGTGATCACAGTGCCTAAAATTTGATAAATTTATCACTGCTCATTTCATTCAAGTGGTAAGAAAATAATATCTGGACTAATACCACGTACCACAGACATGTCAGAGTGATCTGAAATGACATCATGCAGTCCTTTGTGTTTTCCCACTATTATATATTTGACCAAGCAACTCACCCTGGGTCTAGAAGAAGCATCCATGGCTCTTTTATCTTGTTCGATTTTCACCTCGTTGATTTGTGTCACCATGCAGGAGTGGTCGCAAGTGTCATGTTGACTTTTGCTAATGCCTGCATGGGGTCATAGCTTTTTGGAATAACAATGTTTAATTAACCTACCTACTCAAAAATCAAGACTGCATGCTGACAGGTGAGTTTGACAAAGGATTTTCCCTGGTATGAGTCATGCACAAACTATCAGATGTGGCTCATTTTGCTCAACTACTAATGTACTTTTCAGTCTGTGTTTTTGGAAATTTTTTCACTATATTCACCATAATGTCATACACTACCTCATACCCAGGCCACGTATATATGGGAGAGGAAAAGTGGTCGTTTCTTGCCCATTCCCAGCCCTGGGTACGAGACTACTTTTCCGCCTCCCACATGGCCTGGGTACAAGGCTGGTCGTACACATGCACACACATTGCACAAACACACTTGCATACATACACACACACACACACACACAATGTTCAAAGTTTCATAAAGTACTTAGTTAACCCCTCTCAGATTTAAAATAGTGCTACACTTTATCAGGCATAAAATACTGAGGTACAACAACTTGTATAGACAACAGAAACTAAGTCCTAACAAAGCGGTCATACTGCAGTCCGTGTAGTATGAATAAAAAGATGGGGCAGTGACTGGTCTCTCAGGGTGTACTGAAACAAAGTTTAATTTTTTGGTACTATACACTCTCAAATCCATTGAGATCAGATGGAGACATTTGTCAAATGTGGGAAGAGTATGTTACCAGCCCTAAAAGTGCAGTCAGATGTAATGAGATATACGTACAAGATACGGAATTGTCTGCAGCACAGCTAGATGCATGTAGGCCATTACAAAGCATTTGCGTGCATTAGCCTAATGATGAATGGTTGATTTATCAACTCTGTGGCTTACATATACATTTTGTTTCAGGCAGTGTCAACATTCATGTGTAGCTCTAGCTAATAACAATACCAGTGTCATGATTGGCACTTGGATATGATTAGACACTTATAGTGGATTTCTTTATGTTGTTGATTGCACAATGGAAACACTAGCTCGGGCACATGCACACAGCCTGTCAATGCCAGTGGTCTGCCCTCAGCACCGTTCCAGAGTAGACTTCTAGTAGCCCATAGTTAACAAATGCAACATACATGGATGTAGTGGTTTTCTCAAATATCCTGGTAGTCGACTATATTGCTCCTAAATCTGTTTATTAAAAAGTCAAACAGTGCACACACATTATATGATGGTACTGCAGTGTACTGGCACATCTTAAATAAGTGAACAGAAGGAAATGTGAATCTATGGAGGTAGTCCTATGTACTGTATGCAGATGGAGATAGCCAATGGAACACACAAATTACTTTAAACAAAAACAAAAAAAAACAAATAAAAAAACAAACAAACAAACAAAAAAACATGTGCAAGATACAAACTAGATTCTAAAAGTGTGATATATCAACCATGGAACAATGTCAGGGTGATACTAAACCAAACATTACTGATCACTGCCAATGGAAGAGAGCAGCTGATAGAGTTCCTTGAACGTTGCTCTCTGGCTGGGACGATGTGCCCAGCATTTCAGAATGATGTTGTACACTTCAGGTGGACACATGTCTGGTTTTGCCAACAGCTGGCGTTTCTTGCCTCTGATTGCGTCGTCAACCACCTGTTTATCTGACATGTCCTTGTATGGCTGTTCCTTTGCGAGGGTGAAGATTTCCCAGGTGGTAACACCAAACGCCCATACATCAGACGTTTGTGAGAATTTACCGTAAAAGCATTCCATTGACATCCAACGAACTGGAAGGATAGCATGCCCTTGAATGCGGTAATAGTGAGATTCGTACAGACTCCTACTCATGCCAAAGTCTGATATCTTCACCAGGTAGTTTGGACCTACCAGGCAGTTTCGTGTTGCCAGGTCTCTGTGGACGTAGTTGTGTGATGCAAGGTACTTCATAGCACTAGCAATCTGTGTGGTTATATGAACCAGGGTGCTGGTTGTAATCTGTCCTTGTGGCTCTGAATCAATTGTGCCAAGTACTTTGAACTTTCGAAGGTACCGGTTGAGATCTCCATTCTCCATGTATTCCAACATAATGAAAGGGGTGTCCTCATAGCAGACTCCAAGTATGCGAATAACATTTCTATCATTCAATCTTGACATAAAGTTAACCTCTTTCTCAAAAACTTCTTTTGTGGTACTTGGAGCGTGTGGTTTGAGTGTCTTTACAGCGACTAGTGTTGAATTGCTTTTGTCATCATCTGTTTTACTCATCTTCAGATCTTTTGGACTCAGACCAACCGTCTCAGCAAGAATAACCTTGCCAAATAGTCCAATTCCAAGTTCACGAATCTCTCGAATGTTGTCTCCTAAGACATTTAATGGCATATACTCATTCTTTGGCAGGGCTGTTGGGGCAGTGTAAATAGGGCCGTAAGGCTGCAAATCGTCAGAGTCACTGGGACTTCCAACTGCGTCTGTGAAGAATGAAGGCTGGATTGGCTCACTATACACTGCCTCAAAGATTCCATCATTGGTCCCAGCAGTCTGTGAGCTGGCGATGTCTGGTGTCATGTAGATGACATCAGAAGCAGTTCCTTGTGGTACACTTGTATAATATGGGATATCATCCCGTTGATCCACACTCTTATATGTAGGGTTAGACTCCATTTCTCCAACCATGGGATGCGAGAGGTTTACAAGTCTGGAGGTATATTCTCTACGAGGGGGTATCAGTTTGGGTGGAACTTCACCAGTGAAAGTGCTGCTTCGGTCCAAATACTCCACCAGTTCGTCTGACTTTTCAGGCACACTAGGTGGTGTCTCTTTATCCACTACTGCGTATAGTTGCTGGTCACCACCTAAGCTGGCCTCCTTCTCCTCCTGCTTCAATTCAATCTGTTCGTTTCTTCCACGAAGCTTGTTGCTTTTCAACTGTTTCTTCTTCTTCTTCTTGAAAAGAACCACAAGAATGACGACTCCAACTATGATGATCAAGAGTATGATCATAACAGTTACTACTATGATGGCTATAGTGGTTGCTCCATCACTCTGGGGAGTGTCGGTAGGCCTTGTACTGCTGCTACTGCTGCTGACTGGTATGGTAGTTGTTCCATCACTCTGGAGGGTATTGGTGGGCTGTATATTGGGTGTTTCGGAGGTTGATGCTGTGGAGGGGAAGCACACATGTGGCATTTCACGTAAATAGATTCACGACTCCACAAACTACATGTAACCAGGCTGCCTAGCTCATACCCAGATTTTGTCTATTTTGGGAAGGTTCTGAACCAACATGGCAGCACATATTTGGAAATATGCAGGAAGCGCGAAGTGTGGCAGTGATGACGTCAAATGCAATTCCTCTATAGTAAGACCCTACTTAGTAATTTATAGTGATGAGCTAAAGAGGTGTTTGGTGATTTGTGGATATACTCATTGAGACGCCTTGGTAGGGTTGCACAATTGTCATTGATTAATAAAGTATTTTCTACACATTGAAGCAACATCGCAATGAGGAAGTACCAATTGTGCACGACTCACCTGACAGCTACTTTGCAATAACATCAGAGAAGTAGAAACAAAGTGAAAACGGGGATAGAGAAGAGGTTAGCTTGCACCTAGGTGTGTTTATAAGGAATGCTTACCAGCTGTTTGTTGTGTGTAATGTCTTTGACTTGACACAGCTAGGAGAGGCATTAAAAAGCATGCTCAATAGCCACAAGCTATTCAACTTTGACAATCAAAGAATCTCTGCCACCTTCTACATTCTGTAAGTGAGCCAGCACAACCTCCAGCCCTCGTACAGTAGATACTCATGCTCCAGATACTCCTTCCAAGCATCTTTCTAAGTCTTCACCCACACTGCCAGTGCTGGAAAGTAGCTTGCAGAGTAAAAATGTTACTTAATGTTTGTATGTACCATGGCACGTGGCTGTGTCATATGTATAGTATTGTGCTACTGAACATGTGCATTATTATTATTATTTTTTTTTGCAAAATTTGTGGCACTTTTCTCCGACAAAAGAAACTTGTTATACAGTATACTCAACCATGCTTGAATCTCACCCCTCTGCAACACAAGCAATGCAGTATGAGCAGAACAAGATCAACCACTCACCAGTGCTTGCTGAGTACACTCCAATGTATATGGTCTGGGTAACATTCATTGCATCAGGTATCTCACAGCGGTAGATCCCTTCCTCTCCACCTCTTCTGCGGTGCAAAAGTACCACCATCTGACCTCTGGTTCTGTAGATATCCCACATCTCACGTGATGTTTCATTAGCAACCTCACTGGGAACTCTAGTTCCATTGGGAAAGAACCAGTTCCCTATGACAGACCCATTAACACCAGTATAAGGAGGTCGGCAACATGCAGTTTGGCTGGTTATGCAGAGCAGGGCATCACCATCTTCACCAATGTCCTCCAGGGTCACGATACTGTTGTTCTTGTATGGTGTACCTCTGAGTACTGCAGCTGGGAAGGAAGAGATACTAGCCATAATGCTTGCATATTGAAAACTTGTTCTGTTTCTAAAGCTGGTAATTCCAAACCCTCAAAATGTCTGCATACACTCCATTATCAACAAGAATGTTCTCCACGAGTTCTATCAACCAATCACAATTGGTTGTTTCAAACTTGGAAAATGTTACATGTACTTAAAGATTTATAACAGGATATGTCACACATACCACTCACCAGTGCTTATTGAGTACACTCCAATGTATATGGTCCGGGTGACATTCATTGCATCAGGTATCTCACAGTGGTAGATCCCTTCCACTCCACCTCTTCTGCGGTGCATACGTACCACCATCTGACCTCTGTCTCTGTGGAAATCCCACTCTTCACGTGATGTTTCATTAGCAACCTTACTGGGAACTCTAGTTCCATTGGGAAAGAACCAGTTCCCTAAGGCAATACTGGAATTCATTTCGGTTCGATTAGTTATGCAGAGAAGGGCATCATCACCTTCACCAATGTTTTCCAGAATCACGATACTGTTGTTCTGGTATGTTGTATTTCTGAGTGAGAACCAGACATCACCTGCACCTGGGAAGGATTTTGTGTAAAGTGTATAACACCAGTAGCTTCGTTCCCAGGCTCTCCACGTGCGCGAAATAAAAAAAAGCGATGGAAAGCTGACACGCACAAATGACACGCTTGAAACGTCTGCGATAGATTAAAAGGCCATATCAGTCATTATTGAGTGTTTTTATGAGTAACAGGACCGTTAACTTTGCTGGAAAGCATCAGCATTGCTAAAGCACCAGACCGGCAAGTCACTAAAACAGGCAAATCATCTATCTTCTGACTTTTTTCTTTCTTCCTTCCTTCCATGAGGGTAGCACAATAATGGCTGAAGCTACAGGCTGCAGGGCGTGTGTGACAAATGTGGCCTGGGGACGAGCTCCTGACATGTAACATACTTTGCGAGTGAACACAGGTTAGGAGGTCAAAAGTCATGAGTAGAACCCCCACAAGGTACAACACCTGCAATGAGAAAGAAGGTAACACACTAAAACTATATCTACTCCAACAGAAGTGTTGAGAGTGCTTATGCTTTGACGTCACACATGATAAAATGTACCAGGCTCTCTCCCTCCTTAGTGAGGAGATGCATTAGCCTTAGCCTTGTTCCCAGGCCCTCGCCCAGCTTCCCGTCGCTTGCAGTACGGTTAAGCGGGAGTACTGCAAGTGACGGAAGCTGGGCGAGGGCCTGGGAACAAGGCTACATTAGTCTCAAGCCCAGGCTCACTTTTTTCAGATTTTGTCTTATAGTTTTAGAGAAAAGACAAAATTTAGAATGGAAAGCCTGGATTCGAGGCCATGAAAGCATATTCATTGGTACAAGGGTCCACTTAACTTGTGAACTAGTGTAACCATCTTCAATGCACTCATACTACCTTAATGTTACTTTTAATTGCTCATACTTAATCGATTTTGAGTACACCTCGTTTAGCGTGTATTAATTTTAGTGTTTTTTTAACAGAAACTAAAATTAATTCAACATATCAAACACTTAGTTACTGTAATTGCGAGTAGTAATTTTAGCGATAATGCCTCTGATCGCTACAATTGCTAAATTTAGTATGCGCAATTAAAAGTAACATTAAGGTAGTCTCATTCCCAGGCCTGTTCAAAAGTGGGCCTGGGAATGAGACTACCTGAAACACTTGATTGGCTGCATGGTACATATGTGGCATGTACATGCTGAAATAGCTACCGGGTAAACAGAATGAAGTAGACAGATAATATCATTCTCCATTTCACCCTACTTTCTACGTGTATATATAGTAACAGGAAAGTTGTACTTTCTGCTTCATCTACACAGGAAGTGATATACCACAGGAAATTATCAAAGTGCACCCTCTTTACAGTTTAAACTATCTACAACAAGAACCAATCAGGGCAAAGGATATAACACATAATGCATGCTAGCCTGGTTGATGAACAAAATTTTTCCTGGGGTAGGTGCTAGCCTCGCTCCCAGGCCTTCCCCGGCTCCAGTTTTTGATCACTTGCAGTGATGTTTTTGGCCCCCAGGGGCCCCCGCAAGTCTATAGGCATACGTGATCTCCATTGTGTTGAGTAAGCGACAAGTGAGCTTGAATTTATGATCCTAAATAGCGCTACTAAGCAAGCGAGTGAGTTGGCAGCTCAACTTCCATTGCTTACGATTTTGATCATAGATACCATGAGGCCTACTGAGCAAGCAAGCAAGTTCGGCGTGAGCATCCAGCTTGACTTTCGTCGCTCACGATCACGATCGAAGATTGCCATTCTAAACAAGTGAGTGAGCAGCTTGATCTAAATTGCTCAGACTAGCTCTGCAGTTCTGGACTGTACTCACTAAAGAAAAGCTAAGCACGGGCTTTCCATGAAGGCCTTTCAACAGCTGCGGTACAATAGCCATCAGGTACTTCATCATGGAGTGTTGCCACAGTAGGTTACTTCGCAACAAAATAGTGGCCAGGCTCTGCATTACATGCGAGGCTTTCTGGATGCATGTACCCCTAGTTAGTCCTCTGTCCTGCATGAGCAAGCCCCACATTAGTGTGAGGCAATGTGTATACCGTCAACTGCAACCCTATCATGCTGTCCAGCAAAACCATTTCAGTGAGCTGCACGCCACGATGCTACACACACAACTAAGAATGCGCCAAATGATGAACGATAAAATACAGCCATCTTATCAGGGACTACGGCAATTTGCTCTGCTATTACATAATCATTAACACAAGTCAATAGTTTTAGAAAAACGGCAGGGCACTAGGGCATATTAGGGCAGTTGTGATTGTATATTTTTGTTAGAAGCGAAAGTGAATGTTGAGTGCATGTATATGGATTCTGTTTTCATTGCTGTCTAAAATATACAACCCTATATAGTTCATGATGGGCAGAAGGGGTAAGTACCCCCTTCTTAGAATGTTTCATTTCCACAGCAGTAACATGAACTTTGAAAAAATATATATTCATAATGCCTACTGTTGCATACAGTAAATACCATCAAGCTTCTAAACATGAACTCTGTACGCTTTTACAAGGGTATTCTAGGTCAGGTTGGCCATCATACATACCTCTAGATGAACCACACGAGTACGCATGTCAGTTTCTTGATGCAACTCTTACATTCTGGTTGTACTACGGACAACTACCCATTTTCTACTGCAGGGTCAGTTGAATACTGGCGATGACAAAACAGTGATGCATTTCTCAGGCAAATGATTGCTTTGCTCAAGAATCAAAACACTAGATTGTTTGTGCATGTCAGTCAGGGTGGTGTTTTCAGGAGTTAAGCAGATGTACCAGTTTTTCTGTCCCCGCAACCAATAACAAACCTACAGTATGATCAGGGCTGTTTATCCAGTCACTAGCTGTATGCATACGCAGATGGAGTCTCTTGCATTAATTTTGTGAAATGGTGGTGATAGTAATGTAACTATGGGAGTGTGGAATTGAGATACGTTTAGTCTCTCACTGATGCGCATTAGGTCTCCTCTCTGTCTCAAACTGCCTTCTTTGATCTTTGTGAAGCTGGGCTACTCCATTGGCAGTATCAATATCTCAACTGTACTGTGGAGTTATAGCCTCATTCCCAGTAGTGTTGTTTTAGTTAACCAAAACTAAAACTAAAACCCCTTTTACTAAGGGCAAAAATGTTTTAGTAATTAAACTAAAACTAAACTAAATTTGTAAAAAAAACCTCATGAACTAACTATTGATCTGAAACTTGTTATAACTAACTAAAAACTAGGATAATATACTACGTACGTGATAGTATTATCATGCTAGCATCTGGCTCGATTTGACTGGGAATTAGGCTTCACAGATCACGTGGAGTCACATGCTTCAACTAATATAGTGTGCAAAACTATGGTGTTTATCCCTTTGAGTTGTATTATCTTGCTTAGCTGTATATAACTAAACTAAAGTTAATACTAACTAAAAGTAATTTCATTGCCTTTCCACGTACTAATACTAAACTAAAATTTAATTTCCTTTCAAAATACTAACTAATACTTCAAACCACTTTCCAAGAACTAACTACTACTAAACTAATGTCCACTTCACGCTTGAAAACTAACCATTACTAAACTAAAAAGCAAAGTGCTGAACTAAAACAACACTAGTTCCCAGGCTCTCCCCACGTGTGAACGAAAAATCGCTTTTCCGTACTGCAAGCGATGAAAAGCTGGGTGGGGCCTGGGAACGAGGCTAATGGAGTTAGTCAGAGAAATGATAAGTATTGTCAGGAAAGCTCTGGTTTCCTGCACCTCTGTGAGTTAGTCTCGTCCCCAGACCCCCCCAGTAAGAAGGGAGGAGGTCTGGTGAATACAGTACAACATATTTGAGCACCTTGGAATTTTGGAGGTAACAATCTGATTGGTTCAATTGGCCAAATATCTTGCATGTACAGACCTACTTATCACACAATTTACTGAAGCCCAGCAAGCAAGGCTTAGCTTTATGTATGTACTAGCCTATGGTGGGATTATGTCACCAGACCTTCCTCTCTTGCATGCGTGTACTCTGGGAACGAGACTACTCTGTGAGTATGCTCTGTTGATTTGTCTCCTGCAATCTGATCCAGACTCACATATGCCTCGAGTTACATGTATTTCGTATTTCCTGACGTAAGCATTACAGACGTCATACATTAACTTTTACTGCAGATGTATTACTTCACACTAAGGCACACAGCAAATTACATCCCTGCACTGTCACTACATACCATCACTAGTCATTAAGGTATGTAAAAGGATTCATAGACTGCAATAATTATAATTCACAGGACAGAGGGAGTGCATATTAGTGTCAAGGACCATTTGTCACATGAATTTGTCAAATTCACCAGCAAGCCTAGAAGAGTGGTGCTATAGATGGAAAAAAACTCTCATGTTTACCGTGTTAAAGTGGGAATGAGTACATGTAGAGTGGCAAAATGAACTTTTCGGTTGCATAAATTATGACGTCGTGAAGGAGCCTGGGAACCAGGTTACTGGAGGTCAGGTTGTGCAGTTTTAATACAAGATAAATAACTTCCCTAAGTTGGATCTAACTTTCCGCCATAGCATCATCATAAGTATGTTATTATAGGCCAAATGTAATATTTGCAAATTATACATCAAGCAACCAGTGAGTAATCAAAATCCATGATGGCGTGCATAAAAATCACTAAACAACTCACCTTGTACCTAGCAGGAGCATCCATGGCTCTGACTTCACCACCGTGAGATATGCACAGTGCTCAAGCGCGCGCTAGCTAGCGCACGTTAAATTAGTTCGCTACAGATCGGTCACGTGATCAAGAATTTCGAGGCGGGCAGAGCTAGCGCGCACGCATGCTAGCTAAATAGATATAGAACGGTATGCGCGCGCTCTTTCACTGGCGACAGAAGCAGCAACTGCACGGCAAGCAGAAACTGCGTCTCAGCTCCACCTACCGTGTTGCTGCGCGCAGCCTGCAAGGTATCGAGTTTGCCATATACAGTCGAACCGCAACCGTACCGTATTGCTTCAGCGTTTTACGGAAAGAACGGCGTTTCAGCAATTCGCACATCGCAACAAAACCTCGTTTAGCTCCTTCCCAGATTTATTTTTCAACTTCTTCGACATGGCACACTGCTACGTTATTTAATATAGAGTACTGATATGATAAAAAAAAGGTAACCAAATCTGTAAAACATGGTAGCAAATTATAGCCGAAGCTAAACAGTACCAAAACGACAGCCTTCGCGCGAACTGTTTGCACACTTCCGTTTCTGCGTGCTTAGGCGGTCATGTTACCCACAACTGACAGCTGCAAAGGTGGGTGTGTCTAGCCGTGCCATGAATGATTTTGTCCCGCAAACCTCTACGTAGAAATACCACACAACAGTAAGGAGCATTATTATTGCATGCAAGTTGAATTATTAATAAATAACACACTGAGAAATGCAAAATTTGCCTATACAGACAGAGTAATGAAGTCTTGGAACTTGACATTGAGCTCGCCAAGTACCAGTATGCCTCCACTAAGAGCATCATCCGCACGACCTTCAGCACATTGATACTCACAGCACTGGTCTCTGTTGTGTGTGTGTGTATAAGCTTGTGTGTGTTTATGTGTAGCAATGTGAGTGCATGTGTGGATGCATGTTGTGGATGTTTCCGTGTGTGTGTGTGTGTGTGTGTCTGTCTGTCTTGTCTGTCTGGTGCGTGCATACATGTACAAGTGTGTACATGCACGTGCGTGTGTGTGTACATGTGTATGCATGTGTGCATGTGTGTATGTACGTGTGCCTGTGTGTGTGTGTGTGCAGAGAGGTGAATGTCAACCACAGAAATTAAAATGTATACACTATTGTCAAATATCTGGAGCAAATGGTCTTAAGGACATAGTCTCAGAACCCGATCCTTGAAAATTGAAGAGGAGGGTCTGGTATATAGTCTGGGGTGGAAGTGGTATACAGCACACTTCTGATTGGCTTTAGTTAGCATTCAGATGTGCATTTATTGGAAATGTTAACCACACAAGAGCAGTCTTAGCAAGCAACCACGTTTTCGATTTTTGCGGAATTGTCTGGGAATGTGACTATTATGGATGTGGTATTATACCCCTTATAAGTAGCATCACTCCCACAACATGGCTACATTTTCCAAGCTTTCTCTTGCTGCATGGTGGCAGGGAAGGCTAAGCAGAGGCTGGTACTATGATAATCTCGTGCCCAGACCCTGCCTTTTCACGAGGAAAAAAGGGTCTGGTGACCTTCAGCCGATTCCTCGGGTTTCATTAAGTTGATTGCTTTTCGGCGGACAATTTTGCAACCGCCAATCACATTGCAGAAAACACAATCTGTGATTGCAACACGGAAATTCTTGACTACTTACACTAACTTTGGGTCGTTAAGTATTGTTTGCGTACAATTGGGGGTGCGAAAGCTGTCCATTATACGGAGTAGGCGCCGCCGTGTCGTAGCAGGAGCTCTTCTTGGTCGACTGCCAGCCCGGTATAATACCACCGTCATCTTGCTTGTTACAAGCAAAACACCACAGTGCATATCTGTCACCACTCTTTCACCATTTCAAACGCTTAAATCTTGGTATAGCAGTCTAGAAGCAGCTGCCTCGCCATTTTCTTTCAAGTGGTTCACGTGCTGCAAAAGGCGGCCATTTTGTAGAAAAATGCAACGTAAATTACGGTTGCGGTTCGACTGTATAGGCTCTAAGAGGAAATGAGGCTGAATTCCCTCTCTTCAACTATACCTCTAATATTCAATTTTAACTTAACTATCTTACGTTGTATGTTGTAACTATACTCATCTGCTCCTCTTGTTGGAGTGTTCAATTACAATTACAATTACAATTACAATATATGGCATAATCATAGATAATAGAGTCGTTACGACTCTATTATCTATGGCATAATCATGGGTTGGAATATAGTATCTATGCCTATACATACTCCCCACTGCCCCTCAGGCGTGCAATAGTTCCTCAGGCAAGACATTCGTAAACGAATCTCGCAAAGCCGGAATCTCACATGAAAAGGTGGCTTCGCAAGACTAAATGCCAAAGTAGTTTACAGACACTCTTCTTGTCTTCAACACTCCATTCAGGATTGTACACATGCTTGTTTGTGTCCAGGACAGAAATACACAGATAATATATTATATAGTTTTGCCTCGCACCCAGGCTCTAAGAGGAAATGAGGCTGAGTGTGTGAGTCTAGGGAAAGCTGTGGGTGCACACATTACTGAAAGTTCAGTATGTATGGATAGGCAGGGCAATTCACTAAAAATAGCTTCTCTGTTGTATTCATATGGAAGTTTAAGGTGCCCTCACGACTGGAACCCTCCACCTTCCTGTAAGATACATACTGTATAGCTAGGATCAGTTTTAGTGTTGCACACTAAAAAGAGTGACAGCATATATCAGTTGTTCCGAGCATAGGCGCCTGCAGAGCTGTGTGGGTACCCGGGCAAGACTTGGCTACTCCGCATTTGATGCGCAATTGCGGAAAGCGTATTTTGTGACTACACTGTACGCTATACGTGTGTGCGTGCCTCACTTGTCCAGGAAAATTACATATCTTGCAGGCCCGGAGGAAACAAATATGAAGTGGTACGGCTACCGGGCTGCGAAGCAGCCCTACCACGCTTCGCGAGGAAAAATTTTTCAATTTACGGAGTTCAGGAAGCGCTCACATTGCTTTTCATGATCAGCTGACGAGTGACAGTAGTCTTTCCAAATGATCGGTAGGGAAACTGTAAATTCCAAGGGTGATAGGGCTGATCTGGAGGGTCAAAAACTTCCTTCAGCTTTATAGGCATGCTGTCCAGACGTCGATTGGACGCCCCTAGTCTCGATCTCGTGCCCGGACCTACGCGCCCCCGTCTGGGCACCAGACTAGTGCTGCCCGGAAGTTACGGTGTTAATTTATATTTGCGTATAGCGTAAAAAGTGGTACGGCTCTAGCCGTACCAGCCGTACCGGCTCCTCCGGCCCTGTCTTGTGATGGTTTCTGGGACCAATGCCTCTCCAGTCTCTGTCTCTCATAATGAAAGTCCATCCCATTTTTTTTGCCATGGTTGGTGACCACGTGTCTTCGCGTCCGGTCCTCGTGATATAAGGAAGGAGGATTTTCAACTTGTACAGGATGATATTTCAAGCATTGACAGATGGGTACAACAGAACCATCTTACCTTTAATTCTGCCAAATGCAAGTACATGGTGATATCTAGAAAAAGAAGGCCTACTTATCCTGGAGTTTTATACCTCGGAGATACATCCCTGGAACAGGTAGAATGCTTCAAATATCTTGGTGTGATTCTTGCTAGTGACTTATCCTTCTCTCAACACATCAACTCTGTCTGCTCAAAAGCCAGAAAGATTCTTGGTCTCCTGTATCGAAGATTTTACAATAATGCCAGCAAAGACACCTTGCTCCAATTGTACATCTCACTGGTTAGACCTCACCTTGAATACGCTAGTCCAGTGTGGAACCCATACATGCATTAAACAGCTGAAGGATGTGGAAAAATTTGCATTACATATGGCAACCAAATCTTGGGACAGCGGCTATCAGGACCTTTTGTCATTGACTGATATTATTGCCCTGAAACCCAGAAGAGCTCAGGCCAGCCTGTGCATGTTGTTTAAAATTGTTCATGGTTTATGCTTCTTCCCACCCAATATGATTACCACAAGGCCAAATCACAGTCAGCGTACAAACAGGCAATTACTACTCCAACAACCATTTGCTGGTACCAATGCATATTTACACTCATTTGTGCCACATACTGTTCATGCGTGGAACTTACTTCCTGAGTCTATTGTTAATTTACCTCTGCAGCATTTTAAGAGTAACATTGTTAACTATAGTTCTTAACCCTGTACATTATATACTTATAGTTCACTGCTCCTATGCTTTTGTTTTATTTGTGGTGCTGTGTTCGTTTGTGTTTGTCCCCCTTTAACAGGGCGCACTTCTTATTAGCGTATGGCTATTTTGTGCATCCTTTGCCTTTTGCATAAAGTTTTATAGAAAAAAAAAATAAATAAATAAAAAAAAATAAAAAAATATGAGTACGCAAATAACCCAGGCAATGCCCGGGTATGCCCGGGCCTGCAGGCGCCTATGGTTCCGAGCCCTGATGTTATGGGATAAGATGTCCCTCTCCACCCCTTAAAATTGTTCTCCCAGATATCTCCAACTGTCACTATGTGGTCTGCACCAATATCCGTGTGTTCCGCAACAATCATTATACACCTGTGCTGCCGGGCAGTACCAGTATAGTGTTTGTAAATTCACCAGTTGATTGTGTGTTTGTTCTCATTGCTACTATGGTGGCTGTATACATGACAGAGCAAGAATCAGCCCGGTAAGCAACTTAGTCCAAAACTTTGTGCTTATTGTCACACACTGTCATGAGATGTGGCCGATTGATTTATAGTAGTATATACTAACACATCTTAAACAAATCCGATATTTTCACTAGGTGGTTAAGACCTACATGGTAGTTTCGTGTTGCCAGATCTCTGTGAACATAGTAGCGTGATGCAAGGTATTTCATAGCACTAGCAATCTGTGTGGTTATGTGAACCAAGGTGCTGGTCATAATCTGACCTTGTGACAGTTGTACTGTACTTTGAACTTTCAAAGATAATTGTTGAGGTCTCCTTTCTCCATGTACTCCATCATAATGAAAGGGGTGTCCTCACGACAGACTCCAAGTATACAAATGAAGTTTCTATATCATTCAATCTGGACATGAAGTTAACCTCTTTCTCAAAGGCTTCTTTTGTGGTACTTGGAGAACCTGATTTGAGCTTCTTCACAGCAACTAGTGTTGACTTGCTCTTGTCGTCATCTGTTTTACTCATCTTCAGAACTTTTGGACTCGGCCCAACCATTTGGATCATCTCATTTCACTTACTCTCATTTTAGTTACTCTCATTTTACCTACTCACATTTTGCCTATACTCTCATTTTGTCCACTAAAAACCCAAGTAATTATTTATGTCAACTCAAACAAATAATTGCAGTATGTGCAGATACAGGACCTCACTCTGGGCAAGTGCTCTTATTTGTTAGACATACTGGGATTAGACATTTTTTGATTAGACATTCTGGGACTAATCCACTTCAAGCTGTGGTCCCCCCCCTTTCAGTTTACAACAATGATATCTCTTCTACAGGTGATGTCTGGTTCTCACACTATTAATGGTATACCATGGATTAGTGCCAGAATGTCTGGTTTCCTATTGGGATATGCTGATCATGAACATTCTAACTTGTGAGAGCCTGTGGATGTGTTTCTGTTCAGCACATCTCCACGTGTATCTGAGAGTTGAAGTTTGACACCACAGCTTGAAGCAGTAGTATCTACTGTGTAAGTGCTAATTTTGAAAGCTGGAGCAAATACAATGTGTAAAGCAAAGCATCAAATGGCAAGCATATTGTAACATACGACTCATTCTCATCTGCAGGCCTCCCCCCATTTTTTGCTTACATAAGTGAACAGAAGGAAAATGTGAATCTATGCAGGTAGTCCTATATGTATGCAGATGGAGATAGCCTTATTGAACACACAATTTAATGATAATAATTATTTCAAAAAAGTTAACATGTGCAAAGATACTATCAAAAAAAGTGTGATATATCAACCATGGAACATTGTCGAGGTGATATAAAACCAAACATTACTGATCACTGCAAATAAGAAACCTAGCTAGCCTTTTACACACATTTTCACAGCACCTAATTCAAAACAACGTATCTGCATAGAACAAATTCTAAAAAAAAGTAATGCAACCATCGGTTGTATCCATGGATGATATAAGATTAGTCACTATTAATGACTGCGAATGGAGGAGAGCAGCTGAAAGAGTTCCTCAAATGTTGCTCTCTGGCTGGGACGATGTGCCCAGCATTTCAGCATGATTCCATACACTTCAGGTGGACATATGTCTGGTTTTGCCAACAGCTGGCGATTCTTGCCTCGGATTGCATCATCAATGACCTGCTTATCTGACATGCCATTGTATGGTTGTTCCTTTGCGAGGGTAAAGATTTCCCAGATGGTAACCCCGAATGCCCACACATCAGACTTCTGTGAGAATTTACCATAAAAGCATTCCATTGACATCCAACGAACTGGAAGGATAGCATGCCCTTGAATGCGGTAATAGTGAGATTCGTACAGACTCCTACTCATGCCAAAATCTGATATCTTCACCAGGTAGTTTGAGCCTACCAGGCAGTTTCGTGTTGCCAGGTCTCTGTGGACGTAGTTGTGTGATGCGAGGTACTTCATAGCACTAGCAATCTGTGTGGTTATATGAACCAAGGTGCTGATTGTAATCTGGCCTTGCGGCTCTGAATCAGTTGTGCTCAGTTCTTTGAATTTTCGAAGGTACTGGTTGAGGTCTCCTTTCTCCATGTACTCCATCATAATGAAAGGGGTGTCCTCATAGCAGACTCCGAGTATGCGAATAACATTTCTGTCATTCAATCTCGACATGAAGTTAACCTCTTTCTCAAAGGCTTCTTTTGTGGTACTTGGAGCACCTGATTTGAGTGTCTTTACAGCGACTAGTGTTGACTTGCTCTTGTCATTATCTGTTTTACTCATCTTCAGATCTTTTGGACTCAGACCAACCGTCTCTGCGAGAATAACCTTGCCAAATAGTCCAATTCCAAGATCACGAATCTCTCGAATGTTTTCTCCTAAGACATTTAATGGCATATATTCATTCTTTGGCAGGGCTGTTGGGGCAGTGTAAATAGGACCGTAAGGCTGCAAATCATCAGAGTCACTGGGACTTCCAACTGCGTCTGTGAAGAATGAAGGCTGGATTGGCTCACTATACACTGCCTCAAAGATTCCATCATCTGTCCCAGCAGTCTGTGAGCTGGCGATGTCTGGTGTCGTGTAGATGTCATCAGAAGCAGTTCCTTGTGGTACATTTGTATAATAGGGGATATCATCCCGTTGATCCACACTCGTATATGTAGGGTTAGACTCCATTTCTCCAACCATGGGATGCGAGAGGTTTGTAAGTCTGGAGGTACTTCCAGGGAATGCATATTCATTACGAGCAGGTATCAGTTTGGCTGGAACTTCACCAGTGAAAGTGCTGCTTCGGTCCAAATACTCCACCAGTTCATCTGACTTTTCAGGCACACTAGGTGGTGTCTCTTTATCCACTACTGTGTATAGTTGCTGGTCACCACCTAAGCTGGCCTCCTTCTCCTCCTGCTTCAATTCAATCTGTTCATTTCTTCCACAAAGCTTGTTGGCTTCCAACTGTTTCTTCTTCTTCTTAAAGAGAACCACAAGAATGATGGCTCCAACTATGATGATCAAGAGTATGATCACAACAGTTACTACTATGATGGCTATAGTGGTTGCTCCAGAGGTTGATGCTGTGGAGGGGAATCACACATGTGGCATTTCACGTAAAAAGATTCATGACTCCACAAACTACATGTAACCAGGCTAGCTAGCTCATACCCAGATTTCGTCTATTTTGGGAAGGTTCTAAACCATGTGGAAACTGTATTAAACATCTCCCTTGCAAAGAGCAGAGGTATAGACACACAGGCATACACTTGACGTTAAGAACAGCAGGCATGTGGGGGCAAGTATCCAAGACTCACCTGGTACAACCACTGTCTCTGAAGACTCTCCTCTGTCATTCTTAACTGTGCAGTTGTATGTCCCCACAATGCTACCCTGATCAACCGATGGGTCAATGGTGAGCACTGTCTGGTAGGTATTCGTAACAGGATCAACTAAGCTCTTGTTCTGCTGGTAGGTAGTATTGAGAGTTATCACAACCCCATCCCTCCTCCAGGTGACATTGGTAGCAGGTCCACCGGTGGAGGTGCAGGTGAGGGTTCTGGACTGGTCATCATAAGTTAAACTGGTTACACTGGGAGAACCTGTATCTGGATATATAAAGTAGTGACAAATGAAATGTAATTGGTATGCAAGTTTCATGTGGAAAGTTAGTAGCAAGTACAGCATGCAGACAATTAAAGAGGTACTGTCACGAGTTCAGTTAATACCATGGCCTATATCCTCCCTGGAGGTTGGTTGGTTTAAACATTGGTGTTGGAGCCCTAAGTTTACAAACACCCTACCTAGGAGTTACAACGTACATGAGCATATTTTCTAAAATAAATCCACCTGATGCAACTATGACATTGTGTGATGTTAATTAACTAGCTTCTTTTCACACTTTATGCTTTGTTAGTTGTTTCTGATACAGAAAGTAGAAAGCATCCAAAGATTTAATGTACACATTAGCTGTACTGCTTATTAGTGCCAAATCAGCATACAGAGTGCAAGTGACATCAGGAGTTCACACTGACCCGAATGTATCGCCCACACGAGGCTTACACTGACCATAGATAATAGGGAAGGATATGGATTGGAAACGCAATGATTTCGCGTTCCATTCGCGTTTCGCATTACGTCATTTTAGAATAGACGAGTGAGGCTACCAGAATCGACGAAAATCGCTTCTACAAGCTGTTCCTCGACCCAGGAGGTCTCACAAGACTTGAATAAAGCCGGAGTAGTGGCAGTAAATTTGATCTAAATGGAACTCGACCAATTCTTTGCCTGTTATGCCTTTCAGAGCGGCTTGTCAGCGTTCAAAAGCTACTACTGAAAGCTACTGCTCCGCCCCCTACTAGATCCACTGCTCCTTCCCAATGCCACGTTGCAACACAGTGAGCCCAGTACGAATTATATCTCTGATATGAAACCTTGGGAAGCTACCGTTACTGACTTGTAGTCCCACAAGCACTTGTACTGTGTACTGTCTACAAAGCTGGATTTCTCCCGGCTTACCATCCACTATTTTTTGCCAATGCTACGTTGCAATACAATAGCTCCAGTACAAATTATATCTCTGAAATGGAACTTTGAGAAGCTATTGATAGTGACTTGTAGTCCCACAAAGGCTTGTTTTGCCGTTTTACACGTAAAAGGCTGGATTTCTCCCGTCTTACACCGCTTATGGGGACTTGTTTTTAGCTTCGTACAATCTAACAATGCATGACAAATTGCATGATCCTACTAGCTGGTTCTGAGGTTGCCTGGTGTAATGGCTACAGTCCCACAAAGGTACCGCATACCTGTGATTTTCAATGCGTAACGCGTAACACGGATGAGATCAAAGGGCATGCCGCGTTCAGTATGGGCGTTAATGGCAGATTGATCACGTGAGTTACGTGCGTTTCCAATCCATATCCTACTCTACTATCTATGCACTGACAATTTAAGCAAAGTGGTCCCATTCTCAAATTATATTTTTTGTTGCCTCGGTAATAGGTTATTCTTATTGTGAAGCTACTACATAAGCTGAAATGTCAGCTAGTATTAATCACATAGGTATTTAGTATTGGCTTAAACTTAGGAGTGGTTGTTTTACACATTTGTGTTGGGCTGAATGCAGTGCACTGTTGGGTAAGTGTGAGCAAGCTAATGTTACATACCACTACCATCTCACATAGCAATAGAATCACCCCCAGACCTTCACGCTTCCAATTTTCATTGCTTACAGGAAAACTGGAGGCAGGAAAAGCCTGGGGAAGAGGTTAGGATTTCAGGCATTGCTCTTTTTTGGAGCCTTTCCTCAGGACCACACACTATCATATATCTTCAAGGGAAATAATTTTCACAGATTCATCAAACACTAGTTATTGCACAGTAAAATTTTCACAGATGGCTATATTTAGATGACAGGCCCACCAGTGAGTTTGCCACCCCCCTAGCCCGCATAGTCAAGAGTTGACAGAGAAGTGGCTGATATTGGCCGCATTTGGCTCTAGGTGCACGCATATCAGGACAGCAGGGACACTAGCCTCAACAAAAAACTAAGCAGTGGAGCTAACTGCAACTCCTGCGTCAACTTTGCGCATGGCCCTCTGTTTGGAGTAGTCAACAGGAAAGGTCTCATAGTTCACGGCAGTGATAGTGGATTTGTATAGCAAGTTGGGCTCATGGTATTTGCAGGATTCCTACCTGCATGGACCATCCAAAGTAGTTTGCAAGTGTGACCCTTTTCCTGTTTTCTTGGGTGGGGCCTGGAGACAAGGCTATTCCTCACGCAAACAATACTCAACGACCCTGATTTAGTGGACATCCATCGACCTTTTCAGCAAGATTGTCCACCATCACTGCTGGAGTTAACAGCTTGACATTAGATTAGCGCTGTTACTCATAGTGCTAGCCTCTGCTTAGCCTTCCCCTCCAGCGTACAGCAAGGGAAAGCTCTGAAAACGTAGCCACGTTGTGCTCAACAGCCCGACTACGCGTACCACACCTACTGGAAATATACCGGAAGACCCTGAGTTAGGGACACCTCACTATAAGGGACAAAATGTTGGTTCCCAATGGTGTCTGCTATAGTGGGGTTCCACTGTATCATTCAGCTGCTAGCACACAGGTCTCCTGTTGTCTCACGTATTTTTTTTGCCATACAGTAGGTTAACTGTCTTAGTAAATGGCCCCCCACCTTGTCATTGTCTTGATTGCAGAGTGTACACATGGCAGTGGGCCATGGGAAACATAAACTACCGTACTCGCTCTAATTATCCAAACGGTCAAAAAAAAAAAATTAGTATGGTCGTTCGGCGTTAAATAGAAAGCAATAAATCTCGCACATGGCTTGTTCGAGTGTAATTAGAACGGATTAGAATATTATGGGGACTACGAAGATGAGATAGTAGTCGATATTGACCTTTGCAGTGAAGACGTCCCCTCACTCATTCGTGCATCGCCCTTCACCGCCAATGAAGAGATCACTAGTGGAAAACTCGTCAGCTCTATTCAGCCGTTTCGCCAGCGACCGGAAGTGCAATAGGAGTGGTCATTTTTTAATTTTTGGCGTAAACAAGAATACGTCATGAATTCACCGACCACGTGGCAGACTCCATTTGGAGCACTTCGTTGGAGGGCAGCTGGAGTCGTGCGTGTGTGAGCACACAGCAGTCGATCGGATCTTGGAGGAAGAGCAAGGACTGTGCTATGTAACTGAACAAGTCCGGTATTCCTACGCCTTGGAACAGTAGAGAAATCGCGTCATCTTCGAGGTATCCTCCGTTTTGCTGGTTCTGAATGAGGGACACGATCGCCTCCCCAATAGCGTTTCGCCAATAGCAGAGATGACGATTTTTGCTGTGGATGTTGTCCTTTGGTGCAACTTTCCACCAAGTGAATAGTAAGTTGTTCCCGTACATACTTTTGTGTATTTGAGACTCAAAAAAGCTTGCAATAATTAAGCAGTGTGACCTGGCTAGGTAGTGCAGCACTCACCTTGCACCCCCCTATTTTATTAGACTATGGATGGTGCATGCTTCAAAACCTTCTGTAGGCCTTATGTCCAGACTTTCACCACAGCTTTTGTTACTTGATATGCCAGGAGGGCCTTGTAAAACTGGTTATGTACAGTGACATATCTCTAGCCTCGTTCCCAGGCTCTCCCCGCTAAGGAGGGGGAAAGCCTGGTACATTTTATCACATGCGTGACATCAAGGGTAGACACAAGGTAGACATGACTTAATTGTGCGTGGACATGCACGGAATCCAGCCCACATAGTTTGGAGCTTGTGATCGAGGCAAGTACATGTGTAGCTACGATGGCAAAAAAACGCTGGCTATAGTAGCCGTAAATTGCAAGGTAGACCGGTGTGGTAGATTCTCAGAGTGTCAGACATGGCACCTGACAGGCTGAATGGCAAGAAATTTCGTGAATGTTGTGTGTTGTAAGCGTCTTTGTTGTTTGAGTTGTCACCACTGAGTCAAGATATCGACTAGTTCTATGTGGACAACTATATATAGCTGACTGCAAAGATGAAGGTAACACACAAAAGCCATATTTACCCGAAAAGAAGACTGTAGTAGTCTTGAAAACGCTTGTGCTTGAACATGTGTGGGCGCCCAGCTTAGTCCACCCCCGCATAATTAAGTCATGCCTACCCTTGACGTCATGCATGTGATCAAATGTACCAGGCTTGCTCCCTCCTTAGCGGGGAGAGCCTGGGAACGAGGCTAGCTGTTAGGCACACTTCGCTGTAAGGTACTCAGTTCCTTCCTGTGGAGATGTAAGTGTATGCACTTAACAATGTGTGAGTATGGAAACTGTAATAGGGTGCAGTAGCAATACACTTAACTCTCCTTTGGTTGGTGTGTAGCTAGGTCCTCCCTGCATAGTCAAAAACTATTCTAACCACTAGATGAATGCAGGGCATTGTGGGGCGAGCCTGAGCAAGCAGTATGCCAAGGACTACAATTGCGCATGCGCAGTTCGTACACACGCGCGCGTACCCCTTCGCACTTGTCGAGGTGTCGAAGTTGTCGTAGCATTTAGTAAGAAGTAAAGTTGCTGTTTGCTTACTGTGCCTCATCTAAGTGTAGAAATGACAAAGGCAGCGTTGTACATTATTCACACAGGAATGACCTCGTAATTGAAAGTCTTCAATTCTTGGCCAACCCACATCTAGTTTTCTGCTTAGGGGTGAGAAACAATGAATTGGTTTGGAAGAGGCTAACATGCAATTTTTTGTGTACACAATCACCGTTATGGTTTATCAATTTTTGTTGTAAACAACATGACATTACACTAATAACGATATAAAAGTGATGACATAATATTTCCTGTTTGCATGAGAGCTTACATTGGAGTTTCTATCGACCAAATGAGCTTCAAATGGTAGTTTTTTACACATTGCCAGTGAGTTAGTGGATGTTGTTTGGTTCAGTTTTTCCATTAGGGCTGTGTCATTGCTATCTCAACACCATTGTTGGTAGCCACAAAAGTTTTCCATTTTTCCTATGACATTTTCTCTGAGAGTTTCTACTCCAGGTTGCTGAACGTCATGCTGGCTAGAAAAGTCTATATTTGCATCATCATTGTCTCTGGCAGATTGTGTAGTGGAGACAATTGTGGCAAATGCTTCCCATTCTTGCTTACCTGGGTAGCCTCGTTCCCAGGCTCTCCCCGCTAAGAAGGGCCCTCCCCCCTCTTAGTGGGGAGAGCCTGGGAACGAGGCTACACCTGGGTACAGTTCACTGAAATCACACAGCTATTGCTTGAATTCTTTGTTGTTAAAGATCACCTGACGGATGGTGTCCTTTTCCTCCTTGATGTCGGCTTCTTCTCTTGCGGTCACGGAAGCCATGTACGCTAATGCGCTATTGGAAGCCCTACATACTTCATGCGACCAAGCGCGGCGCGCGGGTGATTCTCTTGCGGTCACGGAAGCCATGTACGCGAATGCGAAGCCCTACATACTTCGTGCGACCAAGCGCGGCGCGCGGGTGACGGTCGTACGATAATGATAATAATAATACATATATGAAATCTCCCAGCTGTACCGTCTATGTGGGGCTCACTCAGGCTCGCCCCAATTACCAAGGAGACTTTTCACATGCATGAACAGTGTGTATCAGGTGCTCCCTCCGATTTTTGAGTGCCTGGGAACAAGGCTGGGTACGATATAGCCTCGTTCCCAGGCCATGTGTTGTTCACAAAGTCACAAAAAAGTTTGCCAAACGCAAACAAGCACATGTAGGGATGAAATCCTCAAAAACCAACCAAACAAGACGGGAACGACACCACAATACTTTTACACCATCCCTACATCTTGTGCCATTTTGCCAAAACTGTGTGTTTGTATTTGTTTTTTAGTTGTGTGTAGAAGAGGGTTGTCTTGTAGATGGAAGGGTGTGGCGTGGGTGTGTTGTGCATAGTGAGTATGTTGTGTTGTTGGTGGTTGCTACTGAGTGTAGCAGGTATGGTCCAAGTTGTGTGTAGAAGGTGTGGAGTGAGTGAGGAGTGGTGAGTGTGTGTGGTATGTTGGAATGTGCATTATGTTGTTAAGTTTTATGCCTGTTTAGCATGATAGATATGGGTTGTCTTGTATACAGGTGGCTGTGAAGTGAGTAGTGGTAATTTTGTAATGCTTTGTGAAGGATGGGTTATTTTGTGAGATAGTTGAATGGAGTGAAGTACTATGTTTGTTTGTGGTTGGTGTGGGCTAATAATTACAAATGTAGAGGGTTTTGTGTTGTGTACAGGTGGCAAAATGGCACAAGATGTAGGGATGGTGTAAAAGTATTGTGGTGTCGTTCCCGTCTTGTTTGGTTGGTTTTTGAGGATTTCATCCCCACATGTGCTTGTTTGCGTTTGGCAAACTTTTTTGTGACTTGTTTCTGTTTTTTTTTTGTTGTTGTTGTGTAACCACACCCCAAGTGAAATGACTTGTTATGTAGTTTATTGTTGATGTTGATGGATTTCTGGAGGATGTTAGCTGTTTGCACTTATCCACTTGACAATGGAATCATGGGTGTAACTGTTGTCTAATTGGGTATGTGCATGTGTGTGTGAGTGGTTGTTCTAAGGCACTGTGGTCTCGGGGTCCTCCCAATAACGGGTATGGGAGGACGCCCTCTTGGTCTCGGGGTCCTCCCAATAACAGGTATGGGAGGACGCCCTCTTGGTCTCGGGGTCCTCCCAATAACGGGTATGGGAAGATGCCCTTTTCTTTTCAGGGTTCTTCCAATAACTAGTAAGAGAGTACGCCCGGGAAGATGCCCTTTGTTTTTCCGGGTTCTTCCAGTACTTGTTACGGGACGCTTGCCTTTTGCTTTCTTTGTTTCGCAGATAGTTCTGCTTATCCCGCGCCCGTTTCTTGTGGACGTTACGCATACTGCGTTCCTTGTCAAATCCAGCACAAGTACGTCAACTGCTGTATGAAAGTAGCAACATATGCAATCGTTTGGGAATCAATCGATCGTCAAGTTCTCTACGGAAGTAGAATAACCGCAGCTGCATGCCAACTTCACGTGCTGTAGCTGTTGAACTTCTGTTGACGTAATCGCTATGAATATTCTATTCTAACAAAATGGCGTATAGCAGCAAGCATAAGCGTGGGGTTACCTGAGAATCGCCGATTAATTCGACTTCTTTCTTTGAGAACGATGAGTGGTGGGTACAATACCCAGTAATTTATGCTGATCTTTCGCGTTTGAATCGTTGTAATAGCTTCAGCCGTTGTCGTGCTATCGTGGTGAGCAAAAGAAGAAGAAGAAGAAGAAGAAGTCAGAAGATAGACGATTTGCCTTTTTTAGCGACTTGATGTCAGGTATACTTAGCGATGCTTTCCAGCAAATTTAACGATCCTGTTGCCCATGGAAGCACTCGATAATGTCTGATATGGCTCATGGAGGCCGTTGACTTATCTAACGCGGACATTTCGAGCGTGTCATTTGTGCACTTTGAATGTGGCCGCCATTTTTTTTCGGGGTCATCCCTACATATGGCGTACTACCGTATGCCATGATAATTATGGAGCCCCTCTATAGCTACATCAAGAGCGCATAAGAACGGGCGGCTAGAGTAAGAGCGTGAAACTACGTAAATTTGAAACCGGTCGGAATTATTGAACCGTACTAAAAATAGTAACACATACTGCGCAGCTGCACGTAGACATCAGCCGTTGTTGCTAAGCATGTGCCGGGTATTCAATTTTTAGTAACAGTTCAATAATTTTGACCGGACTGTGGGCTTCTATTGGAGTTACATGCTCTTACTCTAGCCGCCCATTCTTATTGCCCATTATATCGTGGGTGTCCACTGTTGAGGGATGTCTGTTAAGCGGGGTTCCACTGTATACTAGTTGCATGCCCTCTTGCCACCATTGTTAGTGTGGCGAGGCTTTGATGATAAACCTTTGCAGGAAAAGTCATCTAGCCAAAACTGGACCAGCCAGAGTGGCCACTGATGCTTTGCAATATATAATGATGTGTTTTAATCTTGCTTCTGTTCACTTACTTCTCTCTGTAGGGAGACTGCTTCCGTCTTTGATGAATAACCAGTGCCCACAGGCTTTGCATTGAATTGTTGTATACTAGTATACTAGTTTGCATTTATACTGCTGAACTTCTGATACCCACAACAGCACACTATCTTATACCATAGATGTCACTCTACTGTCTATGCTTATACAAATAGGTGGATTTTTGTTTGATTTTTGTATTGATGTAGTAGCCTCATTCCCAGGCTCCTGTAACATTAATAACTGAAAAGCTGGGAGAGGAGGCTGGGAACAAGGCTATTTATGTGGTTCATGTGTGATAATTTTGGGGTCAACTTTGAGCGGACGAAACGACCCGAAGAATGGCCAGAACAACTTCTTTCCGAAGATGAGAAATGAGCTAACAATCTACTGTCAGTATGCAAAATTTTGACTTGGATGCAGCTGGCGAAACGCTGTTGGAGAGGACAGTTTACACTATGTTTTTTAGCTGTGATTCGTAGGAGCTGTACGAGATCGGCGGTGGTATCAACTATGAGGTGGGTAGCAAAATTGTACCTGCTTTGTTGGACTGTAGAAAGCCGCCTTCATATGCCCTGCGTGTAAAGCAGCAGTAAGTGGCGCCACCACCGAGATATAGTACATCACAGTCGCACGAAGAATCTCACTCATTTCAGGCGTTCGTTTGGTGACTCAAAATGAGTGGGCATGGCTAAATTAAAATTGGCGGAAGTTGTACGCTGGCGAAACGGCTGTATTGTCACTGTGCTCTCTGACAGCGATCACAAAATGATCTTCAGCATTTCCATATTCCCTTTCCAGGCTTAGACACTGTCCAAGATGTGGTAACCACACTCTGCGATAAACGTGGAATCCTCTAACAGCTGCAGTGAAGCTGAACTCCGAGTCGTCTTCTTGAGCTCCTGCCATACTTTAATACTTGTGTACACCGCATGGCGTGGCCATTTGGTAAATAGAACGGGTAAGCAAATTTGAAATTCAGCATGTTCAATGAATTAGGAAGGAAACAAAATTATCAAATATGCCATTAGAATGTTCGGATAATAAGAGCGAGTATGGTAATGTAAAACTTGTATACTTCAACCATAAACCTGTTACGGACAGACATACATACGTACATACATACATATATATATATACATATATATATATATTATACATACATACAAGCACAACCTCAGACCAAGACCCCATGCACCAGTGCCCGCCGAACCTGCATGATTATGTGCCTCACGTTCGCAAATAAGAGTGTCCAAGAGTGTGGTTTCTTCACCCACTCTCTGGACAGTGTGACATAGTCAATCAGCAGTTTATATTCTTTAGCAGTGCCAGTACTTAACGAATAGCCATTCTAGGTGCTAGTACACTAGCTATGTGAAGAATATAGCCTTTTTACTGGAGTATTTCATATTCACTGCTGAACCTGAACAAAACACTACATGGTCGGTCACAGTTGTCATAACAATTCTACACACCATGTCTGATCATTTATTGCCGAGCGCATTAGCGCGAGGCTCTGAATGAGGGATCTATTCTCGCAATGTACGTGCGTACGTACGTGCGTACGTACGTACGTACGTACGTACGTGTCGGTCACGCTTAGGAATGTCAATTTGAGGTCACGCTCGGAATGTCAATTTGCGCTCTAGCTCACGCCCAGGCAGGATATCGGATACGTACATTACACGACGAAGCCAGGACGACATTTCTTGCCGACGGAGGACGGGGAGAACAGCGTGACTGGCCCTTCACAACGTACGTATTTGCGGAGCGAAGTGCATAAACGAGTGCTGAACGCAGCCGACGGCTGCTGACTCCGGCTGAGAAAAAACAAAAAAGCAAAGAAGTCAGCCCACCGTAGAAAGCCAAGAGAGCGACAGAAGAACAAGAAAGAGTTCAAAAGTAGAAAGCACGTACTGGAGATTCTTCACAAGCCAGGTATTTAGGCTCACTCTTCACGTTACCGTTGTTTTGTACTGTTCTTTGGACTCCCACTATACTAAACGAGCAACGCCTGACACATGCGCCGCGCGCCCCATCCGCGCATTGCGCTTGGAGCGGCGCGAGGCATCATGCGCATGCGTAGTCCTAGTCATAACCCTGAAACCTCTTCTTTTGTCAGCTCTATCTCACACTTAATTCTGCAACATAATCACTGCTGGAGCAGTATGACTATAGTTGAACAGTCACTGTATACACTATGCAGGAGTGCAGTACACATACTACTCACAGTATGACTATAGTTGAACAGTCACTGTATACACTAGGCTAATTATGCAGGAGTGCAGTACACATACTACTCACAGTATGACTATAGTTGAACAGTCACTGTATACACTAGGCTAATTATGCAGGAGTGCAGTACACGTACCACTCACCAGTGCTTGCTGAGTACACTCGAACGTATATGGTCCGGGTAACATTCATTACAATATCAGGTATCTCACAGCGGTAGATCCCTTCCACTCCACCTCTTCTGCGGTGCAAACGTACCACACTCTGACCTCTGTTTCTGTGGAAATCCCACTGGTCACCAGTGCTGGGAACTCTAGTTCCATTGGGGAAGAACCAGTTCCCCGCAGTATAAGGACCTCGGCAACAAGCAGTTTGGTTAGTTATGCAGAGCAGGGCATCATCATCTTCACCAATGTCCTCCAGGGTCACGATACTGTTGTTCTGGTATGTTGTATTTCTGAGTACTGCAGCTGGGAAGGAAGAGATACCAACACCATAGTGTTAATGCATTGGGAATTTTAAATCTCCTCGAGCTGATTATGGGCCCCTAAATATCTCACACTTTCTCTACTGCAGTAAAAAAAACAGAAGTCTACATTTATGGTCCAGTGCCTAAAATAGTGAATGTTTAATGCTATCCACCAGTTGTGTAATGGAACCTGTTTGTTGGAAGTGCAATAGCAGTAGCTAAGGGGGTGTAGGGGTGCAGCCCCAGAAAATGTTGGGCTTCTGAGCTCCATTTTGAGACTGTTATTTTGAGTAAAAATCATCCTTTACTACTGGGCTTTCTTGCTATACACATTTAGCTTGTCACTACCCAAATGAAGGAAGGAATACCAATGTCATTACACCCCAAGATGCGAAATAAAGGATCCACGTAATTTAATATAATACACAGGCCAGAGGAAGTGTTGGACATCCAATCTGATTGGATATTTGTTAGTGTCATGGTGCACTTACCCCAGGAATGAAACGTTGGAGCTTCCCTTCACCAGCTACACCACCCCAACCCCTTACAGCAGTGCCAGAAGGTGTGACGTCAATATGCACATATATAAGATCATTGGTATGCGTATTGAGCACACTACTGATAATACGCCCACATAACGGAGCAAGTATAAAGCAGGTGAAGGCGTGCCTTGCTATTTATGATTGATAAACTGATGTCTGGCTCCTCCCTTGAGAGTACGTAAAGCCTTTTTTTAAGACTCTTAAACTTTAAGGCCTTCTACCTCAGGTAAATTTGCAGTACAATACTTTAGTTAAGCTTTGTAGCTAAGTAGTAAGCCTACTAACAAAGCTTTTACCTATGTAGCACTGAACTCTAAAATGCTTGAGCCAAGGTAAACCTGCAGCACTAACCTCTTATGAGCATCTTGGGGTGCAGTTAGGCTCGTAATATACATATAATGTTTAATATAATGTTTAATATTTTCCAGTTGGTCATAGTTTGCTTGCAAAATTACTGGGTACTGGTTTTTAAAGGTATCCAGCACCCTTTCAAGCCACTACCACTCTGACAGAACAGGAAGTGTACATGCACCACTCACCAGTGCTTGCTGAGTACACTCCAATGTATATGGTCTGGGTAAAACCAAAAGTATCAGGTATCTCACAGCGGTAGATCCCTTCCACTCCACCTCTTCTGCGGTGCAAAAGTACCACACTCTGATCTCTGGTTCTGTGGAAATCCCACTGGTCACCAGTGCTGGGAACTCTAGTTCCATTGGGGAAGAACCAGTTCCCCGCAGTATAAGGAGATCGGCAACAAGCAGTTTGGTTAGTCATGCAGAGCAGGGCATCATCACCTTCACCAATGTCCTCCAGGGTCACGATACTGTTGTTCTGGTATGTTGTATTTCTGAGCGAGAACCAGACATCACCTTCACCTGGGAAGGAAGAGATACCAATGCTTGTTTCATATTTTTAAACTGAAAAGACGGAACACTGGTCTCCTATTGGGATGTGCTAAACAGATTCTTGTGAGAGCCTGTGGGTTAATAGTTGGTCAATGTAGCATGGTAGAGATACCATCTGTACATGATGATAGGTATACCGTCTGTATGTGTGTGTATGTGTGTGTGTGTGTGTGTGTGTAGTGTATACCTGTGTTTATGTAGGCAGGAGAAAGTTCAGTATGATGGACAAATAAGAGCGGAGGGGGGGGGGGGGGGGGGGACAAAAGCGTGACATACATTTGACATTGCAGGGCCGAGACTGCAACACGACTGCTGAGCCTTGAGCCTCCTATACGTATGTCATGCCTTTATGCCTATGTCACGATTACCAAGCCTCGCTCCACTTCGCCGTGCTCGGGAACTATAGTATAAACCCAGGTTTGGGGGGGAAATGTAGCTGAACAGATCAGGAGGGTGCTAGATATGCAGTTCAGACAGCCTTAGCTATAAGGTGGTCTTACTTTTGGTGGTACAAAGTATCCTACATGATCTCAAAGCAAATTAGTGACATCTTTAGTGTTATTGTCAGTTTACATTGCTACTAGGAATATGCAAGCGCAGAGTGTTTGCTCGCGCACGTGTCCAGTATGTAGTAGGCGTGGCAGGCCTATAGCCTATTGTGAGGTGGGAAAGCAAGAAGATGGCAAAGTGATCGCTTGTTGAAGTCTACGAAGAGGTCAGTACCTGGTAGTGGGCCAAGTGTGCATCGAGCAACACAACCAAAAATGCTCATGGGTCCTCCTCAACATCGATGCCAGCCGTCTGCCCACGATGGTTGGTTGACTTAACGTTTCACCTTACCTGTAACCACAAGACTCTCCCTGTATGCATCGCTTCTTTCTCACTCTATCACTCTTTTCTTTGCCCTGTTCTCTTGTGACGCAGTTGCCCTTTGCTTCTGCTTTCGCAGTCCAGCACAGTCGCGTAGAGACTACTCAGGTTCCATTCACGCAGCACTTGCATTCGTAAGTGCACGTCATGTCTGTATGCATGTGCGACTAGACTGCCCACGCTAATGACTGATATACACACACATACATACATACATACATATAATAGTTGCATTCCCCAGACGGAGCAGCATGAGCCCGAAGGGCGAATGCTGTTCTGTCTGGGGAATGTAACTTATTTGTTAGATGTTACCCCTAGCAACCCACTGCCACACCCATAATCACCTCCACCCATTCTACTCCGTGTTATTCAAGTACAAAGTTTTGGTTGCTAAGCAACATCTAACAAACATACATACATACATACATACATACATACATACATACATACAACATACATACATACATACATATATTCCTCAGACGGAGCAGCATGAGCCCGAAGGGCGAATGCTGTTCTGTCTGGGGAATGTAACTTATTTGTTAGATGTTACCCCTAGCAACCCACTGCCACACCCATAATCACCTCCACCCATTCTACTCCGTGTTATTCAAGTACAAAGTTTTGGTTGCTAAGCAACATCTAACAAACATACATACATACATACATACATACATACAACATACATACATACATACATACACACATACATACACACATACATACATACATACATACATACATACATACATACACATAATAGTTGCATTCCCCAGACGGAGCAGCATGAGCCCGAAGGGCGAATGCTGTTCCGTCTGGGGAATGTAACTAATTTGTTGGATGGTACCCCTAGCAACCCACTGCCACACCCATTATCACCTCCACCCCTTCCACTTTGTGTTATTCAAGTTCAAAGATTTGGTTGCTAAGCAACATCCAACAAACATACATACATACATACATACACATACATACATACATACATACATACATACATACATACATACACACACACATACATACATACATACATACATACATACATACATACATATATATGTTACAGCCGGATTTCAAACCTTTGACCGGTTTTTAAATCATTCGACCGGATTACAAGCTGGTCGGCCGGATTTAAAACCAACACTAAGTCAAAAAGCGGGCCCGCGCATGCGCTGGACGGCTTACCACCTCGTGCGCGTGGTCAATGGTCTTTCATGTGTCCCCACAAAAGCTACTGGAAAGAAGCTGCGAAACACAATCTGGGAACGAGGCTAGTCAGTTGTTTTTCATGTTAGTCTTAAGCTTTACTTGTACGTTAGTCTCGCAAGCACGACCCAACCAACACCAGCGCGGATCGGATACTGACTGAAGCGATCCGCGGTGGTGCTGGTTGAGTCTCTGGCTTGCGAGACTACCTTGCTTGCATGCTTCTGTACATCGTTGGCCAGCTTTCATGCCGTTCAGGCCATGGGCTGTTTGTTCGGCAAGCTTGTACAGCTTTCATGCTGTTCGGGCTGCTTGTAAACCATTCAGCGCGCTTCCAAGCTGTTCGGCCAGCTTTCAAACCACTCGGCCCGGCTTCTAAACCGGTGGCCCGTTTACAAACGGGTCATGTTTGCAATCGGTTTGCAACATATACATACAAACATACATACATACATACATACATACATACATACATACATACATACATACATACAAACGCAAAGTGACTGCACTGCTAAGGCGCTTGGCAACAGGTGTCATATGTGCTGACACATGAGATTATTGCCGAGCTCTAGTCTCATGCCCAGCCTGCGCGCACCTCCCAGCGAGAAACGGTTTGGTGATCGAAGAATTTCTTGGGCCTATTCCCCAAAAGAATAAGCCAAAGACAATAAGCCCAAGGACCTATGAGATCGGTAATTATTATGTAACACTTCCCTTACAACAATATCTCTACTCGAGTATTCATACCTTTTTTGAGTGGGTTTGGCATAAAATGTTTTGAAAATTGCTGGGTGACACTGTTGCAAAAGTATGCGCTAGCCCAAGAAACTCGACTTGATTCACCAGACCGTTTCTCCTCGTGAGTGGGTGGAGTCTGTTGATGAGACTAGCCGAGCAACTTAGAACGAGGCTACTAATCTTGCAGTGCAGGCTGTTCTCGGTCAGACTTGTGTCCTGCTTAGGAATAGCCTTGTTCCCAGGCCTTCTCCGCCTCCAGTTTTTGATCGCTTGCAGTATGTAAAAACCAAGGGAGAAGGCCTGGTGAATCTTACCACATTGGAATAAAGAGAATGTAGATGTTTTTGAGGCGAAAATAGAGGAAAGTGAAAAGGCCGGCAGTCGCTGGGAATCAAACCCAGGACACCTGGCTTGTGCAGTCAGTGCTCTGCCACTGAGCTATGACAACTGGACAACCACCAGCCCCCACAATCCTCTATATGTACTGCTGCACAGGTGGGACTGAAATACCTCAGTCGCACACCTGGCAGCCACTCAGTATGTGCTGATTCTTGGTGACTGCCAGCCTTTTCACTTTCCTCTATTTTTGCCTCAAATTATCTTTATTCCAACGTGAGGCAAGAAGTTCTAAGCAATGTATTCACCTTACAGGTATACTCTATCATACCACTCTTCTGCAACATACATGTCAGTACTGCAGTATAAGATTGACCACTCACCAGTGCTCATTGAGTACACTCCAATGTATATGGTCTGGGTGACATTCATTGCATCAGGTATCTCACAGCGGTAGATCCCCTCCACTTCACCTCTTCTGCGGTTCAAACGTACCACCATCTGACCTCTGTCTCTGTAGATATCCCACTCTTCACCTGATGTTTCATTAGCAACCTCACTGGGAACTCTAGTTTCATTGGGGAAGAACCAGTTCCCTAAGGCAATAGTGGAATTCATTTCGGTTTGATTAGTTATGCAGAGCAGTGCATCATCATCTTCACCAATGTCCTCCAGAATCACATTACTGTTGTTCTGGTATGTTGTATTTCTGAGTGAGAACCAGACATCATCTGGACCTGGGAAGAAGCAATATGAAAACATTAGAAATGTAAAAAGATGTAGGGATGTGGCACGCCAACAAAGTGTTTCACAGAGTGCAACTCTAGTATAAAAGATGTAGGGATAGGGCTTTGTATATTTACTTTTATCATCTCTACCCTGTTTGCATACTTTTGGCGTGCCACCCCTACACCTTTTTACATTTCTAAAAAAATGCTTGGTAGCTTGGAAGCTTGTTATATAAGTTTTGTACCCCTGAGCAACCCTTCATGCTAGTCATGAGAAAAATTGGGTCAAGTCAGGTCCACTAGTATCCACAAGGTGAGAGTAAAGCAAGTCAGGTCCACTAGTATCCACAAGGTGAGAGTAAAGCAAGGCATCATTGGGTCAAGTCAGGTCCACTAGTATCCACAAGGTGAGAGTAAAGCAAGTCAGGTCCACTAGTATCCACAAGGTGAGAGTAAAGCAAGTCAGGTCCACTAGTATCCACAAGGTGAGAGTAAAGCAAGTCAGGTCCACTAGTATCCACAAGGTGAGAGTAAAGCAAGTCAGGTCCACTAGTATCCACAAGGTGCATGAGAGTAAAGCAAGTCAGGTCCACTAGTATCCACAAGGTGAGAGTAAAGCAAGTCAGGTCCACTAGTATCCACAAGGTGAGAGTAAAGCAAGGCAGGTCCACTAGTATCCACAAGGTGAGAGTAAAGCAAGTCAGGTCCACTAGTATCCACAAGGTGAGAGTAAAGCAAGTCAGGTCCACTAGTATCCACAAGGTGAGAGTAAAGCAAGTCAGGTCCACTAGTATCCACAAGGTGAGAGTAAAGCAAGTCAGGTCCACTAGTATCCACAAGGTGAGAGTAAAGCAAGTCAGGTCCACTAGTATCCACAAGGTGAGAGTAAAGCAAGTCAGGTCCACTAGTATCCACAAGGTGAGAGTAAAGCAAGTCAGGTCCACTAGTATCCACAAGGTGAGAGTAAAGCAAGTCAGGTCCACTAGTATCCACAAGGTGAGAGTAAAGCAAGTCAGGTCCACTAGTATCCACAAGGTGAGAGTAAAGCAAGGCAGGTCCACTAGTATCCACAAGGTGAGAGTAAAGCAAGTCAGGTCCACTAGTATCCACAAGGTGAGAGTAAAGCAAGGCAGGTCCACTAGTATCCACAAGGTGAGAGTAAAGCAAGGCATCATTGGGTCAAGTCAGGTCCACTAGTATCCACAAGGTGAGAGTAAAGCAAGTCAGGTCCACTAGTATCCACAAGGTGAGAGTAAAGCAAGTCAGGTCCACTAGTATCCACAAGGTGAGAGTAAAGCAAGTCAGGTCCACTAGTATCCAGTAGGGCTGCCATGACATGGCTAAATTTTATATCATAATTATGTCATGTAACATGATACGACGATATGTCATGCCATGAGGTTCATTTGTGAAATTGCAATCTAGTGTTTGGTAAGTTACGAGTACATGTGACCTTTCACAAGTAGGAATGTTGGTCTGTTGGCTCAAATTTTGTGCCGGCTTCTTGTGTGTTCAGGTAAATCCAAGCTACGTAATTATGCAAATTAAAAATATCGATACAGACTTGGCTTATGTCATATCATGTTGAGACTACTTTATGTCATGACATAACGACATACGATATATCATGGCAGCCCTACTGAAGAGTGATTGCTCTACCAGGAGTGTTGTTGCCAGTTCTCAAATTCTGCTTACTAATGTTTAGGTTGTGACCTCTTATTGACACAGTTGGCTTACAATAGCCTCGTTCCCAGGCCGTTCCCGCCTCCAGTTTTTGATCGCTTGCAGTATAAAAACGGAGGGGAAGGCCTGGGAGAAAGAGTCACGTGCGTGACGTCGGGTAGACGTGAGGGGGGGCGGTGCCCGACAAAGAATCTCGAGGTCCTTCTTGTAATATCTTGACCAAGAACTTGTGACTGTAACATTCGAAAGACAGCGTCAATACAGCTCGTTGTTTGGTAGACTCGAGGCTGATCAACGCAAAGTTTGTGAGTTACAACGATCGGGCACCGCCCCCCTCACGTCTACCTGACGTCACGCACGTGACTCTTTCTCCCAGGCCTTCCCCTCCGTTTTTATACTGCAAGCGATCAAAACTGGAGGCGGGAATGGCCTGGGAACGAGGCTAGGCTTACAATAAGCTAGCCTCGTTCCCAGGCCACTCCCAGATTTTATCTCGTAGCAGCAGCTGCGAGATAAAATCTGGAACAATGTTATCAAAGTAATTACATCACTGTTACTACTTATAGTGTACGTTACATAATAGAGCCCATACTGCTTGGAAATTCAAACTTTGATGCTGCCAAACAGAATGGTTTTGAATCTAGTAAAGAGTGATAAAGAAGTCGAAGCATGCAACCACTCTGTGACTTTCTGGTCTCCAAATGGGTGGGGCCAAACACGTAATCAAGAAGCAGCAGTACACCTGACCTTTGACCTTGATAGAAGCTTATCGTATTTCTCTTGTCACCATATAGCCACGCCCCAGGAAAAGTGTTAAACAAAGCTCAGTGTTACCAGGAGCTTATGAACCGCTACACATACGCATCATGTGCCTCACGCTGAGCACGTGGAAAGTTGTCGATCGGACAAAATGGCGAAGTGCAGTCGAAATGATGTCAAGGATTCTGCTTCGGAGTCTCCCTACTGTGATACTGTGCTTTCCTCTGCTATATCCCGTTCACGGGTCAGTGAGCAAAGTAAATCGCTCAGGTGGTGATGCATAATTAGTCTCCTGTCACTGTTGTCCTGTCGTCTTTCATCCCTTTGTTGAGTGGTTAACTGTCTTCTATATCGCTGGATTTGTTCTCTAGCCTAGACTAGCCTCCATCGTATGGCACCATGAGCGGCACGTGCCAGAAAGGTACATAAACTATGAGTAAACCAGTATATTTAATCGTAAACCGTTACAGACATACAAGCACAACCTCAGACTAAGACTCCACTAGTGCCCACCGCCCGCACAATTATGAGCCTCACGCTAAGGCTAAGGTGTTCGGCAATTACATCATCACAGAGTGCAAGTTTGCAGATGCATGGGTGGCATGACAAAACCACATTGCAATCCTTATATGGAAGTCAAGTAACACCTCGTTCACAGCCACTCAATTATCAACCAAACACAGCTGGTAAACTTCAACACATTGCGCTTGGGTGTTGCTGCAAAACCTGTAACTCCTACAATTACTGACTGCTGTATGGCTAGCAAAAGTGTCCAGATTCTATTTTTAACCCTCGGCGCGCATGCGCAGCGAGGGTTACAGTACTTCGTTTGTCTGTCTGTGTGTCTGTCTGTCTGTTACAACTAGCTTGGCTCACCTGGCGGCTAAATCTCTGAAGTTTGGACGCAGATAGGCTTCAAACCGAACGAGGATGTGTTTAAATATCGCCGATTTCGCCAAGAACGTTTCGTTCAAGAGTTATGCTGCGATTCGTTTGCCACGGCGAGCGCTAGTTGTAGCCTCGTTCCCAGGCTCCCCCGGAACGCGAATATGTATCGCATTTTTCTACGTAAGCATGACGTAATCAAAATAGGACTAAAACGGAAAGGCAACGTTTTGCGCGTTGTTCAACCAACTATACGTTCAACGCTCGGTGTGTATGATATTCAACCCCCGATAACTAGATACATGTAATAAGTTGGCCGCTACCTTCGCTCTTTTTCCTGTTCTGAGTCTCGGGTACGCCCACGCGCAATTAAGGTCGTTCATGCATGGTCAATACTGCTACAATATGTATGTACATGCATTCTCAATACTGCTACAATATGTATGTACATGCATGCTCAATACTGCTACAATATGTATGTACAGGCATGGTCAATACTGCTACAATATGTATGTAAGGCATGGTACATATCCAGGATTACCAGGGAGTATCCCACAGATTCCCTACTCACTACACATGCTCACTACATTAGGGAGGGGTTTGTTGGGGGAAGGTAAAGGGCTAGTAGGACAACTTGGGACACTGTTATCCTGTACGACTTTGTGTAGTCTCAGCTAGCTATCTAGTGTACCATCATACCGCATGAATTTCCTTCGCCTACTTAGCTATGTCCTGTGACTCTGCATTAATATTATGCGCTGAGGGTTAAGCACTTCAGTGCTATTCATTCTACAGGTGGCAGGGCGTGTGTGAAAAATTTGGTCTGGGGACGAGCTTCTGAGGAATCTGGATTGCTCTATAGAGGTAATTACATGTAACATACCTTGTGAGTGAACACAGGTTAGGAGGTCAAAGGTCATGAGTAGAACCCCCACAAGGTACAATACCTGCAATGAGAAAGAAGGTAACACACTAAAACTGTATCTACTCCAACAGAAGTGTTGAGAGTGCTTATGCTTGAACGTGCATGGGCACTCAGCTTTGTCCACCCACCTGTTATTAAGTCGTGTCTACCTTTGACGTCAAACATGATAAAATGTACCAGGCTCTCCCCCTCCTTAGTGGGGAGAGCCTGGAAACGAGACTAAATCTACCATACAATTATTATTCGTAAATGCATCAGCCTCAAACCCAGGCTTTCAGATCTTGTCTCAGAGTTTCGGAGAAAAGACAAAATTTAGAATGGAAAGCCTGGATTCGAGGCTATGATAGCGTATTCATTGGTGCAAGGGTCCACTTAACATGTAAACCATCTTCAATGCAACTCATACTGAGCACTAGTCTCATTCCCAGGCCTGTTCAAAAATGGGCCTGGGAATGAGACTACCTGAAACACTTGATTGGCTGCATGGTACATATGTGGCACATGCATGCTGAAATAGCTATACAGAATTCTCCACTTCACCCTACTTTCTATAGTAACAGGAAAGTTGTACTTTCTGCTTCATATACACTGGAAGTGCAGATTGATATACCACAGGAAATTATAGCTTCTGTTTCATATACATCATGTACCACAGGAAGTGATAAAATCATGTTGCATTATGTGTTACATCCTTTGACCTGATTGGCTCTTGCTGCTGTAGATAGTTTACACTGTAAACAAGATATGCAAGCTAGCCTGGTTTCCACTTGTACTGCCCTCAGAGTCAGGTGGTTATTAAATTCCGGGCTGTTATAGTCACCCTAAGATGCTTGCAGAACCTAAAGCTTAGTGCAGCAGCGTCAGAGTTTAGTGCTACTCAGGCAAGCTTCATCTTCAAGGGAGGAGGCAAGCTTCATCTTCAAGGGAGGAGCCAGACACGAGTAGCTCTATCATGAATAGCAAGGCACATCTTTACACACTTGCACATCCAACAGCTCATAGCAGCATGGTGCACTCAACACATGTAGGCAAAGAAAAGCTTGTTGGTGAACAAAAAGGTTTCCTGGGGCATGGTACTAATGAGTATGGACTCAGATTGGATTCTCCAACCTGGCAAATACATTCATTCGCAACTTGAGGTGTAAATATGTGAAAAATCAACATTTCAACTTGTTAGTTACTGTAGGCCCTCCTCTGCCCTGCCTGCCCACATTGTTGGTGAACAAAAAGGTTTCCTGGGGCATGGTACTAATGAGTATGGACTCAGATTGGATTCTCCAACCTGGCAAATACATTCATTCGCAACTTGAGGTGTAAATATGTGAAAAATCAACATTTCAACTTGCTAGTTACTGTAGGCCCTCCTCTGCCCTGCCTGCCCACATTAGTGTGAGGCATTGTGTATACCATCAGCTGCAACCCTATTGTGCTGTCCAGCAAAACCATTTCAGTGAGCTGCACGCCACGATGCTACAACCAAATGATGAATGATAAAATACACCCATCTTATCAGGGACAACGGCATGTTACTAATACAAGTCAACAGTTGTAGAAAAAACAGCAGGGCACTAGGGCATAAGGGCAGTTGTGATTGTAGACAATAACAGGGCAATGAAAACAGAATCCATATACATGCACTCACATCACTTTAGCTTCTGACAAACAGTTCATGATGGGCAGAAGGGGTAAGTACCCCCTTGTTAGAATGTTTCACTTCTACAGCAGTAACATAACTATTATAAGGGTATTCCAGGTCAGGTTGTAGCCTCGTTCCCAGGCCTACCCCGTTTTTTGTTCTTCGGTTTGCGTTCAGTATAATACACGGAGGCGGAAGAGCCGCGAAAAACGGGGAAGGCCTGGGAACACTTACCACGTGAATGACGTCAGGTGGACGCGAGGTGGACGTGAGGTGGACGTAGGGGGGGAGGGGTCCGCATTCAAATTCATGAAATAACGTACTAGACTTCATCATCGAGCGCTCTGACGCTAGGCAAGACCCTAGACGTTCACGAGATCGCGAGTACTCCGCTTGACCGGTAAGAAACCCGCTCTCAGGTTTATTGCGCACGTACTTGTAGTCGGGCACTGCAGGGTCAGTCAAATGCTGGCAACAACTAAATTAAAAGAAGTGACACAAAGGAATGCTTTGTTCGAGAATCCAAGAATCAAAACACTAGATTGTTTGTGCATGTCAGTCAGGGTGGTGTTTTCAGGAACTAAGCAGGTGTACCAGTTTTTCTGTCACTATAACTAACAACAAATTTACAGAATGATCAAGGCTGCCCATCCAGTTACTAGCTATATGCCTTGAGTTATATGTATTTCGTATTTCCCGACGTAAGCATTACAGACGTCATACACTAGCTTTTACTGCACATGTATTACTTCACACTAAGGCACACAGCAGATACATCCCATCCTTGCACTGTCACTACATACCATGGCTAGTCATTAAGGTATGTAAAAAGGATTCATAGACTGCAATAATTATAATTCACAGGACAGAGGGAGTGCATATTAGTGTCAAGGACCATTTGTCACATGAATTTATCAAATTCACCAGCGTCTAGAAGAGTGGTGCTAGATGGCAAAAACTCTCATGCTTACTGTGTTTAAAGTGGGAATGAGTAGAGTGGCAAATTGAACTTTTCGGTTGCATAAATTATGAAGTCGTGGAGGAGCCTGGGAACCAGGCTGCTGGAGGTCAGGTTGTGCAGTTTTAACAAATAACTTCCCTAAGTTGGATCTAACTTTCCGCTATAACATCATCGTAAGTAGCTACAATTTATACTATCACTTTCTAAAATCATTAAGCAACTCACCTTGTACCTAGCAGGAGCATCCATGGCTCTGTATTAGCTCGTATTTCAGACTTCACTGTAGGCCTTCGCTGTAGGCTGTGAAATGCTTACACAGCGCTTAGCTTATTAGCCAGCTACAAGTCGATCATGTGATCAAACATTTCCGGGGTGGGCTTAAAAACGCAAGAGCGCATGCTAGCGGATAGAGTGGGCGCTCATATACATAGTGTGCGCGCGCTCTTGGCGGCAAAACTTGTTTGGAAGCAGTAGCTGCATGCATGGCAAGCCGAAACTGCGTCTCAGCTCCACCCACCGTGTCCGTGTGCTGCAAGCTGCAACTGCAAGGTATCGAGTTCGTACATGTAAAATCATACTCCTGACTGCTCAGACATGCAATATAAATTCATCTGGTGGGAATTGACCTCGTGGGAGCTGATCTCGTGGGAGGACACCCACGAAAGGGTAGCTTCGCAAGACTAATGGGGATAGTTTAGTCCCGCACCCCAGGCTGTAAGCGGAAGTGAGCCAAAGTTCAGTATGGTATGGGTAGGCAGGGTAATTTTGATTCTAGCCATTCTCCTGGAAATGGCTTCTTGAAGCTTCTCTGTTATAATTGTATAGAAGCTTATTTAAAGGTGCCCTCGTGACTGGACCCCCAACTTCCTGTAAGATAGGTATATAGCAATCAGTTGTATAGTGATACATGCTAAAAGAGCTAGTGAGAGAATGTCAGTTGTTCCTAGCCCTGATGTTATAGGATAAGATGTCCCTCTCCACCCCTTAAAATTATTCTCCCAGATATCTCCAACTGTCACTATGTGGCCTGCACCAATATCCATGTGTTCCGCAAGCATTGTTATACACCTGTGCTGCCAGTATAGTGTTTGTAAACTCACCAGTTGATTGTGTGTTTGTTCTCATTGCTACTATGGTGGCAGTATACATGATAGAGCAAAAATCAGCCCAGTAAGCAACTTAGTCCAAAACTTTGTGCTTATTGTTACAAAGAGATATATAGTACATAATACTAACACATCTTAAACAATCAGAGATACGCCTAATACTCAATAAGAAGCCTAGCTAGCCTTTTACACACATTTTCACAGCACCTATTTCAAAACAACATATCTGCATAGGACAAATTCTAAAAAAAAGTAATGCAACCATCGGTTGTATCCATGGATGATATAAGACTAGTCACTATTAATGACTGCGAATGGAAGAGAGCAGCTGAAAGAGTTGCTCAAATGTTGCTCTCTGGCTGGGACGATGTTCCCAGCATTTCAGCATGATTTCGTACACTTCAGGTGGACATATGTCTGGTTTTGCCAACAGCTTGCGATTCTTGCCCTTGGTTGCATCGTCAACCACTTGCTTATCTGACATGCCATTGTATGGCTGTTCCTTTGCGAGGGTGAAAATTTCCCAGGTAGTAACGCCAAATGCCCACACATCGGACTTCTGTGAGAATTTACCATAAAAGCATTCCATTGACATCCAACGAACTGGAAGAACAGCATGCCCTTGAATGCGATAGTAGTGAGATTCGTACAGACTCCTACTCATGCCAAAATCTGATATCTTCACCAGGTAGTTTGGACCTACCAGGCAGTTTCGTGTTGCCAGGTCTCTGTGGACGTAGTTGTGTGATGCGAGGTACTTCATAGCGCTAGCAATCTGTGTGGTTATGTGAACCAAGGAGCTGGTTGTAATCTGACCTTGTGGCTCTGAATCAGTTGTGCTTGGTTCTTTGAACTTTTGAAGGTAATTGTTGAGGTCTCCTTTCTCCATGTACTCCATCATAATGAAAGGGGTGTCCTCACGGCAGACTCCGAGCATGCGAATAACATTTTTATCATTCAATCTTGACATAAAATTGACCTCTTTTTCAAAGGCTTCTTTTGTGGTACTTGGAGCACGTGATTTGAGTTTCTTTACAGCGACTAGTGTTGACTTGCTCTTGTCATCATCTGTTTTACTCATCTTCAGATCTTTTGGACTCAGCCCAACCGTCTCAGCAAGAATAACCTTGCCAAATAGTCCAATTCCAATTTGACGAATCTCTCGAATGTTGTCTCCTAACACATTTAATGGCATTTCTTCTCTCTTTGGCAGGGCAGTGGGGACAGTGTAAATAGGGCCGTAAGGCTGCAAATCTTCAGACTCACTGGGACTTCCAACTGCGTCTGTGAAGAGTGAAGGCTGGATTGGCTCGCTGTACACAACCTCAAAGATTCCATCGTCGGTCCCAGCAGTTTGTGAGCTGGCAATGTCTGGTGTAGTGTAGATGACATCAGATGAACTTCCTTGGGGCATATTTCCATAAGTGGGGGAATCATCATTGCTCTGGTACACTGGGTTTGACTCCATTTCTCCAAACATGGGGTTTGCGATGTTAATAAGTCTGGGAGACATTTCGGAGGGACTTGAAGGGAGGGCATACTCACTCTCAGCTGGTATTAGCTGGATTGGAACTTCACCAGTGAAAGTGCTGTTTCGGTCCAAATATGTCATGAGTTCTTCTGACTTTCTAGGCACACTAGGTGGTGCCCCTTTCTGCACTGTTGCATACAGTGGCTGGTCAGCACATGAACTGGCCTCCTTCTCAGTGGTACTCAATTTCAAGTCAATATCTTCATCTCCTTTTCTGATATTCTGAAGATTGATTTTCAACTGTTTCTTCTTCTTCTTAAAGAGAACCACAAGAATGACGACTCCAACTATAATGATCAAGAGTATGATCACAACAGTTACTACTATGATGACTAGTAGGGTAGTTGGTCCATCACTCTGGGGAGTGTCGGTAGGCCTTGTACTGCTGCTACTGTTGCTGACTGGTATGGTAGTTGGTCCATCACTCTGGGGAGTGTCGGTAGGATCTGTGCTGCTGCTACTGCTGCTGACTGGTATGGTAGTTGGTCCATCACTCTGGGGAGTGTCGGTAGGATCTGTGCTGCTGCTACTGCTGCTGACTGGTATGGTAGTTGGTCCATCACTCTGGGGAGTGTCGGTAGGATCTGTGCTGCTGCTACTGCTGCTGACTGGTATGGTAGTTGTTCCATCACTCTGGGGAGTGTCAGTAGGATCTGTGCTGCTGCTACTGCTGCTGACTGGTATGGTAGTTGCTCCATCACTCTGGGGAGTGTCGGTAGGATCTGTGCTGCTGCTACTGCTGCTGACTGGTAGGGTAGTTGCCAGTTCGGGTGTTGAAGCTGTGCAAGCAAAACACACAATGTGGTACATCACACAACAAACAGAAATTGTGAAAGTGATATGCACATAATTAGATTCATGCTACCATGGCACAAAAATGAGATGAAATGGCTTTTACCCAGGATCCCTCTGTGCTTTGAGCCATGTAAGGTCTTATGTAAGATCTACAACGTAGTCATGGCTAACCAGACAACTATACGTTGCCATCACTGCACCATGAAACAGGATGTGAGGATGGCTTTCCATCTCAGGGGCATTAAGGACTGGTCCATTGCTTTCGAGGCTATATTATGGCAAAAATTTTGTGTGTGCTGCCTAAATTAACCCTGGGGCAGGCGTTATCGCACCATAAACAGGAAGCCAGTTGTATCTATGCAAACAATGTGGGACCTTGGAATCCAATTAAGTACCTTCCTATCACTGTACTGATAGAGTCCATAGTGAAATGTGAAATCAATTTACACAACGGCACCCACGCTTGTTCAGAACGAAACTTGCTCAGTGGATACTGCACAGCTTGATTGTGCACCTAATTCATTGTCGGCTGGGCCAACAAAAATATTTTAACACTGAAATGTAGTTTAATGACAGTTAAACTAAGTTAACATCCGGAGGTGGGGCAGGGTAGCTGGTTTGGCGCCAATCAAAGAGATAATCAAATTACGCATGCGTGAAACGTGATCTCGGTCCCGCAGCACTAGCTGGTCATCTAACAGCGTTATTCTGGTCGCTCCAGCACCCGGCTTTACTTCCTCTCCAGCGCTAGCTACATTGACTACGATGGCAACGGAGGCAGATCCGACCAAAGAGGGCGGCGAATCAAGCCATCCCATTCCCGACAACCTCCTCGAGGACCTGGCGGAGAGGGTTTTCCACCTCGTCCAACAACGACAACAGCCTCGCCAGGCAGGAGGCGGTGGCCAGACGCAGGAAGGTAGCGGGGACCAGTCCCGCCCAGAAAGCGGCGACCAAACCCAATCAACCAGTCGCGACCGGTCAGAGCCACGTAGCGGGGATCAACCCCCCTCGCAAGGTGAGCATAAGGGACAGGAGGGCCCTCTTCCGTGGCGCAGGCAAGGCATGTTGAATGTACAGCCCCCCCCCCCCCCCCCCCCCATCCCTTCTCTCACCTGTGCGTGGGAGTCAGCAATGGAGTCCCGGAAACTGACAATGGTGTCAATCCCGCCGCCCCCCCCCCCCCCTCCCCTTAGTAATATGCCTTCACAGGTGCATTCCTGTTCACTCAATACCAGCAGAACAGCCCCCCCCCCCCCCCCCCCCCCCTCTTCTCTCCCTCTCTCTCTCTCTCACACACACTCACCAATGCACAGTCACATGCCAACAGGGATCAGGTGGGCGTAGGCCCCTCCTCCTTCCACTCCAGGAAAGGGATGTGATTCAGCAAGGGGGGAGGCTGCCACACCCACCCAACCCCACAGGCACACCTGTACACTCACACACACACACAGGCACACACACAGACAGACACAGACAGACAAGCACATGCATTAACATACTCCTACCTTCCCAGGACTGAAGGCGTGGCCACCTGCTGTATCATACAAGAGACCAGCATGGCTCTAGGTAACCAGGTCTCATTACAGTGCCAACGCAGAGCAGCCCAGTCCAATCACTGTTGGACTTAAAAGCCAAGGCAGCAGATGAGGTGTACCATACCCAGGCAGCACGTCCGTTACACCAGTCGACCAGGAGCACAGTCTCCAGGTTACATTACAGTTAGGCCCATAGCCTGTAGCCAGGCGCATGGCCTCAGATTGCAACACAGGCCTGTTGACCAGGAGTATGGCCTCCAGGTCATAGTGCAGTTAGACCAGTAGACCAGGAGCACGGTCTCCAGGTCGCAATGCAGGGCAGCTGGTAGACCAGGAGTACAGTCTCCAGGTCACAATGCAGTTTAGCTGGCAGACCAGGAGTGCAGTCTCCAGGTCGCAATGCAGTTCGGCTGGTAGACCAGGAGTACAGTCGCCAGGTCGCAATGCAGTTCAGCTAGTAAACCAGAAGTACAGTCTCCAGGTTGCAATGGAGTTCAGCTGGTAGACCAGGAGTACAGTCTCCAGGTCACAATGCAGTTAAACCTGTTGAGGGGGATGGCTTCCAGGTTGTAGTGCAGTTAGGCCAGAGACCAGAAGCACAGTGTCTGTGTCGCAAAAAACAAAAAAAACAAAAAAAAAAAAAACAAACAAAAAAAAAAACAAACAAAAAAAAAAAAAGGAGCATGGTCTCCAGGTCGCAATGAAGTTCAGCTGGGAGACCAGGAGTGCAGTCTCCAGGTCGCAATGCAGTTAAGCCTGTTGACCAGGGGATGGCCACCAGGTTGTAGTGCAGTTAGGCCAGTAGACCAGGAGTCCAGTCTCCAGGTCACGATGAAGTTCAGCCGGCAGACCAGGAGCATGGTCTCCAGGTCGCAACAAAGTTCAGCTGGTAGACCAGGAGTACAGTCTCCAGGTCACATGCAAGGCAATTAAACCTGTTGACTAGGACTATGGCCTCCAGGTCGTGGCACAGCAAGGCCAGTAGACAAGGAGCACAGTCTCCACGTTACAATGTGATTTGGCCAGTATAGACTGGGGGCACGGTCTCCAGGTTGCAATGCAACTAGGCAGGTAGATTATAGGAGCACAGTCTCCAGGTCCAACCAAGAGCAGGCTCTCTGGGTCACAAGGTAGCTAAACCAGCAGGCCAGGAGTATAGGTATATACATATTACCTGTCAATAGGGCAGTGGTCCCCCGGGTAGGTAAGTGCCAGTTGGTCTCCATCGTTCATGAGCCGCCTTCCCCTCCCCTTCCCATTATTGCAGGTGTTGTGTTTGGGGTAATACCCCAGCAATCTCTGTTGTCAGATGTGCCAATTTTTGCTGCGGGGGACAAGTCAGGGACTTCCTTGACACTCCCTAAGGAAGCAGTCCAGCCAATCATGGCGAATATCGCCACTCCACAAGAGTCAGGTTCTTTGGTGAATCTCTGGCTGCCCCAGGCTGTGCAAGGGGGTGCAGGCAAAACGCAGAAGGTGTGGGTGGGAGATGGCTTCCCCCCTATTCCAAAAAAGGTGCATGAGCGCATTATTGCATGGGAGTATGTTGACTTGGGTGACCTGCGTCAAGCTGGAACATGGGAAACACTGAATCCAGAGCCAGACCCACAGCAAGTCGTCATCCTGCAAGGGATTGAAGTGGCACGGGCAAAGCGTAGGCCAATCAAGGACATCTACACCTGGATCCAATGCTTTGCAATATATATGGCAGCCATGGCAAAACATGACCCAGGCTCAATCCCTGAAATGTTGGCCTTCATGCTGACAATCATGAAGGCACAGAAAGAGTTCAAGAAGCCAGCCTGGAGGCTGTATGATGTCGCATATAGGGAGAAGGCAGCGGCCACTGGGAACAAAAAATGGTCTCAAATAGACCCCTTCCTGTACAACCAGCTTTTTACAGGGAGGGCCAATGAGATAGCCTTCTGTCAACATTGCCACTCAACTACCCACACTTCTGATACCTGCAAGGAGGCTCCGCCAAGGAAAAGACCAGCCATAGCCGGAAATAACTCACAGCATCGTGGATGGGACCCCCCACACCCACGTCCATCAGGCCCAGTATGCTGGCAGTACAACCAGGGCCACTGCTCCTTTCAGCCAAATTGTCGCTTTCGCCATGTTTGCTCAGCCTGCAAACGCCCTCACCCCCTTGTGTACTGCCCTAGAGCATCTCGGGGAGGGCCCCAGACCTCAGGTCCAACAGCCCAGAAGGGAGAGAAAGCAAAGGACACAAGGGCCAATATATAATCGCAGCTGATTAGTCACAACACTGGTACTAGGTCACACAAACAGATGTGTCAGTCTGGCAGCATCACTTTTGCTTGTTCGCATTCTATGGTCCAACCCATTGTCTATCCCATTGTGTTTCTGATCACTGATTGGCTATTCTCATAAAATTTATGACATAAATTGTACAATTGTAACTTGCCTGATCCCCCCCTCCCCTCCTCCATCACCACCACCACACACTGATGGTACCAGTGGCCCAGGAGAAGGACGTGGTACTCCTCCGGCCATCCAAATGGCTCCCATTGGAAGTACCATGGTCAGCTGCCCTTCTGTCTAACCAAGTGACAGAGCAGGTACCCCAGCATACAGTAAATACTGCACACCTGCTAAAGCTAGAGGACTGCTGTCGAACTACCCTGTGGGAGGTTCCAAGCATCCTATCTCAGGTGCACACCCCATTGGTGATAGGGGCGTGGGAGAAAGAGCTGGTCAGCCACCCAGACCAAGAGAGGGCATCATATCTACTGAACGGCCTGAGGAATGGATTTCGCATCGGGTACAACTACAAGGATAACACTTGCCAGCCTCGCAGACAAAACATGTCTTCAGCAGCCTTACACCCTCAGGTAGTTGAGGAATACCTCTCTAAGGAATGCAGCACAGGTAGGATAGTCGGCCCTCTCCCTCTGCAAGAGTTCCCTTTTGTGCAGATTAGCCCATTTGGAGTGATCCCCAAATCTACACCAGGAAAATGGAGGTTGATCCTAGATCTGTCATCACCACATGGCAAGAGTGTTAATGATGGAATTGATAAGAGACTCTGTTCACTCACATACACCAAGGTGGATGAAGTTGCAAATTATGTCCTGCAGAAAGGAAGGGGTACTCGGCTGGCCAAAATTGACATCCAGGAGGCATACAGGGTTGTCCCAGTTCACCCACAGGACCGACTGCTCTTAGGCATGATGTGGGATGACCATCTATATGTGGACACAGCCCTGCCCTTTGGCCTTCGCTCGGCCCCTAAGATTTTTGATGCACTATCCAGCACCTTCGAATGGGTGTTAAAGGAAAAGGGAGTGTCATTCGTGCGTCATTATTTAGATGACTTCATCACGGCAGGACCTCCAGGTACAGAGGAGTGCCAACACAACTTGGCCACCATGCTGGAAGCATGCAACCAACTTGGGGTTCCAACAGTGGAACATAAGTGTGTGGGGCCTTCAACACAGTTGAAATGGCTAGGAATTTTAATCAATACTGATTCAATGGAGCTTAGCCTCCCACAAGACAAGCTAGATCGGCTTTGTTCATTGCTAGACTCAGTAGCTGGCAAGAAATCAATGCCAGTGGAGAAGATGGAATCACTTGTAGGCCACCTCAGTCATGCGTCTGTGGTAGTAAGACCAGGGCGAAGGTTTATGCGAAATATGTATGGCCTCATGGCAAATGCTAAACGGGGTGGATGGCCTAGAGTCCGCCTCAACAGCGCATTTCAAGCAGACTTACAATGGTGGCGGGCTTTCATAGTAGCATGGAATGGCTCTTCAATCATTCTGAAGGCCCGTTCCCAAATGCCAGATATCAGGGTATGGTCAGATGCTTCAGGGAAGTGTGGGTGCGGGGCGCTGTGGGGAGGCAGCTGGTTTCAGGTCACTTGGGAAAAATATCCCAAAGCCCAGCAGTGGGACATTGCAGCCAAAGAACTGCTTCCCATAATCCTGGCCGCAGCGATCTGGGGTAAAACCTGGAGCTGCTCCATCGTGCAGTTCAACTGTGACAATGCTGCAGTAGTGTCAGTAATTTCAGCAGGGAGTGCCAAGGATCCAACATTAACACACCTTCTTCGCTGCTTATTCTTTCTGGAGGCTAGGTACAAATTCCAGGCAGTAGCAGCCCATGTACCAGGAGTCCAGAATACTTTGGCCGATGCCTTGTCGCGTGATAATGTGCCTCTCTTTTTCTGTCTGGCACCACAGGCATCCCGAACCCCATCTCCAATACCAGAAGAACTGGTCAACACTCTGGTTACCCCCAGACACTGGACTCACGAAACATGGATCAGCTGGTTCAGCACTATCTCCGGTGCTCCCTGGCACCTTCCACCAAGCGAGCCTATGCCGCGGGCCAACGTAGGTACCTAGATTTTTGCACTAAGGCTGGCCTCTCCCCCTTCCCAACGGATGAGAAGAAATTGTGTAGCTTTGCAGCAACTCTTGGTCATGAGGGCTTGAAAGCCCAAACAATAAAAGGATATTTATCAGCAATTCGTAACAGGCAAATCATGCTACAATTAGGCAATCCTTTCCAAGTCGGCATGCCAGTTTTGGAGTATGTCCTGAGGGGTATTAAAATGGATCAAGCCAAACATCACCCCTCGAAGGCCAAGGAACGCCTCCCCATTACTCCAGCCATTCTGCTGAGGCTAAGGGAGGTGTGGGAATCTAAGGCCACAGATCCCACCAACATTATGCTGTGGGCGGCTTGCTGCACTGCCTTTTTTGGATTTCTTCGATCAGGAGAAATCACCACACCCTCACTTAAAGAGTATGACGCAAATGTGCACTTAAGCGTTGGTGACATCTCTCTTGATAGTACTCACAACCCGACAGTGGCACAGGTGAGGATCAAGGCATCCAAAACAGATCCGTTCCGCCAAGGCATATCAATTTTCCTGGGACGAACTGATACCCCCTTATGCCCCATAGTGGCCTTGACAGCTTACATGGCAATTCGAGGTGGCTCTCGGGGTCCATTTTTCTGCTTCCCGGATCATCAGCCTCTTTCAAGGCAGCGGCTTGTGGAACACCTACGCAGAGCTCTTCAAGCAACTGGGCTGGACCCTATGAAGTTTGCGGGCCACAGCTTTAGGATAGGAGCGGCCACTACGGCAGCAGCTCATGGCCTAGAGGATTCCCTCATCAGAACACTGGGAAGATGGCAGAGCTCTGCCTACCTGCGCTACCTCCAGATCCCTCGGGAACAACTCGCCAAAATTTCTCGGACTTTAAGTGCCTAATACCAGGCGGTCATTTCTGAAGTTTGTCAATTTAGATATTACCAGTCTAATGTTTGGTATATAGTGCCTGTATCTGTCGCATGTACATGTGTACTTTGTGTCTAATAGGGTTTCTCTCAAGGGTTCATTATGACACGTCTGATTGCATCTCTAGTAAGAAGAGGAGCTGTGGGTGAGAATAAGGTTGCTTGGGAGGAAGTATTCCTTTGGCGGGTGCTGGGGCAAGGGGTGGCCCCAGCATGACCCATGCCAAGCAACCTCAATATTAGGGTTATTCTAGGGGAGAAGGGTTTTATACCCTTAGCTCTTGCTGTGCTACCCTAACCCATCCTCCCAGATCCATCAAACAAGTTGTTGAAAGGGTCTGGTAGTAATGGTGACCTCCAAGAATGTTAAATGTAGTTTAATGACAGTTAAACTAAGTTAACATCCGGAGGTGGGGCAGGGTAGCTGGTTTGGCGCCAATCAAAGAGATAATCAAATTACGCATGCGTGAAACGTGATCTCGGTCCCGCAGCACTAGCTGGTCATCTAACAGCGTTACCCACCCTCCCTCCCATTCCATTGTCTATTAAGCTTGGAGCAACTAGCTGATCTCCTCTCCATCAGTGGGACTGCAGGAATGTGTCAACATTATAGCAACTTCACCTTGTAGTCCCCTGGTGTGACTGGGTTAGGGTAGTCAGGGAAGCCATAAAGTAAGGTAGTGGCGGGTGCTGGGGCAAGGGGTGGCCCCAGCATGACCCATGCCAAGCAACCTCAATATTAGGGTTATTCTAGGGGAGAAGGGTTTTATACCCTTAGCTCTTGCTGTGCTACCCTAACCCATCCTCCCAGATCCATCAAACAAGTTGTTGAAAGGGTCTGGTAGTAATGGTGACCTCCAAGAATGTTAACTTTTCCCAATTTACAGTACAGTAGAGCCCCTCTAAGGCGGACACCATAGGGACCACCGCTGTGTGTCTGCTGTTGGGAGGTGTCCATACTTCAGAGGCTTCCAGTATATTTCAAGTAAGTGTGGCAATTGGTACTTGGGCCACAAGGCTACGCTCTCTCCATCTGGCTGTAAGGCATGTACACTGGTAAGAAAGGCAATCGAGGTTATGCACAATGGAGAATCCATCTGGACTGCAGATTTTTGTCTGATTTTTACAAGGTGTCCATTCTAGGGAATGTCCGTTACGAGAGGTTTCACTGTACTAAGTTTACTCATATAAGTATACCTTGAAGGGTTAACTAGGAATACGCATGCGCAGAGTATGCCTTGCACATATCCGTTGTAACCACGTGTAGTGTGTAGGTGCTAGGTGCTGGAGACGAGATAGAGCGATGAAGATGGCAAAGTGGTCGTCTGAAGAGTTTCAGGAAGTGAGCGTAGTGTCATGCGAGTATCCGTCAGACTCTTTCTCCTTTGCCTTACTCTCTTCTGATGCAGTGTCCCTTTGTTTCCGTCTTCGCTCTCTAGCACGATCACGCTTTGACTGCTTCTGCTCCATTTCGGCTCTCGGACGATCTTTTTCACACGTCGATCGCCTCCTGCTCCCACCAGTACCATGTGGCCCCTGCTCCGTTTCAGCTCTCGCACGCGCACGATCTTTCGATCGCCTCCTGGTCGGACCAGTACCACGTGGCTAGTAGTCTGGGGACGAGACCACAGAAACCGCGCCCACGTAATCAAAGTGTGACGGATATACATATATATATATGTACATACATACAAACGCGACCTGACTACGCTGCACGATTAGTAGCCTCGCGTTAAGGCGCTCGGCAATTAACCAAATGTTTTAACACACTATTCAGTGGCTATCATCAGTCAAGTGTTACAGTACAGAAACATAACAGGAAGTGGGAAGCAGGTACATTGGCAATAATTATTAAAATAAAACGCAAGATCCAATCTAGCGCAAGAAATTCAATTCTGGGAATTTATGGGTGGATCCAACTTAGCCCAAGCTGCCACTAATTAATTTTGGGTTGAATGAAGCCTCTCAGTTGTCCCAGTTAGTTTATTTTGTGGCAACAAAGGGCTAGTCTCGTGCCCAGACCCCACCCAGCTCACGCGAGGAGAAGGGGTCTGGTGTCACAAGTCGGAATGCTTGGGCTAGCTCCAGAAGCTTGGAGCGGCCAATGAAATCGCAGAGCAGCGTTTATTGGAATAATGCGGAAGCGAGAACAAGTACTTCAATCGTACCGCTCAAAGCGTGTTATGAGATTCATTATCCAACACTGATCAATTTGTAATTCTACACTAACAATTGCAAGGCTTCAACACTTCCGCAAGCCCAAGGATTCAGGCTTGTGACACCAGACCCTTTCCTCATGAGAGGGTTGGGTCTGGGCACGAGACTAACAAAGGGCAGTCAAGAACAATTTCAAAAAGAGCTATCCCATAAATGTTCTACTTCGGTGCTTGTAAGACTTTTTGTTGCTGCAGTTGCTACTGTCTACCAAGAACCTCATTTCTGGAGAACTGAGGCCGGGAACTCTTGCATCTCTGTGTGACCAAAAATTTTCCACGTTTGAATCCACTGCAACCATGATCTAATCTAATACAAGAAATTCAACTCCTGGAATTTATAGGTGGATCTAACTTAACGCATGCCCACTCAAATTATTTAATTTGCATGCGAGTAAGTAGGTAATTAAAAATTCGATTGGGGTGACCCTGAGCAAGCCCCACACTAACATGGTCTACTAGCCTCGTACCGTATACAGTTTGAACCCGGGTAAGTTGCCAGGCCGTTTCTCCTACGAACGACCTGGGTACAAGGCTAATGGTCTACAGAAAATGTGACTCAGCTGACTGACTGACCGACTGATTGAACAACTGACAATTTGACTGACTGATTGACGGATGGATTGACCGACCGTGTCCTTCCCAGTCACATGTGTACCGAACTGCAATCTTACTCTTCCACTACGTTACTACTGCAGTAGGACTATAGCTAATTGAACAGAACAGGAAGTGCACATGTACCACTCACCAGTGCTTGCTGAGTACACTCCAATGTATATGGTTTGTGTAACATCCATTGTATCAGGTATCTCACAGCGGTAGATCCCTTCCGCTCCACCTCTCCTGCGGTGCAAAAGTACCACCATCTGATCTCTGGTTCTGTAGATATCCCTTTGGTCACCTGAACTGGGAACTCTAGTTCCATTGGGAAAGAACCAGTTCCCCGCAGTATAAGGATCTCGGCAACAAATGGTTAGGTTAGTTTTGCAGAGCAGGGCATCATCATCTTTACCAATGTCCTCCAGGGTCACGATACTGTTGTTTTGGTATGTTGTACCTCTGAGTGAGAACCAGACATCACCTGCACCTGGGAAGGAAGAGATATCATTGTTGTAAGGTTTAACTATTCCAAAGTCTTGGAGCAAATGCAATGTATAAAGCAAAGCATCAAATAGCAAGCATATTGTAATGTACATCTGTGGTAGCTATTCTCATCTGCATAGGACATATGGAATGATGGATGTATAGTATAGCAAGGCTACAAATGTATCATTCATTTCCCTCATTCAGCCAATCACTGTAACTAATTCTTATACAAGATCAATCAGCCTAATGTACGTGCAACCCTTTGTCCTACGTAGGTACAACTTTTCAAGACTCTCAGAATCACACTAGACAGAACTAAACACTACTTCATGTGCAGTATGTACAGCTGAACACCTCTAAAGTGGACACCACTGCATGTCCCAGGCATCCATAATTCAAGGATTCTGGGATACTCCTGGTAGGCATGGTAATGTGTGTTCAAGCTGTTGAGCATGATGATGCCGCATTGTCTGACCTCTCCGTTGCTGTACAATGCCAAGAAAGGCAAGTACGACTGTCTAAGATGTAATATAATTCCTGGTCTTTGAATTCATCGGTGGTGGCACATAATCTTATAAAAGCGGTCAATGAGTGTCTGCAATTTCAAGTTAATTTTGTACAGTTGAGGTACTGGTGGAACTGTCTGCTTTATGGAATATCAAGGTGTCTGTTACGGTCTGCAATTCAGGGAGTCCGGAATAAAGGTATGTTCCACTGTATTATCATGACTTAAGGTTACGATGAACAAGCTGTGTGCGTGCTTATTTATAATTATATTCATGACGTATACCCGCAAGTCTGAATGCATTCCTACTGCTACTAACTTTGCGTCAATTTTAACGAACTACTTTTATTTTCTGCGGAAGATAACAGCTCAACGGCCTTCTGTACTAAATTTTCGAGGTCGACTCGTCAAGTTTTGCCAAAAAAGTTCCAGACAAACTATCAGAAAATGGCTTTTTCGGTCGTGGTTTACGAAGAATGCTACTCAAAATTTTATGTAGCGCCCACATTTCGAGCGCTGCTTGAAAATTGCCATCGACTCGACCTAGATACTTGTGTTAGGAGACTAGTAACCAAAAACGGTGAGTTTGAGGGCCATCAGTAAGCAGATATTTGACGCAAGAGAGTTTATGTGAAGGCTTTGTTCTGGATGGTGTGGATTATAAGCTGCTAGAGCTGTTATGACTAAAAGAGCATTGTGTATAGCCTGGTCTTTGGTATCTCCATAGGCTTTTGAAGCGCTAAAATACCTGCAAGCACTCTAGAGTTATAGCGCTGACATTCAAGCGCATTTATTGAATTCTGAGATAGGACAGGTTGTTCATCGTAACCTTAACAATATCTCTTTCGCAGGAGAAAATTTTTGTGTTTTGTCAGAAATTTGTGAAATTTTTATCCACTCCAGAACCACACGCTTGCTCTCACAACTTACAATCAGCCAATCGGGGCCATGCTAAGTTGCTTACAGAGCACTGATTTTGTGATACCAAAGCCTATTATCAGTGGTTTTACCTGTTGCAAGAATCGTCTCTTGAGCCACGACAGTGGAGGGCTTGTGTAGTCTCATTTCAGAAGAGAAAGGAGATGGTGGGCGTTGTCTCCCCTCTTGCTAGCAAGACAGAATTTGCCATTAGTAGTCTACCAAACTTTCATGTTGGTGTACATGGTAGCCTTAAATGCCTTGTAGCTGATGTAGTTACAAGCTGATAGTGGCCAGTGTGGTTAACTGGATTTATGCAATTTGCTTTTCTACTATTTCCTAGCAATTCATGAAAGCTTTGATTTTCCAGTGAAACAAACACTATACAGTGGAACCCCGCTCAACGCACACCCCTCAACAGCGGACACCCACGATATAACTACTATCTAGCAGGAAATTTTCATACATAGGTGCAAACATTCAAATAATTCCATACCAGGCCCTTTGAAAAAATTTTCATGTCTTTTTTTAATGCTTGTGCTTGCCTCATGCCTTCATATCCACTTGTTTTGTCGCAGTGCATTTATGAACTCCATTGAAATTGAATATGGACTATGTGGATTATCAGGCTGCAACAGAGTTGATCATTTCACTGTGGCCATGACAGGGAAGGCCATCGAAACAATGCCATCTTCAAAGCTTAAATTTTTGTACCTTGAAGCAAACTTTCGTACCATATGAAAACTTCCACCATATAGTATCACATGGCTATGATGTAACATACCTTGTGAGTGAACACAGGTTAGGAGGTCAAAGGTCATGAGTAGAACCCCCACAAGGTACAACAAGTGTGTCGAGAATACCTACAAGAAAGATATAAATTACAATGATAACTAGCCTTGTTCCCAGGCCTTCCCGCCTCCAGTTTTTGATTGCTTGGTGTACATACGTGAATACATATTTATCAAGTCAAAGTGCTTGTACTGATTATTTTCATACTCCAGTCTGTGAAAACAGTATTTCGTTTATCTAACACACGACAACTGTACGCTATGTGCGGACAATAAGATTTTCCTCTACTACTGCAATGAAGTCTACATGTATAGCAGTTGATCATTTCAGTATGCTATGAGTGAAATGCTTCTGAGAGACAAGGGAAGCTGGAACATATGAGTATCTACTACAAGAGGTTGTCACTAGTCTATCAAGCCAGACCATCTCTCACCCTCCAGAAAAGGGTGTTATTAGTATTCATGTGTTGCTGACCAATCAGATCTTGAGACAACTAGTAGCACCACCTTGGCTTCAATATGTAAACTACTACTGGTGCAGTTTTAGGGTTGCAGATTAAACCAGCTGTGAAGTATGAATACCAATACCATCTGGAGGGCAGAGACAGATGGTCTTAGCCTCGTTCCCAGGCTCTCCCCTCGCCCCAACGAAGAGGAGCCATTGCCCATTGAAGCATTTGCAACCAGCATCAAGATTATTGATTGGCGAATAAGTGTGCTTGATCACTTGAGCATTCCCTTCTGAAGCTCTTGACTGCTTGATTTACAGTGGTTCAAAGGTCAAATTGACAGCTGCTCATTCTAAATATCATTGATCTGTTGATTTGTGCTGTTCAGAAGTCACCTTGATTTCCTGATCAGCTCTTAAAAAGGATGTTGATTGCTTGACTCCATTTTGCTCTTGATCACAAACGCTTCAACAAGGGACATACAAGTAACTACCCCTCATACTGTACGGGAGCTAGAATTGTCTCGACTACTTACAGAATGCAGGAGGGAGCAGACACTCTTCTGCTTGCAACACAATCAGTTGAATAGCCGCATATATATATGCAACATGCAACATGTATTGATAACTCCCCTCTGCTAGTAGCTGAGGGCGAAAAATCAAAAACGAGGGTCTGGTAAATGGGCTGGGGTGGAAGTGTACACTGCGCCTGGTATGCAGGTGCACTTCCAATTGGCTTTTGGTTTGCATTCTGATGTGTGTTTATTGGAAATGTTAACGGTATGAGAGCTGTCGCTACAAGTGTCTGTGTTTCTCTTCATTGTAGAAAGTTGTGAACACCAAGTGGAAAGATTAGAATGCTTCTGCGTGAGTTTAGGTCCAGCAGAAGGCTCTACTAGTGACGGAAGGTTCAGCAATTATTAATATTCCTAACATTCTGCAGTGTGCACTTCCACCCTGGTCCGTTTACAAGACCCTCCATTCCGTGTTTTGGAACGAGACGATCTGGGAACGAGACGAGGATGTCTAGGGGGTTACACCATATTTTTGTTCAGGGGATTCACACCAGTGTTTCCAGATTCCAACATCATGAATTCCCTACAAAGGTCAATAATTAACCCTAGATTTCCTTGATACTCTCATTTGGATTCCCTAGATTTTCCCTGATCCAACATGCATGCTACTTGGGCACAAAAATTGAAAAGTGCTACACTTCAAGCATCCTCAAATTCAGAGCTGTCACTGACACTGTCATACATTGCAGAAGGGAAGAACACATACAAATCTCTGGCCTAGATAACTCACATTCCATACCACCAAGACCAGCTATCAGCCTATCACTGTTATCACAGCAACAAAACCAACAGACTAGACCAAGTGGCACGTGCCGGCTATAAAAATGGTGTGGGTGCAGCTCTGAGCGCAGCGTACCGATATCATGTCATAACCCTTTATTAACAATGACATAATTATTAGACAATCTTGCCACTTCGAAGTGAGACCCCGCTCTCATTTTAGGCCACTCCAAATGAGACTTTAGTTTCCCGTCCGGACTTCTGTCATTTTCGATGCGGGCGGGCGGTCTATTACCATTAACCATTACTATGAATCTCATTACAAATTTGCACGAAATAAAACCTAACTGCGTCAGAGTGTCCGCATCCTGGAGCTGTCGAATGCATTCACACTATTAGCGTTCCACTGAATTGGGCAACGTTGGCGCAATGCCTGCTTTTACACGAGTCTACATTTGCTACTGTACTGCATACTAGTGCGTGTTGGATGTTACAGATAATTTTGAAACATGAATAATAATGGCCATAATGGTCAAATGGCGCGGTAGACTCCGGAGGGGGCGGGCGGAGGACGGGAAACTATAGTCTCATTTGGAGTGGCCTTACACAATTTTCCAATGGATGACTGTAATTCATTTTATCCCTAATGCCTCTGTGCAATTCCCTAGATTTTGCCATTTTAGAAAAATCTTTCCCTAGTCCCTAGACTACTATCAAATTCCCTAAATCTAGGGATATTTCCCTAAGTCTGGGAACACTGATTCATACTGAAATACCTGTCTTGTACAGGAGGTTCCTATTGCTTATTGTCCACTGAGGCATTAAAGCTAAATGTTTTGCAAAAAAAAATCAATGGAAAAGCCCATCTGGTAGTGTGCAAGCTCTTCTTTGCATCCATGACAAGTTCTCAGCCATCTTATGTAAGAACCAGTGCACAGACAGTAGAGAGTGAAAACCTCGGATCTGCTCGGTCTCGTGTGGCCAGACCCCACCTGGGTTGGGTCTGGCCCCGCGAGACTAGCTACAGACACTCATGGTATTCACTGGTGAAGCTTTGATGATGCTCCACAAATTAAGTCTTACGCCACAAGAAACTCACCCTGTGTCTAGCAGCAGCCATGACTGAATGGCTCTGTTCCGTCAGACTGCCACCTGCTGCATATATAAGGATACTTAATTGGGGCGAGCGCAGCGAGCCCCACACTTGTGGTGAAAACGGAAAATTGTCTATATATATATATGTAGGTATGTTTGGTACGTGCGTATTCCGTATATATACATCCTGCCCCATTTGTGCGCGATGCAATATTTCTACATTGTATGTTGACCACTGTTGCTCAAGAGACAAGACTAGCAAGACACAATGAAGACAGAAAGGCTGAACCGTGGGAACCAACGTAACAGGGACTTGAAAATGGTTAGGAAAGGGAGGCGCGACTAGCAAGACGGAGACTGATTACTAACGTGCTGCGTGACACTGCCGCCAACGGGGAGTGCTCCATGTGCTCAGTGTATTAACGACAGAGCGATTAGCTTGTGAGGACCCGAACCAGAGAGGTCTGCGTGACTCGACGAAATAACCGTCGTGAGCAACAGCTACAGAAGAGCTTCTAAAACCCCATACCACAACTCCAATAATTGTGCTCTGGAAAAGGGCTGACAGTGTAGTCTGCACCACCCTGACTCCATACCTCTGAGCTGAAAAAATCCTGATTCCACAGCTGTGTGTGCTCAGCAACTATCAATGCACTATAGACCGTGACTGAGGAGACAGTGCCAAGATGTGAATAAGTTGGAGACACTAGAAACCAACGAAATATATTTGTTCGTACAAAGACGTTGAACCCTCATCCTCAACTTGCAACTGTTCAAGCCGCCTCCAAATATAATGCTTTGAGCCCTTGTTGCCTGCAGCAGTAGCTACTATTTCACAGTAATGACACAGAGTGTGTACAATGAACCCAAGATTAGCACACATATACCCACGGTACAAACACCGGCATACATTGGATGTCCTACATAGCCTCTTCCCCAGGCGTTCTTCGCCATTAGTTTTACAGGCTACAGTTGGAGGTGGGGAAGACCTGGGAATGAGACTATTGTTATGTGAGAGGTGGGAAAAGGTAGTGCTATGGATTCCATAGCACTACCTTTTGGTAATGGAACACTAATGTACCATACAACTCCCTCACGCTCGCCCCACAATGCACTGCATTCCCCTAGTTAGCCAAATGACCAGGGTAGGCGCTCATTTGAGTAAATTTTGGCCTTATTGGGGCGAGCGCAGCGAGCCCCACACTTGTGGATAAAACGAAAATTTGTCTATTTGGGGCGAGCACAGCGAGCCCCACACTTGTGGTGAAAACGGAAAATTGTCTATATATTTATTTATATATATATGTTATAGATAAACCACAGTAGACAGGGATTTATGGTCCATAAACCACCCGAGCCCAAGGGCGAGGGTAGTTTATGGCCATAAATCCCTGTCTACTGTGGTTTATCTGTTATATTCTCCACTCTGATTGGTCCTTGTAGTTATTAGTAAATACGCATGGTAGTTTTCACTGTAAACAAGGCATGTTATTAGTAAACATGTAAAGAAATTTACACTCTAAACAAGGTAGCTTATAGGAAACATCATTTTACAACTTCCTGTGGTATATGGAACAGAATCTACAGAATCTACAACTTCCTGTCAGTATATGGAAAATAATACCCACCTGTTACCACAGAAACAAGGGTGAAGTGGAGTATATATATATTTAGAGTATAGCTGTATGAAATAGAGTAATCTGATTGGTCAGTAGCAGGTTTCTAAATCTCATAGACACCTGGTGAATCTCATAGTCACCTGGTACCATGGGCAATTTTATTTGAAAACAACAAGATTACATACAATAATGAAAGTTTACATACAACTGAAAATGATAGATTACATACAACAGTGCAAGAATGCATAAACAATGTCTAGTTGTTGTAGTTGAGGTTAATGGTGACAGAGCCACAGTGGTTGAACTGAAATGTTCCTGGTATGGTGTTGCATTGTGTCTTTGTGAAGGCGGAAGATTGGGTTGTGAGTCCAGAGTGAGGAAACAGTGCTGGATGTTCACTTGATAGTTGAGCAGAGTCCTGTGTTGATGGTACTAGTTGTTGTTGTTCAGACCTTGGCTTTTTGCTCCTGTTTAAAATGTCCGAAATGGCAATCTGTTGCTCTTCAGAAGTACGTTTATATGGCCGTACACCATCAGTGCTTCGATGACCAGTTCGCTCCATTATCAGCTGTTCATCAGTGCCTGATGAGTAGAGGCGTGTCGCATTTGTGACCCTTAATGAGTGGTTTGTTTTAAACCCTTTTATTCCAGCCGATTTGCAGAGTCTGGAAACAGTGCCTGCCAGCTTGTTGTGTCCTAGTGGCTCTTGAGAGTACCAGCAGTGCGGAGTGGGGTTCCTCAGGGGCTGCAAGTAAAATGCGTTCTTTGATGTTTTTGGTGGGCACAAGGTGGTATAGCGCTTGAACAGTGTCACGAAACACCTGCTTGGATTTTCGATGTTTGCATAGTGACGAACCACTTTTGGTTTGATTCGTCTCCCTTTCAGGCCACCTGGGTGGTTTTTTGAGAGGTCTTCTGTGTACAACAGGTAGGGCCGTTCTCCTTCATTGTCGTGAACCTCTATCTGGCATGGTGAAAAGCGCAGGTTTCGATGTTCATTGCCACTGCGTAGGGCAAAATACAGCCCATTCATGAACACCATTGTATCGAGCAGTGCTTGAGGGGTGTGGTCACCAAGTAGCCCTTTCTGCCATAGTACCTCCTCCTCCTCCTCGGTCAGTGGTTCAGCTTGCCTCTTTTTTGAACCTACTCCTAGGGCCTGCAGACGCTTCATCTCGGCATCTAGTGTGGCACGGAATTCAGTGAAGTCTGAATCCTTGAAGATGTCAATAGATGGGCAGTTGTTTGCCCGCAGAAAACGCACAATCCCACTGCAAAGGTGGTGGAGGGAGTCTGGCGGATACTCAGAACCGTCCTTTTTGCGCACTTCCAGCACGAAGTAGTTTAACCAGTGCTGGAGGTCGGAGGGGATTATATCGCTTAGAGCTGGAATCGTGTCACCACAAGTCTCTCTCCGGTAGCTCCTCCATTCGTTCCACACTCGGACACAGTAGCATGTGTCCTGCTGAGTCTTCTTTGGAATTCCCTGGCGCCGCGCTTCTTGAACATCTTTTGCTGTTTTCGGTGGAGCGAATCTGCTTTGGGGGGTGGGGCTGGTAGTTGGGGCGGGATTAGGTGTTTCAGAGGCGGGGCCGGATCCGGATTGAGACTCATATTCGTCCAGCGCGCTTGAAAGCAGCTGGTCTAGGTCGAAACTGTTGTCGCTGTCTTCACTGCTTTCGCAGAACCGAAGTAGGTCGTGTTGCAGTAAGTCGCTTAGCTCCATGGCTTGATGAGTTGATATTAATGGCCGACGTGCTCGTTTATAAAGCAAACGGTTGCTATACTCTAAATAAGTTAGACACCTCGACCAACGGGATCTACGCTATTTAGAAACCCGAGGGCCCTTAGTAGCGCCCTCGCTACGCTCGGGTCGCCACAGCCTCGGGCCCTCGGGTTTCTAAATAGCGTAGATCCCTTGGTCTCGGCGTCTAACTACTATATATATGGTACGTGCGTATTCCGTATATGCATTCTGCCCTATTTGTGCGCGATGCAATATTTCCGCATTGCATATTGGGTTCATGTATTCAACTGCTTGCTCAAGAGACAAGACTAGAATGGCTGAACAGTGGGAATCAACGCAACAGGGATTTGAAAACGGCGAGGAAAGGGAGGCACTACTAGCGAGACCGCGACTGATTATTGACGGCGTGCTTCGTGACTCTGCCACCAGCGGGGAGTGCTCAGTGTACAGAGCGATCAGCTTGTGAGAATTCGAATCACGGAGGCCTGCGTGACTCGATCAAATATGAGCAACAGCTAGAGAAGAGCTTGTGAAACTTCCATACCACAACTCCAGTAATTGTGCTCAGGAAATGAGCTGACAATATAGACTACATCAATAAAGACCTGGCTCCATACTCCATAGCTGAGAGAATCCTGATTCCACAGCTCTATGGGCTCAGCAAATATCCACTATATAGACATGCACTTGAGGAGACAGTGCCGAAACGTGGAGTCACAGGAAACCAACGGAATATACTTGTTCGTACTAAGCTGTTGAACCCTCACCCTTGACTTGCAACTTTTCAGGCCAATTGCTTGGAGACTAAATTTGTTGCCTGCAGCTGTAGCTACTACCCCACTGTAACGACACAGAGTGTGTACAATGAACCCAATTGCAACCACATAGCTACCCAGATGAGCACATAGCTACACCCAAGCTATATTGCTCCATGAACACCGGCATACATTTGATACCCCTGGGCATTTCCCGCCTCTACTGTTACAGGCTACAGCTGGAGGTGGAGAAGACCTGGGAACGAGCCTATTGTTATGTGAGACTTAGTGTATGCAAGTGGGAAAATGTAGTGCTATGAAACTCTAATGCATCATGCAACTCATTCACGCTCGCCCCACAATGCACTGCATTCCCCTAGTTGCCTTTGTAAGTCATCATGCGCATGCAAGTTCGCGGAGGTCCGTGTTCGTACGTTCACTAATTGCTTCCTCCCCCCTCTCGTCATGCAGTGTTTGTAAAAGGCTCGGTAAAAGGCTTATCAGTGCCATAGATAATAGACTCTATTATCTCTCTTGGAGTATAGTAGTAAATTTAGTTTTTAGATTCTGAAAATAATTTTGATTTAGTTCAGTTTTAGTTCCCTGGTTTTACAACTAGTATAGGTAGCTAATCACATGGACTCGAGTGCAATTTGGGAATAATTGCACGAGTAACAGGCAAAGTAATTGCACGAGCGATAGCGAGTGCCTGTTGTGAGTGCAATTATTCCCAAATTGCACTCAAATCCATGTGATTGCCTACTAATCATATACCATTTGCCAATGACATTACGTAAGCTTACTATGCAGCAAATTATATCAACAACCTTATAGCCAAGAGTAATGATAATATGTGAGATTAGTCAGAACCAGAATCAGAGTAAATGACACAAGGCCTCTTTCTGCTGTGGTGTGAGGTAGATGGCTGAGAGTGATCATAACTGGACTGAGACTGAGAAAATGAGGTGAATGTTGTTGAGCCAAATGTTACATTACACCATGGGTAGTGATGGGAAAGAACTTGATACAGGAGGAGGTAATAAAGATGGAACAGTTTGCTGGTGAGTTTTGGGTGCTACTGCAGATGGCCTCTTTCCACTCAGGATCTCACCAAGATGTAAAGATCCTCCAAGTCCAAGTCATCATAACCAGCCAGACTTTGTTCGTTTGTTCATTCTTATGACCAGTTATTGCCATAATCTCTCTGCTGCTTGCTCAAGTCCGCCTTCCTTTGCCATATTCTTCATGAACTGGTTGATCGCATTCACTCCAACTGGCTGTCGTGCAAACCACACTTTCGTTTTAGCCCAATCTCTTTCCTTCCATAAGGGAGCAAAGTAGAGAGGACTGCATGTTTGCAGTTCTGCATGCAGGACGCTTTGAAACGAGGGTTTCAAAGCAAGCCACTGGGCAACTACGTCCATGCACCTGTCCTCATCAGCTTAATCTGCACCACTGGTCTTGGCCTTTTCTTAAGGCCACCTTGTCTTGTCTTTGTTGGCCCTTCAACCCACTCAACGTGGGAAATGTGTCCAGTTGTGGCATCTCTCAATGATTTTAGATCCTCGATGCGTATTTGATGGTGCTCCTGTCTTCCTTGGGTACCCAAGTGCTGACTGAAAAGGAGGAAAACAGTGTAGTTGAGGCTGGTAGGGTTGCTGGTTCCTAGCACCCCACAACTCCACAAAAGCTCTTCTTCATTGTCAGTAAGAGCATCTGATTTCCTGGGCCTTTTCCCTTTCCCATTCTCTTGCAGCACAATTGCTTTTCCATTGAGGACTTTACGGCTGTTGCTAAATTCTGCATCCTTCAGAATGATGTAGCTGCACCCTTCCTCACAAAGATGTTGGTCCAAAGCAGCTTGCATTACCTTTAGGGATTCGGGTTCATACTCTTGGCCATCGCTTTTAATCAATTCTGCATAGAACTGTTGTAGAATCCCATCTAGCTCCAATTTTGGAACTCGAGCAATGTTGGATTCAAAGCCTCGCTCTTCTGCCCACTTCTGGTAGCGTCTCAGCCATGTATTTGTTGAGCGCTTGGTGTTGTCGTTGGTGTTCTTTGCAATTAGTTGCATGCATGTTAGATGCTCTCACTGAAATAATTGCACACTTTTCTATAGGGAAAACTGTATATAAAATCAATAAGTATAATGATTATTACAGTTATAGAAACTCCAAAACTCCTTACTAAAAGGTACTTATAGTACAATTGGTAGGAAAGTACTTTTCTGTTTCAGTCTAGTTATTATGGTTTGAGTTTCAAAGTAGGAGAAAGTGTCTTTTGTCACTTATTTTGCTGGGAGTTTAGTGTGTACTTTGAGCCCCCAGGAACAGGCGAATACTTGGCATTTTCATGAATAAGGTGTGGTATGGATAACTAGTAAAATGTCAACACCTATATATATGGACACTAACAATCCAAATTGGTAACAGAGTAATGGGCTGTATCGATACAAATTATACATTATTGATCATAAGCAACTTAGTCCAAAACTTTGTGCTTATTGTTACAAAGAGATATATAGTACATAATACTAACACATCTTAAACAATCAGAGATACGGCTAATACTCAATAAGAAGCCTTTACACACATTTTCACAGCACCTATTTCAAAACAACATATCTGCATAGGACAAATTCTAAAAAAAAGTAATGCAACCATCGGTTGTATCCATGAATGATATAAGATTAGTCACTATTAATGACTGTGAATGGAGGAGAGCAGCTGAAAGAGTTCCTCGAATGTTGCTCTCTGGCTGGGACGATGTTCCCAGCATTTCAGCATGATTTTGTACACTTCAGGTGGGCACATGTCTGGTTTTGCCAACAGCTTGCGATTCTTGCCTTTGATTGCATCATCAACCACCTGCTTATCTGACATGCCATCATATGGCTGTTTCTTTGCGAGAGTGAAGATTTCCCAGATGGTAACACCAAATGCCCACACATCGGACTTCTGTGAGAATTTACCATAAAAGCATTCGACTGACATCCAACGAACCGGAAGAACAGCATGCCCTTGAATGCGATAGTAGTGAGATTCGTATAGACTCCTACTCATGCCAAAATCTGATATCTTCACCAGGTAGTTTGAGCCTACCAGGCAGTTTCGTGTTGCCAGGTCTCTGTGGACATAGTTGTGTGATGCGAGGTACTTCATAGCGCTAGCAATCTGTGTGGTCATATGAACCAAGGTGCTGGTTGTAATCTGACCTCGTGGCTCTGAATCAGTTGTGCTTAGTACTTTGAACTTTTGAAGGTACCGGTTGAGGTCTCCTTTCTCCATGTATTCCATCATAATGAAAGGGGTGTCCTCGCGGCAGACTCCAAGTATACGAATGACGTTTCTATCATTCAATCTAGACATGAAATTGACCTCTTTTTCAAAGGCTTCTTTTGTGGTACTTGGAGCACGTGATTTGAGTGTCTTTACAGCGACTAGTGTTGACTTGCTCTTGTCATCATCTGTTTTACTCATCTTCAGATCTTTTGGACTCAGACCAACCGTCTCAGCAAGAATAACCTTGCCAAATAGTCCAATTCCAAGTTCACGAATCTCTCGAATGTTGTCTCCTAAGACATTTAATGGCATTTCTTCTCTCTTCGGCAGGGCTGTCGGGGAAGTGTAAATGGGGCCGTAAGGCTGCAAATCATCAGACTCACTGGGACTTCCAACTGTGTCTGTGAAGAGTGAAGGCTGGATTGGCTCACTGTATACCATGTCAAAGGTTCTGCTGTAACTCTCAACAGTCTGTGAGCTGGCAATGTCTGGTGTCGTGTAGATGACATCAGATGAACTTCCTTGGGGCATATTTCCATAAGTGGGGGAATCATCATTGCTCTGGTACACTGGGTTTGACTCCATTTCTCCAATCATGGGGTTTGCGATGTTAGTAAGTCTGGGAGACATCTCAGGGAGGGCATACTCGCTCTCAGCTGGTATGAGCTGGATTGGAACTTCACCAGTGAAAGTGCTGTTTCGGTCCAAATATGCCATGAGTTCTTCTGACTTTCTAGGCACACTGGGTGGTGCCCCTTTCTGCACTGTTGCATACAGTGGCTGGTCAGCACATGAACTGGCCTCCTTCTCAGTGCTACTCAATTTCAAGTCAATATCTTCATCTCCTTTTCTGATATTCTGAAGATTGATTTTCAACTGTTTCTTCTTCTTCTTGAAGAGAACCACAAGAATGACGACTCCAACTATAATGATCAAGAGTATGATCACAACAGTTACTACTATGATGACTGTGGGGGGTGCTCCATCACTCTGGAGAGTGTCGGTAGGATCTGTACTGTTGCTACTGCTGCTGACTGGTATGGTAGTTGCTCCATCACTCTGGAGAGTGTCGGTAGGATCTGTACTGTTGCTACTGCTGCTGACTGGTATGATGGTTGCCAGTTCGGGTGTTGAAGCTGTGCAGGCAAAGCACACAATGTGGCACTCACACAACAAACAGAATTGTGAAAGTGATATGCACAGGATCCCTCTGTTTGGGAAGGCTTCTTCAATCGTTTGTAAAAAAAACAAAAATGAATGGAGCCTCCTGGGTATAAGATATGCATAATTAGATCTCTTCTACTGTCATGTGAGAAAAATATACCAGGCTAGTGACGAAAAGCTGAGTGGGGACATTCAATATTCTATAGCTGACCTGTTTCCTATGGCTTGGTGTTTCTGTAAGCAAGAGTAGGGTATAAGGCCAGGTACAGGGGATTGTTTCTGGGACAGTGTGTAGGAGGCTTGGGGGATAGACTTAGTTGCTAGAATGAGGCTACCTGCTTTGTTGGTTCACAATCCAAGTTGCTTGTGTACTACCATATCTGGTTATAGCCTGTTGCAGTACTCATCTCAAAGATCACTGTCACGCTTTGTTGGTTCAGAATTAGCCTCGAACCCAAGCTTTCCATTCCGGATTTTGTCTCGCAGCTTTGGAGAAAAATCGGATTTTTCTCCAAAGCTGCGAGACAAAATCCAGAACGGAAAGCCTGGGTTCGAGGCTAGCTCAGAATCCACTGCATGTTTTTGAGCTTTTGTGAACCAAAAATTGAAATCTGCTACACAATGTAGTTACTTTGCTCACTAGTGATGTATAGTCTCGTTCCCAGGCCCCGCCCAGCTTTCCATCGCTTATTGTACGGTAAAGCGGGAGAGGGCCTGGTATCTTTTCTCACGTGAGTGACGTCAGGATAGAAAGGAGGGTAGAAACGGTTTAATTGTGCGTGGGCGCAATGGGCCTAGAACAGCAAAAAGAGCCTAGGTACCAGGGAACATACCACATGTATATAGCTAGCGGGGGGCGACTGTCATACACACCAAGCATTGATCGTGTAGTCAATTGAAGATACACGAAACGCAGCCTGCTAATTCTGCAAATTTTTGCCATTTTCGATTACGTCATGCTCACGTGAGAAAAGATACCAGGCTCTCCCCGCTTTTCTTACTGCAAGCAACAGAAAGCTGGGCGGGGCCTGGGCTAAGTGATGTATTGATTAGAACACTTGTTAAAACCCAAAAACAACTCTTTCCATGAATTAGAGCGAATTAAAATTCTGCGTTCCAGTAATAGAACATTCCATAATTAGAGCGACTACAGTAGTTGAAAGGAACAGGAGTGTATATGTACCACTCACCAGTGTTTGCCGAGTACACTCCAATGTATATAGTCTGGGTAAAACCAAAAATATCAGGTATCTCACAGTGGTAGATCCCCTCCACTCCACCTCTTCTGCGGTGCAAACGTACCACCATCTGACCTCTGTTCCTGTAGAAATCCCAGTTGCCACCTGAACTGGGAACTCTACTTCCATTGGGAAAGAACCAGTTCCCTAAGACAGGCATGTTAGCAGGTCCGCAACAAGCGGTTTGGTTAGTCATGCAGAGCAGTGCATCATCACCTTCACCAATGTCCTCCAGGATCACGATACTGTTGTTCTGGTATGTTGCACCTCTGAGTGAGAACCAGACATCACCTGCACCTGAGAAGGAAGAGCTACAGATGTCATAATGTTTGTGTATTGACCACACCCTGAGATGCTCACACAACCTAGTCTCATCCCCAGACCTAATTTTTCGTGCGCGCCCTGCAGACTCATCGAAAAATAGGGTCTGGACACTTTCATTACGAAAACTGGGGCATGTTTACATACGGAGGTCAGTAAATTGGGTAATTGTACGTGTTAATTACATTATCAGCTACCAGCAGCGTTTGCTTTGGTGCCAAAAAATTTGCAAGTTGGCTATTTCTGATGATGCATAATGCAATTTACTTTACCTGAGCAAAATCTGATTGGTGCGACAACATGCCGATACACTCGTATGATTACGTCCCAGTTTTACCAGTGAACGTGTCCAGACCCTATTTTTCAACAAGGCTGCAGGGCGCGTGCAAAAAATTTGGTGTCTGGGGACGAGACTACACACAACCTGGAGTTTAGTGCTGCCCTAAGCAAACAATGTCATGTTGTTGTTACTACCCAAATAATTTCATTTTAAATTAATGTTAACACTTCTTGGATTTTTATAATTGCATTATTGCAGCTTTTTTTTTTTTTAACCATACTCACATGCGAAGCAATTGTTGGCTGTGTATACCTTCCAACTGCAGCTTGAAAGATAAAACTGTCTTTATCTTCTCATCTTGTCATTAAGTCACTCTAGTAGTACATGATTGGGGCGAGCCTAAGCGAGTCCCACACTAGCGGGACTGCATAATTGCGCACGTGCGTGTGTATGTCTGTCGGTTTGCTTGTGGTCATATACCGTAAATTTTAAATTAACGCATTAAGTATTTTAGGAAGCTTTGAACGTCCTCGTGTACTCGGTAGGTGAAGGCTACAGCCAGAGTGCAGTGTCGGCGACCTGAAGCAAAGACGACTGAAGTTAAAGTGCGCATGACAACTTAATTGTGGCTTGTACAGCTATGGACCTTCAACAGCAGGCTGCTCACAACGGTGTAAATTATGGACGATGGTTGAAGTCGCTTCGGGTAAAGTCCGTGCATAAACGGCACTCATATACGCTGGAGACTTAGCTCATGATTTGAGTGTGAAGCTTAGTCCATGCATGTGTAGCTGCCCTGGCTGGAGAAATGACTGGCATATGCATCAAACATTTATCTCGGCCCCTGGCACTGTTATGCATTATGATTGTGTATATATGCATAGCATGTCTTTTCATTTGACTTAGAATCACTTTGAAACCCCCTGTGAATAGTGAATGGATGTGCATGTAGGAGGATGCTTGACTTGATGTGTTACATCAGTGATATAACACTGTTCCTGTATCAGCTTGCTCAGGCTCGCCCCCACAATATTCTAGTCTATCATTTTTTTTACACAGCAAGGCTAACAATCCTGCTTCATTAGGTGTGGGTAACCCGTTCAGTAAGTCTACTTTCATATGGAAACAGATCACAAGTGTTGCACATGCATGAACAGGTCTTGCACAGTGCTAGTCTTGTACCCAGACCCTCCTCCAAAGAGGAAAGGAGGGTCTGGTGAATATAGTACAGCATTTTTGTACCTCCGATTCCTCCATGGCACAATCTGATTTGCTGATGTGGCAATTATCTCGGCTTCCTTACCACAAACCACTTAGCTTTACTCATCACACCTTTACAGACCTACTTACAATTTGCTGAAGCCCAGCAAGCAACTTCAAAGGCTTAGCTTAGCAGAATCCATAGCAACAGCCAGCCCATGGTGTAAGGCAGTACTATATTCGCCAGACCCTCCTTTCCTCTTTGGAGGAGGGTCTGGGTACGAGACTAGCACTGATCTAGGACTGCCCTTTTTCAGATAGATGTGGCTCATAGTATGATAAAAACCAACCAGAGATATAGTTGTTGATTGTGTCTACTAACCTACTAACCTATAGTGCTTGAAACTGACATTTGTGGCCATAACTGGGATGAGTCTGAGCAAGCCCCACACTAGTGTGACTGCATTGCACAGTGCATGTGTATGCTTGCTTGTTTGCTTGGACCAACCATTTACCATAAATTTCAAATGAACGTGTTCAAATATTTCACGAGGTTGGACGTTACGTTCAGGGCCATGTGCCAGCTAAGGAAGAGCGAGAATGAAGGACTATTGCCAGACTGTAGCATTGGTGTGCAAGAGACTGGGAGCGAAGACAAATGAAATTGAAGTGCACATGGCCGCCTCTAAGCTGAACTAAACCATGACGCACTGTGAAGGCAGGCTGTTCAGTTAGACAAGCACAGACATGCTTGTATACGGCAGATTTTCAGCTCATGATTTGAGTGTGAAGCTTATCCCATGCCTGTGTATAGCTGCCCTGACTGACAAACCCTGCTGCTAATGCTACATGCATGGTCTGTGTAGCTGCCCTGACTGACAAACCCTGCTGCTAATGCTACATGCATGGTCTGTGTAGCTGCCCTGACTGACAAACCTTGTTGCTAATGCTACATGCATGGTCTGTGTAGCTGCCCTGGCTGACAAACCCTGCTGCTAATGCTACATGCATGGTCTGTGTAGCTGCCCTGGCTGACAAACCTTGCTGCTAATGCTACATGCATGGTCTGTGTAGCTGCCCTGACTGACAAACCTTGCTGCTAATGCTACATGCATGGTCTGTGTAGCTGCCCTGGCTGACAAACCCTGCTGCTAATGCTACATGCATGGTCTGTGTAGCTGCCCTGACTGACAAACCCTGCTGCTAATGCTACATGCATGGTCTGTGTAGCTGCCCTGACTGACAAACCCTGCTGCTAATGCTACATGCATGGTCTGTGTAGCTGCCCTGACTGACAAACCTTGTTGCTAATGCTACATGCATGGTCTGTGTAGCTGCCCTGGCTGACAAACCCTGCTGCTAATGCTACATGCATGGTCTGTGTAGCTGCCCTGACTGACAAACCTTGTTGCTAATGCTACATGCATGGTCTGTGTAGCTGCCCTGACTGACAAACCCTGCTGCTAATGCTACATGCATGGTCTGTGTAGCTGCCCTGACTGACAAACCCTGCTGCTAATGCTACATGCATGGTCTGTGTAGCTGCCCTGACTGACAAACCCTGCTGCTAATGCTACATGCATGGTCTGTGTGCCATGACAAAACATGAAACCAGCAGCTCGCGCAGGCTCACCCTATGATCAAGCATCTCCCTAGTAATAGTTAATTTTTTGGTAGTCAAAGCATGTGTGTGTGCACTATATGATTCCGCAAAAATTTTGTGCCACTAATTATCAATAGAACAAGTGTGTACATATACCACTCACCAGTGCTTGCTGAGTACACTCCAATGTATATGGTCTGGGTAAAACCAAAAGTATCAGGTATCTCACAGCGGTAGATTCCCTCCACTCCACCTCTTCTGCGGTGCAAAAGTACCACACTCTGACCTCTGGTTCTGTAGATATCCCACTCTTCACGTGATGTTTCATTAGCAACCTTACTGGGAACTCTAGTTCCATTGGGAAAGAACCAGTTCCCCGCAGTATAAGGACGTCGGCAACAAGCAGTTTGGTTAGTTATGCAGAGCAGGGCATTATTATCTTCACCAATGTCCTCCAGGATCACGATACTGTTGTTCTGGTATGGTGTACCTCTGAGTACTGCAGCTGAGAAGGAAGAGATACCAACACCATAGTGTTAATGTATTGGGAATTTTTAAATCTCCTCGAACTGATTACAGGCCCCTAAATACACACTTAAATCCCACTCTTAAGTACTGCAGTCAAAAAAAAAAAACAGAACAGAAGTGTACATTTACAGTCCCGGGCCTAAAATAGCAAATGTTAATGCTATCCACCCTATTAATTCGTACACCCCCCTTTTCCGGGAAAACAAACCCGGTAATTTACGTACTCTAATCTATTCGTACATGTAAAAATGAAATTATTATTCTATTGCTCGTACAGCGGAAGCGCGTTTGAGCACAAGCACTCTGAGTTGACGCAAATATGGTGAGAGTGTTTCAAATGTCCACAAATGCGAATGAACACGTTCTTTTGGCTCTTGGTTCTGGTTGTAAGGGCAGGGACGATGTCGAAATAAGCCGGGGTAGGGGTCAGTCCGCGTGTTTCCACAGGTTTATTCGTGTGAAGCCTCGCGAGACTAAATGCTGTACAGCATTCTGTAAGTTCATTCTTCGATGTCAGCTAAGAGTCTTAGTGCGACTGACACGTTTATGTGAAGTGTAAGTTGTGGAGCCTCATAAACTTCAAGTTGCTCGCCCAGGGTAGGCAAATATATACGTATGCACGTAGATCGAAGCCAAAGTTACTTGTTATGCTAGTTGTTATACATTATGGCAGCTAACTGAAGCTAGAAAAGTATTTGCTGATCGGTGTTGAAAACTTGCATGCGTTTTTCTCTTCTATTCACTTCGTACAAATACTCTATTAAATTTTATTCGTACACCCCTGTTTCTCGGAATACTCGTACTCTAATCATATCGTACAGCTAAAATTGAAATTATTTATTTTTGTACAAATTACTAGAAATTATACGGTATACATGCTTAATATAATGTTAAAATTCTTGCAGTTGGTCATAGCTTGTAAAATTACTGGGTACCCCCCATTTTTAAGAGTATCCAGCACTACCACTCTATTCTTGCTTGAGATGTAAGCAAAAAGGCTTTGTATGGCCCTACAGTAATTTACCCTAGGTTAAGGTCTTGCATGCTGCCTTCTACGTGACAAGGCTCCAGAGAACCTTTGCTGAAGGAGAAGCCAGCAGAAAAGCTACACCCAAACTTCTCCCTCAGTGAAGTTCTGTATATACTGATCTATAAAAAGCACAATTATAATTATACCCTGATTGAGTTTTCTGCAATTACATGTATTCAGTATTTTCTGCAATTATTTGTTGAGTTGACACATACTGGTCTTTTAAATTAGTAGACGAAATGAGAGTAGGTAAAATGAGAGTAGGTGAAATGAGATGATCTCAGAAGCATAACAGGAAGTGGGCAATACCGTAGTGTCCCGGGCAAGTGCCCGTGGGCGCTCGCAGCTCAAGCGCCTAAAATTGGGGGTGAGCGGTTACACGGAGGAGGTGCTTGAATAGTCCAACTATCCCCGTGCAAGCACCCACCCCAGATCCGAAGTTAGCTGACAGGCGCTACTGAATTGACCCACGTCATAGCTTCGCCCGTGCTTCGTTTTTTAGCCAAACGAAGCCAGTCCAGCTATAGAGAAAGCTGTATCCTGCTGGAAAACAGACTAACTCGAAGTCTCGTTGCCAGGGCTTCACAGTGTTTGTCGCTTGCAGTACGCGAATTTCGTACTGTAAGCGAAGAACGCTGCACATGAGACTACGACTGGTGTTTGCAAACCTTGCTGCCGGGTGTAGTGGCACCTGAAACTCATCGGAATGATCGCAGCTACAGTGTATGTGAGCTCAAACTGTGAACTTTCGAGTCACCATGCAAGAATTTTGCGTGGTGGGCGGTTACATGGAGGATCTTGAAAAACCACATAACTGTCAAAATCGAGGGGTGGGCGCTTGCGCGGAGATGGGCGCTTGCCCGGGACAATACGGTAAATGGGAACCAGGTACATAGGCAACATTTAGAAATTTAATGGGGTGAACCTGAGCAAGCCCCACACTAGCATGGTCTACAGAAAAACATGATCCAACTGATCAATCAACTGACCATGTCCTTTCCAGTCATGTGTGTACCATGCTTGAATCTTCAACTACATTAGTACTGCAGTATGACTATAGCTAGTTGAACAGTAAACAGAAGTCTACATGTACATGTACACTCACCAGTGCTTGCTGAGTACACTTGAATGTATATGGTCTGGGTAACATTCATTGCATCAGGTATCTCACAGCGGTAGATCCCCTCCTCTCCACCACTTCTGCGGTGCAAACGTACCACCATCTGCCCTCTGGTTCTGTGGAAATCCCACTGGTCACCTGAACTGGGGACTCTAGATTCATTGGGAAAGAACCAGTTCCCTAAGACAGACCCATTTACGCCAGTATAAGGACGTCGGCAACAAGCAGTGTGGTTAGTTATGCAGAGCAGTGCATCATCACCTTCACCAATGTCCTCCAAGAACACAATACTGTTGTTACGGTATGTTGTACCTCTGAGTGAGAACCAGACATCACCTGCACCTGGGAAGGAAGAGATATCATTGTTGTAAGGTTTAACTATTCCAACGTCTTGGAGCAAATGCAATGTGTGAAGCAAAGCATCAAATAGCAAGCATATTGTAATGTACATCTGTGGTAGGACTTATTCTCGTCATATATAGCAAGTATTAGCCCAGGCCTCCTCCCAATTTTTGCTCTTCGGTTTGCATTCAGTATAATACACAGAAGCAGAAGAGCAGCAGAAAACAGGGAAGGCCCGAGAACACTTATCATGTGACGTGAATGCGAGGTGGACATAGGGGGGCGGTGCACAACTACAAATTTGTGTGCGCAATAAACCTGGGAGCGAGTTTCTTACTGGTCAAACCAAGTACCGTATAGCAGGTATTTGTTGCAAAATTTTCGCGGAACCACAATCTATTGTATTACGGAAAATTTTCATGGGTTAAATTTTCTCAGAAGTGAATTTTCGGCATTCATTTATTGACATTCACCAAGCGTGTGTGAAGTAAGGTAGCTATAGTTTATACCAGAGATGCTCGCAACGGAGATCTTGGTCAAGTTGTGCAGTATTGTTATACGAGGGTATTCGTGAACAAATAGATCAATCTTTGAGTGCACACAACTTCATAACTTTATGTAACGTTTCGGTCCCGTAGGACCTTCTTCAGGCATACAATGCTGGACACTCTGTACAACCACTCATCCAGATTCAGCCCGTGTGGAGACAGCGTTCTGAGGGTGAAGATCCAGAAGCTCTCTCTTTCTCTTCTCCACTGTGTGCTGCTCCTGTGGATCTTCTCGATCCCCCTCTCTTGCAGGTCCTCCACGGTGTGGTCTGGTTGGCAAAAGTGGGCTGCAACTGGTTTTTCTGTTTTCCTTGTTCTTATGTCGGAGCGGTGTCCGTTCAACCTCACGTGTAGGGCATTCTCCGTCTCTCCGACAGCGTTCTGAGGGTGAAGATCCAGAAGCTCTCTCTTTCTCTTCTCCACTGTGTGCTGCTCCTGTGGATCTTCTCGATCCCCCTCTCTTGCAGGTCCTCCACGGTGTGGTCCGGTTGGTTGGCAAAAGTGGGCTGCAACTGGTTTTTCTGTTTTCCTTGTTCTTATGCCGGAGTGGTGTCCGTTCATCCTCACGTGTAGGGCATTCTCCGTCTCTCCGACAGCGTTCTGAGGGCCGCACTTCTTGCATGATATGAGATAAACATTTTCTGTTGTCTTGCATGTGATGTTGCTTCGGATGTGGTACTCGCTCCCTGTGATCTGGCTTTCAAATGTGTTGCTTGTCACCATTTCTTGACAGCACTTACACCGTTTGTTGTTACATTTGTTGTTGCCGGTGTTGGTTGAAGGGGCAGGTGTGGTCAAAGCCGAGCGGACCAGAAGGTCCCTCAGGTTCTTTGGTCGTCTATATGTTACCAGGTGTGGGTTGGGGATAGCTTTTTTCAACTTTTTGGAGGCATGTAGGATGGGCAGGTGTTTGTTGAGGATTTTCGTCAAGCCAGTGAGTCCGTGTATGTGGTTACCAGGGGTACACAGCGTGGTTGTTTTTGCCGTGGGCAGGGTTGTAGGGCTTGTGGACAGGGTATGAGGGCTGCTCTCTGGATTTGGTGGTCGACTAAATTTGTTTCGTAGCCACAGGCCAACAGGTGATCTCTCAGCTCGTTTGATCCTCTCTTCTTGAGCAGATTCTCCTGAGTCTGAGGCCTGGCTGTATGGGATTGAGGTGGTGCAGTGTTTGGGATGACAGCTATTGGGTGATAGGTACTGGTGGGTGTCAGTTGGCTTGGTATACAGGTCCGTGTGTGGTATGTCATTTTTGTGGTGTCCAGGAAGGTGACACGCTCCGTGGACGTCTCTGCCGTCAGACTACCATAAACTAAAGATGCCCTTTGCAGTATTATGGTTATGGACGCACTCGTTAGTGGCGTGTAGACTAGTATCGCTAGCGGAAGTGGGTTGGCTGGCTCGAGTGAGACTAGGCACGGACAGCAGCAGGCTAAACCAAGAAAGAGAGTGGGCCCTTGGAGTTTGGTAACTGTCTTTGCGGGATGGCTATTGTAGCAGTGACGGGTTTCATGGACAGAACTGTCTGTAGAACTACACACACGAGTTATAAATTTTCTTTTTCGCGGATCCCACTCGACCACGAAAAATGCGAAAATTACACCCCTGCGAAAAATACCCGCTATATGGTACTCTCCATCTCGTGAACATTTGGGGTACTGCCTAGCGATGGAGTGCTCGATGATGAGTTCAGTACGATATTTGAATGTGAACCCCTCCCCACTATGTCCATCTTGAGTTCACCTGATATCATTAACATGATGAGTGTTCCCAGGCCTTCCCAGTTTTTCACTGCTCTTCTGCTTCCGTGTATTATACTGAATGGAAACCAAAGAACAACAACGGGGGAGGCCTGGGAACGAGGCTACAAATGTATCATTCATCTACCCCATTCAGCCAATCACTGTAACTAATTTTATACTGAGAGAGACCAATCAGCAAAGGGTATGATACACATATAACCCTTTGTCCTATGTGGGTGCAACTTCTCAAGACTTTTAGAGTCACACTAGACTAGTCTTGCGAGCCAGACCCACTTCTGCAAAAACAGGGAAGGGTCTGGTGAACTGCATATACAAGCCGTGTCCTGCCGCACTGTACAGTGCAGTCCAATCACGTTGCAGTATTTTGTCACATGACACATTACGTCACTGTTTGAGTAGCAATAGCAGTCTTGAAAACGGCAAAAGAGAGCTAGGGCATCTTTTCCGCTAATGCAGGAGCTGTAAAAACACTTCTACTGTACTCCTCAGGGAGTGTGCTTATTCCACGACAGGTAATTCAAGAGTGCATTATTTGAAATCTGATTATGTCATCTAGCTAATTGCATTCTGGCGGGACACGGCTTATATACGCAGTTCACCAGACACTTCCATTTTATTCTTGCGGAAGTAGGTCTGGCTTGCGAGACTACACTAGACAACCTAGACACTAGTTCATGTGCAGTACATACTACCATAATTTAGTATCGTATAGCTGGTTCTTTCGTAGGAGAAAACTTTTGTGAATTTTGTACTCCACCAGCAATTTGCGTGACTCTGCTTAGCTTTAGCTACACAAACTATTGCCCCCAGATTTCAGTTTTCACACTGACCCTAAAATAAAATGGCAGTACATTCAGCAGCTAGTAGAATGGCAAGGTGTAAATGGTATTTTGAATCTTGTGTACTAGTATCACTACAACTTTCGATGCTCTAAGTTCACCAACTACATGTATGAGGTGGAGGGAGCATGAAGGTTACAGCAAAGTCAAATGTAGCTGATGTAGGTTGTACTCTTAATTCACTTTTTGCCATTGCAAATGGTGAGTATGGACTGCTTGGATTATCATGCTGCAACAGAGTTGATTGTTTCACTGTGGCCATGACCAGAGGGAAGGACATCGTAACAATGCCATCTTAAAATTTTCATAGTTTCAATTTTTGTACCTTCATGTTAAATACTTCATACCATATGAAAACTTCCACCATATAGTATCACATGGCTATGATGTAACATACCTTGTGAGTGAACACAGGTTAGGAGGTCAAAGGTCATGAGTAGAACCCCCACAAGGTACAACACCTGTGTCGAGAATACCTACAAGAAAGATACAAATTGATAATTAGCCTTGGTCCTAGGCCTTCCCACCTCCAGTTTTTGATTGCTTGGTGTACATATTCAAGTCAAAGTGCTTGTACTGATTATTTTCATACTCCAGTCTGTAAAAACAGTATTTTGTTTATCTAACACACGACAACTGTACGCTATGTGTGGACAATAAGATTTTCCTCTACTACTGCAATGAAGTCTACATGTATAGCAGTTGATCAGTTCAGTATGCTATGAGTGAAATGCTTCTGAGAGACAAGGGAAGCTGGAACATATGAGGACCTCCTACAAGAGGTTGTCACTAGTCTATCAAGCCAGACCATCTCTCACCCTCCAGAAAAGTGAGAGAAGGTCTATATAGCAGATGTTAATGAGTTTCTGACCAATCAGGTCCTACCGTTAGCAACACCTTGGCTTCAGTATGTAACACTACAACTGGTACAGGTTTTCAGCTGTGAACTACGAATACTAATAACATCTGGAGGGTGAGAGATGGTCTTAGCCTCATACCCAGGCTTTCCCCTCGCCGATAAAAAATAATAAAAGAGTCAGAGAGTCAGTTGGAGGAGAGAGCCTGGGAACAAGGCTAAGATGGTCTCGCTTGATAGACTAGGGTTGTAACTTATATGTCGCCTGTTGAAGCATTTTCAACCAGTATCAAGATTTTTGATTGGCGAATAAGTGTGCTTGATCACTTGACCATTCCCTTCTGAAGCTCTTGATTGCTTGATTTACAGTGGTTCAAAGGTCAAATTGACAGCTACTCATTCTAAATATCATTTGTTGATTTTTGTGTACATTTCCACCCCAGTCTGTTTACCAGACCCTCCTTTCTGTTTTTTTGAGAGGGTCTGGGAATGAGGATGTCGATGTCTAGGGGGTTGTGACGCCATATTTTTGTCCAGGGACTCATACTGAAATATGTGTCTTGTACAGGAGGTCCTATTGCTTATTGTCCAGGGTAAAGCTAAATGCTTTCCAAAAAAATTTCACAAGCTGGTCCACCTGTGGGGGATGAGTGGGTATGGACATCAAATGGAATAGCCCATCATGTAGTGTGCAAGTTATTCTCTGCTTCCTTGACAAATTCTCAGCCATCTTAATATGTAAGAACCAGTGCACAGACAGTAGAGAGTGACAACCTCGGTCTCGCGTGGCCAGATCCCATCTGGATCGGGTCTGGCCCCGCGAGACTAGGATCTGCTGGAAACAGACACACATGGTATTCACCGGTGAAGCTTTGATGGTGCTCTACATTGCTGGCTCAGGTTTGCCTCCACAAATTGCGCCCCAAGGAACTCACCCTGTGCCTAGCAGCAGCCATGACTGAATGACTCTGTTCTGTCAGACTGTCTATCGGCTTCAACCACCTGCTGTATACATCAAGGATCCTTGCATCGTGCGCATGCAAGCTCGCGGAGGTCCGTGTTCGTACGTCCTTCCTCCCTCCCGTCTCGGAACCAGACCCAGACTAGTCTCGGAACGAGACTGTAATTTCGCATGAGGGGCTGGTTTTGTCCAGTCTCCCTACGTACTCTTCTTCTCATTGTCATGCAGCGTTGTTTTGGTAGTATTAAAGGGCTTATGCTTTAGAGCAGTTGTATTTTTCGTTTTTAGATTCTGAAAATAATTTTGATTTAGTTTAGTTTTAGTTTCCTGGTTTTACAATTATTATAGTAGTATACTTTCAATGACAAAAACTCCAAAACTCTTTTATATAATACTAAAAGTAGGGCTCCAAAAGTTACCTAGTGCAAACTAATGAGCAGAAGTGTGTCTTTTGTGATCACAGGAGTATTAAGTTAATCTGTTAAGTATAAACTTGCCCCTGAAGGTACAGCAAAAGCACATCATCATGCACTTAATTGAGATACACAGTAGCACTAAACTCTCAGTAAACCTCCGAGTTATAACTCTGGTATGGCTTGCTGGTGTTTTAGTGCTCAGTTAATGAAAGTCACACATGCACCATCCAGAACAAAGCCTTCATATGTGTGCCGGTAAGCTATCTTACATCAACATCTGCTTAAGAGCCTCAAACTCACCATTTTCCATACAACTAGCGGTACTGTAAACACGGATACTGTAATCTACAATATATATCATCCACCCATGGGCTTTATACAAAACTAGTCATTTTTGATTGCAGCAAATGCTTGAGATCAGCTGAAAGGGTTCAAAAAGGGTTCCTCAAATGCTGCTTGCTGCTTGGCATTGTGTGCCCAGTGTAAATGGAGGCATAAGGTAGCAAATTCCGAGAGTCACTGGGACTTCCAACTTGACCCATAAAGAGCGATGGGTTGATTGCCTCTGTCTCAGCAGTCTGTGAGCTGGCAATGTCTGGTGTAGTGTAGTTGTCATCAGAAGCAGTTCCTTGTTGAGCATTTGTATAACTGGGGGAATCACAGCATTGGTCCATGCTCTGATAAATAGGGTTGGACTCCATTTTACCCGACATGGGATTTGAGAGGCTAACGTGTCTGGAGGGATTTGCAGGGAGAGTGCACTCACTTTCAGCTGGTATCACTTTGATCTCACTGTACTCACCGATAAAAGTGTCGTTTTGATTCAAACACCCCTCTGAATTGTCCTCCTCCTCAGCTGGTATCACTTTGATCTCACTATATTCACCAATAAAAGTGTCGTTTTGATTCAAACACCCCTCTGAATTGTCCTCCTCCTCAGCTGGTATCACTTTGATCTCACTGTATTCACCAATAAAAGTGTCGTTTTGATCCAAACACTCTTCTGAATTGTCCTCTTCCTCAGCTGGTATCACATTGATCTCACTGTATTCACCAATAAAAGTATCATTTTGATTCAAACACCCCTCTGAATTGTCCTCTTCCTCAGCTGGTATCACTTTGATCTCACTATATTCACCAATAAAAGTATCATTTTGATTCAAACACCCCTCTGAATTGTCCTCTTCCTCAGCTGGTATCACTTTGATCTCACTGTACTCACCAATAAAAGTATCATTTTGATTCAAGTATTCCCCTGTAGTGGACTCCTTCTCAGTGGTTCCTTTTTGCTTCAATTTCAGTTTGATATATTTGTTTTCTGCTATATTCTGAAGCTTGTTGATTTTCAACTGTTGCCTCCTCTTCTTAGAGAGAACCACAAGAATGACGACTCCAACTATAATGAACAAGATTATGATTACAACAGTTACCACTACAATGACTGGTGTTGTAGTTACTAAGTCACTCTGGGGAGTGTTGGTGGGCATTGCACTGCTGCTGCTGCTGACTGGTATGGTAGTTGTTCCGTTACTCTGGGGAGTGTTGGTGGGCATTGTGCTGCTGCTGCTGCTGCTGCTGCTGACTGGTATGGTAGTTGTTCCGTCACTCTGGGGAGTGTTGGTGGGCATTGTGCTGTTGTTGCTGCTGACTGGTATGGTAGTTGTTCCGTTACTCTGGGGAGTGTTGGTGGGCATTGGGCTGCTGCTGCTGCTTACTGGTATGGTAGTTGTTCCGTTACTCTGGGGAGTGTTGGTGGGCATTGTGCTGCTGCTGCTGCTGCTGACTGGTATGGTAGTTGTTCCGTTACTCTGGGGAGTGTTGGTGGGCATTGTGCTGCTGCTGCTGCTGCTGCTGACTGGTATGGTAGTTGTTCCGTCACTCTGGGGAGTGTTGGTGGGCATTGTGCTGTTGCTGCTGCTGACTGGTATGGTAGTTGTTCCGTTACTCTGGGGAGTGTTGGTGGGCATTGTGTTGCTGCTGCTTACTGGTATGGTAGTTGTTCCGTCACTCTGGGGAGTGTTGGTGGGCATTGTGCAGACTATTTTAATTACTCTATCACCCTGGAGGGTATTGGTGGGTTGTATAGTGCTGCAACTCACTGTGGAGGTGAAACACACACAATGACATGTCACATAATAAACAGGAATGTGTGGGTGATAAGCACATGATCCTTGTTTTAGTTCTGTAGTTGTGCAGTAACTAGAATATAGAACACACTATTTATCCAGCCTTGTTCTAATCTAATTTGCATCATGGTAATGCAGTGGCGGATCTAGATTGTAACCAGACTAATTTCCAAATCAAGGATCCAACGCACGCGCATTGCTTTGCAGCCTCTGCGGAGTGAAGCGGAGCCACGCCTTTAAATTCTGCAAGTGTTTAAAGGCTTCAAACAAAATAACTAGATTTGGCAGTAGGTCGTCCACCAACTCTTGCCATTTCACCCCAAAATGGCACCAGAAACGATCTCAGAAGGTCTGAAATCAAAACTTTTCCTGGGGTGGCATGCCCCCAGACCCGCGCTTTGCACACTTTATTTATACGCTTCGCCAAGTACAGTGATCAAGTGCACACTGGAAAACCCCTTTTCAAAATCTTAATGATTTCACAACATGCAGCCACTGCTCATGCTATATACATGTAATACTAAACATTCATCGTATCCAAAGGCAATAGGCAACATGAACACAAGTTCAAAGTCAAGACCATAGGGTAGAGATACTGACGGAATAAAATTAAGTGTACCAGATTATTTAATGTACCACCAGATTAATTTATACAAGTGTCATAACGTGACATCATTGTGTAACTTTGTGGGTAGAGTTTCATACCACAAACTGGTGTTAGTTGTTATTCACATGTTTACATGACAGTTCTTTCCCAAGAGCTGATGACCAAAACTGTTTGGAGATGTAATGCTGCTTACATAGCCATGTTCACATGCTGACATGTTGACTTAGAGCTTAGAAGTTCACTTGTGCAGTTGGGGAGGAGCGTTGCCTTATGAATTAACTTTGCAGATATCCCAAACTCTGACAAGTTTGATACTTTTTCACAGAGGACATTAACCCTTTTATAAGTCATGTTATTTGTTGACTGTTGTTTAATGGTAGACACATGCACCTGTACTTGTGTGGCATACTGCGTAGGTAGATTATACGCGTGTTCCAAGGCCTTCTTACCAAGCAGTTCTTGATCATTTCAGTATGAAAAAATGTAGGGGGAAAGCCTGGGAGATTTTATTTGCTAAGTTCCATCAATGTCTACCTAGGCAGACAGAGGGCAGACAGTCTGAACAATTGTGGGCCTTTTCTTGTAGTTCTGTCTAAGACCAAAAGTCTCAAGTATTTGTGGGGCAGAAAACTTATTACCCGTTATTTAAGATGGAGAATGTACATGTAAAATGTGCTCTTTTCAGTTGGGACAATTCCCTTTGTCTGTCTAGCTAGATATTGGCATCATTCACATGATTAAATCTCCAAGGCCTTCCCCCCTCCATTTTTGCATACTAAAAAATAGGAAGGCCTGAAAATGAGGCTATAGATAGAACCTTTTACGCCACAACTGCCAAACTAAGCTAAGGCACAGTACATTGCACATGCAGACAGTAAAACTAGTCAGACTTAGAGAAAAGTACTACACTGCCCTTATCTGTAGCTATATTGCAAAACAAGATACACATGAATGCTAGAAATGACCTTGCTGCTCAGATTAAGTTTGTTTCAGGTGTGCCATAACTACTGTATAACTGGAAATGTTGGTGGTTTTTAAATTTGGTGGTTTGGCCCCAAGTCGACCGTAAAAAATATTTTAAATTTGGCAGTGGCGCCTCAGCAGCGTATTATGTCATCATAAGCATTGCGCACACGTGGCACGCAATGTATGTAGGCAGAGCGTAGGTGAGCCTCTGCACTGACTGTCGGAGTGAGGATCGCATGTACAGCTCGAGTAAAGGGGCGCCAGACGGGGCCAAGAGCACTACTGCATGCATTACATCATTACGTGTTCTGGGCAAAAATAAGATTTTAATTTGGCGGTTGCAATCCTGACCGCCAAACCACCAAATTTAATCCCCCATCAAATTCTCCAGCTACCGTAGATCTGGAAATTTTCATGTTGCAAAATTTTCACATTTTAATTTTTCGTGTAAAAATAATTTTGTGGTCTAGGACACCCACGAAAATATTTTGACGGTATTAAATCGATTCTATGTTCCCAGGTTTGGTGATCTGGAACGAGACTACACACGCCAAGAAAATGTGGATTACGAACAGTTTGCTGCGTTCGTGGGGATGTGGCCACCACGCAGCTGTTGGCGAACTAGTCGCGTGCGAAAGAGAACCAAAGAACGCTGTAGGTACATACTGTGGCAGTAAAGACAGATGGTTTATCAGACACGGAGTGGAAAGTTGTCATGCCATGAGTCACCTGCGGGTATCGAAGAAGAGGCCGTCTCGCACAAAATAACTAGCTTGCTGTGCTGTGAAACTGTGTGTACAAAACTGTACTGACTGTAATGATTATCCATTGTAAAATATATTTCGTGATTTTTAGGTTTATGCAAACCACGAAAATAATTTTTACAATAAAAATTTCCAGATCTACGGTATACAGTAATTATACTTGTCACTCAGGCAATATCTATTGTGAAATAAGTCTCAGCCTGCAGCTTTGGCTTCACAAGGGCTGTAGCCAAGACATTACCCTCATGTTCATGAAGAACTAGCACCTTCAATCATAGCTGCAATCAACATCCCATGCACTCAGACCCCTGTGATTAAAAATAACTCACAGGGCAGGGATTTACACACCCTGCAAACCAACACATTTGTTGCCTATAGACTCTGATTCTGTTCACTAGAGTCATACTACAGTGGTTTGGTGCAGAAGAGTGAGATTCAAGCATAGCAGAGTGTACCAGTAACAGACTGACTCGTATTGTTCTACTATTCAAGTGCTGCAGTATGAGTGTAGCTAGTTGAACAGAAGAGGAGGGCATGTACATGTACCACTCACCAGTGCTTGCTGAGTACACTCCAATGTATATGGTCTGGTTAACATTCATTGCATCAGGTATCTCACAGCGGTAGATCCCTTCCACTCCACCTCTTCTGCGGTGCAAAAGTACCACACTCTGACCTCTGGTTCTGTGGAAATCCCACTCTTCATCTGAACTGGGGACTTTAGTTCCATTGGGAAAGAACCAGTTCCCTAAGGCAGAACTATTATCATTGCAACAAGCAGTTAGGGTAGTTATGCAGAGGAGAGCATCATCACCTACACCAATGTCCTCAAGGATCACCATGCTGTTGTTCTGGTATGTTGTGCCATTGAGTACTGCAGCTGGGAAGAAGACATCAACGTATGTATTGGAAATTTGTTAATTACTAATAAACTCATTTGAAGTCATCAGATTTAACCATGATGATGTCACTTGGTGTATTACACGAGTTTAGCCATGGGAGTGCTATTGTGGTTGGCTATAGAAAGGCCTATAAGTTGGCACTGGGCAGGCCATTTCTCTCCACCTTTGCACAAATGGGCTTACAACATGCTCTTCTCACCTTGTACGGGCTCCAATTCTGGCACCATAGGCAGTGTTCAGACTGTACATGCATTTGTTGGTTAAGACCCTTGATTATTCAAGGTACACTAATCAGTGGGTATGGTTTAGAGTCACGAATATGCACAGAGAGGCTAAATAAATCATTGGGTGAAGTTTGAGTGGGAGTGGAATTTATATGTTTGTAGAATATCTCAAACTTGCCTCTATAAACTCATTGGCTAGACAGGCAACCCTAAACATGCTTGAATTCTGAAGGCCAAATGGCACTTCTATATTTAAGCATTTAAGTTTTTTATCTGCTGTCTTCATTTTCTGAGTGTACTCAGTTTGTATTAAAACCCATTACACCCGATAGCGGCCAAATGCGCCCGCACTTCGCTTCCGCTATTTATCGTGATCGCTGCGCCTTTTTGGACTTGGAGTTAGTTATTACGTGTAACAGGAAGTCAATCGAAGCAGAATTAGCTGCGGTGTCCTATAGGGACTTCCCCTCAAAATCGCGTTCGCAGTTTGTTTTTTTTTTCTATAACAATTTTGCAATAGTGCAAGGGTACATAAATAGCAAATTGCTAATATAATAATGCACCCAGAAAGAAAACTAAATAACTAAGTATTAAGTATTAAGTATTAGGTGAGGTATTAAGTGTATGACGTAATACAGTCTGTTTAAAAGAATGCAAAGACTGGCAGTTCTGTGCAGGTGGAGGTAAGCTGTTCCATAGGGCGATTGTATGTGGGAAAAATGATGACTGATGGGCATTCGTGCGTGTTACTGGCCTTTCAAGGGCTAGTGTACTGGTGTTTCTGAGCGATCTGGACAGGTTTCGTGGTACAATGGGTGCCGTAGGGAAATTCAGATGTCCATTGATAACTTGATAGAGGAGGCACAGTTTCAGATAGTGTCTTCTGCTGGCAAGGGTGGGCAGGTTGCATGACTGAAGCAAAGACTCATATCCAGAACTCCAGTTTTTGGTGCACACCTTAAGTGCAAACTTCTGCACTCTCTCCAGAGAGTTGATAAGTCCCTGTTGGTGGGGGTCCCATACAGGCGCTGCATACTCCAGATGTGGACGGATGTAAGCCAGGTACAGTTGCAGGAGTGATGACGTATTTGCTGAGGGATAGAACTTTCGGTATAGTATACCCACTTGTTGCCTTGCTTTCTTGCATATTTCGCTGACTTGCATAGACCAATTCAGGGTGGAAGTAAGCCAGACTCCAAGGTACTTGTAGGAGTGCACCATCTCCATACATGTTTGTTTAATCTTGAGAGGTGTAACGGGGAGGGAGGGTTGCTTTCTTCTGGAGATGATCATATATTTACATTTTCTACCATTAAACTTCAGAAGGTTATCGTCAGACCATACACAGAGGTTGTCAATGTCCATTTGTAACAGATGGTAATCAGTTGCTGAGTAAATAGGGCGATAAAGCATTAAGTCATCAGCATAGAGTGACATAGTGCTGTCTGACAATGGAACCATTGTGATGTCATTAATGTAGAGAATAAACAGAAGTGGCCCGAGAACTGACCCTTGTGGAACTCCAGAAATTACTGGTAATACATCTGAAGATGAACCATTCACACACACATACTGGCTCCTGTTACTGAGGTAGTGTGTGATCCATCTGAGGATATGTGGATGAACATTGGTGTTTTTCAGCTTTTGCAACAGGGGTCTGTGGGGAACTGAATCAAAAGCTTTGCTGTAGTCAAAGAACACACAGCAGATATCTAGGCCCAAGTCAAGCTGTCTGTGCCATTGATCAGTTGCATCTAGCAGGGCACCAGTTGTGGACTTGCCTTGAGTAAATCCCCACTGATGAGCAGAGAGAGGGTAGTACTTCTCAAGATGGTCAATTAGTAGGTTTCGAATGTGCATTTCGAGGAGTTTGCTCAGCACTGAGAGTAACGATATCGGGCGATAATTTTCAGGAGTGGAGTGATCACGTGACTTGGGAATAGGTGTAACACGAGCAGTTTTCCACTCTTCTGGTAGTTCCCCAAGTCGTATAGAGATATTAAATAGTTGAGTCACAGCAGGGGTGATGCTCAAAGCAGTCTCCTTAAGCATTCGAGCAGATATGTCGTCATGACCATTAGCTTTGGATGGATCAAGTGAGCATAAGAGCTCATAAACTTCATCTTCAGTGCACAAAAGGTTGTCAGGACATTCATGGGGAACAGCTTTAGGGAGATCGGCCACACTTAATCCAGGAAGTGAGTAATTGAGGCAGTTCGTAAATGTGACATTCAGAAGGGAAGCCTTTTCTGGATTAGTACTTGCAACAATGTTTCCACTAGACAGAGTTGGAATGGAGTTCTCTTTCGGTGTCAAAGATTTCACTATTTTCCAGAATTCCCGTTGGTTGTGGGAGTGTAGGTTAGCGAAATATCTCCTTTTTGCAAGTCTGAGTTCTGTCACAACTCTATTTCTGATTTGCCTGAACTTCAAGTAATCATCTCTGTCACCGCTGCGATTAGCTTTCCTGAAATGATGATTTCTCTTCCTGATCAACTGTATAATCTCTTTGGTTAGCCAAGGTAGGTTATTTCTCGCCGGGAGCACAGACCTTGGTATGCACTGCTCCATCACATCCAGGAAAGCAGATTTGAAATGTTTCCAGCTCATCTGTATGTCATAGGGGTTCAGAATATTGTCCAGGTCCATATCACATAGCAGGTCGTTGGCCCTGTCAAAATCAGCGTGCTTGTACCTCCAGACTCTGCGTCGTGGAATAGAGATAGAGTCCACATGTTGATGTTTCAGAGTTACCATCAATCCAACGTGGTCCGAGTTGGATAACTGGGGAATGGCAGAGCAGTTGGAAAAAGAATGCAAATTAGATACAAAAACCAAGTCAATGAGAGTAGATCGTCCATTGGGAGAAAAATGAGTTGGAGTGTCAACAACTTGAGAAAGTGAAAAACTAGTCATGAGGTCACAAAGGTAAGGATAAAAACTGTGAGAAGAATCCAAAAAATTAACATTAAAGTCACCAAGTAGTACAAAATTAGAAAAACATGACTGCTGAACAGAGAGTAAAACGTCACACAAATTATCAAAAATAGCAGGTGGTGAAGAGGGGGGTCTATAGAATACACACAAACACAATTTAAAATTACATTTAGACAATGATACAACAATGACTTCCAGACCAGTGGAGCCATACAAAACTACATTTTATTATCCAGTTGATATTTCTACAACAGTATTTTCCTATTCCCGTGCCGTGCAATATCACACGATATTGCACGGGTAGTTATTGCACGGGTAGTTATTGCACGGGCCCTGAGGCTATATACGCGCGATATCCTAGCAACCAGCGTGCGCTTTAATTAGAACCAGTGCGTTCGAACGGCGAGTTACTCGGGACTTGGTGAGAAGAGACACGACGCTGTTGTGGTAATGGATAATAAATACTTTATTACACTCGTTAGCGTGCATATCGCGGTTATTGCACTCGTGGGCTGCATTTTCACTCGCCTTCGGCTCGTGAAAATACCACGCCCACTCGTGCAATAACTCGCGATATTGCACGCTAACTCGTGTAATAAGGTATATATATGATACACTATTTCTAATGTACATAGCAACTCCACCACCATGCCTATTTCTGTCAAGCCTGACAACAGAATAGTTAGGAATAGATATCTCTGTATCCAAGATATCCATACAGAGCCAGGTTTCAACTAAACAAACAACATCTGGCATGTTCGTAGAACAGAGAGCAGCAAGCTCGTCAATTTTGGGGAGTAAACTTCTACAATTAAAATACATAACAGAAAAGGACCTACTGGCTGACGGTCTGGAGGAAACGGGAGAAGTTACTGAGTTTGAATTTGGGTTGGAGGGTGACCCTCCACCAGCTCTCCTAAAAAATGATCACTGTGGGAACTGAGGTCATGTAGAGACTGTGGTGTGTCGTTGGATGTACTTAAACCATTAGGTTCACTTACATCAACCTGAAGGCCTGGTGGGGGTTCAGTTTGCATGAAACATGGCTGTAACTTCCAGGAGGTTTGCATGTTTACAGTTTCCCATTGTGACTCCAGACTTGTGAGGAGTGTTTCGTCACCATGAAGCACGAACCACCATCGAATGCGGTTGGAGTCTGGGGAGAGTTTGCTGGTTTTGCGCCTCACCCTGAGGCTGGACTCTACATTACAAAACCTCTGAATAACACTCTTCACAGTACCCACAGTACAACTTTTAACCGTCCCCCAGATTCTGCGTGCACCTTCAACTCTTGCCCTGTTACTCTGAGCTGCACTATTACTAGCTGCATTATTACCAGGGGGTGCAGTACCGAGTGCGCTTGATGTGGAGTTGGGAGGTCTTTTTGAGCTCTGGTGCGTCGGTTTGGACCTCTTCCATGCATCCGTTACAGTAGGTCGTCGCTTGGTTGACCTGGTCTTATGGTCAGTAGCTACAGCACCAGCGTACGACTTCGAATTGATAGTTGTCGGTTGGATAGCTTGATCTTGGACGTCGGAGAAGGCCTTCTTTAGCTGTGAGAGCTCGAGTTTCAAAGCCTCTACAGTGTTCTTCAGTTCAGCAATTTGAGCCTGGTTGTGTTCTTGGCCACAAGTGGGGCAGAGGAAAGGTTCAGTACTTGCTGTAAGTAGCTTGTGCTGCTCTGAACTTACACTCGCACAACAGCGGTGCAACCACGCTTGGCACTTTCCTTCGCAGAAGAGAGCTTCATCTCTCCCGTCAACTATGGCTTTGTTGCAGACAGCACAGGGGTCGCTTTTCCTTTTGGGAGGCATGTTAATCCTGTTTTAGCCACGCGGGAGCTTCTTGATAAGGGATGGACGCGAGATGCTGGCTGCGTCGCTAGTAGACTACCAGTGTTGTTTTATTCACGGTTTATGTTTTACAGTTTGCCACAGTACAGCTTATATCCACACGCTACTTGTTCTATCGTCTATATACTATCTAATCGTGTCAGAGACAGTTGAAACGTACCTTCGCTGAAACTGTCTGCCAATTTTTGCCGTGTATTATCGGTCATTTTCAGGTACACAGCGGGTACCTACGTTTCCACCGTTGTAGCTTCTTCGGACTTCACTAGCAGGTCTTCTAACTACGTTCTGAGTAAAGCAGGTTTGTTTTCAACTAAGCTAAGCCTAACTATCATTGCCTGAACTCAGCTATTTTACAAGATATAACGCAATGAATCAACACTTCACAAAATCGCCATTTTTTATTAGCTTCTCTCGTAACCACGCGATCCATTTCTGCGCATGCGCGTAGGGGTTAAAGGGTTAAAATGGCTTTATATCTGCCATGCAGATGAGTGGCTGCAAGGTGTGTGACTAAAGCATCCTTTGAAGTACATACAGAGGATTGTAAGGGCTGGTGTGGTTGTCCGCTCCGTGGTAGACCACTGGCAGCAGCCACACATCCATGCAGAACCTACTTCGCAAGCAACATTGCACCGAGTGACAACATCAAGCTGAAATCTGACAAATTCAAATTAGGACATTATAGCTAGTAAAGAGTAAAGTGCATGTCCATGCTTGGAAACATTACAGTGAAGCTGAACAGTCAGTGGGCACTAGATACATACTCCAGAGAGCTAAACACATGTAGCATCCAACTGCCTACATTGTCCATGCTTGGAAACATTACAGTGAAGCTGAACAGTCAGTGGGCACTAGATACATACTCCAGAGAGCTAAACACATGTAGCATCCAACCGCCTACATTGTGCATGCTTGGAAACATTACAGTGAAGCTGAACAGTCAGTGGGCACTAGATACATACTCCAGAGAGCTAAACACATGTAGCATCCAACTGCCTACATTGTGCATGCTTGGAAACATTACAGTATAGCTGAACAGTCAGTGGGCACTAGATACATACTCCAGAGAGCTAAACACATGTAGCATCCAACTGCCTACATTGTCCATGCTGCTCAAACTGATTTGTTCTTAGACCTAGAGTCTCTCTGCCTACCAATCCTTGTCCCATGTTTGTTACTCTTAAGGCACAGTAGGCAAACATTGCCAATCACGAGATCCTATAGTGATTGGAACTAACATATTCACAAAAAATGTTTTATTTACAGACTTGTATATCTCCTGCGTTTTGCGCATCCGTTCTTCGTTTCTAACCAGGAGCGGTATGTTTTTCACTTCATGAACATTTGAAACTCCAGCACTTGGGGCAGAAACTACAAGATAGGCCTCAAGCTTGTTCTTCCGATAGGGAACCCCTCTCCCCCTCGTCTACCTAGGTAGACACTGACGTCATTCACGTGGTAAAATGGACCAGGCCTTCCCCCCTCCATTTTTGCATACTGCAAGCGATCAAAAACTGGATGGTGGGAAGACCTTGGAACGAGGCTACAGCTACTTTGCAGGTAGGTGGTCAATAGCTATAAGAACTTGTGGTTTACCAGGTCAAGCGATTATCACTGGGACTTCATAGGCTTCAAAGGACATTAATCAACCAACTAGTGCTGCCTTGGTGCCATAGTTTATGTATTAACAAGAAGTTTACCACACTTAGTTCTAATTGTCTTGCAACTCATTAGCTGACTATGCATCTGCCCAGTATTTGCATCCAATGTAGTCTCGTGCCCAGACCCCACCCCTCACGAGGAGGAAAAGGGGTCTGGTTACAATACGACATCCCGCCCGACCCTTGAGGGGCATAACCAAATGCCATAAGTCATAAATTGTAAGTGACAGCGTGGGAAAATTGCATAGTGAGAAGAGTGAGAAATGGTTGTACCATAGATAATATATAGCCTATCTATGGTTGTACAATGGAAGGTAGCACGCCTTTTTGCATGCTGTGAGGAATACCTCTGCCGCTGTCGTCCAAGCGAAGAACCGTTTACTTCAGTTGAAGCGAACAAGGAAGCTGCTCACGTTTGTCGCTGCGACGCTAAGTGACCGTGATGGCAACCGATTTTCGTACTAGTCTTCGAGCTGCTTCACCTATCATCTTGTTGATGGTAAAGGATGCGTTGAGTCTTGGCATGCGCAAAACGGCAAAAGCGCCATCATCATTTTGTAAACCGCACAATTTCTCTGACATGTGGAGCTTCGAGTAATTATTACTCTAGCTGTGCTGTGATTGGTCATTTCACATGCCAGACGGCTACGTCATTGGGTCAAGCGGGATGTCGTATTGTAACCAGACCCCTTTTCCTCCTCGTGAGGGGTGGGGTCTGGGCACGAGACTACATCCAATGCAGCACGGCTAATCAAGATTATTTACTGGTTAATTAATAGATATGCAATTGAGACACAGTAAGATGGCTACTGCAACATCTACTATACAATGGCTAGATTGTGCACTGCAATGGCAAATGATGTGCTGTGGTGTGAACAATGAGTTCCAGCTACTACAACTGCAGCTACATCTAGCAAGGTAGGAAGAAGACAAGCTGATTGATTTGCACTTCACAGGCCGGAAACAACTTTAGTCAGTGGTAACCCAGTGAGTGGGCATTGTTACACACTGGAAATGGGAAACTCTCACAGGTAAATTCTTTTCCAGTGATAATCTGTGTAAGTGGCTGTGTTATTATGTGCGCAAGATGGTATATATACTTGTCAAGTAATTCAATGCTGGCACAACAAATATGTCAACATGCATTACCCCTCAGAACTTTGCCTTGTATCACAACAACCAACCAACCTTAGTGAGCAATTTTTGTGACTATACTAAGTTTTGTTATGATGATTATCTCTGGGGTTCATCTGGATAAGCCTGGGCTTTCTGTTGGCTTCCTTGATCTACCCATGCACTGAACTGAACTGAAGAACATCAGAGATAAACGGTGGTAAAATTTAGCCATTAGACAGCAATTGCTTAATCAGAAAACATCTTTTCAACCCTGTGCAAGAAGTAATAGTTATATCCCTCCCTGGGGGGTGGTCGTTTTATACATTTGTGTCGGGCGTAGCCCGACACCAATGTGCAAGACCACACCCCAGGGAGGGATATAACTATTATATAACCTGTTACCTAGGCAACATCTCTGTAGAAGAGAGATATGAGCAACATTCTTATATGTTGCCTTGGTAACAGGTTATATCTTTTCTTTCCATGAGGGGAGAAGCACTCCACAGCACCATCTCAGATTAGCATACCACACATCATTAGGGGTGTTGTGGGTTTACATTGCTACATGTGTTGGAATATGTGCACATGCTGACACTATGATAGGTTAGCCTCGTTCCCAGCCCTACTCCGTTTTTTGTTCTTTGGTTTGCGTTCAGTATAATACATGGAGGCGGAAGAGCGCGAAAAACAGGGAAGGCCTGGGAACACTTGTCACGTGAATGACGTCTGGTGGACGCGAGGTGGACGTAGGGGGGGCGGTGCCCAACTACAAATACCGTACTAGACTTCATCAGCGAGCGCTCCAATGATAGCCCGGACCCCAGACGTTCACGAGATCAACAGTACTTGACTTCACCGGTAAGAAACTCGCTCTATGGTTTATTGCACACGAATTTGTAGTTGGGCACCGCCCCCCCTACGTCCACCTCGCGTCCACCAGACGTCATTCACGTGACAAGTGTTCCCAGGCCTTCCCTGTTTTTCGCGCTCTTCCGCCTCCGTGTGAACGCAAACCGAAGAACAAAAAACGGCGTAGGCCTGGGAACGAGGCTAATGATAGGTATACTCTATCGTAGATGGAAAAAGGTTCTCTGATACCAACTTAAAATCGGAAATCGTAGCTGATGGTGAATGCTTCAGTTGTCAACAGGGCAAAAGTGACGAAGTGTGAACAAACAACTTGTAGCCATGCACTACTGAAGGTATACGTCAACAGAGGTTAAAGGTCACACTTCCTCACTTTCGTCCTAATGATGACCGGAGCATTCATCGAAATGTCGGCAAAGGTTTACAACTTTAAGCAAGATAGAGTATACTTTCAGTGGCTTCTCAGTTGGCTCTTGCAAGAGGTTTCTCTGATACCAACTTAAAACTCACCCCTCTGCAACACAAGCACTGCAGTATGACCAGAAAAAGATTGACCACTCACCAGTGCTTGCTGAGTACACTCCAATGTATATGGTCCGGCTAACATTCATTGCATCAGGTATCTCACAGCGGTAGATCCCTTCCTCTCCACCTCTTCTGCGGTTCAAACGTACCACACTCTGACCTCTGGTTCTGTGGAAATCCCACTGGTTACCAGTGCTGGGAACTCTAGTTCCATTGGGGAAGTACCAGTCCCCCACAGCAAACCCTTTTTCACTAGTATAAGGAGGTTTGCAACAAGCAATTTGGTGAGTTATGCAGAGCAGAGCACCATCATCATCTTCACCAATGTTCTCCAGGATCACATTACTGTTGTTCTGGTATATTGTATTTCTGAGTGAGAACCAGACACCACCTGCACCTGGGAAGAAAGAGACACCAATGTGGAAAGTAGAAAGTGTACATGTATATCTAAAGCTGAATGTCTTAGAGGATACCAACACACTTGTGGATATGTAAGCCAAATGACACTCTTACCTAAACATTGGCCTACTGTCTTCAACATGTGACTGTATGGTGCATTGGTTGTTGTATTTTCAGTAACTAAAACAGTTGTTCTTGACTCCCTATATTTTCAAAACATCATGTTTATGCGATAACTTTCTGTTTTTACTTTTCCTGATTCACAGAGGGTATGTGTATGGACAAACTTTGTGTGAGTCTCAGTCGATCCCACCCTCTGTGAAAAATACCCACCATATATAGTACTTGACTGGCAAACAGACAATAACAGAGAGAATAACAGACAGATTGACAGAACCATAGGCGTAGGAACCAGGGGGGGGGGGGGGCACCGGGGGCATGTGCCCCCCCCCCCCCCAGTTTTCAGTCTGTGCCACGCCCACTCTATATGTCCTGTACTACAAATTAAAAACTGTGCCCCCCCCCCAATCGAAAAGTCTTTCCTACGCCTCTAGAACTGATTATGTCCTGGTATGCATACACTGCAGTGTCAATGTGCTACCATATTTTGATCACCACTTTCCCATTACAAGTGTCACTGAAAGTGAATGGTACTCTTTCCCTTCAGAGGACATTATGGAGTAGCTAGGGCTGTGGTGTAAAATACCTCGTTTTGAGTGAACACAGGTTCCAAGGCCAAAGGTCATAAGTAGAACCTCCACAAGGTACAATATCTGTCAAGAAAAAGAGGAACAACTTGCAGGTCATACAGCTTAGATAAACTTACAGTGTATAAATTATGCACTTGCGGATAAGGTTTATGAATTTACAAGTCCGTGCTATCCCTGTACTTAGATATTCTACTGACACTCTGATAGCTAGGGTAAATTATGACAGGGAGTTATTGATCCCTAGGGTAGAACAGATGCATTGATTTCTAGGGTAAAATAGCTGGGAGCCATTGTCACTGATGACCGTAGAAAAATTACTGGTAGCTGCAGCTGGGAGTCTATAGGAGGAGTTCGGAGACAGGAGGCTAGAGCAGACACGATTGCACTGGAGAGAGGCCAAGTTTCATCATGGCGTCTATTATCACCAGCAACTCACCTTGTGCCTAGCAGCAGCATCCATAGCTCTGCGCTGTCAGACTGTCTCGTACACCGGCCGTATCATGCGTTGCAAGTTTGCGGAAGTTCGTGTTCGTACGTCACGTTATTCGTAGTCTCCATTCCGACCGAAAACATGCATGTGCCAGTGCATGGGTGACTTTTGTATAACATCTAAGCCTGTTTCGTTTTCGTTGATTGACAATCACTAGATGCATGTCAAGTGAGTAGTACGCATGCGCAGTACCTATAAAGATAATAAGTCATTTGTGAATGGAGTCAAGCAGCAATGACATTGTCCTCATGCTCATGAAAGACCTTCCATCATACCTGCAATCAGCATCCCATGCACTCCGACTCTCAGTGATAAAGTAACTATATGCAGAGCAGGAATTTGCACACCCTGCAAATCCAATGTATTGCATACAGACCGATCGTTATTGGCTTGGGCTTTTGATGTTTTTAAGTAAGTTCAATTTTGTTGCTGGTGGTTTATTTCTGATGTTAAAGCCCAATCCAGACTGAGTGCAGTTCGGTCCAGTGATTAGCGACACCCTTACAATTTCCATCAAACACTTCCATTCTAAATTTCTAGTGCACACACAATTGCTGTTTACTATTTTCGAGGAATACACTATGCTTGATTCTGTTCACTAGAGTCATACTACAGTGTTTTTGGTGCAGAAGAGTGAGATTCAAGCATAGTAGAGTGTACCAGTAACTGACTGACTCTTATTGTTCTAAGTGCTGCAGCAGCTAGGAGTGTAGTTGAACAGAGCAGGAGCGTACAGGATGAAGTCACTTTGGTGCTACAACTTTAGGCTTGGGGCGCTATGCTGGCCATGGAAAGGCTTTGTAGGGGCTCTGGTGCTGTAGGCAGTGTTCAGTCAATTTGCTGGATTAGTCCTTGTTATGCTAATCAGTGGGTATGGTTTAGAGTCATGAATCTGCACAGAATGGCTAAAGGAGTCAAGTTTCGAGTGCTATACCCAGGAGTGGAATCGTATGTAGAAGAGCTCCATAGTCTCAAACTTGCCTCTACAAATATAATACCTACACATACTTGAATCCTGAAGGCCAAATGGCACTCTAATTGCTGTCTTTCTGCCGTGCAGGTGAGTGGCTACAAGGAGTGCAACTAAAACATCCTGTGAAGTACATACAGAGGCTGGTGTAGTTGTCCAATGGTCATAGCTCAGTGGTAGAGCACTGGCAGCAGCCACACATCCAGCAGTTACTCATCTGTGCAGAACCTATCTACCAAGCACTTTGCAACAAGTGACATCATCAAGCTGAAATCTGTTGAATGAAGTCATTAATAATAAAATAAAAGCATGTCCATGCTTGGAAACATTACAGTGAAGCTGAACAGTCAGTGGGCACTAGATACATACTCCAGAGAGCTAAACACATGTAGCATCCAACCGCCTACATTGTGCATGCTTGGAAACATTACAGTGAAGCTGAACAGTCGGTGGGTGCTAGACACATACTCCAGAGAGCTAAACACATGTACCCGGCTACATTGATTATCATGCTGCTCAAACTGATTTGTTCTTAGACCTAGAGTCTCTCTTCCTACCAATCCTTGCCCCATGTTTGTTACTCTTCAAGAAACAGAGATATAGTAGGCAAACATTGCTAGTCTCATGCCCAGCCCATGCGTGCCTCCTGGCGAGAAATGGTCTGGTGAACAAAGTTGAATTTCTTGGGCTTGTTCGCAAAAAGTGGTAAGGACCGATGAGATTGCGAGATCACTAAGTATTACATAGCGGGCTAATCGATGTTATTTACCCTTACAGGAGTGGTTAATTAACAGTTATGTAATTGAGATACAGTATGATGGCTACTGCAACATCTACTATATGATAGCTAGACTGTGCGCTGCAATGGCAAATGATGTGATGTGGTGTGAACAACGCGGAGAAGACTACAACTGCAGCTACATCTAGCATTAAAAGTGCTAGTGATGACAAGTTGATAAAGATGGACAGAGACAAGACTACAGCTATTACTGGAGGGAAAAACACACTTTGTATAGGCAATAAACAACTTTGGTCAATGGTAACCCAGTGAAGGGGCATCGGTACACACTGGGAATGGGAGACTCTCACAGGTAAATTATTTTCCAGTGATAATCTGTATAAGTGGCTGTGTTATTATGTGTGCAAGATGGTATATATACTTGTCAAGTAATTCAATGCTGGCACAGACAAACATGTCAATGTGCATGTTGTCCCTCAGGGAATCCCTGTATTACAGCAACAACCAACCACCCTTTCATATGAACACAGGTTCTCTGACAATCCTCGACTTTCTATTACTAGAGCTTTTGTAACTTTTGGTCTTGTTTTTATGGTGATTACTTCAAATAAACCTAGGCTCATAAAGTATAAGCAGCTTTTGGATCCACCTACATAATGAGTTACAATAAACAACCACAAACCACACCTCAGGATTAAAATGAAACTAAATGCTGCCTTGCTGCTTCAAAGATTGGAAACACTTCTTTTATGCAATGGGTTACAATCAACGGTGAACATTACACTTAATCAGAAACCATACTGAAAATGCTATCTTGCCGTTTCAAAGATGGGTTCGAAATACATTTCTGGTTTACATTGCTACATGTGTTGGAATATCAAGCCTGGTGGAAGCAAAATTGCATTTATCTGGCTTACTGGTACTTGTAGCTGAGTGTGTGTATCTATTAGCCTGATGCAGAATTAAGCTAGAGGGGCCCCAGGAAATTTTTTCGGAAACTTGATGCTCTAAGATGGCTTCTGAGGCCATTTTTGGACCCAAAGCATCACTCAAGTCTTTGCCTTAGTCCTGGCATGGAAAAGAATTTTGATTCACTTCACGTCCACATACATGGAGATTGGTGCCCATTGGCATCGGCGTTTTCAGGCGCACCTGGGGAACCCTAACCCTAACCCTCGTGCTCTAGTCTCACATAGCCAGACAAGAGTCTGGCTATGTGAGACTATAGCTACTCATGCTCAGACTGTATAGGTTTTCACAAGTTGGAACAACATGGGTTGCTAGTTTTCTCACTGAGTCTCTTAGCTCTTCAAGAAGCCAAGTGATGCAAAATGAAACAGGTGTTGTGACAACCATGATGCTATCTGCTCTTGAAATTAGCATGGATTCTGGTGCAAATGGGTGGGAGGGTGACTTTAAATTGCACAGCCATCTCGCTTGAACATAAAACCTACATATTGACGCAGGACTTGTACTGTTGGACACAGCAACAACTCATGGATCTATGTGCAAAGTTACTAACTTGGACACATAATTATATATAATGGACTTTGCATGCAGTTGTACAATCAAAGATTAGAACAGTAATGATTACAGGCATAAATGAACTCATTGAAGAAATACAAACAAAAATTAATGACTCAATGATACACACCATTGACAGAAACTATGCATGTGGGTCACCTTTCTACGCTGGACATTTAAAATCACATGTTCTTGAAATAGATACAACCATTTATATAAGTACAGAATCGTCAACATCTACACGGACAGAGACTAAATTCTACATTGGTAAGACAATACATCATCTACTAGGGGCTCAAAACAAATGGTAGTCATTATTGATCACACACTGTGAATGGAGTCAAGCAGCTGAAAGAGTTTCTCAAATGTTGGTCGTTTCTTGGTGTTGTGTGCCCAGCATTTCAGCATGACATCGTACACTTCAGGTGGGCACATGTCTGGTTTTGCCAACAGCTTCCGCACCTTGCCTTTTAATGCATTCTCAACGACCTGCTTATCTGACATGTCATTATATGGCTGTTCCTTTGCAAGGGTGAAGATTTCCCAGGTGGTAACACCAAATGCCCACACATCGGACTTCTGTGAGAATTTACCGTAAAAGCATTCAACTGACATCCAACGAACAGGAAGGATAGCTTGCCCTTGAATGCAATAGTAGTGAGATTCGTAGAGACTCCTACTCATGCCAAAATCTGATATCTTCACCAGGTAGTTTGGACCTACCAGGCAGTTTCGTGTTGCCAGGTCTCTGTGGACAAAGTTGTGTGATGCAAGGTACTTCATAGCGCTAGCAATCTGTGTTGTCATATGAACCAAGGTGCTGGTTGTAATCTGGCCTTGTGGCTCTGAATCAGTTGTGCCCAGTTCTTTGAACTTTCGAAGGTAATTGTTGAGGTCTCCTTTCTCCATGTACTCCATCATAATGAAAGGGGTGTCCTCACGGCAGACTCCGAGCATGCGAATAACATTTCTGTCATTCAATCTTGACATAAAGTTGACCTCTTTCTCAAAGGCTTCTTTTGTGGTACTTGGAGCACGTGATTTGAGTGTCTTTACAGCAACTAGTGTTGACTTGCTCTTGTCATCATCTGTTTTACTCATCCTGAGATCTTTTGGACTCAGACCAACCGTCTCGGCTAGAATAACCTTGCCAAAAAGTCCTGTTCCAAGTTCACGAATCTCTCGAATGTTACTACCACTGACTTTTAACGGCATTTCTTCTTTCTTTGGCAGGGCAGAGGGGACAGTGTAAATGGGGCCATAAAGCTGTAAATCTTCAGAGTCACTAGAACGATTTCTAGCTGTTTCTGTAAAGTGTGAAGGCTGGATTGGCTCGCTATACACTACTTCAGAGACATTTTCTGTTGTAGCAGGCTGTGGGGTGACAGTGTCTGGTGTAGAGTAGATATCATCCAAAGCAGTAGCTCCTTCTGGGACATTTGTATAACTAGGGGGATCATGGCGTTGGTCCACGCTTTCATACATAGGATTAGACTCCATTTCTCTAAACACGGGGTGTGAGATGTCAACAATTCTGGGGGGATTTGCAGGGAGGGCATACTCGCTATCAGCTGGTATCAGTTTGATATCACTATCGAGAGTGCTGTTTCTATTTTGTGATTCCAAATACTCCACAAGTTCATCTGACTTAAGGGGCACACTAGGCGGTACCTCTTTCTGCACTGTTGCATACATTTCGGTTAAACTGCCTTCGTTCTCGTTCCTGGGGTCAGATAACTTTTGTGGTATTTGGGAATACTGAGCTTCCATTTCTGCACAGTAAGGCTGGGTGGCAGCATCAGGCTCCTCTCTTGGTTGATTTTCGTTTTTGACTTCTGGTTTACCATTATGTAAAATGTCCAACTGTTCGTAGAATGGCTCTATATCTGATTGAATTTCGTCCTCGATCTCTCGACCTTTCTTGAATGTTCCATTCTGTGTATTGACTTCATGTTTCAATTTCAGTTCAGTCCCTTCAGTTTCCATCATAGCATTCTGAAGTTTGTTGATTTCTAACTGTTGTTTCTTCTTCTTGGTCCGGCAGAGGACCACGACAATGCAAACTCCAACTACAATGACCAAAAATATAATTCCAAAAGTTACTATTATTATGATAATTGGTCCATTCAACCGAGAAGAGGGAATTGGTTCAGAGGTTGACGCTGTAGAGGTGAAACACACAACGTGGCATTACAACAGAAATTTGCAACCAATAAGCACATCATTAGATTCATGCTGCTGTGGCATGATGTAGGCTAGCCAACTCATATACCGTAGAATTTCTAATAATTCGTGCACCCTATTAATTCGTACACCCCCCTTTTTCGGAAAAAAACCCCGGTAATTTACGTAATCTAATTTATTTGCACACCTAACAATGAAATCATTATTCTATCTATTGTTCGTACAGTGGAAGCGCTTTTGAGCACAATCACTCTGAGTTGACACAAATATAGTGAGAGCGTTTCCAACGTCCATAAATGTAAATGAACACGTTCTTTTGGCTCTTGATTCTGATCGTACGGGCAGGGACGATGTCGAAATAAGCCGGGGTGGGGGTCAGTCCGTGTGTTCCTGCAGGTTTATTTGTGTGAAGCCTCGCGAGACTAACGTTCAGCGAATGCTGTACGGCATGCTGCAAGTTCAAGAGTCTTAGTGCGACTGACATGTCTATGTGAAGTGTAAGTTGTGGAGCCTCGTAAACTTCAAGTTGCTTGGCATAATTATATATATGTATGCACGTAGATCAAAGCCAAAGTTACTTGTTACTAGTTGTTATACATAATGGCAGCTAACTGAAGTTAGAAAAGTACCTGCTGATCGCTTTCCTTAGTGTCGAAAACTTGCACGTGTTTTCTTCTGTTCACTTCGTACAAATACTCGTACACCCCTCGTTTCTCAGAATATTTGGTAATTTTCGTACTCTATTCAATTCGTACAGCTAAAATTGAAATTTTTAATTTTGTACGAATTATTAGAAATTGTACGGTAGTCGTTACGAGTGGAAAATCGTCCTGGCACGCGATGAGGCGGGTCCAGATCCAGATTGGAACACTTATGCATATCCATTCCGTGCTGATTCCGACGCGGCAGCTGGTCTAGGTTGAGACTGTTCTTGCTGTCTCCGCAGACCTGAAGTAGGTTGTCTTGAAAGTCACTTCAGCTTACGTAGCTCAATGGTTCGTGTTTTTATTATTATTATTGGCCTAAGCGCTCATTTATAAAGCCAACAGTTGCTATGGCACTATACTCTAAATAAGTTAAGACGCCTCGACCAATGGCATCTATGCTATTTAGAAACCCTCGGGCCCTTAGTAGCGCCCTTCTGCTATGGTGTACCTCGGGTCGCCACAGCCTTGGGCCCTTGGGTTTCTAAATAGCGTAGATCCCTTGGTCTCAGCGTCTACCTACTATTTATCAGTTACTACTATCATACTAAGACTGGCACCTGAAATCTGCAAACTGGCTATGTATGATGACATATAAACTAATTTACTTCCCCAGGCAATCTCATTGGTAAGTCAACATGTTGATACACACTATATATTTAGTTCCCAGTTTTCCCAGTGAAAGTGTCCTGACCCTATTTTCAGGTCACAGGATGCACGCGAACAATTTGGTCTGTGGACGAGACTAATACCCAGGCTCCATCTATGTAGGGAAGTTTGTAAACCCAAATGGATACATGTAAATCCTGGACTCAACATACATGGAGTTGATTCATCACTTGGGAACGTATTGGTGGGTTGATGTGTGCTGCTGCTGACAGGGACAGTTCCAGGGGTTGATTGTGTGGTTTCATGTGGAGTGGTGGTTGCTTCCGGGGTTGGCTGTATGCTTGGGTGTGGAGGGGTGGTTGCTTCTGGGATTGGCTGTATGCTTGGGTGTGGAGGCGTGGTTGCTTCCGGGATTGGCTGTATGCTTGGGTGTGGAGGCGTGGTTGCTTCCGGGATTGGCTGTATGCTTGGGTGTGGAGGCGTGGTTGCTTCCGGGATTGGCTGTATGCTTGGGTGTGGAGGTGTGGTTGCTTCCGGGATTGGCTGTATGCTTGGGTGTGGAGGGGTGGCTGTTGGCAATGGTAGAACTGTAGAAAGTAGATACATAGCACAAGCACATGATGAACACACACATCATTAGATTTGTACACAAAGTAGATGTAACCTAGTATTGTAACCAGGTCCTGTATCGTAATAGCTGAAAATAATAACAGCAACATTTTAAAGTGTTGCCTAGGTAGCAGGTTATTTGAAGAAAGGCATATAGGATTACTTTACACAACTATGCAGGGGAGGCGGTGGCAACTGAAAGGTGGTCAGGTCATATACGCATGATGGAGGCTCAAAATTGGGATAATTTTCTTGTTTTTGGCCATTTTAGATCGTTTTCGGCTATCAGAAGTGCTTGATGACTGATGAGTGCTGTTCAGCCATGAGACCAAAACCTCACAAGTATAAATGCAGCTAAACTTTGACTGAGAGAATGTGAATGAGCCAATCATTGGCATGAAACAAGTAAAGATTTTGTTTTTCACATTGTTTTCAGCAATCAGGAAGGAATCTCAGCGTATTGTGTGTTCTTGAGCTATAGCTATAAACTCAGTAATACACAGGACATAAAAGATTCCTAACTAGCTGGGCAAAAAAGGAGTCCAGGCTAGCACCAGCACTGAAGAATTTGACAGGAGTGTACGTGTACACTCACTCACCAGTGCTTGCTGAGTACACTCCAATGTATATGGTCTGGGTGACATTCATTGCATCAGGTATCTCACAGCGGTAGATCCCTTCCTCTCCACCTCTTCTGCGGTGCAAAAGTACCACCATACGACCTCTGGTTCTGTGGAAATCCCACTGTTTACCTGAACTGGGAACTCTAGTTCCATTGGGGAAGAACCAGTTCCCCGCAGTATAAGGATGTCGGCAACATGCAGTTTGGTTAGTTACGCAGAGCAGGGCATCATCATCTTCACCAATGTCCTCCAGGATCACAATACTGTTGTTCTGGTATGTTGTATTTCTGAGTGAGAACCAGATATCATCTGTACCCATGCAGGAAGGAAGGGAAACCAATGTCATAATGTTTTTGTATTAGAAGATTCTAAAAGTTTAATGTCTGAGACCACCCTACACACACATGGCCTGAAGGCCAAGCAACACCCACCTAATTATCCCGCGTGCGCATGCGCAAAGGGGTTAAGCAATCGGTTTTGTCCATCTGTCAGTCTGTTTGTCAGTCCAGTGAAAAATTAATGTATGTGTACCTGATAGAGACCAAAGCAGTTCACTCCTCTGCATTTCCAGCTCTTTTCTATTTAACATTGGTATTGTCCATATTTTGATACGGTCAACCACTTGGATGGAGACCGGGCATATGTGGACTCCAAGCACGTGTTCGCATTCACCAGCCTCCTCGTTCCCAGGATTGCGAAAAGCTGAGCGAGGGCCTAGGAATGAGGCTACGCATTCACTTGATTTGACTAGTCTCCATCTTGTGAACGACTAGACCCATTTGACAGGTGAGTGAAATATGGCGTGTTATTAGTGTCAAAAAAATCCGAACGCTCCTACACGGGCTTGATGAGGTCAGTCAGCTACTTGATGAGGTCAGTCAGTTACTTCATGAGGTCGGTCAGTTACTTTATGAGGTCGGTCAGTTACTCTATGAAGTTGGTCAGCAAATATTTGCTGACAGCCATTAGGGGGTGTGGCCGGCTGGGCACAAGAGTAGACCTTCAGTTGGAAAGTATAAAAACCCTTTGATCTTCCATCCCTACAACCACCTTTAATATTATAGTGTAGATACCCTATGTAATATGATGTAATCTGCATACCACAAACGTTTAATCTGTGTAATGTGCAATAGTTATGGGCACACATGGGTAACAAACAGTTCAGTTTGCTGACATTGAAATTGCGCGGGATATGTCTTCTATGAAGACATCTAGTTAAGCACTAGTAATGTCTTCACTTTCTGTGAATGACATGTACATGTGTATGGTCCATACTTAGGGAGTACTGTAATACTACAATCTTATACTTTTAAAAAATTTGCAGCAATAAGTTTTTCAGAACCCTGAATATACATAGATGTTACGAACTGATTGCAAACTTAACCAGTTTGTAAACACTCCACCGTTTTATAAACCAGTCATCCAGTTTTTAAACTGGTTGACCCACTTTCAAACAAAGTGGTCCCATTTAGAAAACCAGGCTGAACATTTTGCAAACTGGCTGAACAGCTTGGTGGCTGGGTGAATGGTTTACAAGCAGCCTGAACGGCTATGAAAATGATCCGCACTGGTATTTGTTGGGTCTGGCTTGTGAGACTAACAAGTAAGGTCAAGACTAACATGCAAAAGACTAGCCTCAGTCCCAGATTGTATTTTGTAGCTTCTTTCACAAGCTTTTATTGGCACACACATAGGGCTGTTGACCCGGAGTTGCTAAGCCCTCTAAGCACATGTGCGAGCCCGCTTTTTGACTGCACATGCTGGCTTATTCACCTGCTTTTTGACTTTGTGTACACCAGACCGGTTTTAAATCTGGCCAATTGGTTTACAATCTGGTTAAACAGTTTACAAACCAGTCCAGGGTTTGAAATCCGGCTGTAACATATACGTAGATATCTCACATGCTGAGGCACATATGTGTAGGTGGGGGTGTAAAGCCATGTCTTGCTACTCATGGCGAAGTGTGTTGTACTCCTCAACCTTCAAGCTGTTACATGTATTTACAGTTTACTCAGAGGATGTATGACACGGTGTTACATGTATTTACAGTTTACTCAGAGGATGTACGACACGGTGTTACATATATTTACAGTTTACTCAGAGGATATACGACACGGTGTTACATGTATTTACAGTTTACTCAGAGGATGTACGACACGGTGTTACATGTATTTACAGTTTACTCAGAGGATGTATGACACGGTGTTACATGTATTTACAGTTTACTCAGAGGATGTATGACACGGTGACGTCCCTGCAAGGGTTAACTAAATGTGTGTGGAATGCAATTACTTTGGACAAGTATTACAGTATTTTTTTTGCATTCTAGCCTTGTTTTCTTTGAGGCACGCACAAGCGCCGGTCCTGTGCTTTTCAACTGTTTACATGTTGTACTTCTCAAAGTGCAAAGTTCAAGTCGAATGCGCAGTATTGGTACACCCATTATCATTGAAGGGGGACAGATGCTTTAGGATCATGTGATGTAGTTGTACAGGGTTTCATACAGAGGGGGGGGGGCCCTGGAATTTTCCCCCCCCCCAGCCACAATTTCCCCCCCCCAGAAATCTTGAAATTGAGTATGGTTATTATTGTTGCAGGGGAGGAGCCTGGGTACCAGGCTATTCACCAAACATGAGTCACCTACTTGAGATTTAAAGAGGTTGTGGTTAGACCATGTTTCAACGGTACCATCAATATTAGCTATTTAATTTTACATGTTGCTGGACATAAGTATGTGTCATCAAAATGTTGTTTGGAAAGTTTGTCCCAGATTGCGTCAGAAGCAATCTGAGAGGATCTAAATTCAAAGTTTTCCTGGGGGAGCATGCCCCCAGACCCCCCTAGTAGGTACGCACGCTTACGCGTGCGTATGCTTTCGCACACTACTATCATCCTGTTTTCCCCCCCCCCAACTCAAAATCCTGTATGAAACCCTGTAATGTACCTCCTCTGCAGTTTACTACTGTAGTATAGCAACTGGTCATTGCTGCATTGTGCACAGTGATGTGAGAAGGTTGTGTGTTGTGTGTTTCCATTAAGTTTGGCTTGGCTTAATGCTGAATGCTACATACAGGATACTGAGTCTGCTGTTTGTAACATGTATACAGTGTAACTTCCCTCAACGGACACCTCCCAACAGCAGCCACCTCGCTTACGCCGCCACTTGATGCGGTCCTGATTGAAGCACCATTAAACACAATACTTAAGAATATTCCCAAATGCGGACACCTCGCTATTCTGTAAAGTGGACAGGTTTTTCGGTCTCTCTAGTACTTGGACTGTACAAAATTCACTTGACACTGGAAAAGGGTCTGGTGACCATTGAGCACTTTCTTGGTTGTGCCGAGTCAGCAGTCTTGATTCGAACAAGCCAATGAAGTAGCACAACGTCATACAAGCGTTGATGCTAGCCAATGAAATAGCATAAAGACACAATCATTCATTTATTCAAAAAGAGAGATTGCTTACTCAGCACAACCAAGGAAGTGCTGAATAGTCACCAGACCCTTTTCCTTGTGAGAGGGTGGGGTCTGGGTATGATACTACCGAAGTAGGGACACCTCTTTACTCAGGACACTTTAGATGGCACCAATGTTGTCCGCATTATAGAGGTTCCACTGTAGTTACTGATGTTTGAACCTCTTGCCTCAACGGCATATGAAGACATGTTTGATGTTGTGAGAAAAAAAATAGAGGAAAGTGCATGAAAAGCCGGCAGTGGACAGGAATTGAACCCAGGGCTCCTGACTTGAGCTGCCAGTGCTCTATCACTGAGCTATGACCACCAGACAACCACTATCTCTCTTCACCTACAAGGGTTCAACACTCACCTGGTACAACCACTGTCTCTGAAGACTCTCCTCTGTCATTCTCCACTGTGCAGTTGTAGATCCCCACAACATGACTATAATGTAATGATGGGTCAATGGTGAGCACTGTCTGGTAGGTACTCGTAACAGAATCAACTAAGCTCTTGGTCTGCTGGTAGGTTGCATTGAGAGTTATCACAACCCCGTCCCTCCTCCAGGTGACATTTGTAGCAAGTCTACCAGTGGAGGTGCAGGTAAGGGTCCTGGACTGGTCATCATAAGTTAAACTGGTTACATTAGGTGAACCTGCATGGTGAAACATAAATAGAATATTTCTTAAGTTGCCATAGTCACTCGGGATTCTCTATTGAAACACTGTAATTAACCCTCGGCGCGCATGCGCAGCGAGGGTTGGGTAGGGATAAACTTTCACTCTTTGAACTTTTTCTCCCTCTATGATGGGGAAAAAGAGTGTAGGGGGTACACTCTTTTTCCCCATCTTATTACAATGGGAAAAAAGAGTGTGGGGTACATTTTCAAATTTCCACCGTACTGAAGGGGAAAAAGAGTGTAGTTCACTCTTTCTCTCCATCTGTAAGGTGGGGAAAAAGAGTGGGGGGTACATTGTTTTTCCCCATCTGTAAGGTGGGGAAAAAGAATGTGGGGGTACACTGTTTTTCCCCATCTGTAAGGTGGGAAGAAAGAGTGGGGGGGTACACTGTTTTACACTAAGGTGTTAATCACTACTTCTTAAGGGTTGTTAAATATCACCCAATGTGTTACTCAAAGGGTTACTTTATTAATCAGTTAACACCACAGGTGTCAAATTAAGCCAGTATTAAAAGGAAGTGTCACAGTTGGGTAGGCCAGTCAGTTGAGAAGTCAAAGTTCCACAGAAGTCCAAGAAGAATTGAAGGAGACAAGGATGCCCGTTCAACTGTAGGGTAAGGGAAGAAAACAGCTTTGAAATGGAGAGTTTTTCCTCTGACTGCAGTTACCTCTTTTCTGAGGATGAAGGTAATTCAATAATTGATGTCATTTTCTCCTCTGTTAGTAAATAGTTTAGTTGTGGTACATGTAGTAACAGTCAATTATTCCCTTTGTTTAGAGTTAGAGACACATGGACATGAGGACTCCACACAACATTCCATGGAGCTGTGTGAGAACTGTGCCCAGCCAGCTACAGTGCTTTGCCAGCAATGTGCAAATCACTACTGCAGTAGCCAAATGAGGCACCAGCACCCTGCACGAAGGAACCATCAACTGCAAGCTCTGAAGAATCCTACACCAGAATGGACACCACATAATACCTGTGGTGAAGGTTAGTTTCAGCATTAATAGGTCAGCTACTAATGTCACATAAAGTATCAAAAGTGGAAGCACTTCTGTGAACTAATCACCTACTACTAATTGAATCTCTTTCCGTTACAGTGACACCACAGCTTCAAATGAAAGGAATGCTCGCAGATAGATTTCAGCTGACTTCCTTCAAGGACTGGCAGCAACGGGCAATCGAAGCTGCTATCTTGGGAAAAGACACACTCATCATACAGCCTACAGGCTCAGGTAAAAGCCTGTGTTTTCAGTTTCCAGCTGTGTGGTCTAAAAAGACCACAGTTGTCATTACACCAACTGTGAGCCTCATGAGTGACCAGACCAGCAATCTAGAAGCCAGAAACATCAAGTCAACATTCCTGGGCACAGCACAGAAAGACAAGTCGGTCTACGGCAAGATCCTATCTGGAGAATACGAACTAGTTTTCGTGACTCCCGAGAGCTTCTTTGATGAGGATGGCACTCCAAAGCAGCTGTTTCGGCAACTACGATGGAAGCAGCAGATAGGTCTAATTGCGATTGATGAAGCCCATCTGCTCAGCGCCTGGAAGACATTCCGGTACGTAAGCAACAAACTTCACATATGAAAAAGGTCATGAGAATGTTGTTTATCTTGTACAGTTGTGTTGCCTTGGCCACATGTTTTATCGTTCGGGGGAGGGGGAACATTTTACATATTGGAATGGCATTGATTATTGTAAGACCATCGCCCCAGGAAAGGATACAACTGTTACTAACTGTGTAACATCATCTTACTACTTTCTTATTATTCCAGACCAAAGTACAAAATGCTAAGTGGGGTGCGTGACCACCTCCCTGGTATCCCTGTGATGGCACTCACAGCAACAGCAACGCCAGATGTAAAGGAGGAGATCCTTGCTGTTTTGAGAGATGCTGTTACTGAAACATCCTCGGTCAACAAACCAAACATCATCCTCTCCGTCAAAAAGATTGAACCACCTCCTGAAGGTATGTTTGCCATATAATGGGCCAGCATTAAATTTGGTAAATCACCAAAAAAGGAGGTTTGATCTGTTTGATCATTACTTTGATCTGCCTAGTACAATTTGTATTTTCTGCTATAGGTACAGTAGTCGAAGAGCAGAATGAGAAGATGTTCACACACCTAGCACAGCAGATCCATCCAATTGTCAGTGACAAGCGTGCTATTGTCTACCTGGATGCTGCCAAGCACGTTCCTCGTTTAACGATAGCACTGAGACAGCTTGGGCTCAAAAGCTGTGGTTACCATGGCAAAAATATGAGTAGTCACGACAAGCTGAAGGCTCTTGAAAATTGGAAGTCAGGTGATATTGATGCGATGGTGAGTACATCAGCTTTTGGGATGGGCATCGACCGAGCAGATGTAGATGTAGTGCTCAAGATTGGAGTTCCACAGTCACTAGAGGATTTGGTGCAAATGTTTGGCAGAGCTGGTAGGGATGGACGAACTGCTCAAGGTGAGTATAATATTCTTGATGCATTAGTCAATTCAAGAGCAAGTGGTGATGTCTATTTAATAAAAGTAACATCAACACTGAATTTCTGTGCTCACTACTTACTACAGGAATCCTACTGTACAGAGAAGATGATCTTCAGATGGCCAGCTACTGGTACGATGGTTGTAGGGATCCTACAACATTAACCAAGTTCCAACAGAGCTGGAAGTAAGTTGATGCACAGGTTCAGTCAGAGCTTACAGCCACTGAATACTAATACGTAGACTTTGGAATGAGGTCAGTTCCAGTCCAGGAGCGAGGCTAAGGCTAGGTGTGGAGTATATACATGTGCACTCATACCGATATTATGTGTTCGTACATGTAGGTTTGTTTATGCCCACCTAGTGGGTAAGTGTCGTAGGCAGGTGATCCTAGACTACTTCGGTGAAGAGCCTCAAATGGCTACTGCAACTGGAGAGTGTTGTGATGTATGCAGCTCTACCAGCACTACTGATTCTATCACTGGTGACTACCAGAAATACTTCCTGATCATTACCACCACAGTGTGTGAGATTCCGGACAAAGGAGAAAAGAAGGTCAATGTTTACTACTAAGTCTGAAATTGACTGCATGATATCATTGGTAGGGCATATACCCTATACCATAGGCAATGCCAATATCAGTACAGTACAGCAAAAAAAAACATCAGTATTGCCAATATGTTACCTTTGTGAAAACACCCCCCCCCCCCCATGATCCACGCCTCGTTGGTAGCTACCAGGTAGTTTATAGTGGTACACTTGGTAGCATTGTATACGAAACCTCTTGGGCATGGTTTTACCGACTCTCTGATATGTAGTAATCTATTCTTGATCTTGGTTATACTAGATTGCAGAATGGATCAGAGGCTCGCAATGTGACAGCACAAAGGAACTGAAGGAGAAATGCTTAGCCAACACATTTGGTAGTGGAGCCTCCCTTAGGCTTAGTCTCCCCTCTTGGCGAATTCTGATCCGTCAAGCATGGTTGGTTGGCCTTCTCAAAAGAAACATGAAGGTGGGAGTAGGCACAGGGAAGAATAGAGCAATGGTGTTCAACACGTTCCAGCTATCCTCAGAAGGGTTTGGCTACATTGACAACCCACACAAAATCTGCCTACCACAGCTACCAGAAACCGCAGAGCCTTCAACTCAACAGGCTTCATGTGTTTCAAAGTCAACTAGAGTTTCAAGGGGTTCTCAGGCTCTCCCAGTCATACGCAACCTCCTATCAGATCAGACGAAATGGTTTGCAATTGAGAATCCAGATGATTACCAGTACCCAGGTGTATTCCCGTATGAGCTTCCTAAGAGAGTAGCCTACTGTGAGGACATCACAGCATTGCCATTCTACGACTCCAGCAACAAACACTTCATGTTTGAAGATATTCAGCTGGGTAAGGGAAACACCCGAGCTACAAGGAAGACAACAGTCAGCATCAATGGAAAGGCAGAAGAGATCTTCTACAAGATTGCACCATGCAAAGGAGTGAAAGCGTGCTCTGCTAGTGGCTGTTCGTATGTCACATCTACCCGAGAGAGCAAACAATGCCCCCACCATCAGAAATCCCAGCTTCAGTCTTCGGGAAGCTGCCCAGTCGACTTCTTCTATGTATGGCCAACTGCTTCCGAAGATAACAGGCGATGGATAGGAGGATTGGTGCGGTCCGATGACATGCTATCGGATAATCTACACAACCACCCTATCAACCCACCTTCCAAAATACCTGTCAAGGTAGAAGCAGATATCAGGAAGGCGATTCAAGCTAACCCACACCTCAAAACTTCTGAGATCATGATCGGTAAGGCCAGTACCATTTTAGAATTCTGATGCATGCTACTATATTACTCCCTGCTAAGTGTGACCCAATCAGCCTTCAAAGTAGTGCGACTGTTTGACTCTAGAGCAGTGTGAATGCTTCATTTATGTGTATATGCATAAAACTCTTGTAGGGAAAGGGCTGGATTACATGCCGGGAGCTGCTTCTTTGGCAGCCACACACAAGGGAAGGGTAAAGAACGTCAGGCTGTCTGCTCTTCGTGATGGTGGCCATGCTGACCCACGAGCATGTATCTTAAAGCTAGAGAGTGATGCAAAGAAATATGACAACTCCAGCAAACGATACTAACCTTCTCAGCGGCGGATGAAGGTCGAAAATTTTAAGCGATTTTCTCTGAAAATGCTTCATTACGAAGCTAGAGCGTTTCCTGTTGGTACGGCCAACATGATAAGTCGGCCATTTTTTACTCCGCGGAAAACGCGCATGCGTATGAATCTGGACCACGTGGCTAGCGGCCATTTTGTTCTCACTTGGGAGAGACGTAGTCTCGTGCCCCGCCCGCGCGCGCCTCCCGGCGAGAAATGGTCTGGTGAACGAAGTCGAATTTCTTGGGCTTATTACCCAAAACGGGTAATGACCAATGAGATTGCGAGATCGGTAATTATTACGTAACACTTCCCTTACAACAGTAAAATTTGTTCATGTCCATTCGAGTATCCGTACCTTTTTTGAGCGGGTTGGCTGCAAAACATTTTGATCGTTGCTGGGTTACATTGTGGCAAAAGCGTGCACTAGCCCAAGAAATTCAACTTGGTTCACCAGACCGTTTCTCCTCGTGAGAGGGTGGGGTCTGGGGACGAGACTAGGAGAGACATTCTTTGCGAGTTCGATTATTGGCCATTGGTATGCCTCCAACAAAGGTATGCCCGCACTGTAAACCTGCTGTACCTGTAAGACGGAAGACATGTGAACGCTGTAATTTGCGAGAGAAAGCTATGAAACGTATGAGAGCAGTAGAATCAGATAGTGTGAAATTAGCTAGGAAAGCTAAAGATAAGTTGCACAAGGCCTGTAGAGCGTCAGAAACTCGTGAGCGAACTTTGCATAGGCAGGAACAAAACAATGCGCATGGCAAGCATGAGAGAGTCTGGACTGTGTTAATATGAGGCCCAAATGCCTAGCTGTCAGAACAGATTCGAGGACAGACAGTTAGGAATGAATTGATATCGAAAGGCGTGCCATATCAACTCGAGAGCAAACATCATGATACTATTGTTCACGAGACAGTGATCGATTCCAGTTAACACACAAGTACAGTCACATACACTGCTGCGCCGAGGGTTTGGCACTTCAGTGCCTTTCATTAGACTATAACTGTCACAATTCCTGTGATTTGATTGGTTGAATACAAATGTCTAAATTACTTAGATACTTACAACTTCCCCCCTGAGCAATACTAATATCATGTTGCATACCAGCATTATTCAGATAAATGAATAATTGGCTTCTTGGCTGTATGCTCAAATTCTAAGTTTGCTTCTACAGTAGAATGTTATCGACCAGCAATTCCATTATGCATGCTTCATTGACGTCGACATCAGCGCCCATAGTAGCGTCACTGCTTCCGCCCGCACTTTATCCTTCAAGCTCAGGTCTGCGAAGTACTTGTGATAGAGTTTATCACCAAGTGTGGGGCTCACTCAGACTTGCTCCAATAACTGGTTACCTAGGCAACATCACTGTACAATAAGAGAGCTATGAGCAATACTCTTAAGTGTTGCCTAGGTAACAAGTGATATAGTTCACAAACAAAAAGGTGTGAACAATCTGCAGGTTGATTGTTACAGGTACACTCTACTTAATCTCGCGCCCAGACCCCACTCAAGAGGCGAAGGCGTGGTGACATTTGGCTGATTTCTTGGACTTTATTGATCACTTTCTGGCGAGAAATTTCCATCTGCCAATCACATCGCACAAACACAATCATGTAGCTACAACACCGGAAAGTTTGGCAACTTCAGCATGATGACACAGCACTTTTTTGTGCGTACATTAGTTATCAGTTCGCAACTATGCATACAGTAAACTATGAATTTTTAATACAGTCGGAGGAATCAGCTGAATGTCATCAGACCCTCTCCTCTCAGGTGGGGTCTGGGTACGAGACTACACTCTACTATGCTTGAGATGCACTCAAGAGCGCATAAGAACGGGCGGCTAGAGTAAGAGCGTGTAACTCCAATAGAAGCCCGTAGTCTGGGCAAAATTATTGAACTGTTACTAAAAATAGAACAACCGGCACTTGCTTAGCAACAATGGCTTATGTCTACGTGCGGCTGCACATACATGTTACTATTTTTAGTAACGGTTCAATAATTCTGACCGGTTTGGAATTTTACGTAGTTACACGCTCTTCCTCTAGCCGCCCGTTCTTATGCACTCTTGACGCACTCATAAGCACTGCAGTATGACTGTAGTTAAACAATGTACATGTACCACTTACCAGTGTACACTCCAATGTATAGGGTCTGGGTAAAACCAAAAGTATCAGGTATCTCACAGCGGTAGATCCCTTCCTCTCCACCTCTTCTGCGGTGCAAAAGTACCACCATATGACCTCTGGTTCTGTGGAAATCCCACTGGTTACCAGTGCTGGGAACTCTAGATCCATTGGGGAAGAACCAGTTGCCTGAGGCAGACCCATAAGGAGCTTTGCAACAAGCAGTTTGGTTAGTTATGCAGAGCAGGGCATCATCATCTTCACCAATGTCCTCCAGAGTCACGATACTGTTGTTCTTGTATGGTGTACCTCTGAGTACTGCAGCTGGGAAGGAAGAGATACTATATAGCCATAATGCTTGCATATTGGAAACTTGTTATTAACCCTCGGCGCGCATGCGCGAGAGGGTTACAGTAGTTGTCCTGTGTGTCTGTGTGTTTGTGTGTCCGTTTTCTCTATTCTGCCTTCTCGCGCTTTTAGGCGTCCGTATACCTCTCCGTAACACGTACGTAACGGTAAATGTGTGATCACGTGAGTTGGAGCACACGGTATTGTAGTTTTTACGTCGAACTTAGATGTTTGTGACTGTCTTTTACGAGAGGTATGCCCACAGTGTAATACCATAGATTAGGTCTATGCATCTGAGAAAGATATGCCCACAGTGTAATACCGTAGTGCACGTGAAGAGGTCAGTTTGTGACTGTTGCCATGCCTTCACATCGAAGAAAAGGAAAGCACGGTGTACTACTGTTGGGGAGCCTGAGAACGCAATGAAACGTAGAAAAGCCTTACTGTCTGAGGAAGAGTTATTAGTGACGAAAGAGAGAGACAAAGTCCGCAAAGCGAGTAAGAGAGCTTCTGAAACGTGAGCAGACTTTGCACAGGCAAGAACAGAACCGAACACATCTAGCTTGCACCGAGGGTTCTGCACTTCAGTGCTGTTCATGCTTTTAAAGCTGCTAATTCCAAACCCTCCAAATGTCTGCATACACTCCATTGTCAACAAGAATGTTCTCCAGGAGTTCTATCAACCAATCACAATTGGTTGTTTCAAACTTTGAGAATGTTACATGTGCTTAAAGAACAAAACAGGGTATGTCACACATACCACTCACCAGTGCTTGCTGAGTACACTCCAATGTATATGGTCTGGGTAACATTCATTGCATCAGGTATCTCACAGTGGTAGATCCCTTCCTCTCCACCTCTTCTGCGGTGCATACGCACCACCATCTGACCTCTGTCACTGTAGATATCCTGCTGGTACTGGTTATTAGCAACCTCACTGGGAACAGTAGTTCCATTAGGGAAGAACCAGTCCCCAAAGGCAATACTGGAATTCGTTTCGGTTCGATTAGTTACGCAGAGCAGTGCATCATCATCTTCACCAATGTCCTCCAGGAACACGATACTGTTGTTCTGGTATGTTGTACCTCTCAGTGAAAACCAGACATCACCTGCATCTGGAGAGAAAGAGTCATAATGTCTACTTATAGCACTGTGGTAGCTCACACTCAGGCCATCGAGAAGAGAAAAAGTGGCTTGGTATCGACCAGTCGCGCATCCCTTGGTAACATCCATTGCACTAAAATTATAGCCAAATTACCAGGAAGGCCACAGTGCAGGGTCATGCTCATTATGACACACAATCGGGTGGTATTGAAGTCAGAACAATTATCGATTGGTGAACTTCAAAGGGTAAGATTGCATCAGTCATGTGCTGTAGTGTTTAACTGCAATTGATGAATGCATTAACAATTTCTACAAGCAAAGATTTTGATTGCTTCCATCGTTTCATTGTCATAGTTTCCAGATTGAGGTTAGTGGCAGACATCTTTCAGCCGGCCGGGAGAAATCGGCTTACTTGCGAAAGCCAGTGAAACAGAGAAAGTTAAGAGTCCATTGACGATGGTATACAATACTTCATAAAACCATGGGGTTTACCGCACATGCATAAACAGTGTCTACCAGGCTACTTTTCCTCCTCCAACGTGGCCTCGATATGAGGCTAAGCAATATGGGTACCAAGTATTGTCACACCCCAATCTCTGTAGTTAAAATAATCAGCAAAAGCAAGAGCTTATAGCAGTCCATAAGCTCCTGGCAAAGGTATGATGCAACATACCTTGTGAATGAATGCAGGTTAGGAGGTCAAAGGTCATGAGTAGAACCCCAACAAGGTACAACACCTGTAACGAGAAAGATACAACTTACAACAACATGCAACTTACAACGACCAACTACTCACACACGTGTGTATAACAATGGCAACTGAAAGCTTTTAGGTAAAATCTCAGAGAAGACGAACGTATGGGACTTTTTGTCATCATCAGCGGTATGAGGATCTGGATGATCGGGCTCCAGGACACAGTACTGCTACACAATGGTTATGATCACAGTGGTATATGTTGATGCTTTCTGTTAGGGGGGCAAGCTAGCAGCTGCTACCAAAACCAAAAGAGCTGCCTACAAGACATCTATAGGAACTGATGCTGTGATGCTATGTCGCAGATGTCTCTGTTGAGCTCAATCCCTTTACTTTACTCCTAAAATAACAGTTTTTGTGATTTTAACTACATTCCAACAGCTACAGCCAAAATCAAAGTGCTACTTGGAATAAACTGTTGAAATTAAATTCCTTACGTAAAATTAGATCTTACGTTGCGTAAGAATCACAATACGTGAACGCGTAGGCCTGTTTCCGCAAGCTTAGTGTTCAGCTGTTTTTTTTTTCTAGAATTATGTAGAATCACAAGACGTGGAAACACGAAGGTGTGTTTGTGCAAACCACACCCACACATTAGTTGGGGATCTTGACTTCAAAACTTCCATCCACACTGAAAGCTACCTACAGTGCCAGAAATGGGGCCCATATAAGGTCAAAGGAGCATTTCTACACCCATTCGCACAAGAGAGAAACAGCCCACATTGTACCAGACAAGGCCTTTCTACAGCCAAGCACAACAGCCATCATGTGCTACCACTCGGAGGGTGAGCCCCCCCCCCCCCCCCCACCTCTCCCTGTCCCACACTTTCTGCTCAAAAGGCTACCATAGCTACACAGTAGTGTTTACACAAGTGCATGTGACGAATGTGCATGTTTTCGGGCTAAAATCACCTGTTTACAGTGTTAGTTCAATACACAAATATGCTTGTGTTTATTCAGCCATTGTAATGTCTGGTACTAGAACATTATGGGGGTGAGCCTGAACAAGCACCAACAAACATCAAGCTAAGGTGAATTACCAGGTACAGCTTACAGACCAGAGGAGGTTGGAAACTAGTAATTAGTGATACACGCGAGGTAGCAATTAGTGCCATAGAGGCCCATGGTGAAAGGCTGGAAACTAGTAATTAGTGATACACGTGAGGTAGCAATTAGTGCCACGTGAATGACGTAATCATACAGACTGCCATAGAGGCCTGTGGTGAAAGGCAAATCGATTTACACACACAGTTGCATCAGTTTACAGACTATGCATACAGTTTCATCAAGGAGTCTAACCTTGGGAAGAAAGGGGTGGGGGGGGGGGGGGGGGTGCGGCGAGCGCGAAGCATGAGCGGGGGTAATGACTGATGAATCATTGATCACTTGGCGGGACGTCTGGGGGCATGCCTCCTAGGAAATTAGTTTTTGCCATTTTGGAGTACCTGTAATCGAGTATAGATCCATGAGGATCTAGGCGGTTAACTGCTACATCACAATCACTGATGATGGTCCACGGATCAAAACATTTGCACTACTGATTGTGAATTTGCTACTGCTTAATAGAATCACTACCTAGTCTGACACTTGTCCTTGAAGAAAGCCATAAGTACCACTTAGTTGTCACAACTATGTGTAACACTTGCATGGCTCATCATTGCCAAGATTGTAGGGGGGGGTTTCCCAAGGTATCCCCCCCTCGCCCTTCTATGGCATGACATGCAAGGCGTTCAAGCATGCGTGGGATTGTCACTCTTGTGAGTAACTCACGAGTAATTCCTTACATGGATGTAAAGAGCAACTTGCCACCAAGAGATATCAGCCATCTGCCACACATGCTAAATAAGCTGCTATTTGCACAATCAACCTAGCAGAAGAATTTTTCCGGTAAGAAGCCTGGCTTGCCTACACAACTGCTAGCTCTTGTACCGTAGGTATTTACTCTCCAACTGCCCCTCCCGGAAACACTTGACATCAACAATAGCAGAGTCCGTACACAGCGCACACATGCTGTTGTAAAGTATTAAATACAATTGGAATGAAGTACGATAGATACAGTAGACTCTGGTTAATAGGCGCATGCGCTTATAAGTGTAAGTGGTAAGCAATTATGCGCCTAATAGAGGATGCAATGAAAGCCACACCCTACAGGCGGCTTGACGACTCAGCGGCAATATGCAGCGCGCAGCAGATCATTAGATGCGTTCTCCTGGCGAGTATCACCGTAAAATCAGAAGACTCCATCCTCCTCAAGAAGACTGTTATTTGCAGCCATTGTATATTCAAGGGATGCGGGGCTTCACGCATTTCATGGGGAAAATTTTTCGGACTTGTTGTAGCACGGTAGTCATTGGGTAGTAGTCTCGTAGGCCACGAAGGATGTGGCTTGCAAGCTTTGTGTTTGCCAGAAACAGGAAGAGCCTGTGTATTTCGTCTTTTGTTGACTTCAGGATGACCATCAAGTGTGCTGCGTGTTCTTGATGCTATGGTTTTCACTCGATCCTTCGCCGCCATCGTGTACTCTATTTAATGCACGTGCGCTTAATAAATGATGCCGTGCACCAGGAAGGAAGCATGTGCCTAATAAATAATATGCGCCTAACAACCAGAGTTTACTGCATGTATAACATACTTTGTAACATTTAACTTTTCAAGTGTGTGCCGCACTTCATCAGCTGGTACTGGTAGCTACCTCAAGGAAGAAATAACACATAAAATGGCAGCAGTCAAAAAGTTTTAGCATCCCCTTCCTAGGCTTGTTGGTGATCAAATATCGATTATTCATATGGTGAGTGGCAGGTGGTACTAATGAGTATGCACTCAGATTAGTTGTGGCTTTGTAATAGGTTTGTATACCACAGCAACCACCAGCCCCATCTGGTGGGCAAAGTGAAATTCAGATGGGGCTTCACTGCACATGTCTGGCTGCTATGTACGGAAACTTAGCCTCGTTCCCAGGCCTTCCCTGCCTCCAGCTTTTGATATACCATATTTGCTCAATCAGACACTGCTCTTGAATTGTCGCCGCACCTCCAAACGTGCTGAACGAAATAGTCGCCGCTCTCGAATACTAGCCGTGGCTAATCTGCGAAGGGGTCTGATTCCTCAAGCAAAGCGGCAGCTGATCAAGAAGCTGGAAGGTTTGCTTCAAAACCAAGTCACCGCATCGTAATTCTTTGTTAATCTTATAAAACTGGCTTTTCTCAAAGCCCTTACATTTACGAAAGATTTTACCGATAACACTGAGTTTAATAAACGCCGCTCTCGAATAGAAGGCACACAAATTGCGTGATGAAATAAATAGTAGCCACAGCGTCTGATCGAGCAAATACGGTAGCTTGCAGTATGCAAAAATCAGTTTTGCATACTGCAAGTGATCAAAAACTGGAGGTGGGGAAGGCCTGGGAACAAGGCTACAGAAACTAATGTTGCTATCGCAAGCAACTTTTGCTACATAAAAACTTTCAAAAACAACTTGTCAGTGTAGATTATAAAAAGGAAGTTGTTGTGTCCGAGTAGAGATGACCAATAGATGGGCTAATTAGCTGTTAAAGCATATTCCACACCAGTTAAAGTACTCTTCACAACCATTTAACACCCAGCTGCTTAAATTTGATTCCCTTTCACACCTGGTTAGGTAAGCAAGAGCACATAACAATGGGAGAATTGTCAGTAGAGCCAGTAGGAAAGACAGAACTTGCTAAAACAGAACAACTACTGGCCATATACAGGAACCTTTTCAACGGCTTCTGCCAGCGTATCAATGTCAGAGTACTTCCACTGACTTCACTCGTGCTGGTGAAACGGGACTTGCAGTCACCAAAAGATGAATACACTTGGCCAACAACACACACTCGTGCTGGTGAAATGGGACTTGGAGTCCCCAAAAGTTGAATACACTTGGCCAACAACACATAATGCATCTACTGGAGCCAAGCCACAGACATGTATTGTATCAGTTTGACCTCTACACTTGGGCAGTATATAGCAATAAACTCTTCGAGTTTAAAAAAACCTTTAGGCCACTGTTAATGAAATTCATGTTTCTGGTCAGGGAATTACCTTACAACTAGTGGGGGGCGGGAGGTATTCATTATTCATTATGATGACGTCACTGCCTGAGAATTCGGAGCCTACTTTCTCTTCATAGAACTGCTTGAAGGTAAAAGTAGGAAGTGGACATTCTGCTATCTTCCATGGCAAAGAGTTCTTCTTGCTGAAGTGCAATACACACAAATTGAGCAGACCCATACTTTATCAACAGTAAAAGGCGAGAAAGCTCGAAACACAAACGGGCAGAACAGCTGCACGAGGTGCTGAATCTAGATCACGTGACCAATAATGACGAAGTGTCACCAATAACAACCAATTGATGCGGCCATTAAAATTACGCGCGGGCGGGTGTCCAGAAACACGAATTTCATTAACAGTGGCCTTAGTGCAGCCTGACTTAGTCGAATCGGCAGACTCCAATTTAGTATGTTACCATATTTAGTAATGGCAGAAGATTTGGTACATGCTACTCCAATTTCACCTACCTTAGGCCAAGAAGTGGCTCTTCACCAACTCACTCAGTATCACAGTTTTTAATTGCTATAATACAACTCTTGAAATATTAGTGTGTGCAGAAATTTCCACATGTATTATTCCTCAAAACAGGAATGGGCAAATGAGCAAGTGACCAGTAGAAACAGAGCGCCACAGGAAGACACAAGAAACACACATTGATAGTTATACTCAGAGCAGTTAGCCTTCAAACAAGCTTCAATTTTCAGTGCCACAGCCAAGACACAGAGAAAATGCCTAAGGGTGAGCCCCAGTATCTCCTAATTCATGCACCAGAGGTCAGAAACAGTTCCTGCAACACATTCCATATTCAGAGCCAACTACCAACACAACTTATCAAAAAAAAAGTCCAGGATTGAGCTCATATTATCTATAGGACTACGTACCAGATTTTCACCTTTTTTTTCCTGCAAGCGAAACACCCTAAAGGCTCGTTACTAGGTTGAGACGCTTGGGGATTTTTACACATAATTTCATAAATACCGGTGTGTACCTAAACCAGGCAACTTACCTTGCGTCTAGCAGCAGCACCCATGGTCTTTTCTGCGTCGTTCTCTGGCTTCAAATTACACTTGACGACTTATACACACCACGACACAGCCACAGGTCCACAGTCTCCACACAATGTTAGTAACGATGTCGGCGCCTCGTTCCCAGACCACTCCCAGTTTGTAATTTGGGAGGGTAGATCGCGTGAGAATGACGTAATCGGAAAAGGGCCAAGAACAACAACACGAAAACAAAGCAAAAAGCGACATTTTGGACGTTTTGCAACCAACTGTACGTTCACTGCTTGGTGTGTATGATAGTATCCCCCCCCCCCCCCCCGCTAACTAGATAAATACGTGTAGTAATTTGCCCGATAACTTTACGATTACGTTCCGGAGCGGGGAACCTGGGAACGAGGCTACCAAGATATCTGCCTTGTCAGCACATGCACTAATACACTCCAAATGGAAGTACAGTTTATACAGCTGTGACGTATGCATGGACGTGTATGGAGTTGTTTACGATACTGTGTGTCCAAACGCTTGGCATACTCAGTTTGGAGGGCAAGTTCAGATGGCAGAGCATCAGCATGTACGATATATGTGATGACCATGTGTAAGCAACGCTATTAGCTAAAGCTACAAGAATGTTGACATTGCACAAGTCACAAGTTGAGCATACACCTATTCAAGGTTTGTTCAGGTTCACTACTTTGCACTTTTCATCTACCACAACAACTAGGCTAATGGATTCACTAGACTAAGGCATCATTTTCTAAAATGTTTGTTTCAAACTCAGCCGTAGAGTAATTCCTAGTGACTGTTATCTTGTATAAGTTATCATTTCTATTTCCCACACCACTTTTTACAATGAGTGCACTACTATCAGTATATCATCTGTAAACATGCAGCCGTTTTTGTTACTTCAGTTTCAGGATCATTTAACGTGGGGGAATTTTACTACATGCTTTAGATTCCAAAACAATAAAGAATTTAATTAGACTTTCACCAGGGAAATATTTCTTCATGCTTAGCTAATGATGCCCAATGATCCAAAAAAGGTCAAAACCATAGTATAATACTACCATCAGTATAATACAGAACACAATCTGCTGTCAGATCACACTATGATCAAGCTGCATGGTGGGTGTAGCTACTTACATGCATATGTAATCTGTCTAGCCTTGTTCCCAGGCCGTGCGGGAACAAGGCTAGGGATCTGTGCTGTAGAGCAGCTACCTTTACAAAATAAATTGTCTCAGAGCAATATGATTATGTACAATGGCACATGCAATGTAGACTGTCTCTAAGTGTTACTGATTATGATTATGTAGCCATAGTGATAAGGCCTAGAGCTCTAATGCTTGTTTACTTAGTCTCGTGCCCAGACAACTTTTCGCCGAGCGGGAAAGTTGTCTGGGCACGAGACTAGCGCGTGTGCGCGAAAAATGCGGTCTGGGAACGAGACTATTGTTATAGAACCTATGCATATTGTGCTAATGCTCATTTGTTCAACAAGGGCTTAGCTTTGTATCCAGCTCAGGCCTTCTTGGAATTGGAAGAAACTACTTCAACACCCACAAATACAGACCTCCAAGCATGCTACTGTTCTAGTACTGCAAATGGCTACCGGCCCGATGTAGCTGGTCTTCAATAGTGACAGATCTTAAGATTACACCATACTGAGCCATAATGTAGCTATAAATTACTGTATTTTTTTATACAGTGAAATTGCGATGTACATTCAGCTAACTTTAAACCAATTTCTTGGCTAGTAGTTTGCTGGAATGCATAAGCATCTAAGCTAAGTCAGCAAATACTTCAGTCAATTCTTTGAACACACTTCACTTTGGCACAGAGTAGATGCCACCAGAAGCAATTCCTTGTGGTAAATTTGCATAAATTGGGGGCACACGGCATTGGTCAATACTCTGATATGTAGGGTTGGACTCCATTTCTCCAAACATGGGCTCTGAGAGAGCAAAAAGTTTGGGGGACTCTATAGGGAGGGTGTACTCAGCCTCAGCAGATGTCCGTTTAGCTGGAGCTTGAGCGCTGTTTTGGTTCAAATACTCCTCGAGTTCTTCTGACTTACTTGGTACTTCATACAGTGGCTGGTCAGCACTTAAAGTGGCCTGCCTCCCAGTGGTTCGCAATTCGTTACCTTTGTTTTCTTTTGTACCATTCCTCCTAATGAGTACCACAAGAATGATGACTCCAGCTGTAATGACTATAAGTGTGGTAACAGCTGCTACCGTTATGATCGTGACTGGTATGGTGGTTGTTCTGTCACTCTGGGGAGTGTTAGTGGGTTGCGTGCTACTGTTGATGACGGTGGTAATTGCTCTGGCTTTCAGGAAAGTATTGGTGGGTTGTATACTGTTGCTGACTGTGATGATTGCTTCAGTGGAGAAGTGAAACACAAAATGTGACATGTTACGAGTGTGAAAGAAATAAGCACAACCATTGGAATGGAGGGAGCCTGGGTGTGAGCTAGCTAGCCTAATTTGTGTACCATGATAACTTTTGGATTCAACCATAATGGTACTGAAAGGAGTAAAGTAAGGCTAGAACGCAGAAACATCATTTGACCACCAGCTTTCACTGGCTACCATCTCAAAAAATACCTTCAAGATGGAACCTACATTAGGAACTTGAGTTATGCTACTGTTCAAAGCATTATTCCCTTGAAATTTGCTGATCGAAGAATGCCAAGCACAACCATATATGAATCACCCACTTACGGTTAGGTAGATTTTACAATGTACTTGCCTGCTACGTTAACAATTGTGCATTCAAGAATTCAAATGTATGTCCAATGTTCACACACACACACACACACATAGCCTCGTACCCAGGCTCCTCCCCTCCCCGCTTTTCGGCATGGGGAGGAGCCTGGGTACGAGGCTACACACACACACACACAACACACACACACGCACACACACACACACACACAAACACACACACACACACATACACACACACAAATTAAATGCCCTTGTACATTTCAGAATTTAGCTCAAGACGTCCATACACACACGAGTTGAAATGCTAGTACCAAACATACATTTGAAAAGTACCTCTGTCAGAGAGCCCACCTTAATGCATTTTACAGTGAAGAAACCCGCCCATCTGTACTTGCTGTTGTTGATGCAATAATAGCACACTTAGTGCTCCATTTTTTGCAAGCAGCAGCAGGTTCAAAGCACTCAGCCATTTCTTGTTTTACACTTCCTTCAACTTGAATCTAGTTAGAGTCTAGTACATGGACTAGTAGAGTCATCTACTGTACAGGACACAAATCTTAGCTAATACCACGCCATTAGTTGCACTATCATAACTCAGATAGCCCAATACCGGATAGCCCAAATACTTTTTTTTTTTTTTTTGCATAATTTTGACTCACCAGTCAGTGAACAGAAAGGAGTGCAGTGCATGTACACTCACCAGTGCATGTACACTCACCAGTGCTTGCTGAGTACACTCCAATGTATAGGGTCTGGGTGACATTCATTGCATCAGGTATCTCACAGCGGTAGATCCCCTCCACTCCACCTCTTCTGCGGTGCAAACGTACCACCATCTGACCTCTGGTTCTGTGGAAATCCCACTCGTCACCCGAATTGGGAACTCTAGTTCCATTGGGAAAGAACCAGTTCCCTATGGCAGACCCATTAACACCAGTATAAGGAGGTCGGCAACAAGCAGTTTGGTTAGTTATGCAGAGCAGGGCATCATCACCTTCACCAATGTCCTCCAGAATCACGGCACTGTTGTTCTGGTATGGTATACCTCTGAGTACTGCAGCTGGGAAGGAGAGATATGTAGCTACCAATGTGTTTATGTGGTACGTATATGTACAGCTTGTCACAGAGCAGACAACTCCTATAATAACAAGCTAGGTACATGCATAGTGCTGTGTGGAAAGTGTAGTAACTATAGCCTCGTTCCCAGGGTTTCCCACCGTCCAGTTTTTGATCGCTTTCACTTTGAAGTATGCATGTACAATAGAACTTCACTTATCCAAACATGTTGGGACCGGAGGGTGTTCTATAACTGAACTGTTCGGATAAGTAAATAAATAATAGCTATCTGTATGCAAAGCAGATTACTTTCTATTTAATGCACAGCAAAACATCATTATTTGGGAAGGTTTGAATAACTGAAGTTTGAATAAAATAAAACTGTACCTTGTATTAATCGTATGTAGCTAGTTACCATGTATACAATCATTAAAGTTGTGTGAGCTTCAAAATGAACTATAAAACATGTTCTCATGCTTTTTCTGCTTGGTCTTCAGCTGTGGCCATGCACTAGAAACAACAGGTAGAGCCTCACTAGAATCGATAGCACCACCTGAACAATAGACCATTTTAGAACCTCTTAGTTGGTAATGAAACAACCCCTGAGGATGTGAAAACTAGTATATAATTTTCACATCCTCAGGGGTTGTTATATATATTATATGTATATATGTATACTAGTTAGAGTCAAATACCTGCTGCGCAGGATACAAGTCTTAGCTAATACCTGGCCTCATTAGTTGCAGTATGTATACTAGCTCAGATAGCTCAAAACTTCAAATTTTAGAGACAGCACATGCATAAAGCACTCACCAGTTGAATAGAAATTAGTGCAGACATTCATGTACACATACCACTCACCAGTGCTTGCTGAGTACACTCCAATGTATATGGTCTGGATAACATTCATTGCATCAGGTATCTCACAGTGGTAGATCCCTTCCTCTCCACCTCTTCTGCGGTGCAAACGTACCACCATCTGACCTCTGTCTCTGTGGAAATCCCACTGTTTATCTGAACTGGGAACTCTAGTTTCATTGGGGAAGACCCAGTTCCCCGCAGTATAAGGATGCCGGCAACAAGCAGTTTGGAAAGTTATGCAGAGCAGGGCATCATCATCTTCACCAATGTCCTCCAGAATCACGATACTGTTGTTCTGGTATGTTGTACCTCTGAGTGAGAACCAGACATCACCTGGAACTAGAAACATCAATGTCAAAGTGTTTATATAATTTCTAGAGATCAGGGACAAAAAAAAGGCAGATAATGTGAGGTTTTGGTGTACAAGAAAGAAATTTTGTGTGCATCAATGGCTAGTTTGGGGAGGATCTGTGGCATTCTGTGGATCTGGCAGTTATGGAGCACCAGGCTAGCCTCATTCCCAGGCTCTCCCCGCCATCGGTTTACCCATGAGGCCTGGTGCTAGCCTCCTTCCCAGGCTCTCCCCCTTCTTAGCGGGTAGAACCTGGGAACGAGGCTAGCACCAGGCCTCATGGGTTAACCGATATAGCAGGTGTTACATGATACATGTGCGATGTGGTGCATCGAGCATATACGCAGCCTTGTGGCTCCAGTGCAACGAGCATCTGGTTATGTGTCGTGGAGGGCACAGAATGATACGGTTGTGATGCAATGGGGCTTGGGCATAGCCTGATGGGTACTGAGCAGCGGCAACATGGTACTGAGCAGACTAAAGGTAAGTGCAGTGATAATCTTGCAAATGACAACAATTTAACCTATGAATTATCTTTGGGGCTGGACATGGTAGTGGTTATGGTACAGCAGGCATTAGAAGGTCTTAGGCAGAGGTTATGAACCAATTCAGCAGATCCTGATTGCAGCTGTATGACATGATTTACCACGCAAGCAAAAAAGCTACTAGAAATGGTGGCACATGTGCAAGCAGTACTGCTTTCTCTCTTTGTGATGCTAAAACGCCCATACATGTACAAAACTACCAACTTGAGGCTTTGCATGTATTGACCCTCTCTTTTGTTATAGGTGAATTTTAACATTACGTAAGCACTGAATTATGACTGCAGTTAAACAGGAGTGTACATGTACCACTCACCAGTGCTGGCTGAGTACACTCTAATGTATAGAGTCTGCGTGAAGCCAAACGTATCAGGTATCTCACAGCGGTAGATCCCTTCCACTCCACTTCTTCTGCGGTTCAAACGTACCACCATCTGACCTCTGGTTCTGTGGAAATCCCACTGTCTACCTGAATTGGGAACTCTAGATCCATTGGGAAAGAACCAGTTGCCTGAGGCAGACCCATTAACACCAGTATAAGGAGGTCGGCAACAAGCAGTTTGGTTAGTTATGCAGAGCAGTGCATCATCATCTTCACCAATGTCCTCCAGGATCACATTACTGTTGTTCTGGTATGTTATATTTCTGAGTGAAAACCAGACATCAACTGCACCTGGGAAGAAAGAATACCATGTTTCACTTTAACTCCTGGTTATGACTGTAATGAATGCACACTGTGAAGATTGTGTTGTACGTAGCTTAGTTTGTCGAGCAAGATCATTTCTAACCTTCCACAAAGTAGCCTAATTCCCAGGCTCTCTCTCCTCAAAAATGGGAGAGAGGCTGGTAACATTCACAATAAAAGGTGTCAACTAACCTTCCACAAAGTAGCCTAATTCCCAGGCTCTCTCTCTCTCCTCACAAATGGAAGGAGGAGAGAGCCTGGTAACATTCACAAGAAAAGCTGTCAACTTCCGGTGCATATCATTCATGTCATTAATATAGGACACACCCACTTCAGTAATCAATTAATTAATTGCTGCCGTGCAATATACAGTATATCTTATTACACGAAGTACCATGCGATATTCCGAATTATTGCACAGGTAGTATTTTCATACACCAAAAGCAAGTAAAAAAGCAGCTCATGAGTGTGATGACGAGTGTAAATAAAATATTCTACCGATAGTGCTGTAGAAACTAGTCATTCGAGTGTGTTAATTCTAATTAAAGTAGATCCCGGGTATATATAGGCACACGGCCCATGCACTAACACCTGTGTAATATCGTGTGATAAGAAAGTTTAGCAGGTTTACATTTGATTGTAAAACACCCGAAAATTTGTGCCTCGCAACTACAAATTATGCTTGCAAGCAGTTACGTACATGTACCACTTACCAGTGCTTGCTGAGTACACTCCAATGTATATGGTCCGGGTAACATTCACTGCATCAGGTATCTCACAGCGGTAGATCCCTTCCACTCCACCTCTTCTGCGGTACATACGTACCACCATCTGACCTCTGGTTCTGTGGAAATCCCACCCCACACCCGAACTGGGAACTTGAGTTACATTGGGGAAGAACCAGTCCCCTATGGTAGGCCCCATTTCACCAGTATAAGGACGTCGGCAACAAGCAGTTTGGTTAGTTATGCAGAGCAGGGCATCATCATCTTCACCAATGTCCTCCAGGATTACGATACTGTTGTTCTGGTATGGTATACCTCTGAGTACTGCAGCTGGGAAGGAAGAGATACTAGCCATAATGCTTGCATATTGGAAACTTGTTATGTTTTTAAAGCTGCTAATTCCAAACCCTCCAAATGTCTGCATACACTCCATTGTCAACAAGGATGTTCTCCAGGAGTTCTATGAACCAATCACAATTGGTTGTTTCAAACTTACATGTTATATGTGCTTAAAGATTTAATTGAACAAAACAGGTTATGCCACTCACCAGTGCTTGCTGAGTACACTCCAATGTATATGGTCCGGGTGACATTCATTGCATCAGGTATCTCACAGCGGTAGATCCCTTCCACTCCACCTCTTCTGCGGTGCAAAAGTACCACCATCTGACCTCTGTCGCTGTAGATATCCCACTCTTCACCTGATGTTTCATTAGCAACCTCACTGGGAACTCTAGTTTCATTGGGAAAGAACCAGTTCCCTAAGGCAATACTAGAATTCATTTCGGTTCGATTAGTCATGCAGAGCAGGGCATCATCTCGTTCACCAATGTCCTCCAGGATCACGATACTGTTGTTCTGGTATGTTGTACCATTGAGTGATAACCAGACATCAACTGCACCTGGGAAGAAGCAATACAATCCTCAGCTATAAGTACTGCACAGGTGGGACTGAAATACCTCCGTCGCACACCTGGCAGCCAATCAGTACGTGCTGATTCTTGGTGACTGCCAGTATGTGAAAGCTCTGTGTAGGCAGGAACAAACTTGATGTAAGCTTTGGAGAGCGAGAAAGAAAAATCCATAGGGGGAAAATCTACATGTGTACACTATATGTATGTTAGGCATAGTTACACTATAGTGCATAGTTACAATGAACCCTGAGCACATGCATTGCCCTACATACTGCAGAGTAAGATTTACACTTGTGTACAAATAGGCAGGAGTACATATACTATAAGCCTCTGATCACTCATGGGCGCTCCCCACTGCAAGTGACAATACTACATTGTTCAACTTGCTAGTGCGACACATATATTTTGTAGCTAGCTAGCTAGCTTCCCCAGGCTGGTGCCTGCCTACTAAACATTCAGTTTACACATGAAGAGCCTTGTTGCCTGCTCACCACTCAAATCACAATATATATCTTCACCTACTGTACATCTAGTGTGCTTGAGATCAAGTACATGCGAGTATCCATATCCATGCAGGGGTTCTGAAGGTGATATAGCTAACTCCTACTTTGGTGAAGCCATTAACTGTATAGACCAATTTTGCAGTACAAAATCCCAATCATTGCAGCTTTGGAATAAGTATATGATTAACCATGCAGGCTCCAAAACTGTTGAAGTGAGCTGTTGGTAAAGGATAGCTGTGAGCATCTTGGGGTGTGGTTTATATTCGTACAATTGGAGTAGTCAAAGCAAGCCTGGGCAAACCCCACACTCTTATATGTACATCATATTATATTTATACTTCTTCTTATGCACAAGTGCTATTGATACTGAATCTCTATCGTACTCTACAAGTGCTATTGGTACAGAATGGCTCTATCGTACTCTACGTACACACCTTGCTGAGAGTTTACACACAGTAGAAGTACAAATGTCATGAGAAGAACCTCGAATATCTGCATCAAGATGAAGACAAACCACTCTATATCACTTTTGTTGAATAAACATTCTTCCATAATCATTCTGCAATTAATTCCCATGGACTGTAGAGTGTTACCATTTTCTTAATAGCTATATAGTTGTTTTTGTCATCGTTTTGGCATGCCATACCTTAGGCTACATCGTCTTGTTCAATCACATAATGTCGCCTAAAAGTTTAGCACGTGGAGAGTAACAGGTCTCAGGTCATTTTAGTCTTGGTGACAACAAGCCAGTGAAGCTAGCAAGACTCATTTGCAGGAAATGAAGTGGCCCCAAGATACTCCCTTGGGAAGCTCTGATGAGACAGAATTCCTTTGTGATGTAGTTAACTAGACAGCTGCACATGTTCACAGATCATTTGTGTGAAATTGACTACATCAAGAATCGATAGATCGAGAATCGATAGACCAAGAATCTCAGAATCAATAGATCGAGAATCCCAGCTAGATCCTTTCCGTGGAATTATTTCTCGCTCTCTCAGCAGAAAACATCAGTATTCATGAGCGCCTACTGTCGTTTACAGTAAATAACATCAAGTCTCTGTATCAAGAATCAGTAATGCACCTATCACTGCTATTCTCCACCCTCCCAGGTTGGTGGTGGGTGGGGATTTTGAAGGGGGTTTTACCCCATCAGCGTGCCCTTTACGTATCTCAAAACAAGCAAGATTCTGTTCCTTCAGTGCAACAGGCACTGCTCATGCTGTTAGAAAAAAAAAACAATCAGTGTGACTCCATCTCCCTTGGATGACAAAATTACTTCCTTGGACACCATCAAAGCAGGCTATTGAGCCCCCTGGACATTAATTTGAGCATTTTAACCTCCAGGACACATTTATTTTTGTCTTATTACGATCTGGACAAAATAACTTGATTGTTGTCCCCTTAGACATAATTAAGGTTGATCTACAGAGGGTGCTTGCCTGAATAGCCCATTTTAATACAGGAATCGTCAATACCTGAATGCTGCATTGGGAAGCCATAATTTAGCATGAGCAGCTCACCTGTTGCTCGCGGTTGCAAAAGTGCTGTGCAGCATGCTGAGATAGTCTCGCGTGGCCAGACCCAACCCAAGAGAAAGGATAGGGTCAGGCCGCGGGAGGCTACAGTGGGCTACAAAGGAGCTCGAGGCAGCATGCAGAGACAACACAAGACAAGCACTCATTGCAAAATGCACACTGCCGGCATGTATTGTAGTCTTCTAGAATTGCTGTTCGTACAACAAGCCATCAAACAAAACAAAACAAAAAACAGCAAACGCACCTCCTTTGCAAACCAGCCATCTGGCTGTAGGGACTTTCCTCACAAATTTAACTAGCTAAACAGTTACTAACTAGATTTCACGCATCGCGCGGTGCCTGGCCTTTCTGCACCCCAGTTTTTATTTACTTTGCATGGGAAGCTAGTGCACTTTCACCTAGCTGTTATGGCATAATTATTGTTCTTCTCACCGATTTGAAATGTGCTGTTACATCTCTGTGGTTACGTACATGCGTGCATTTGTACTTGTAAGCTGCATTTGTACTGAACTCCCTAGGCCTCGTGGCGTGTATTAACTCACCTTATGTCTAGCAGAAGCATCCATGGCTCTTCGACTAGCTAGGTTCTACCCCGCCGTCCTGCAACAGACTGAGGAGGCTCCAAATGTTGACTTTTGTGGGTGGTTTGCTTATATGGGGGTGACAGTAATAGGACTCTTTGTCTCTTACCGGACCATAACTTGACAGTATATACAGTGAGTCTGAAAGACAAGTGTCGGCAAGTAGATACATACTATATCCCTGCTGGAATTTTGACATTTTCACATGACATATAAACCTAGTCTCGCAAGTGAAGTGTGTGACTTGCGAGACTTAACATAAACCATGACTGAATTTCATGGCTTCGTTTTCAGCTATAGCTTTTCTTGTACAACCTTTCAGTACACCATTAAGTCTCCTGTTTGCAGAACAAACAGTTTAGTGCAGTACAACAACATTGCATGCTTTGTACATAGCTTATATAACCTTGATACCATTTAGCTATGTGTATGTCGTGATTTGTATACATACCAACTACTTACAAGGCCCTCTGTTCAATTACTTATGATAAATTCTATAGGGGTTCACTCCAACTGTTTCTAACACTGTGCATGTGTGGACCTACCAAATTGCCCAATTCCAAGCTCACAGATGTTACTTCAAAGGGTGCTTCTGACATTTTCAATGGTTGCGGTTCTGCATATACACAGCATCATAGGAATGGTCAGCTTATCCATATTCTAGCCATATAGATGAACAGCAGAGTAGGTTCCAGAACTTATTCCTAAGTTGTCATTACAGTGGAGCAGAGTGGCAAGATACTGTGTGTGACATCAGTAGTAACATGCAGCTGACATTCATACTGTTCAGAATATACCAGGCCCTCCACATGCAGCATGTCGTCCTGGCTACAATCACATGCTAGATTAACCAACAATAGTCCTCTCACTGTTTCTGAAGTCTACGATCCAACAGCTGGAGTGTGACAACAAAACTGAACCCGATGCTCTGGCCCTTCCTTCCTTCTGTTGCTAATGGAATCCCAGAATGAAACTCAGATCTAGCTACTGCTGGTGGAAATTCCTTCTTCATCGTCCATCTCATACTCCTCCATACAAGAATGATCGTTACCCTCCCGTTTCCCACAGTACAGGGTGCTCAGAAATGCCTCATCCTCTCGCTTCTTGGCAAGTCTCTTCTGCTGTGCTGGTGGAAATCCCAGAATGAAACTCAGATCTAGCTACTGCGTTGATTATTAGTATCTTTTCTCAGTTATAGCTGGTATAATGGCTAAGTCAACAATCACAATAGTACAGTGTGACTGTTATGTTTAGCTAACAAACATGCGCACATCAAGCAGCATGTATACATGCTGTAGGTAAATTAAGTAATCTCTTTTAATATACCAGTGATGACTCACGAGTATATACAATTACTTTGTAAGAGTATAACAATGCAAGTGTGTATATACATGGTTACTGTAAAAAAAAATTGATTTGGAGGGGAGGGAGGAAGTTGATATTTTAAAGAAATCCCCCCTCCTCCCCCCAAAAAAGACCTGAAAAACACTGACTGTATCCTTGTATGATGCTACATTCTTGGTAGTATGTACATATGTAGCTACCATGACTTTTTACCTCAGAGTTGGATAGATCGAGGTCAGTCTTATTAACACCACATCAAAACCACTGCTGCATGTATAGTCTCGCACCCAGACCGGTTGAAGGGGGGTCTGGGTTCAAGACTGCTGCATGCTTTGACAGCTCACTATATATATGTATCAATATCTGCCCATTTTCTACTAGCTCCCAATCCTAAACTGATTAACAGAGAGGTCACGTGATTGTAGCATGAATGTTGTGTTACTATATAATAATAGGCAACTTCTAAGCACACAATCTATAACAATAACAAGAGTAAGTGGTCTGTACAACCAAATCAACACAATCACAAACATAATGTATAATAATAATAATACGAAAACTGTTACTTTACCAATTCTGCAAACTTGAGCGAGTAAAAGATATTTACTGGGTCGAGTTCAACAAAGACTGTTACATGCGTCTGTGAATGGCAGCCAAGCTGGAAAAAATTTCCTTAAAACTGGCCCTCTCATCTGCAGCGTACTCCCAGCATCGCAGCATTAGTTCATATATGTCTTGTTGGCAGCCCTCTGGTTTTGGCAGCAGCTGTCGGCTTGTCCCCCTGACTGCGTCCTGGATCACCTCCTGATCGTCCAACTCCTCATACGGCTGATGCTGACAGAAGGTGAAGATCTCCCACATAGTGACACCATATGCCCAAACATCTGTCTTCTCCGAGAATCTCCCATAGAAGCTTTCAGATGCCATCCATCGAATGGGTAACATTGCTCTTCCACGCACACGATAGTACGAGTCTTCGTAGAGGCTTCTGCTCATGCCAAAATCTGCGATCTTGACAACAAAGTTCTGTCCCACAAGACAGTTTCGGGTGGCCAAGTCACGATGAACGTATTTGAACGATGCCAGGTAACACATTCCACTTGCAATCTGTACTGCCATGTAGACCAAAATGGAGGCAGGGAGTTGATTTGGTAAAATGACGGAAGAGTCTGGTGTTGCTAGTTCAAATTTCTGCAAGTACTGGTTCAGATCTCCATTCTCCATGTACTCCATAACAATAAATGGCGAGTCTGAGCTACAAACAGCGAGCAAACGCACAATGTTATCATCCTTGAGTCTCGACATGAATTTAATCTCCTTCTCGAAAGCTTCACGGACTGAGGACTTAGCTCGTGGCTTCAGTTTCTTAACAGCCACTTGAATGTGTACATTCTTCTTGTTACCATCTTGACTAAGCTTGAAATCCTTTAGGCTCACTCCAACTGTTTCTGCCAATATCACCTCCCCAAATTCTCCAATTCCAAGCTGTTTCACCTCACGGATGTTACTAGCTCTTATCTCAAGCGGCGCTTCTGACTTTTTCAATGGTTGTGGCTCTGCGTAGATGGCACCATAAGGATGGAGGTCACTCCCTCCACTCTCATCTGCGTTCTGGCTAAACAACAAAGTGGGGTCAAGGGGTTCACTGTAAATGGGTTCATCACTTCTGAAAGTATTGTCTGCAGTCAAACTGCGGCCATGCATCGGATCGGCATAGATGTTTAGTTCATTCAACATTGGTTCATAGCTGGCGTTTGTTTGTTCTGTGTCCATTTCTTCCTTGGACTGGTAGTTGGGATTTTGAGAGAGGTCTAACTTGCTTTGGTCTGACACTTTTGCGAGTTTAGGAGGGCCGTTGTACTGTGAGGTGGCAGTCATTTGTCTCGAGGGGGTCTGTACGTGATCTTCATAGTTTGCATTATACAATTCAGACATGTCAAAGTTTTGTGGTGGGATCGCAGGAGGAGGTTCTTTATTGACGGCAGCGTAAATATCAGGCTGTTTTATTTGCCACTCAATGTCATCCACGGTGTACCTACGTTGTGATGAGCCAGACACTGATGATTTTGCTTTCGTTTTTGGTTTTGTTTTTGTTTTTGTTGGCACTACAGTGAGGTTTGTTGTACCGTTACCGTTTTGTGTTCTCAAATCAGTCTTGGTGGCTGTCATCTTACGGCGCCTCAGGAGGAGCACCACTAGCACAATCACGACAATGACTATACCGATAACGAGGAGTGCGATAATCACAGCTGCGGCAATGACACCACCGTTTCCTCCTCCACTCACTGGCACACCAGGAGTTGTAGTTTCTATTGGAAGTCAATTATCATACATTGTTTTAGCACATAAAAGATAGTTGTGTGTGTGTGTTCTAGAAATGAATTAATTACAGTCTAACTTGTTGACGCAATAGTGGACTACCACAGTAAAACTTTGTCAACTTTACTGTGGTAGTCCACTATCGCGTCAACAAGTTAGATCATCCTCCACAGTACCATGGGTTTCGGACAACATAATTATAGTCTATACGTAAGGCAAATCAGCAAAAGGTTTTTCCTGAGAAAGTTTGGTGTATTGCAATTCAAGTCTCGCAAAAGAGCACTCACCCACAAAAGAGCCCATTCCTAACTGCATCAAAATTGAATAAATGCCCACCCTGGTTGAGCTTTGAGGAGCACTACCTATATCATTGGCAAGAAACTTTGAAGTTTACTTCCATAAATGGAGCCATCACCCTTTGAAGACTGAAGTCCAGACTAGTAAACACTTCAAATGCATGCAGGGGTGAACTGCATTGCACAAGGAACTTGGATGCCTAAAGGAGATCAGCAGAGCTAACACAAGCTGCCAGTATACGTACTGCCAGTTCAGCTGGACTGAGCCCGAACTTATACAGGAATTTTGCTTATCATTCAGAGTAACATCACATTACATAGCTGAGAGAAGGAGGGCATACACCACTAGGAGAACATAATGACCTCAAGCAGAAAAGGGAAATCTCTTCTGTTTCTCTGGTCAGAGGGTACATAGCTGTTGATAATGTGGCTGCACCAACCTGTGGATCCACCTGTCATATCTCCAGTCACTGGGCTCCCTCCAGTACCCAGTGTCCCTCCAGTCCCCGGTCTGGTCCCTCCAGTTGGTGTAGTCCCTGGGGTCCCTCCAGGCCCTGTCAGCACAGAAGAGAAGCATTTACTGCTCGTGCTTATCTTGATGGCTTATGTCACAATAAATGACACGTGAGGCATATGTATGTATGTATAGTGTCATTATAGTATATTGACAGTAGTGGGTCAGTGTAGCTAGCTATGGTGAAATCCTCACCTGGAAGCACCAGCTCCACTCTCCGTGACTGGTAGCCACTCTGACTCTGGTGTCTCACTTCACATGTGTAGTTACCTACATCTGCGTTGCTCGGCTGAGAGATAGTTAGTTTGCTGGTTCTTGTCCCAAGTGCAGTTGTGATTTGAAACCTGCCATCATTCTGAAGGATCTGGTTCTCTTTCCTCCACCTCCACTCAAACACACCTGCAACTGACACGGTGCAGTTCAGGACCACTGACGTGGGAGTACCACTGGAAGTGTCCAGGACAACCCTCTCACCATCTGAAGGGGACTGGAACTGTATGGCTGGTAGTGATGGAGGAGGAGTGCCTGTACATACTCTTATTTCACTCAGGAAGAACCAGTCAATGTTGTCTACTCCAGTGAATGACAGGTTAAGTTGCAAAGCATTGAGTGGTCCAGGGTTCAAAAGGAACAGTGTCACGTTATTTACTGTGTTTTCTCGTGGAGTGAAAACATTACTGAAAGTATAGTTAATAGGTGTTGCACCACTTAAATCAGTTTCAAACTGATTGGCTGATCCAAACAGTTGTATATTGGGTAGACCAATGCGCTGTGTTGGGTAGTTCAGAAAAGAGAGCTCAACACTGGTGAATGTCATCATTGTACGTGTAATAAAGGCAATCAAGAAATCTGTCCTAGTCTGTCTCTGCCATGTGAGGAACATTCGGACATCATTAGCAATGTTGAGGTTGGGGGCAGAGGGTCCTGGGTTGCGATCAACAATTACATTGCCTGGTCTTCCAGAACATGTTATTTCAGGTGGACCACTGGAGGCTGTCAAACAGTTTGGGGAACTCCCAATCATGTTGAATATTGAAGGACGTGTTAAGGTGACAAAGTCAGGGTTCACTGTAGGAGAAGAGAAGTACAAGTAAAGCCTATCATGGGTTAACATTGAAAGATGCTCCCAGAGATCACAGTGATGGTATGTGCACGAGCTGTATTGTTGATTTCAAGTCAGCCTGCTTCTTTGCTTCAATTCTTTTCTTCGTTTAAATTAATGCACACCTTATCTTACGTGGCTATGTCGTACTTTTCTGAAACCGCTAAACGAAGATGGCAACTTGAAGGTATGTATGTATTGTATGCATGCACGAAAAGGGAGCCTCAGAAGTCCCCAGAATACACCCTCAGAGGATGTAAAATCTCAAAATTCTCTGCCGCCCTAGCACAATCTATATTATGGACCCCATTTTTTGCATTTGCCCTGGGCCCCCCAATCCTCTCATTTACTATAGTATGTATATGCTCTCATACATAACATCTTATATTGATAATTGTGTATAACTGAGGCCACTCCCTACATATGTTGTGTAGCACCAAGGCTCAATTAAGTTAGCCTTTAATTGCTAATGACTATTTTGTACTTTTATACTGTGTCCCAATTGATTACTCTCATGACATCAATTGGGACAATGTGCTGTGGAGATAGGTTCTGTGTTAACGGAAAGGTGGGACTGGGGGCAGCAGGTGGTTTTAGAAATGCTGTGCACATGGTGGCTGTTGTGGCTGGCTATAAAAAAAGCTTTCGTTGGCACTGGGCAGGCCATTTCTCTCCACCTTTGCACAAATGGGCTTAGAAAGTACCCCTCTTACCTTGTAAGGGCTGGTACTAAATATTTTTTTAGTGATGAGCGTCACCCTGATTATTCAAGGTACACTAATCATGGTTTAGACTAGTGAATCTGCACAAAATAACTGCAGAAAACTTTGGGTAAAGTTTCAAGTGCTAGACACTAGGAGAAGTGGAAACATCATATGTTGAAAGGCTCCGAAGTTTAAAACTGGCACAGAAAGTTGGGTTAACTATTCTATGCAATACCAGCTTACCTTCTGTTCCTCCCTGACACTGTGCAAACACTGCAGTCCCTATACTGCTCATGAGCAGAGGAATGATTATCACAGGATGCATCATCTGTGTGCGTGTGTGTGTGTGTGTGTGTGTGTGTGTGTGTGTGTGTGTGTGTGTGTGTGTGTGTGTGTGTGTGCCCATGCATGCACATGCGAGTGAGTGCAAAAAGAGAGAGAGAAAGTGTTTATTTTACAGCCAACAATCTACCCCAACATTAAACTGCAGATTATTAGCATGCTGCTCTAGCGACACGTAATATACATTGTAATGTTTACCACAGTGTATGCAATTAAGAACTGTAAACTATGTTGCATGTGAGAAGGATGCCCGACACAGTTCTCTGGAACAGCAACTACAGATTATGTTTGTCCGCAATTTGATTGGTAGTTTAAAATTCCTGAACTAAAAGCAATTACTGAAGGCGGAGGACACTGCTCTCTGCTTGAGTGGGGTCTGGGACCAATACTAGCCAACCATTAGTCTTCATCTCACCAGTAGTGAATCTGATGTAGGCCTTGGTGAATTATGCCAGCATAATTTATGCATAATGTAGTAAAGTAGCATGGAGCACATTCGAGCACAACAGTACTTTCAGCAAGCATGATGGTATACCTTTCCTGTTATACTCTCCACCGGGACCTTTTGGATGTCCACATCACAAGAAGACTAGGTCTAGATACAGTAAAGTATTTTAAGCCTCACTAGCTAGTTGGCTATCCATGAATCCACCTCTGCTATACTGTTTAATAGTCATACACCATGCTTTGGGTCAGAGGACAGAGGTAAATTACCATTATACAGAATATTATGAGCATAGCACATCCTACTGGAGCACAGCATAATACAGAAAGTTTTAAGGTTACGATGAACAAGCTGTGCGCGCGCTTATTTATAATTATATTCATGACGTATACCCGCAAGTCCGAATGCATTCCTACCGTTACTAACTTTGCGTCAATTTTAGCGAACTACTTCTATTTTCTGCGGAAGATAACAGCTCTACGGCCTTCCGTACTACATTTTAGAGGTCGACTCGTGAAGTTTTGCCAAAAAAGTTCTGGACAAACCGTCAGAAAATGGCTTTTTCGGTCGTGGTTTACGAAGAGTGCTACTCAAAATTTTATGTAGCGCCCACATTTCGAGCGCTGCTTGAAAATTGCCATTGACTCGACCTAGATACTAGTGCTAGGAGACTAGTAACCGAAAACGGTGAGTTTGAGGGCCGTCAGTAAGCAGATATTTGACGCAAGAGTGTTTATGTGAAGGCTTTGTCCTGGATGGTGTGGATTATAAGCTGCTAGAGCTGTTATGACCAAAAGAGCATTATGTATAGCCTGGTCTTCGGTATCTGCGTAGGCTTTTGAAGCGCTTAAATACCTTCAAGCACTCTAGAGTTATAACGCTGACATTCAAGCGCATTTATTGAATTCTGAGATAGGACCGGTTGTTCATCGTAACCTTAAGCATAATTTACCAAGGCCTAGTCTGATGAGGGCTCCATGTCAGCTACACAAGCCTAAGTCTGGTTGGTTACCAGCATCAAAACTCTTGTTACACTGGTAGCTTAGCAACTCTTACCCCTGGTAACATGCTGAGTAGGTGTTGTTTATGTAGAAGCCTAAATATGCAGTACAAGAACCTAATATATGTCACTGACAGTGACTTTGCACATGTGAGGCCCTTCACTAGACTGTGATAAGCCTGTGCCCATGGCTGTTGGAGAGAGGAAACATCTCCAAGTGACAGGATGGCACCCAGTGAGGAAGCCTCAAAACGTAGTGCTACATCAGCAGACAGGATGGAGCCAACAGTGCTGTTGGTGTGACCAGGAAGAAGGGCGATCTCTCTATAAACATACTTTGTGCAGCCATACAAACACCACCACACACATACACACAGGATTTCCTAATATGGAAGAGTACTGGATAGAGAAACCAATCAAAAATCTCAACATCCTTCATAAAGATTCCCTCAACTACCTTCCTCTAAACCTTGTGAGTGCACTGGGTGATAACATAGTCTGCATTGAGCTCAGAGTATTTAAATTTTTTACCTGCATACCGCAAACTCTCGGCCTATTATACTTTGCGCTGCACTAAAATGCATGCACACTATTAGTCAGATATGTGCCAGGCAAAAAGCTCTCAACTATGAAAGCAGCTGTAGCCAATGATCTTTATTGTAACAGTTGCCCCACTATAGCTATAGCCTCGTTCCCAGGCAAGGGGAGAGCCTGGGAATGAGGCTACTATAGCTATGTGTACTACATGCTTAGCCTCATTCCCTGCGTGACGTCAGGTAGACGTGAGGGGGGCGGTGCACGTGACTCTTTCTCCCAGGCCTTCCCCTCCATTTTTATACTGCCAAGCGATCAAAAACTGGAGGCGGGAACGGCCTGGGAACGAGGCTACTACAATATCCTTAGCATTTCTTCCCTTCTTCCTCCATCTTTTAACAGGGGAGAAAAGTTAGAACTGGTTGTATGGACTCAAGTTTTCAAGCCCGACACACCCACACACATGCACAGAATAATACATAAACAAACATGTTATGACCGACCAAAGAGAACATTTGATTTCAAAAAAAATTTGTTTAAGATGGGATGTTATGGGTATACGTGCACTTACTAAACTGTGTTCTTTAGTGACAGCCATTAGAGTAAGTCAACAATCTCAGATGGTAGTACAGGTGAGCAGGTTTTCTGCTTATATGGAGATATGCTGGAAGATCAAAAGGACCACCTGGGACTAGAGCCACCCACACCAAAGTACAGCCGGTGGTGCTGACTGTACACTTTGATTGAGTGTTTACAACCCAAAATGGTAGTGATGCTAGACACTGATAAGTGTGTCTCCCAGGTGAGATCAGTGTCTCCTAGGTGACAGAAAGTTGGACAAGCAATGGGAGCTGGGTGGAAGCCTAGGAACCAGGCAACCTGGAGTTCAGAACAGCAAAAGAAACGAATATATTGATTTCATGCTCAGTGTCCACACTACAATCTGGGTGATAAATCACTTGATCCCTCTGTTCGTTTTTGATCTCCGTGTTCTTGACATTACTCATGCGATAAAAAATACTGTTCCTTCAGAATGTTAGTATGTTCTTACTGTTCAGTCTTGAAGTTTCCTTGATTCCCACGACATTATCGGTAGGCGGCTGTGAGTATGGAACATAAATACTCCTACAGACCATTTGTACAGAAAATTATTGTTGCATGCATGAACCCAATTGACCCAAAATTTCCATGAATGTTATTTGCAATCTGGTGGCAGTCCGATAGCTTCTACCTGTCAGTATAGCCAGGTACAATGTATTTATGTTGGCAGTGAAACAGCATGACTTGTTGCCATAACGATGCTGTCAAGTACTTCAGTGTCTTGGAATCAAGCAGTGAAACATGCATCTGGTCTCCCACCTCCAGAAAAGTGAGCCTAACCTCATCTCTCACTTCTCTGGAGAGTAGGAAGGTGGTCTAGCTTGACAGACTAACATATATCATGCTAACTGCTATTTTCAAGCCAGTGACACTACCTGTACAAAAAAGCTTGTTAAACAACAAAGCAAGTTGAAATGGCCTAACTAGTGCTTTAATATGCTGCTATAAATGGGGGAGAATACTTAAACTGACAAATGGAGGTACAGTTACCGCTATACATAGGAATAGGATACACCATGTAAGGACACCGTGCCAACTTTGGTTTCCCACCTGGGCCCTTTGGCAGATGGATATGGGCCTGGCAATTGCCCACACAGCAGAGCAATTAATGTCATGGTGGCTTTGTAACTTCATTGCCAAAGCTGGTACACTTTTGTAGTGAAGACCTTTTGAGGTATAAACCACAAGCCACAAGTAAATTGCACAGTCTCCGTTTGAGAGAGAGCCCTCTTCACAAAAACCGCAACTGTCCCTTGTACTTCACCAGTAACCTACAATGGCCTCACACACTCACCACTGTTCAGGAGAGAATCCAAAGGCCTCACCACTACTTCTTCACTGAAATAACCACAACTGTCCCTTGTACTTCACCAGTAACCTATAATGGCCTCACACTCTTTACTATGCATACCTGATCTACCACCTTAGGATGGTATCTTAACCCACGTTCCTCTATGTTACGCCTTACAAATAAGCACATAGTCTCTTTGTGATGTCATTTCCATTGGGTGTTTCTGTTTGTACATTACTTGAGTGTTGTTGTTGTTGTTGTTGTTTTCCTTGTTGTTTGGGGACAGCCCAGTGTAGGTTGTTCAACCATTTTGTGTGATTAGATCGTTCAAGTTCGACAACACCCTTCCATTCAGTGCATGGGCTATAACTACAGCAAGAGTACATTCCAATATTGTAATGCACTCCTGACAACAGTCAGCTCTCAAGTTACACACGTGTGGTAAGTTATCAGTACCCATGCTCATTGTGTTGTCCTAGGTAGACCTAGCACCCTTGTTATTGCCGAGCGCCTTAGCGCGAGGCTACTAATCGTGCAGCGTAGTCAGCTCGCGTTTGTATGTATGTATGTATGTATGTATGTATATATATATATCCGTCACACTTTGATTACGTGGGCGCGGTTTCTGTGGTCTCGTCCCCAGACTACTAGCCACGTGGTACTGGTCCGACCAGGAGGCGATCGAAAGATCGTGCACGTGCGAGAGCCGAAACGGAGCAGGGGCCACATGGTACTGGTGGGAGCAGGAGGCGATCGACGTGTGAAAAAGATCGTCCGAGAGCCGAAATGGAGCAGAAGCAGTCAAAGCATGATCGTGTTAGAGAGCGAAGACGGAAACAAAGGGACACTGCATCAGAAGAGAGCAAGGCAAAGGAGAACTACGCTCACTTCCTGGTATACGTACATGCATATTCAAATAATTTGCTCTCTCTACCTTTGATGATTTCCATCTATTTTTACTTTGTGTGGTAAGGGAGATAAGGCACACTAAGAAAGTACTCTAACACACACCAGTGCCTGGCATTGGTTGAAACATGTTCTGCACTGAGAGTGACGCTGTGTAACATCTTTCACGTTTCAGGGGGATTCTATTCCATTGCACCTCTTGTTGCCTAGCAACCAACAAAACACTGGCACTTAGAGCTCCATAGTGTACTTGAAATAAGTGACTAGTCCAGCACTGCTATATGACATACTTCCAGCACTGCTATATGACATACTTCCAGCACTGCTATATGACATCACTTCCTGCACTATACAGTAGAGACTATAAATGATATGATCCAACTTCCTGTGCTAGTGTGTTTCTCCACCACCTGTTAATAAGGTGTGCTAGGTACATCGTTTTAATGCACTAGTCAGTATTGAGTCTAGGAACTCGTTTAATGAGGTCCTGTTGGCTATCAAGCTAAAAGCTTTGACACAGAATCACCAAGAGTCAGCTTACTCACTCGCGGATGCAAGTTTATTTACAGATGTAGAGGCACCACAACGTAAACACTGGTATGTTTTGAAACAGTCATGCCCCTAACAAGTAAATGGGATATGTGATGTACACAAGTAACAGCCATTTCGTTGCCATGAAAGAAAAATGCAACACGCCCTTTTCACAAATTGTAGCAGAACATGGTTGCAAGGAATGTTCCAATGGTTATCACTTCGCACCATGTTACTGTACACAGAATCCCAACTCAGGAAAAGTGAGGTTCTTATGGAAGTTGAATACAATGGTGCTCAAGGAATGCAACCGTACATACTACACTTTAGCTCTTTCAACCAAAGAAGGGCATTGCAACAATAGTAAAACTCTCTATCCGACATGGAGCAACGTATGATGAAGTCAGTTACACTACCTGGTAGCAAGTTGCTCATTGTAGTTAGACTAACAGCTAATGCATTTGTCACTGTCCAAATTTCTATTCACAGAGTAATTTTCGCCCAATGTGGCCTCAATGTGCCATGCCTACTACTGGCAACACATAATGAAGAATCGTTGTTTTGGGGGCTATGCCCTGAGTGCATAATGAGTAAAGGTCATGAATTACAGCAGCACAATTATGTTAGCTATGGTACTCATCAACAGTAGTAAGTGATATCTTGGCATAGATGCACAGATCCTGATGCTTGTCCACATGTGTGAGAGATACTTTCTACACCACTACATAAGTTATCGCTACAATTAACTATGGTGTCACTGTGTCACTTGCTCATAAATGTACTGTGCAGCAACAGTAACGCACCATGGTTGCTGATTCAACATAGCAGACAGGTCTCCCTATAGCTCTCAGACCAGAGGTAGGACGGCTGGCTTGTGCGGCAACGCGTCTGCGTACAAACGAGGCTTCGCTCAGTTTAGAGGCTCTAAACTAACTGAGCACTTTGACCATAGATAGTGGACTTTGACATCCGCATGCGCAATTATGCGCCGCCGCCCCATTGTGTGTGCGCTTAACGCGCTTGCGCATCAAAACGCGCGCTTGATTCAAGTGTGCATGCACGTGCACATGCTAATGGTCACAGAAAACCAGTGGTTTGTTCAGTCCAATCTACAGCCATATTCCTAGCATTGTGTGATTCTGTAGACTTTAGTACTCTCCACTGCAATGGCTGCAATTCATAAGTCTTCCTGGCATACACTTCATATATTTATCATAGTTCTCTCAAGCTCTCCTGTAAGTAAAGTGCCAAGCCTTGTACAGTCCACATGTACCATGAAAATACAATGTATGTGCACCACATTCAAACTTAAGTATAGTAGGACAGTCTATTTATGGGATAATACAGCTGATGTTATAGAGGTGAAATTGTTTCCAGTACACAGAGGCATGGTAATCAGGCAATGCCGGTTGGTATGTATCCTTGCCAGATATCTGCACACATCTTCAAAACTGGCTCTCTCCTTTGGCTCGTACACCCAGCAACGTAACATGACTTCATACACTTCAGATGGACAGTGCTCTGGTTTTGGCAGCAGCTGTCTGTCTGGTCCTCTCACTGCATCACATATCACTTGTTGGTTTGACAGCTCGCTGAATGGTTGCTGTCTGGCTAGCATGAATATCTCCCATAGGGTGATGCCGAATGACCAGACATCTGTCTTCTCTGAGAACTTTCCATAGAAACACTCGGTTGCCATCCATCTGATGGGAACCAGTGCACATCCAGTCAGTTTGTAGTAGTGAGATGAATACAGAGTACGACTGAGACCAAAATCTGCAATTTTCACCACATGGTTCTGGCTAACAAGACAATTTCTGGTAGCCAGATCTCTGTGGATGCACCGCAGTGATACCAGGTATTCCATCCCATTAGCAATTTGCATGGACATGTAAACCAAAGTCGAAATAGTGATCTGGTTTGGTGTTTCTAGACATGCTTGATCAGGAAGAGACGACAAAAGAATCGTGCAATGTTTCTTCAGGTATTGGTTCAGGTCTCCATTCTCCATGTGCTCCATGATGATGAAGGTATTGCCACGTGAGCACACCCCTAGGAGGCTCACAATATTCTCATGGTTAAAGTGGGACATCAGTTTGATTTCTCTTTCAAAAGCTTTTCGTACTCCTTTTCCAGCATCTGGTTTCAGTTTCTTTACGGCAACAAGCAGTGACACACTTTTATCATCGTCGTCATTACTAAGGCCAAGATCTTTGCGGCTGAGACCAACAGTTTCTGCAAGAACTACCTGTCCAAATTGGCCCTCTCCAAGGCTATGAAGCTCAAGAACATTTTCAGGTGTGACCTGCAGAGGACTTTGAGGCTCAATATCTGTCATACCAGGAACACATTCATAGGATTGATCGTAGCATATAGATGCATATGAATGCAACAGGTCATTGCTATACTCATAGCCACCTGGACCAGCCATCTCATAGTTGCAGGTTTCAGGATCCCTGCTTGAAATAAACTCGATATCATCTGTGGAGGAGTACATGGGGTTGGGCTGTAAATAGCGGGGGTGATGCTCTAGTTTTGTTGGCATCGAAGCATGCTTTGCTCTTGCGTTCACCAGCTCGATTAGTAAGCTGATGTCTTCCTGTAGACTGGACTGAGTCCGTTGTCTTGTGTGTGAAAGTGTTAGTACTGCTGGTGTTGAAAGGTGTCTGCTTGGATCTGGCTTGTTGTGGTTTGCTGTAGATTTTGAGCAAGTCACTCTCGTCTGCTGGCACTTCAAGCACCAAACAACAAGAACCAGAGTGAAAAGGATTGCAACAGCAATGGCTATTACAATAATTATCCCCACCAGAATGGGAGTGATGTTGACACCATGGTTGGGGGGTGAGAATGCATTCCTTGTTGTTCCATTTTCAGCCATTTCTGTACCTACATATCACCATACAACAATATCTGGAAAAGTCAATGATTCGCAATTTAATAACAGTCATGCATTCACAGAATATTAGAGCAATCGATTTCCATAACATCGTGAGTTTTAGTTGGATTGACATGATATTGAAGCTAGTTATTATAATGTAACTACGCATACACATCCTAGCTATAGTCTACATGCATAGTTGCTACAAACATGCACACTACTACATGCAACCAGATTACAGTCAACTTACCGGTACATAGGACTTGCTTGAAGACCACTCTACAGCTATATATTACACTCACAGATATACAGTCGGATTGTGCTAGCGACTACATGCAGTATTTTTGCCTGACGCACCGAGTTCGAGTAATTTGGCATACTGCGTAATGAACTATGACATCATAAAGCAAAACAGTTAACGACAAACAAATTTCGCGCATACTTCAAAATCAGTACTGTTGTAATACTACCAGCACATATAATAATTACATTTAATTTAAGTATGTATGTACTTAATACTGTGGAAATATACAGTGGTAAGTATAAAAATAAAATGATAATGAAGTCCTGAATATAGTAAAATCTCTCGGTAGCTCTACACAACAGTTATGGGATATCACTGTATGAATGGAGGGCACTTAATGAGGATTGGACTTCTTCAAAGTCAGCCCGCTCACTTGGCTCGTGTACCCAGCAACGCAGCATGACTTCATACACTTCAGGTGGACAGGCTTCAGGCCTCGGTAGCAACTGTCTGTCTGGGCCTTTCACTGAGTCGTCTATCACTTCTTGATCGGTCATCTCTTCAAAAGGCTGCTTCTTGGCAAATGTGAAAATCTCCCACATTGTGACGCCAAATGCCCATACATCAGTCTTCTCTGAAAATCGGCCAAAGAAACACTCATTGGCCATCCACCTGATTGGCAGCATGGCACGACCCCTGATCCGATAGTAGTGGGAGGAGTAGAGACTTCTACTCATACCAAAATCCGCTATCTTGATGAGATAGTTTGCGCCCACTAAACAGTTTCTTGTGGCCAAGTCTCTGTGGACAAAACGCAGTGATGCCAGGTATCGCATTCCGTTGGATACTTGTAGAGCCATGTAGAGAAGCTTCGATGGTGGGAGCTGGTTTTCACCAGGTGGAGACTCTAAGGGGGCCATCTCAAATTTATATAAGTACTGATTCAGATCTCCATTCTCCATGTACTCCATGATAATGAATGGATTACCAGATGAGCAGATTCCGAGCAGACGAACAACGTTGTCATGGTCGAGACGAGACATAAACTTGATTTCTTTCTCGAAAGCTTCCTTCACTACTTCCTCTGCATTTGGTTTGAGTTTCTTCAGGGCTACAAGAACCGATATACTCTTGTCGTCATTAGAGTCACTAAGCTTGAGGTCCTTCAAACTAAGCCTAACAGTCTCAGCCAAAATAACTTGACCAAATTGTCCGACGCCAAGGTTTCTCTTTTCTCGAATGTTCTGAGCTGTGACTTCCTTGGGGCCTTCTGATCTTATCAAGGGTTGAGGGTCATCGTAAATGGATGTATACGGATGCAGTTCAAGATCGGGTGGTGACAGAGATCTAGCTTGTCGGAAGTGCAATGGATTGATGGATTCACTGTAAATCGGTGCAGCATTGGCAGGAGGAGATGAGACCCTGTGAGAAATCGGGGGTGGAACACGTGAGGGCTCTGCATAAATGTTTAACATATTCTGCCCTGCGCCATCAGGCATGTCCAGGGACGGAGCACTTCCATCACCAGCATGGTTGAGCTGATCAATAGAGTGGTACATAGGATTGTCTAGAAGAAAGTTGGGTCGGCTACTCAACTTCACCGGCGTGGGGTCTGGTTGCGGTGGTGGTGGTGAAGACAGTGACTTACGTTGATCATTTGAGTTTACAAGCTCAAGATGCCCATTGTTCCCCACATTATCAACTGTAGCGTATGCTCCGATTAAATAGAACCGATCTGGAATAGGCGGTGGTGAAGGCTTCTTCACTTCGGAATAAAATGGTTCTGTAGTGGCATATTCTGGAACATAGTCTTTGTTGTCTATGTTGTTGAATGACATTTGAAGCTTGCTAGTATGCTGCTTCCACCTCACCAACATGATGACAGATATGAGTAGTGCAACTATAATGATCACCACAATGAGTGCACCAACTACACCCCCTACAACTCCCCCTATGTCACTACTAGGCATAGTCGGAGCAGTGTCAGATGAGGAGGTTGCAGTGGAAGTGAGGGTGGAGGAAGAAGTTTCTGAAGTAGTGGACTCTGGAAATCATTGGTGTGTGTGGTAAGTAGAAAAATTGGCTATCTACTTGTACACAATCAGCATGTTGTTATATACACACAAGACACTGTTCACAGCCAATGATTACTTCTGACCCTTTCTGCTCTAGTTGGTCTATCTTTGAACTACTGTGTAGCTGGAATATTTGGCAGAAACTATATTTGGTGAAATGGCCTCCCAACTGGCTGAAAATAAAGATGTTGGCGAAATTTACAATTGGAAAGTTGTCATATTTACATCTGCTACATCTCGAGAAGTCTGCATACAACAGTAGGTGAAGGAAAATATTGTTGGCAGCCCTGTTCCAAGATAAATTTCAGCAGATTGCTCACTATTTTTCTGTAGAACTGGAAGAATTTGCTGCACTGTTACCACAGCTACATGTTCCTCAGTGAACTTGCCTCAGGTACACAACAGTGATATTGTATGTAGAGTTTTAGGCCATTCACAGAAGCATATTTCCCAATTCACCCCCTATTCCCCCTATTCTCAGGCATGAAGTCATTGTAACCTGCCTCATAACTGGCTATCTCTGGCCAACTTCATACTTCAATATTGGCAGATGTTTATTTGGTGGAACTTAAATTTGGTGGCGCCATCGCTAAGTGCCAAATTAAATTCTCCACAAGATTTTCCAGCTACATACAGTATGTCCTTACACTGCAGATAAATTGACAGGCTATTTAAACTTTGTTCAAAATTGCTATCCCAAAAACATAAGCATTTATCATCAATACAACCTACCTTCCACCACCTGAAGGTAAACTGTACTAACTCTACCACCAGCAAAACATGAATAGTTCCCCTGGTGTGTTGTGTTTGGACGGTTGATGGTCAGGAGACTCCTCACACTAGGCTGAGAGGTGGTGCCACCATTCTGTATCATGCGGCTGCCATCCTGTGTCGTGATGGTGAAGACAGAGTCATCTGTGAGTTGATCACTACCAAAGTTCCAGACAATAGTAGGAGGTTCCTCTGGGAGGTAGCCATACAGCTCACAGTTCAGAGTGGCAGAAGAATCGTCAGTGGTTACTGATGATGCTAGCATTCCTAGAATGAAAAAGATTAACAATTGTAACTATAATCAGAAAGCTATACGCAAGTTATATTTACACCATTTTATCCTTGTCCTTGAGCCCTTGGGTAGGTCTTGGAATGTGGTTGCACTCTCCCAACAGAAAAGCAGCATTTTATACTGCTGCCTAGTAGCCTGATCTTTGCTCACTTCTTGTCAATGAAAGTGGCACACGTCTTACACTGTCATTGCTCTAGTAACCCCTCTCCACAGTAATGTACATTGTCTTCCCTAACCCAGTCTCAGGATGCAGTACTCCTAAAGAAGCAACGAATCTCTACCATCTTCAGTGATTCACTCACATGTGAAGATCAGGAGCATTGTTATCATAATGCATGTAGACTTGTAGTTGCATGTGAATGCTGCTTGTAGACTTACCCTTCCCACACCAACTACCTTTAGTATATGGTAGTCTAAGGCACTTACTCTTGAGTTGAACAGCAGTGGTACTATTAGCAGACTGTCCATTGAAGCTGGCTGTGCATGTGTAGTCCCCTGCATTGGCAGCAGAGATCTGGGATATCTGCACAATGCTGGTCCTTGTCCCATCAGTGAACCACATCTGGATGAAGGTGATCCCAGGTGGGAGGGTCCACTGCCACTGGAAGGAGCCCTCATTGGCCACAGTGCAGGAGAGGTTGGTAGCTGACACCACACTGTCTGGTCCAGGTGGCACAGGTGGCTCAAAGGAGGGAGGTTGTTGCAATGTGATGGAGTCCGTGGGTAGGGAAACTGAAACGAGGTACAGAACTCTGTCACTTCTCCTACTAGAGCTACTCACTCACTGCGTTCCATCAACAAGATAGTTGAAATAATTAACCCTTTCATGCAAAGTATGCAGCAAGGTCTAGCCTCATACCCAGGCCATTTTTCCTCTCCTATGTGTCCTGGGTATGAGGCTAGTAATAAGTCCTATAATGATGTGGGTTACATTCTGATCAAGATACACAATAGAAATGATGGCCATGCTGCAAATGTTGTGTGTAGAGTATTGAGGTAAGCCAGGGAAAGCACTATTGGTTGGTGGGCAGGGAACCGTTGTCTGCTACTAGTTGTTTCTTCAGACTATCAGCTGGCATTTAATTTCCATACACATACACACACACACACACACACACACACACACACACACACACACACACACACACACACACACACACACACACACACACACACACACACACACACACACACACACACACACACACACACACACACACACACACACACACACACACACACACACACACACACACACACACACACACCTGCTGCCCCACAGAGCTGGACTTCACTCAGGAGAATCCAGTCTATCAGGCTGGTCTCTGGAAATGTGAAGCGGATACGGAAGCGTCCGTAACTAGTCTGAGGGTTATTTGTGACCACCAGAGAGACATTTCGAAGAGTCCTGTCATCCTGACTCAGATCCTGATTGTCAACAATAACATGGGACAAGGGCATCTCTGGAAGTACTGGAAAGACGCTACTGGTGGACCAGTAGAGTTCAGCTGGAGGCAGACCAATTCCACTTGATGGAATGTTGTAGAAGGACAGCTTCACTTGATTCACTCTAGTGGCTGTTCTTTCAATGACAATATTGAACTCTCTGTTCCAAGCAAGCACTTTATTGGATGCACTCCCAAAGTCCATATCTCCCAATAGTCCAAAACCTCGACAAGTGATGGTGGAAGAGTCAGCTGCACAACCACCAGGATTAGTGGGACTGTTGTTGTAGGCCATAGGAGGTTGGTCAAAGTAAACTAAATCATTCATTGTATTTACTGTGAACAAGAGGATATACAAGTCAATCAGCAGTAGCAATAATCATTAACTGCAAAAAAATTCCTATATCTATCACCACAGTGAACTGGTTTGGTTCAATAATTTTGACAGATCATTTTTGCATGGAATTAGAGCCTAAAAAAATATACCTTCAAATATCTTAAAATATTATCTTTCCACTGACCCCCTGTTGTAAGCATCTTGCATAAAGATCAGTTCACAGTGCATTCTTCTAGCTTGTTATACAATAGTAGTGTACATATAGTCTGAACTTTGTTGCATTTACAATACCAGGTGTACATAATGGGCATTAGTATATGTAATAGCATGGTTTACTGTGTTATTTGGGACGAGTAATGCAGAAATAATTGTACGAGGCGCAGCCGAGTACAATTTACTGCATTACGAGTGCTATTAATCCCAAATACCACAGCAACCATGCTATCACGTATTAATACTATAGCTTTATAATCCACATTCAGATGCTGTCAAAACGGTTCCTAGAACTTAGTAGAAGCCATGGACTGCTACTGAGCTTCCGTGACAAGATGCGCGAACGTTATTAGCCTCATAGCTAGGCTTTCTCACCCTAGCATTTGCTGTCTGTAGCACCTACATGTACTAACCTTCGTGATACCGCAAGCGGCAAACGCTGCAGCGATAAAACCTGAATATGAGGCTAAACACGCAAACACAAGCCGAACGCAACAACACAGCGCATGCCAACCCGTGCCGAGCTTCTGTAGTTTTGCAAACACACTCTTCAGGGCCATTTATGACTTCTGAAGCACCTTTGCTCAATAATTCTACTGTTCTACTAACAGTAAAGCGCTGTTACAGCATGCAGCTATTCACATTGTAGTCCGAGAAGAGAGCTCCACCTTCTGTTCCACCCAAATTTGAAAAATGAACGGATGCGTCCCCACAGTGTTCCTGTAGCAACCACGTACACGGCGCTTCGCATTGACCAATCAGATTAGTATTACTTTACTGTCAAAAGAAGTGTAATACTAATCTGATTGGTCGATAAGTGTAGTATTTCAAAATAATACTACACTTTTTATATATGCATTTTATATTGTAACTATACTAGCTATAGTATTATATGGGGTTTGAGTGAAGAGGCTGTCCCTATAGCTGGGTATTTGATTACTTCTAAGCATACCTCAAATACAGTAAGCCAGCCATGAACCATTAAGCTTTGTGAGTTTGCATGCACGCTCCATCAAAGATTACTTGCCTATTTAATACTAATAGACTTTGCCTATACTAACAGTGAAGCCTCACTTATCTGGTCCTCAATTATCCAGCTGCTTAGATTATTCAGACAGCATTCCCGTGGGTTTTAATTAATGCACACCATACACATGCACAATCTATGAGTACATATTGGCCTGTTTCCAGTCAATACAGAGCAAACTAGCTGTACTAGATTGTTTGAAGGGAGGAGCAACCATGTAAAGCTTCAACCTTACAAAGCCCGAAAAGGCCAAGATTATAAAGGAATTTACATGTTATGAGGCGAAAATAGAGGAAAGTGAAAAGGCCGGCAGCCGCCGGGACTTGAACCCAGGACACCTCTGGCTTGAGCCACCAGTGCTCTGCCACTGAGCTACGGCAACCGGACAACCACCAACCCTCACAGTCCTCTCCCTTTCCTCTAAATTCCTTTATTACCATACAGTCCAACATTCATAGCATCTATTCTGACATGTGACTTACTTTTTGAAGTACATGTGGTAGCGCTACCTAGGTGGAAGGTAACATACACCACAAGCAACACACGTATCACTCTCCTCCAGCCTCCAGCATACATCTGCAGGAATAAAGCATACAGATGAAGTAAAACTTCTCCGGGAAAGAAATACTGACAGAGATAAAAAACAAAATGACATTGGGATACATGTGCGTGGCAGTCCCAAATAAAAATTGAATATTGTTCTGATGCGTATTTCGAGCACATCATCAAGTTTGATGCACTGTAGCGCTTAGCTTCTGTGGGGCTCATATGCACTTCATAAACACATGAACATCTGATGCATCTATGCGTGTATAAGCCCTGGCCTTAGCAGAAGCTCAGAGCCATAGTGTGTTGAAATCAGTAATGCACTCAAAATATACAGTGGAATAGTTACACCTCAGTCTGGCATGTAGCAGTTTCCTACAACTGCAGCTCGATACCAATTTGTGAGATTGCCCAACATACTGGGATAAAACTCAACACTGTTAAATATCAGGGCAATGAGGCAGAGATACTACATTAGTAACATTCCAATGTGTTGCCCAATTGTCAGTTAAACCATCAATCGATCTCTCCCAAAATTCAACCTGTGTCTGGAGATACCACAACTACACCCAGGTCTGTAGGGAGCAGTCATTGAATGGTTCGGTGGTGTCTGCTAGTGTGTGAAGGTGCACATGTGTGCGTAAGGGGTCTGAGGGCAGTGCCCCCAGGAAATCTTTTGCTAACTAGATCTTTTACCTCTGAGCTAGCTAGGCTAATCTGGGACAAAACTGCCACTAAAGTCCAACAAGTTGCAGCAGTTATTGTCTACATTCCTGCTCGACAGTGTTCTCTCTAAGCTATTTATGGGGGGTGCTGTACCCCCTTATACATCCATTGTACCCCTTTTATAACATTCTTTTTTTAGAAACACGGATGAATTCGGCGCCACTTACTCTCGCCAAACGATCTCCAAGAAGTTGTGGTGCCACGCCTATGGCTGGAGGACTCTGACGAACTTCCTGCCGAGGAGTTTGTTGTTGCACTCGTACTCAGACTTAATGACGATTCGGGATACTCTGTGTCATGAGACTCATGCCCATCTGAATGATCTGAGTTGCCAAGAAGCTCCAGGTTTGATGTAGAGATTCGAAGCCGCTGTTGTCCCTTAACAAGTTTTATCTTCTTCTTTGGTGGCATTTTTACTACAACTAAGCATGATTAAGCTATTTTACAACACACACTAGCTAACTCTATTCTTTTTATCACGCTGGTACAAAAGTAACCACGTGCACAACTATAATTATAATGATGTAATGCTTTGGTCACGTGTGCTAATTAGTGGGCGTGACACCGTCGCGCGCATGCATTTATACTAATGCACCCCCCTATTTAAAAAAACCTAGCGAGAACACTGCTGCTCGACCTGCTAGACCTGCTAGAGCAAAACCTGCTAGATCTGCTAGACCTGCTAGACCTGCTAGACCTGCTAAACCTGCTAGACCTGCTAGACCTGCTAAACCTGCTAAACCTGCTAGACCTGCTAGACCTGCTAGACCTGCTAAACCTGCTAAACCTGCTAGACCTGCTAGACCTGCTAAACCTGCTAAACCTGCTAGACCTGCTAGACCTACTAGACCTGCTAGACCTGCTAGACCTGCTAAACCTGCTAGACCTGCTAGACCTGCTAAACCTGCTAGACCTGCTAGACCTGCTAGACCTGCTAAACCTGCTAAACCTGCTAGACCTACTAGACCTGCTAGACCTGCTAGACCTGCTAAACCTGCTAAACCTGCTAGACCTGCTAGACCTACTAGACCTGCTAGACCTACTACACCTGCTAGACCTGCTCGACCTGCTAGACCTGCTCCTACAGGTGGACCTGACAGGACTCATGTTGCGTCAACCATAACTTGATTGATTCCAGCCCATGGTTCCCAGCCGCCGCCATGGTTCCCAGCAACCTAATTTCTAACAATTTCTACAATAAAGGTTTGTTAGCTTCCTAGTAAACATTACCATATATAGAGTTTTCGTCCACTTTGATCTCCTATCTTTGGAGATCACACTGATAATGTTAGTTCTAATTAATGCACTCCATTAGTATAGGCAATAGCACAGTTAACTGTGGTATTTGGGATTTATAGCACAAGTAATGCCCTAAATAGCATGAGGCGAAGCCAAATGCTATTTAGGGCAGTACAAGTGCTATAAATCCCAAATTCCACGGTAAATTGTGTTATTACATAGCTACTAACAGTAAACTATATTTGTATATGGTATAAGCTATATTTGTACCGTATTATAATATTTACAGGAAACAATATGAGTGTAGCTATAAACTATGCTATAACTTACAAGTAAACAACATCAGTGTACTACTGTGCACATTGACCAATCAAATGACTATTACAACTTTTTCTCAGTAGACAACCATGTGAGCAATCTCATTGGTTGTCCCAAAATAATAGGTGTGGTGTAATAGACATAGGCAGTTTACATCGGGACCAAAATAAGTATACTATTAACTAGCCTCGTACCCAGACTCTCGGTGGGCCACCAAGAGTCTGGGTACGAGGCTACTATTAATAGCCTCATTCCCGGGATAGGAACGAGGCTATACTATTAACATTGCAGAGGTGTAGGACTTTATGATTGGGGGGGGGGGGGGGGGGGGCACATGCCCCTGGTGCCCCCCTGGTTCCTACGCCTATGCATTGTAATGACCATATATGATCAAGCTTTTGGTATAGAAAGGTGGTAGAAATTGTGTATGGGTACACCTGGGAACAGCTAGCCTCGTTCCCAGGTCACTCCCAGATTTTATCTCACCGCCATGGAGAAAAACTCCACAGCTGCGAGATAAAATCTGGGAGTGGCCTGGGAACGAGGCTAGAGAACAGCAACAAAAGCAAAGGTACCAGACCTAGGCACAGTCCCTTCACGCATTGTGCAATGAGACACACACACACATTTTGTAATCTCACACTCACATGCACAGACGTGCAAATCTCACACAGCTTTGACAGACCTTTCAGGTCCATCTACATCTTGCAAGTTCATTTTTACAGGCCAACAAAACCAGACATGCCCCTTGTTGAAAGCGTCCCCAGTCCCCCTGGAAACCATACAGGCTAAGGTATGTTTGTCATCTTGACAAACATGCCTTAGCCACAACAATGAATTCTGCAGACAAACTCGACAGTGACTGTAAGCACCGATTGAATACAAGTATGCTTTTGACAGAGTCTTACTCATTTGGAGCAAATCTCACACACTTTTCAACGAGGTCTCACTCAACTGAGATAGCTGACCTTGAGAGGTGTGCAGGCAACATACCATATGTATTGAGCTACTGGGAGACAGCTGTCATATACACGCAAACACTGAATGTGTAGTTAAAATCAAGACTATTTAGACTACACTGGTGGTAGTTTAGTGTGCTTCCACACACAGCACTTCTCAATAAAGTAAGTTTGTGAATGGATCGGAACCTGGGAGGGACTTTTGCAATGACTACAGGGTGTAGAAGTTTGGATGAGAGTTGGAGGGGCCCACACACTACGGGGAACTTGGCAGAGAAAGCTCATAGCCAGGCCTTCATATCGTCCAGTTTTGATCACTAACCCTCTGTTTTTGCATACAATCGAAAATTGGATGATGGAAACACACTGTGAAATAAGCTACAACCTCACTATGTTTACTCACAGCAGTTCTCAATACGTACGTACAAAATTCACTGTTTGTGAACCTAAACATACTGCTACAACAGCAATGGCCTCCCCCCACACATTACCGGGAACTTGGTACGTAAACAAGAAGATGAAGATTATAGTGAGAAGGAAGTAACACTGATCTACCAAAGATATCAGGTTTACCATGACCATGTTCCTTCCCATACCATCTAGATAATGTTACATATGCATCCCAGTCATCCCAGTGTAGCTGATGAGGCCTGGTATTGGCCGAAACACATCCTGCACAATGGGTGACTTTGCATAACATCTCTAACTGTCTTTTCTCAGGGAGACATGGTTTATTGATTGTTCATACATATTGTACCTGGGTGAATCCCTGGTGTAAGGGGGAAACCAGACATACAGCAGACCACACTGAATACTTACAAGTACACAATGTACAGAACACTGTCTTAGGCTGTGCCCGGTTCTGGTTACCAAGGTAGCAACAGAGTGGTCTCATTTTTATGCTCCAAGAGTGAATGTCGGTGAACGTATTTCCGACACATACCTGCTAATCTGCCCACTTGCTGTTCTATATAAATTATTAGTTTGAGTACAAACTGGGGAGGGTCTCGGTTTTTACACCAACATTCAAGTACACTGCTAGTCCACTTGAGGTTAATGATATTCATGACAAGTCCACCCGTATCCGAAAGTGAGAGTGATGATTTAGGGAGTGAATCAAAGCAAACAGCACATTCCTGACCTGACGGGGGAGAAACAAGCATGGCCCACCGGAATGCTGGTCAGGTTTACAGTAATACCAGATCAAAAGGGTTTTAGTTGTATCTAACAAAGGAGTTCAGAGAGTCTGGCTTTTAGAGAAGAAAGAGTGGCCATACTTATATCTTGTGTTGGCAACAAGAGCAGATTGAAGTTATGCATACACTGTTTCAACTGGTCAACCACAGCCTTATCACTGCTACCAGCCTGTTCTGTTACTGTTTAGCTCTGAAGGCCGACAAAGATAGTGCTATCAATCAATGAGATTGTGTCAATCACAGTCCCATTCCCAGGTCCTCAGGAGACCCTCAGTAAGTGCTGAGAGTCTGGGAATGAGATTGTGTCAATCACAGTCCCATTCCCAGGTCCTCAGGAGACCCTCAGTAAGTGCTGAGAGTCTGGGAATGAGATTGTGTCAATCACAGTCCCATTCCCAGGTCCTCAGGAGACCCTCAGTAAGTGCTGAGAGTCTGGGAATGAGGTTGTGTCAATCGTAGTCCGACTCTTAACAACTCAAATCAGTTAGAAAACTAGAGGTGTTCGGTAGAGCACTTATCCCACGTACTTTCTTCTTGAAACTACACCAACGGTACTACATGTATACTTGAAATGGGCATGACCAGTTCAAGAGCAAATAAGAACGGGCGGCTTGAGTAAGAGTGTGTAATTCCAATAGAAGCTTGTACTAAAACTAGAACACCAGGTCGTGTGCTTAGCAAGAATGGCTTATGTCTACGCAGCATGTGCAATATGTGTTACTATTTTTAGTATTGGCAGTGAATTCCGACCGGTTTCAAATTTTACGGAGTTACACGCTCTTACTCAAGCTGCCCGTTCTTATGCGCCCTGCCAGTTTCACTCACAGTCTTATAACCAGGGGAGATTAGCAGTCTGGGAATGGGGACAACCTAGAGATTCTCAAAGCTAAGAAATTCAATACACACCATACAACAGCTGTCAGGTACATCACTAACTTGTATCGTAACCGCTGTGTGTATGAGTTTCTAAATGTCTAATCGTCTAATTTACCCATTGAGTGATTTTTACCCGCAGTTTTGATGACTACTGATTAGCAAACAAGACTAAACTGCTTGAATTGTTGGAAATGCAAGAAAAACCAATGAACCACATCTCCACATCTCCCTGAATAAAACGGAGGACTATATAGATGTTAGGCAAAGTCACCCATTGTGCAGGATGCATTTCAGTCAATACCAGACCTCACCAGCTGCACTGGGCATGCAATAGAAAGGCTTTAACCAATCATGACTGACCGACAGCCAAATGTAACCAATTGCTTCACCACACGGAGTAACAACGTGGTTAGACTACAAAGAACCAGTAAGCTCACACGTGATATTTGATATTGATCCACCTGTCTTCAAGAAAATAGTCAACGACCATATCAGGATCCCACGACAAAACCTGTTACAACTGACGTTCCTTGTTTGGGGTATAATTTCTGACAAACAGAGGAAGTCCTAACGTGTGTTGGCATATCACCTGTCAATGTTTACAGAGTCAGTGTCTCAAGTTGTTACTGGCAGCTTCTTTTCATTCTTGGACTGAGAGAGATCAACACTTTGGTTCTATAGACTGCATTCTTGGACTGAGAGATCAACACTTTGGTTCTATAGACTGCAAGATTGCCATATTTGTGGTTGAAGGCGGCGGGCCAATGTGTACTTGGTCTTTGACATATTTGCAGTTGTTGGGGAGAGCCTGAGCGAGCCCCACACTAGCGAGTTGAACAGCAGATTTTAGCTATAATATTAGTCTCGTACCCAGACCTCATCCGGCATGTATATCGCTTCCAGTATGACGTGCCTTCCCCGTGCGCAATACTGAAAGCGAATACTGAAAGTGTCTGGGACCGAGACTACTATAATATAACATTATGTATAAATATGGTGTATGTATTCAGTATGTTATTCAAGACTGTAATTTAATACAGATGCACCACATACTGACAATACGTAAGATTTCAGTTTCTCAATATCATGCTCAGTGATGCAGTCTAGACTACAAACACTCAATGAACCACATCTCCCTGAGAAAAGGCAGGCCTAGATGTTATGCAAAGTCACCCACTGCGCTGGATGCATTTTGGCTAATACCAGACTTCATCAGTTGTGCGAGGGTGACCAGGAGATGGGGACTACTATTCCATGCACAATATCCAATCATGTGGCTGGCCCTATCCATACGACAGGTAGAAGCTCCCTCAAACGTAACTCTCTTTGTGCAGCTATCCTTTGAAAATCGATAGGAGCAATTGTATGATAGTTCTTGACACCCAAAATTTTCCACAGGCATTTCCAAGGAACCTCTCAAGTGCACCATGAATAAGGAAGAGCTACAAAGTTGTCCAGCTCACTGGCAGCATTGAACAAGCAAGTTTCATTCAAAAAACAATGATTTCACCTTTCACTAGCACCACAGTGGTAGCGTGTATATGATGATGTCATCCCCGACCCTATTCACTGACCTACTAACTGTTAGCTTCCAACCTCCTCTGGTATGGAGCTTAGTCCAGTTGAATACACACTCATTCGCCAGTCTGTGCTAAAACTCAAGGCTACCTCAAACACAGACAAGTGAACAAATCATCCTAGTGAAGTGCTTATAGTCTCTCTTTCTCTCTCATGGACAAAGGGTTTCATAGGTGGTACGTCCACAATCCAACTGTTGATCAGTGCAAGAGTTACCAGAAGCATTTTAAGACCTCCCATTCATCCCAGGTTAGTATGACTCATGGTCACAGCCATACGTGTGGTCATAGCTATACTGTGACCACATGTATGGTCACAACCATACGTGTGGTCACAGCTGAATGTGTGGTTACAACCATGAGTATAGACATATGCAGTCAAGCAAGGCTGCCTGAAGCAAGTTGAGAATGGTTGCGTGCAAAGTACATGGCAAAATACTTGGGCCTACTTTTTAGCAGTCAGGAACATTCTTGTCAAGCTTCAACTTCAAACAGGTAGCTACATACAACGTAATGTAACCGGAAGGTTCCTGTGCGCTCTTTTTTTACAACCACAATTGATCATGATGATGACTACTCAAGAGTTGAACAGAACAAGAACGCACATAAGACGAATGCAGATACCAAGTCAGCTAAAAATTTGTCTGGTCATGGCTGACCAGTCATACTGTCTCTGGCACCAGCTATGCCAAGAGTGTTGTCACAGCCAAACATGTGGTAGCGACCAGACACAGCCAACACTGTGGACATAACGTGGGGCCTACCAACAGCAGTTCACAAAACTGTGCATAAAGTGTAGACCAAATACACCACAAAAAGTACCAACCCCATTGCTGTATAGGTGCCTGCATGAACAATCGATGAACCACATCTCCCTAAAAAAAAATAGACCAAGATGTCATTCAAAGCCCCCCATTGCGTTTTTAGCCAATACCAGGTCTCATCAGCTGCGCTGGGGTTACTGGGAGATGGGAACCTCATGCACAGAATGGAGTCAGGTGGCTGGCCTTATCCAAAAGGTCGGTAGAAGCTCCTCCAAAACACCGTCTTTCATGTAGCTGTCCTTCAAAGATCATGCGTGTAAGAGGAACTCATGATTAAACTTGAGACCAAGCGCTTGAGTTGAAAATAGAGTGGGAGAGGGACACCTGTGCAGATCATCAATAAAGTACCAATCTTTGAACACTGTGCTGCCAGCTTGCAGTCAAACCCACAATGGCAGCTGCTCACAGGACAATGTTGGTTGCCACTTCATGCCCAAACTATTTGCTGTGTGTCAATGACATCATGTTGACATGAGACTACGCTTCAGGCCTTCCTATTCAGACACTACAAATTTCTCTATTGCATACTAAAAGGTTGTGTACAATGCCAGGTAGGCATTCACCTTTCCAACACAGTCCATGGGAGCTATTGTCTAAAGTCTTGAGAGAGTTGCTAGAAAGAGGCTAACAGGAAATTGAGTGATGAGTCATGCTCTATTAGGCAGCACCCATGTAAAACTAGGGTTGTTAAGCCTTTCCTTCTGTATGTATGAAAACGCTCCAACTATTTGAACTCAATTAGGCTTTGACCACAAGAGTCACTCGGAGAGCAGCACTGTCAAGCTTCTCTCTACATGTCACAAGACCCACAGACACACATGACAGTAGTAAACAAAACGCTCTTGTACCAAAAGGAAGCTACTGCACTTTGACTTCCTAGCCTTGTTCCTCTGGGAATAATCCCTGGAAGCAAGTATCAGTTTCGCTTCCTCATCATCATTGTTCCCAGGAACAGGCTTTCAGAGGGGAGACTGGACTGACTCCCAAAGGAGTAGATTTCATGGAAAATCATTCCCAAGAGTTCCAAGTTCTTGGAGGAACTGAATGTACACACACATACCGGATTATCTTCTCTCCACATGCATGTTATATTATTCAAGCCTGGCCGCATGCCTTCTTGTTGAGCTCACGCACTTACAAACTCTAGCTCTCATGAAAGCTAGAGTTTGTAAGTGCTACAGCACGTGACCCTTTGAAGCTCACCAATGTGTCTCATCTTAAGTGGATGCACGCCTGGTGTGGCAGGTTACCACAAGACTTGCACAGTGTCAGGCTCTCCTCTCCTCCTCTCACACATGGTCATGTGGCTAGACAAAAACTTAGAGCTAGCCAAGGATCTGGCTAATTTTTGCCAGCCCTGACTACATGTATCAGTATCGAAGTGCATCGACATTAGCTCTCAACAAGAAAGCATGTGGCCAGGTTTGAATAATATAACATGCATACGAAGTATGTTCTTCAAGAATATATACCAGAGCTTATGGAATGAATTCAAGAGCAGAGTATATTATAGTTACTATATCATATGTTGCTTGGATACTTGGAGCTTTTCCATAACCTGAAAAGCACCACAAATCACGTGCCATCAAATGGAATTTAGCCCATGACCACAGAACCTGCATGACTGTCTGAAGTGCATATCTAGCACCCACCTGACCTGCTCAGCCACATTGCTGCCCCCAAACCTGGGTTTATGTATGGTATACATGTGGAGATGTGCTGAACAGAAACACATTCGCAGGCTCTCACAAGAATCTGTTCAGCACATCCCAATAGGAGACCAGTGTTCCCCCCTAACCCAAATAAGGGCTGGTCTCATATTAATTTGTTGAGTGTATATTTTATCAATGTTGAAACTAAAATCAGGTCACCGGTTTAGTTAGGTGCAGCTTAATATTAAACCAAAAATGATCAATCGAATCAACTGAAGAACATGATCAGATGGCAATTGTAGTACACTTCACACACTGTTGATTACAAATAAAACTTGTTCCCCTGCAAACCTAGCCCACAGTCCAGCTGCTAACAGCCCCACTTATGCCATGGCAACAGCCAGGCTATCCGGTACTGTAAATGCAATGATTGTGTTCTTAATTCAGTTGATCCGATCTCTAAACAATCCTGGCAACTGCTGCACAATTTAGTGATGTAAAAGAAATCCTGGCAACCTCAGAACACTCATGCTTACTTGCCAAAACATGATTGCAGTGGCAGTTCGCATGGTAACATGATTTAGCACTATCAGAACAATAACCAAAGACCCATAACTGATGTTTTTTGGACCACAAAAACCCCGTAATTAAGCAGTTTTGCGAGATGGGCTGCATGTCACTATTAAACTGTCCTCTGGAGCAAAGATACTCCCCCCGCCTTTGACGCTGACCCGTTCGTGTTTACACACGTGCCGTTAGTTGTTAGCTCTAGCATTATGATACCTTTGCAGGCTTCTCCTCCTCTGCGGCTTGTCTCTCAACAGTCAATCGCCAGATGTTCTCAAAACACAGCTCTTTCAATTGTCAATCGAACTATTCATCCAGAAGAGTTTAAGCGGAAATAAGCAAGAAGGAATTTGTTACTTCCTCCGTAATTGTGCCTCCATGCGGAATGGGATTTCGGAATAAGACAATGCTAGCCAAGTGCATGTTGACTTACAAGTTATCACCACGATACTTTCCTTCAAAAGTCAGCCCTTTTTACAAACGAAAATCAGCTGCAGTAAGACAATGTACAACTACAAGTACAGCACTAGCAACAGTTACCAAGCATAAAAGTTGTAACAACGAAAACAAAGCACTTTGTGCACACAGTATGGACCTACCAGCTGTGAAGACTTGCCCAAACTCGCAACATAAATATTGATGGTCTCACGTTTATCTTTCTTAAAAACAGATGCGTTGGAAAGAAACAGGACGTACATGAGCACATGAATGCTATTGGATAATAATACATTAATTAATTAATTAATTAGGTGTGTACTTACAGATACTGTATAAAAATAGAATAGTTAGTACTCTAAAAATTAGCTGCATAAAACACATATGAACAGAAATCATGAATAAACTGAAAACCTCACACTATTGTCAAAGTCTAAAAAAAAAATCAGATACGTCTGTGTGTGCAACTGTCAGCTGTTGCAAATTACACGCACATAAATTAAGGGCTGTCATTTGCATGGAGAGCACTTAATGAAGATTGTACCTCCTTAAAGTCAGCTCGCTCGCTTGGCTCGTGTACCCAGCAACGCAGCATGACTTCATACACTTCAGGTGGACAGGCTTCAGGCCTCGGTAGCAACTGTCTGTCTGGGCCTTTCACTGAGTCGTCTATCACTTCTTGATCGGTCATCTCTTCAAACGGCTGCTTCTTGGCAAATGTGAAAATCTCCCACATTGTGACGCCGAATGCCCATACGTCAGTCTTCTCTGAAAATCGGCCGTAGAAACACTCATTGGCCATCCACCTGATGGGCAGCATGGCACGACCCCTGATCCGATAGTAGTGGGAGGAGTAGAGACTTCTGCTCATACCAAAATCCGCTATCTTGATGAGATAGTTTGCGCCCACTAAACAGTTTCTTGTGGCCAAGTCTCTGTGGACAAACTGTAGCGATGCCAGGTATCGCATTCCGTTGGATACTTGTAGAGCCATGTAGAGAAGGGTCGATGGAGAGAGCTGGTTTTCACCAGGTGGAGATTCTAAGGGTGCTATTTCAAACTTTTTCAAGTACTGGTGCAGATCTCCATTCTCCATGTACTCCATGAGAATGAATGGATTGCCAGATGGGCAGATTCCGAGCAGACGAACAACATTATCGTTTTTGAGACGAGACATAAACTTGATTTCTTTTTCAAAAGCTTCCTTCACTACTTCCTCCGCATTTCGTTTGAGTTTCTTCAGGGCTACAAGAACCGATATATTCTTGTCGTCATTAGAGTCACTAAGCTTGAGGTCCTTCAAACTAAGCCCAACAGTCTCAGCCAAAACAACTTGACCAAATTGTCCAACACCAAGGTTTCTCTTTTCTCGAATGTTTTGAGCCGTGACTTCCTTGGGGCCTTCTGATCTTATCAAGGGTTGAGGGTCATCGTAAATGGATGTATACGGATGCAGTTCAAGATCGGGTGGTGACAGAGATCTAGCTTGTCGGAAGTGCGATGGATTGATGGATTCGCTATAAATCGGTGCAGGGTGGGCAGGTGGAGATGAGACCCTGTGAGAACTCGGGGGTGGAACACGTGAGGGCTTTGCATAAATGTTTAGTACACTCTGCTCTGGGTTATCAACCATGTCCAGGGATGGAACCCTCCTGTTAGCTCTATTACTAGAGAGGTCAAGCTGATCAACTGAGAGGTACAGAGGATTATTCTGAAGAAAGTCGGGCTGGCTACTCAGTTTCACCGGTGTGGGGTCTGCTATCACTGGTGCTGAAGAAGTAGAGTTGCGCCGTTCTTTTGTGTCAACTAGCTCAAAATGTCCATTGCTCCCCATGTTATCAACCGTAGCGTACGCTCCCGTGTGGTAGAACCGTTCTGGAAGAGGTGGCGGTAGAGGCCTTTTCACTTCAGAATAAAATGGCTCCCCAGTGTAGTCCTTGATGCCAGACATTTGGAGCCTTCTCGTACGCTGCTTCCACCTCACCACCATGATGACGGTGATAAGAACTGTAACTATAATGATTGCCACAAAGAGTGCACCAACCACACCACCTATGATGGCCCCAATACTACTGGCAGGTGTAGGAGAGGATGTAGTAACGGTGGGAGTTGGAGTCCCTGTGGGGGTCCCTGTTGTAGCCCCCGTGCGAGTCATTGTGGGGGTCACTGTGGGGGTCACTGTGGGAATCACTGTGGGGGTCACTGTGGGAATCATGTATGTGTGTGGCGTGTAAGAAATTTAGTTACAGTGAAGTAAGTAATATGATGATATCTTGTAACTTACCTTCTATCACTTGAAGAGTGATATTCTTACTATCTCCACCAGCTGAACAGATGTAGGTGCCCTCATGTGTTGTCATTGGACGGTTGATGGTCAGGAGACTCCTCACGCTAGGCCGAGGAGTGGTGCCACCATTCTGTATCATGCGGCTGCCATCCTCTGTCGTGATGGTGAAGACAGAGTCATCTGTGAGTTGATCACTACCAAAGTTCCAGACAATAGTAGGAAGTGAGTTGGTGAGGTAGCCATACAGCTCACAGCTCAGAGTGGCAGAACTGTCAGTGGTTACTGTTGTGTTGGAAGATGATGCTAGCATTCCTAGAATGAGAAAGACACTTATAACCAACGTGAACATTTTGAACAGTCTGTGCCACTTACGATCAAGTTGAACAGCAGTGGTATTGGCAGCAGACTGTCCATTGAAGCTGGCTGTGCATGTGTAGTCCCCTTCATTGGCAGCAGAGATCTGGGATATCTGCCCAATGCTGGTCCTTGTCCCATCAGCAAGCCACATCTGGGTGAAGGTGATCCCAGGTGGGAGGGTCCACTGCCACTGGAAGGAGCCCTCATTGGCCACAGTGCAGGAGAGGTTGGTAGCTGACACCACACTGTCTGGCCCAGGTGGCACAGGTGGCTCAAAGGAGGGAGGTTGTTGGAATGTGATGGAGTCCGTGGGTAGGGGAACTGAATACAAGGTACAAAACTCTGTCACTGGATGATCTCCTATTAGAGATACAGTGGAACCCCTCTAATAGGGACCTCCGCTGCATGTTCAGAATATAGAGGTGTCCATATTTCGGAGACTTCCAGTATTTTCCGGTAGGCGTGGCGATGCGTACTTGTGTTGTCGTGCACTACAAAGGCACTTTCCAGAGCTCTCCCTTGCTGTACGCTGGTGAGAAAGGCTAAACAGAGCCTAGTACTGTGCGTACCAGTGCTAGTATGAAGTCCTTGCGTGAGAGGCATGTGAGTATCCTCATTATCAAGGAGAATTTTGTACAGTCCATGTACTAGAGGGACTGAAAAACCTGTCTGCTTTACAGGGGTTAAAAGAGGTTTGGAATAGCGGGGTTCCACTGTACTTCTGTTACACATGGCCTTCTCAACATAACCCCCCCTCACACACACACACACACACACACACACACACACACACACACACACACACACACACACACACACACCTGCTTCCTCACAGAGCTGCACTTCACTCAAGAGGATCCAGTCTATCAGGCTGGTCTGTGCTGAGATTTCTGCTGGGAATGTGAAGCGGACACGAAGGTATCTGTAATTGCCCTGAGACTGAACTGTTGTGACCACCAGAGAGACGTTTCGAGGAGTTCTGTCATCCTGACTCAGATCCTGGTTACCAACAATGACATGGGACAAGGGGGTCTCTGGAAGTAACGGATTGGTATCACTCCAGTAGAGGTCAGCAGGAGGCAGTCCAACTCCACGTGATGGGATGTTGTAGAAGAACAGGTTCACTTGATTTACTTGAGTCGCTGGAAATGTAAAGGCAATGCTGACTTCTCCGTTCCAAGCAAACACTTTACTCGTATTAAGATTTGCACTCCCCAAGTCCATATCTTCCAGTAGTCCATTGCCTCCACAAATAAGAGTATTAGGAAGACCATCAATACAGTTAACTAGAGGGTCACGAATAGGACTGTTGTTGTAGGCAGTAGGACGTGGTGTGAAACTGACTTGAGACACATCAAAAACTGGGGACAGAAGAAAGACATGATTATACTCCCGGTACTCATAACAAACCCACCTTGGCAGAAGAGTCAGTTCACTGTGTTAGATGGTTAATGTATAAAACGGTGAGCTACCGAGAACTACAAACTAATTATTAGTGCTGATCACATGACCTTCAGCCAATCAGGTGTTTAGAATATGGCCAGGTGACTGCGCATTAAATCGATTAATGCATACTTAACAACTTAATGCAACACATTAAGTTGTTAATGAACACTTTTTGAAGTACAAAATCAAGAGATTTCCGAAGTTTAAGGTACGAAACATGGGCGAAATAATATGCAGAGAAGTGTATTGCCAACTAACAGTACTTATACTGCCATCTGCACTCATATCCTGATACGTGTGCCTGCACAGACCTGGCTGGTAAGCCTTCAATGTTGTTGAGAATTGAAAGTGCTAAAGCAGGCGTCGTTTGTGCCTAACGAATGGATGGCAAATCTATTATTCACTTCACAGTGAAAACACAAACATGTAAAGTACGTTACGAAGTGTGCACTTACTTGTTGCCTTCTTTTCGGACTTCTGTGACGCGTCTGCCAACTTCCCCAACCTATAAAGCAAGTCCACTAGCATCGACAACAACGAGGACATCAATTAGAGCGGCAGCCCATGCGCTCCAGACACAAATCCACAAGTCTGCGTTGTCGACAAAACAGTTCCTATTGTCATGTCTACCTTTTCGCTCACATAAAATAGCGATAACACGACATACAACTGCTTTTCGAGCCACGCATACAGCAACGGCTCCCTCAACTGCTCGAACATTTGAATGACTCAGCACCATAAATCTGCCACCTCATTGGCTGAAGGTCACGTGACAGCACTAAAAATTTAGGTAGGGTTTCATCAATTTAATTAGTGCACTTGGATGACACAATAACGGTTAAAGTTATGCAATGCACTCGCGGCAACATCACCTCGACCATTATTGTGTCATCCCCGTGCACTAAATTAAAACGCATAAAGCCTTGCCTAAAGTGTTCTAAATATTATATAAATATTACCATAGTACGAAGCTATACCGGAAAATATCACCAGTTTGTTGCCGTCTGTATTGTTACGAGTACACAGCACGAGTAACAATGCCAACGGCAAAAAACAAGTGATACCAGTATAGCTTGGTACTATGGTGATAATGATTTTATGATACAAACCTTTGATTTCATTGCACGTTCAGACGCACGCACGTGACGTGCTCACCTGATACAGATTCTCATGTGACTTGTAGTAAAAAATACGGCTTTTTTATAAACTGCGTGCAGCTGCAAGGCTTCCCCATTGACTCCCATACATTTGCGTGAGTTAGACGTATGATAATATTTAATAATATCAAGTTATGCAAGCTAGTAAAGGTAGTATATAGCTACATAACCACCAAAAGCGAAACACCACAAAGGTGAAACTAAATCAGTACTTTGTTTACGTGACTTACTTTGTGAGGTGCAGTTAGTAGCTGTTGCTAAGCAGAATGTAGCACATGCCACAATGAACGCAAATATCAGTCCTTGCCAACTTCCACTGTACATCTGCAGGACCAAAATTCACAGATGCAGTAAAAACATTGTCAGGTGGAAGGATCTGAGTACCTTCAAACTTGTATGTAGCCGGGACAAATCATGCATGGAAGAGTACTTGCTACCCGGCTAACACAACAACAATGGTTATACCCTAGCCTCATTCCCAGGCCCTCGCCCGCTTAACTGTACTGCAAGCGACGGGAAGCTGGGCGAGAGCCTGGGAACAAGGCTAGTTATACCCCATGTAGACTGATTGTAACACTGATGTGCGAAACCACTCCACCATATACATGCAACACTAACTGCCGAGTAACTTAGCAAAAGTCACAGGAAAGTCAGCTTGTGTTTGTATGTGCAAATGTATGAACATGGGGCAAATTTTGCCTTGTCCGAGTCCCGTACTCTCAACCCCCCTAGCTTCAAAGCAATAAAAGATGTGAGTATGAGAGTCTGTGAACAAAACAATTGTGTAATGGCGCTAGAATCTACTTTGTGAATCTTAGACAATTCATACCCAAGCAGATGCTTGCACGAGTTTCTTCTCAATCACTAACCAATAATAATTTAATAATAATATTCAACAACCACACCCACTCACTGTGGGAACTTGGGTCTCATTATAAGTATATCACAAAATTTAGGCTCCCCCGCTCCGGAATGCGAACATTGAAGTTGTGCAGGTGGGGAGAGCCTGGTATTTTTTCTCATGTGACCATCTAACCTGCTAATATTATTACCATTTTTGTGCCTGTACATTTAAAACTATCGTGTGCTCTGTTGTGCTGATGAAGAGTTGATGTGGAAAGCCATGCAAGACTAGCATGTACGTAGCTAAGGGCTCTCAGCAAAGAATTAGCAAAATCCACCCAGGGATACGTTGTTTCTGAGGGCCATAAAATGGTAGGCGGAGTTTCAGAAACATTTAAGAGGCCAAATGTTATCTAAGATCACACATTGCCTCAGCTACAAATAGATTCATGCATGTGCTAGGCAAAATGGAGAGAAGTGAAAAGCCAGCTGTCACTGAATGGAATCAACCCCCTGGCCCCTGGTTTGAGCCACATACCAGTGTTCTGGTCACTAAGCTATGAACAACAGGCAACCACCAGTCTTTGCAGTCCTCCATATACCACGTGATATTGAACGCTTCAGTCGGAACACCTGGCAGCCACTCAAAATGTGCCATTAGAACTCTATTAGGAGTCAACTGGAAAATTCCCTCCCTCAGGAAGGAAGCCATGCTGAGTGGTTTCTCTGACTCTGAACACTGTGAGTAGTGGTCAGAGCACTGGCAGCTCAAGCCAGGGGTCCTGGGTTTAATTCCCAGTAACTGCTGGCATTTCACTTTCGCCAACCAGTATATGGTATGATGTTTGTCTCAAAACGTTTATTAGTGTTTGTAACCGAAGAAGATCCTACGGGACCGAAACGTTGCATAAAGTTATGAAGTTGTGTGCACTCAAAGATTGATCTGTTTGTTCGTAAATACCCTCGTATAGTGTACCCGCACAATCTTTGGCCGAGAGATTGGTTGTTTGAGATTCAGACTACCATAAACTGCAACTGAAGGCATGTTTGTTTTTGAACATTTTGTGAGTATATTATTCGTTTTAGCTGGAAAATCTATTCACTAATTACATTCCTTTCAAGCCAATAATTGACCACAATGTGTATCAGCCCACATGTTTAGCACATGTTTGGAGCAAAATGGCATCCTCTCTGTGTACAAGTACATGTATATTAGAACATCCTTCCTCCCTGTTTGGCTGCAATTTAAACTGTAAAATGGTAGGTTTCTATCCCGGAAAACACCCATACAGGAGCTGGTCCGTAACCAAATTGGTTTTGGGTACCTAATACTGTAGCTGAAGCCACATGATTCAGCTGTCCAGACTGGGAGGAAGTCATGACTACTGTCTCTATATAAGGAGTCACCTTCCATATTAGGAACTCCAGTCCATGTCTACATCCTTAAGTCATCTGCTAGGGGGACACTCCTTGTTGTGAGCCAAAAACAACTTTTTGTATTAATTAGCATTCTTTGCAGTAGATAAACATTTCCAAGTTAGAAACAGGCACTATAGTGACTTCATGATCAGCTACCAGAAGTAACCAAGGCTGCCCTTTCCACATGGCTCCCCATTCCCCATCCCCCCACCCCCAACTCTGAGGTTGGTATGTCTTGTGGTCACTAACACCCAGTTCAGTCAGTCCCCCACCCAACCTACTCTAACAGCTGGGCACATTCCTTGAATTCAATAGGGCAACAGAAATTATAAACAGTCTCTCATATCATTGGGCTGTTAGACCAAACATGATTTACACAACTTTCACATAACAAGGATGTGGTCCAGTGGGTATGATAACCTAGTTATTGTGTACTGACCTTAAGTGTAGAAGAGAAGTGGAGTAATAAGCTAAAGTCATAATTGTCTGCTTCGATTTACACTGGGTCAAAACACTCCTGTGCCAGGCTGTGTGTCTCTATGGAAACGTTTAGTGACTGGAACTCTTGTACCCACCCCACAGTAGAATCACATCACATAACATGTAAACAATGTTATGCATATAAACACAGTCCACTTCTGGCAGCTGACCAGTCTTTGTTGAGGAAGAGGAGGGTTCCAACTGAGGAAGCCACTGAAAGTCTTTGTCAAGATACGTACCATGTACAGACGTATTCGTTGTAAACCCGTCATGACTTATGCCAACAGAGTTATCCCACGCCTAAGCTAAGTAACACAATGAAACCTCAGTTTGAAAACAGTGTCAAGGGGAACATGGCCAAAATCTCAACACTATGTGGGCAAACTCTAGCCCACATGTCTGTATTTGTAGGTAACCACGATTCTCTTTTATGTCATGTCTTCCTTATTGTGCTGTGTATACATATGGTCATAAGCTAGCTTGAGTAGTAGGGAATGTAGAAGCATGTGTAAGTGGGTGACTCTGTATGGCTAGTACCTTTTAACAAGGAGATGAGGCTCTCTGATAGTTCACATATGCCTGACTGCTTGTACAACTACAACACACATCTACTTAGCTTCCCCCTTGGCTCTTCTGTGCCCCTTAGAAACAGAAGTCCTAGCAGATACAAAGCAAGTCACATTCCACATTATGTAGCCAGGCAACTATACAGCATATGCAAATGTTGGTATGGCAACCTGGTTACGTCACCCTGACTTGAGACTAGACCATTCCCTAGTCTCAGTGATACAAGTTGCAAACGGGGGCCTGGGGGTGAGCCTGGTATTGAAAATGAGGCCAATATGACTTGGCACAAGACGGCACCCATACAAAAGTAGCCCACTTTAAACATCCTACAAGTCTTCTGAACAATACCACCACTTGGGGAACACAAGTCACACTTGAAGCCTCTAAGGAGAAGGAAATTAGGAGGAACTTGATGTCGACCAGAAACAACACCTAAACTAGCTCAGAAACTTGTCTCTTGGTCATGAATGACTGTGTATGAGTATGAGTACACAAAGGAATTTTGCCTATGCTATGCTAGGCCTGGTGTTGACCAAAACGTGTCCCTGTGGATTGGTTAGTTCTGTATACCTTTTTCCCTCATTGTGGAGGGTGTAGGAGGACAGGGACAATGGGTATTCACCATTTTATGTGAAAAAAAAAACATCTCATGTTATGTTTAGGCTTAAAATTTGTGGTTCACTGATTGCTCATACATAGCATGCATATTTCTACTGGTTTGAAACCTAATCCTCCACCCAGCTTTTATGTTTGAAACAGAAAGCTGTGACCTGAGTGACCTCCCAGGTAAATCACCTGTATCCTGACTGAAATAGTACACATCTCTCTACCAACAGGAGCCTGACATCCACCATATTGTTGGTGAAGTAAAAAAAAAGAAAGAAAAATCCCAGCCGAGTGCTTTGTGGAACATTGGACTATTCGAGCTACCCTCCTATGGATAATATTTCAGCATCTGTCCCCACCCTGACTGATCATGCATCTAAACGTTACCAGCAATTAATAAAAATTAAGAAACAGGCTTGTGGTCACCACATCAAGTGCTTACAAGAAGTCGATCCCATACAGCGGAGTACTTTCTAGTGCTTTGTGAGTCAAGCTAGACCAGCCTCATTCAGATCCAGCTGAAAAACGACTCTTCAAGGTGAGAGGTAGCACAGCTTGATAGACTGCATTATATGGTTTGGTTTGTGGGGATGATAAGTTAAGCTTACATAAAAGATCTCTACACACAATAACCTAGGGACGTTGGTCACACTGCACACGTTGGCAACCCTTGTATTTGTTTTTGCCGCTTGCCACGCCCTTCTCCTTCAACGTGTCTTACAAAAATCATAGATCCCACGTATAAATCTTTTCCATCTGAAGCCGATAATTTCTTCCCTCATTTTTGTCTCTAATTCGCTCGCTGTATTTCACAGCTTATATACATAATACATGCCAGTCTTTGCAAATACCTTTGCAATTGTCCAAACAGGAGTCGACTTTGTCTTTTATCGGGGTAGATATCTTTAGTACAGACGCAACTCTTTCGTATTCAGCAGCCAGAACACTAAAACAGTTCTTACAACACGTAGCTGCATCCAGAGAGAACAACCCGATCAAGGAACAATGCAATCGGGATTTTTTAATTGACATGTGAGATCCGATACAACCGTATTCATAGGTCGCAAATTTGGAAATGAGGAAGCACGTGGCAAGATGGCCGGTACATCCATAAGTGGTGTGCCAACGCTGGCTCAAGAAGCAGTGCTTGTCAAAAGTGAGCAGATGCCAGAAGGGTCGATGACAGTTCGAGGATACAATTTTGACGACAGCAGGGCTAGGGGACAGGTAGACTACCATGCCCTGTTGCAGTCCTATCGGACGTCTGGATTCCAGGCCATGAATTTTGGTCTGGCAGTCGAACAAATTTCTCAAATGGTACATGGAGTAGATATTTATAGAGAAGCTTCGTGATAGTTGCAAACTGGTATGACATGACTGTAATCTCTCCATCAACAGCTGCTTATTCTCTTCAGAGCTAGGTCCACTATCATAATATACTAGGTTGCAGCTGGGAAGCGTCTGTCCACTTCTGTAAATCCCCATAAGTAGCTAGCTATTAAGTTACTTAGTGGATGACATCCCATAGCACTTTTCCTCCTTTAATTCACCTCCATTCTTTTCTGATCCTTCACCTCCTCAAGTAATGCATCTCATCCCAACACATATCAACATGCACTAAATACTCAAGCTAGAAACGAGGGGGTGCCCTGTTCCCGACTCTCAGCGCAAGGTATACTTTGAGGAACCAGGAGACCGGCCAGTGACTAACTGTACCATCTTTCTTGGCTACACGTCCAACCTGATATCATCAGGAGTCCGGGAGACACTCCGCTTCCTTGTAAAGAACAACATGGTAGGGAGAAAGAGAAGAAGGAAGAGATTAGGAAAGGGAAATGAGATTTATGTGGACATTACTATGCACTGTAGTTGAAGCTCTGCCATATTTACTTAGTGGAACTCTTGGAACTAATACACCATGTGGCTAGCAATCCCATGCCCCTCACAGGTGGATGTCATAGTGACCACGGCTGGTGGAGTTGAAGAAGACTTCATCAAATGTCTTGCTCCAACCTACCTTGGGGACTTTACCCTCCCTGGAAAAGAACTGAGAATGAAGGGACTGAATAGGATAGGTAACCTTCTTGTACCCAATGACAACTACTGCAAGTTTGAGGAGTGGATCATGCCAATTTTGGATGCAATGCTGGAGGAACAGAGAACACAGGCAAGTTGAGATGGTTAGATCCTCGTTCTAGCTACCAGATACCAGTTGCCAGTTACTGGGTTAACTGCAGCAGCTGCTAGCTGTTAGCTGGTATGAGTCTATAAAGCAAACCTTTCATGAGTTGATGAGAGATGCTGCCTAGTCTCGCAAGCCAGACCCACTTCCGCAAAAGAAGGGAAGGGTCTGGTGAACTGCGTATACAAGCCGTGTCCCACTGGAATGCAGTTAGCTGGATGACATAACCAGATTTCAAATAATGCACTTTTGAATTACCTGTTGTGGAGTAAGCACGCTCCCTGAGAAGTAAAGTCGAAGTGTTTTTACAGCTTCTGTCGTAGCGGAAAAGATGCCCTAGCTCTCTTTCGCCGTTTTCAAGACAGCTATTGCTACTCAAACAGTGATGTAATGCGTCATATGACAAAATACTGCAATCTGATTGTACCGCACTGTACAGTGCGGCGGGACACGGCTTCTATACGCTGTTCACCAGACCCTCTCCCTTCTTTAGTGGAAGTGGGTCGGGCTTGCGAGACTAGATGCTGCCTTGGGTGTCTGGACTTGTCTGTGCAGGGTGTGATCTGGTCCCCCTCCAAGATGATAGCACGCATGGGTAAGGAAATCAACAACCCAGACTCTGTCTACTACTGGGCCTACAAGGTAGGATATATAATTATAGCTTGCTGTAGATTACCAGTACAACAGGGTTTTTGTAAGGTGTGGTGAGTTTCTGTGCATAGGCAGTTTGGTAACTGCGACAAAGATGTAGATTATTCCTGTTCGAGAAATCTTAACAAATGGCAAATTTAGCTATGTAACCTACTAGTGTTTTTTTTTTTTTTTTTTTTTTTTCTTTCTTGCAAAACCTCTACTCACAAGAAAAAACACTGGTAGGTTACATAGCGAAATTGGTCATTTTTTCAAGATTTCATGAACACAAGTAATGGTTTTGTTTTAGATTAGGTTTTAGAGTAAGTTACTCTCCTGATGCATGCTGCCTGGGGTGATTGTATGTCTCGGGCTGTTACTTACTTGTACTTCAGAATTAAGGAACCACTGTAATTGGGGCGAGCCTGAGCGAGCCCCACACTAGCGGGACTGCATTGCGGAAGTGTGTGTGTAACGTACGTGCTTGCGGCCATATACCGTAAATTTTAAATAAGCGCGGTTGAATTTTAATATTACGAAGATCGAGCTCATGTTTAGTGCATACACTAAACATGAGCTCGATCTTCGTAATATTGAAGGCTATTGCCAGAGTTTAGCGTCGGTGACCCGGAGCGGAGACGACTGACGTTGAAGCACGCATGGCAACTTACTCTTTGCTGCTACAGATCATCAACGGCAGGCTGCCCACAGGCAGTACAAACTTCGACCACGTTGAGGTTGCTCCAGGTAAGGGCCATGACACTGCAATAAACACCAGAAATTCAGCTCATGACTTGAGTGTAAAGCTTAGTCCATGCATGTGTAGACACACTGATAGTAGCTGTCCTGGCTGTTGGCATATGTGATACCTAGCTATCTACTTAGTCAAGATACCTACTTTATGCGTGACAAATCCTGCTTTGTGCAATGACAAATCAGTTTGCTGCTTGCTCAGGCTCGCCCCACGATGATGAATCATCACACTAGTATGAAAAGTCAGAACTTTGTTAACTGCTTGTTTTGAAGCTCGGTGCAGTTTTTCCGACCGTGAGAGAGAGAAAGACAGCTGGAATTGGCTGAGGCCTCTAGCCTGGCTGTTATAAGCAGGCTTGCTTCCACTCCTCTGCCGTGGGTCCAGTGGCTCAGTGGTAAGAGCGTCCGTCTAGTAATCGGAAGGTCCCAGGTTCGATTCCCAGCTGGATCCCTGTGGATTTTTCTTTCTCTCCTTCCAAAATTCTTATCTTGTTAAACTGCTTGTTTGCAAATATATAAGTATCACCATAGTACAAAGCTATACCGGAAAATATCACGAGTTTGTTGCCGTCTGTATTGTTAACAAACGAGTGATATTTTTTCTGCTATAGCTTGGTACTATGGTGATAATGATTTTATCGTACAAAGCTTCAATTTCATTGCACTTTAGACACAGATTCGGATTATTGTGTGACTTGTAGTACCTGATACGGATTGTTGCGTGACTTGTAGTACTGATGCAGGTTCTCGGGTAACTTGTAGTAAAAAAACACGGCTTTTTATAAACTGCATGCAGCTGCAAGACTTCCCTATTGACTTCCATACATTTACGCGAGTTAGATGTGTAATAATATCAATTATGTTCTTGGAAACTCAGAAAAGAATCCCTTGAGATGTGGCAAGTATCATACAGGAATTAGCAGTCACATACCAGTGCAGTCTAGTAACTAACACTGTCAGGAATATCTTATAGCAAGTAGAATAATTCTCAGGCGTACATTCATTTATTTCACCACAAGTTAGTGAGGACCATCCATTGGTGCGTAAATATGATGAATCTATGGCATTTCAGTGGCTTCTCAGTCGGCTGCATAAATGAAGAGAAGGTTATCTGTTACCAACTTGAGCTCGGAAAATAACTTGAAACGTCAGCAAGTTATTTTCCGAGCTCAAGTTGGTAACAGATAACCTTCTCTTCATCTATGGCATTGTTGCAACAGTGCACAGGAATTTCTAAATCTTGGAACCATTTTGACTGTGTTACGTATTAATGTACTGTGGTATCATCAGTTATGCTAGACCCTTGTTATACTCACTTTGCGTTTCAGCATAAGTGTCACAGTTATTGTATGGCTGGGGAAGGTCCAGATCGGACCAAAATGTAGCATGAGAGTTTGGTCAAAGCACTGCTCCAGAATCCACAAAAGCGATCTTTCTACATTCCATAGAACCCATCCAAATTAACCTAAATTAGTCTAGATTGCCAGATAAGTGTCCATGTGCCTGTGCAATCGATGAACCACACATCTGAAAAAAAGACAAGTCTAGAGGTTATGCAAAGTTCACCCAACTGCGCAGCACAATTGCTCTTATCATACTGAAGAGTACTGTTAGCCTCGTTCCCAGGCCACTCCCAGTCTTGCAGCTGTGGAGAAAAAAGACAAGTCTAGAGGTTATGCAAAGTTCACCCAACTGCCAGGACAATTGCTCTTATCATACTGAAGAGTACTGTTAGCCTCGTTCCCAGGCCACTCCCAGTCTTGCAGCTGTGGAGAAAAAAGACAAGTCTAGAGGTTATGCAAAGTTCACCCAACTGCCAGGACAATTGTTCTTATCATACTGAAGAGTACTGTTAGCCTCGTTCCCAGGCCACTCCCAGTCTTGCAGCTGTGGAGAAAAAAGACAAGTCTAGAGGTTATGCAAAGTTCACCCAACTGCCAGGACAATTGCTCTTATCATACTGAAGAGTACTGTTAGCCTCGTTCCCAGGCTGTTCCCGCCTCCAGTTTTTGATCGCTTGCAGTATAAAAACGGAGAGGGAAGGCCTGGGAGAAAGAGTCACGTGCGTGACGTCAGGTAGACGTGAGGGTAGACATGAGGGGGGCGGTGCCCAATCGTTGTAACTCACAAACTTTGCGTTGATCAGCCTTGAGTCTACCAAACAACGAGCTGTATTGATGCTGTCTTTCGAATGTTACAGTCTCAAGTTCTTGGACAAGATATATTACGAGAAGGACCTCGAGATTCTTCGTCAGGCACCGCCCCCCTCACGTCTACCCTCACGTCTACCTGACGTCACACACGTGACTCTCCCAGGCCTTTCCCCTCCGTTTTTATTCTGCAAGCAATCAAAAACTGGAGGCGGGAACGGCCTGGGAACAAGGCTAATTAGATCTTGGTAATGTCTCACTTAGAAGTACTTTATTGGCCCAACCATGTCAATGTATTATCTTCCTCGGTACCTGAATGGCGCCGACTATAGAACAACATTCCTGTCTTCTGTCCTGCCATTACTGACGGTTCTATTGGGGACATGATCTACATGCACTCATACAGGAACCCTGGTCTCATTGTTGACATTGCACAAGGTATGTTGGCATAGTAACAGCCTGTCACCATAGTAACAGCCTGTCACCATAGTAACATTGCCTGTCACCATAGTAACATTGCCTGTCACCATGGTAACATTGCCTGTCACCATATGTGTTAATAGGGTATGTATAGGAGGTTGGAAGCTAGTAATACAGCTACGCACTCTGCGTCACCATTTACTAGCTTCCAACCTCCTCTGTGGTAAGTGCATGCACACCCCAAAAGATCTGTTGACATGAGAATTTAACAATCACTTAAGCTCAGTAGTATTTGGTATAACTATGTGTGTTTTTCCAGATATCCGCAAAGTGAACAACCAGGCGGTGAGGGCAGTGAATACTGGCATGATCATCCTGGGGGGAGGGCTGATCAAACATCACATCTGCAACGCTAACTTGATGGTAAGAGCCTCTGCCATACTTTGTGTCTTTCAACAAAACTGTATTATTCTCAGCTGATGATATCACTACAGTATACACACGTGGAGATCATTCACCTCGTGCACATGTTCAGTGTATAGGAAAAATGAAGTTGTGAGAATAACACGTTCACTTGAAGTGAATGACAATGTCAGCGAGGTATCGAACTGCCAAAGTAAACGTTTCACCTTACCAGATTCTTCTTGTGTACATCACTTTCTCAGTTTGTTTCCTCTTCCTCCGTCTTGCTCTCTTCCGAGGCAGTGGTCCTTTGCTTGCACTTCACACTCGAGCATGATTCTCTGGAGACAGCTCTGGCACCGTTCACACTTACCTAGTCTCACAGGCTGCACCCATCAGCACAGTGTCGACATGACCATGTGTATTTACTGTCTGTATGCATGTACCGACTGCCTACTCCAGTTGAAGAGGACATGAACTATCAACAAACCACATCTCCCTAAAAAAAAAAAGAGGCCTAGATGTTCGCATACATGCAAACTGACCACACTTCACGATTATCAGCCCCATGACACACCTTAGCAATTATCAGATTGTTTTTAGGCAGGAAATGGTCACGTGTTATTTGTGGTTGTAGAAATGCACACCAATAGTCACAAGTCATTCCAACCCAAAATTGGGCTATCATTTGAGTAATACATATCATATTATTATTTTGATAACATACATGCATCAAAGTTAATTGCTAGGCAACAGATCATTGGGTGGTTTTGATTCAAAGTTAATTGCTAGGCAACAGATCATTGGGTGGTTTTGATTGGTTGTCTTCCCTCGACACAGCGTAATGGCGCTGACTACGCAGTGTTTGTGAACACGGCCCAGGAGTTTGACGGCAGTGACTCAGGTGCTCGCCCAGATGAGGCGGTCTCATGGGGGAAGATCAAAGTCGATGCCAGACCAGTCAAGGTATATACCACAGTACTAGTTTTTGTGGCGTTAAATGTTTATTCGATCCATGAAATTTTTTTTAACAGTTGACAGTTACAATATGGACGAGCGCCTGGAGCGGCTGTCAGGAGTACGTTGTCGATCGAACATTTACTTCGGGAGGTGTGGACGTGCGCGCACGCTTATTCGTTGATGATCACTGTGTAAATATTTTTATTCGCTTTTCACGGTTGGTCTCAACCGCAAAATTCTTTTAACAGCGAAACTTTCCCAATCTACGGCAGTCTGTCAAAAAGTTTGGATTAGCTATAAAACAGTTATGTGCTAAGTGGAATTGGCACTATAGTATATGGGGCAAGAAGTCTGTCCATACTGAAGGAATGAGCATGGTGTTGTAGGCCTCCATCATCAGCGTTATTTCTGAATGCTTAGAACTCTTGACTCATGTTGGAATAAAGGGGGTTTTAGATGTTTTGAGGCGAAATAGAGGAGAGTGAAAAAGCCAGCAGTCGCTGGGAATCGGACCCAGGACACCTGGCTTGTGCAGCCAGTGCTGAGCTACGACAACCAGACAACCACCAGCCTTCACAATCCTTTATATGCACTGCATAGGTGGTACTGAAATGCCTCAGTCGCACACATAGCAGCCACTCAGCATGTGCCATCAGAAGTCTGTTAGAGGTTGACCAGTTGTCGTAGCTCAGTGGCAGAGCACTGGCTGCACAAGCCAGGTGTCCTGGGTTCGATTCCCGGTGACTGCTGGCCTTTTCACCCTCCTCTATCTCTGATTGAGCATGCACACCATTCTTGTTCCCCTCAGGTCTATGGAGAAGCCACTCTCATATTTCCACTACTTGTAGCAGAAACGTTTGCAAGGAATTATAAAGAACCACCCGTGTTTACCAACAGTGAGGAAGTAAAACAACAATAGCATTTTATTTTCATTTTCACATCCACAATTTGTTTATGCCAAATAACATGGTATTTCAACTGGAGATAATATTTCTGGTGATTTCAAGTTTATAAAGAACCGTCATGTTTACCAACAGTGAGGGAGTTAAACATCAATAGCATTTCATTTTCATTTTCACATCTACAATTTCTTTATGCCAAATAACATGGTATTTCAACTGGAGATATTGATAATATTTCTGGTACAATCATTTGATTAATTGTATTTCGAGTTTAGGTTGGTGAGTCTTGTGGGTTCAAGTTACCGTCCATCCATTTCTGCCTTGCTTGCGCAGCTGCTTCAATTGTGACCTTCTCATCCTCCAGCCGGCCGCTTTTGATTGAGGACTCTGTGGCTGACTATGAAATTGTTTGTGGAAGAGAGAGTATGTGTGTGGGTGTGTGGGGGTGTGTCGGGGAGAGGGGATAAGAATTCATTGTATATATAGTGTTGTGCTTGTGTTTGACTGCTTGTGTGTGTGTGTGTGTGCGTGTGCGTGTGTGTGCATGTGCGTGTGCGTGTGTGTGTGTGTGCGTGTGTGCGTGTGTGTGTGTGTGCATGTGTGTGCATGCGTGCATGCATACGTGCGTACGTGCGTGCGTGCGTGTGTGCGTGCGTGCATGCGTACATCATGCGTGCGTGCGTGCATGCGTGCGTGCGTGCGTGTGTGCGTGCGTGCGTGCATGCGTGCATGCGTACATCATGTGTCAACGTACCTGCACATCTGCTGGTGGCAGTGGCAGGGGTGAGGCTGGGTGTGGGCTAGAGGAGTGAGAGTTGGTGCGTGGAGGCTGTTCCCCACCAATACTGGTGTTGCTAGCTATGGCCTCCCTCTCTTCAGTGGGTTCTTTCTCCCTCTCTTCAGTGGGTTCTTTTCTGGGAGGGGTTGTCACTCCTATGCAGTTACCATCGTTGGTGACAGAACCTGTGAGAGCCATGGCGAGGATGGGTATGAGAAAGATGTAACAAGTCAATCAATCATGGTAGCCATTCTCTACTCTTACCATCAAGCTGTTTCCACACTTGACGAGCACTCTCACTGGCCACAACAGCTGCCTCTAGTATCTCTTGCTGGGAGAGACTTTGCTGAGAGTTTGGTTCAACACAACCCTCCTTCCCTTCTCCTGGGGTAACCTCTGGTTCCGTATGCTGTTGTGATGGAGACGAGGAAGGGGAGAAGGAAGGGGAAGGGACGTGGGCATGTTGCTCTTTTTCCTCCTCCTCAGGTAGCTTGGACAAGGGAGTGGACAGGGGATTGACCTGAGGGGAATGGTGTATGTGACATATCAGGAATGCACTCTCCAACACGCACAAACATTAGCACCATCCATAAATAGTACCATTTGGTATATATACAACCCCTATCAAGATTTAGCTCCCCCCATTCCTTCTGCCCTTAAGTTCTTGCATAAGTTATAGACGATCAACTCAAGTCAATGTTGAAGGTGACTCTATTGTTTGTGATTGGTCAATAACAGTGTTCACTGTACGTGCTAAACCGTGAACTCTGGGTCATAACACTTGCAATACTTAACATCACCATACCAACAAGCTCCGGAAGTTTCCTGCGGAACATGACCAACAATGTTGCTCTACCTGTCTGGGGCCAAGGTCATAAAGTTCTGTCTCCAGGATCAGCTTGTATTCCCTCTCCTGCCTGACCTCTTCAGAGCCTGCAAGAACAAAAAAGTGTACGTATCAAGCGCCCACCACAGAGCGAGCGCCCACCACAGGGCGAGCGCCCACCACAGGGCGAGCGCCCACCACAGGCCGAGCGCCCACCACAGAGCGAGCGCCCGCCACAGAGCAAGTGCCCACCACAGGCCGAGCGCCCACTACAGAGCAAGCGCCCACCACAGGGTGAGTACCCACCACAGGGCAAGCGCCCACCACAGAGCGATCGCCCACCACAGGGCGAGCGCCCACCACAGAGCGAGCGCTCACACCCTCTTTTCGCTCAAGTTCCTACACATTCGTACGATTCGTGTAGTAACAGCCCAGGCACCTATGTCGAAGTACGATTGCTGATACAGCAATTTTCTTTTGCACAAACATAACGGCTAAATTTCACTGACAATGAACTGAAGCCATAAACAAAATAAGTAATTACTCTGCTATGCATTTCTGTTGTTACTGTTGCCACAATTCTTGCCACACACACTGAAACCCATCAACTGCAAACCTTAGGCTGGCAGGTGTGATGTTAGTCTCATGCCCAGCCCGCACGCGCCTCCTGTGAGAGGGTGGGGTCTGGGGACGAAACTAGTGGCAGTCATCGTACATTAGACCAAGTCTCATGCCCAGCCCGCATGTGCCTCCTGTGAGAGGGTGGGGTCTGGGGACGAAACTAGTGGCAGTCATCGTACATTAGACCTAGTCTCATGCCCAGCCTGCACATGCTTCCTGTGAGAGGTTCACCAGACTGTTTCTCCTCACGAAAGGGTGGGGTCTGGGGACAAGACTAGTGTGATGTCTGGAGATATCTTGCCAACTTCTTACCCTTCCTGTCTCTTCTCAGCCAGATGTTTCTCGCCGCAGATGCAGCCTTTATCGTTTGAAGCTCTTCCATTCTGTCCTCACGCACACCAGCAGCCTATATTATAATGATGTGAGAGGGTGAGGAATGGACCAGAAATAGGCAGACAAGTTTACTGCATCTTCCCATGTTGTTGCATAGCATACCCACTGATGTACCCAATAACTCAAACTTTCTTGGAGAGACGGTGCCTGTCTAATGCTCAAAATACAGGGCTCAGATGGTAAGAGGGTACCAGTATGGTCCCCAGACCCCCAGTATGGTCCCCAGACCCCCATGGTCCCCAGTATGGTCCCCAGACCCCCAGTCTGGTCCCCAGACCCCCATATGGTCCCCAGACCCCCAGTATGGTCCCCAGACCCCCATATGGTCCCCAGACCCCCAGTATGGTACATACAACTGCAACTGTACTGGGGGTCTCGCTGAAGGTCGGGGGTCTCGCTGAGGGTCAGGGGAACAAGACTAAGAGAGTATATAGGGCCCTTCTCACTCACATCAAAAGGGTCTGAGGTGCTCTCTCCCCCTTTTTCCTTCTCCTCCCCCTCCTCTTTCCCTTCTATAAGAGGTTGCAGGCCTGGGGGAGAGCCCAGAGCGAGACTACCAGTGGGTGTTGGCTTCCTCATCTTGGCTGCTGCCATCGCCAACTGGTCCTTTTCCACACGTTCCAAACTCTCATAAACAAGTCTAGAAGAAGAGGACACCTTTTGTTATTGTGATAGTGAAGGATGAGGGGAGGAAGGAGGTACAATAGAGTGAAAAGAGGGGGGAAGGGGAAAGGGATGAAAGAGGAATAGATAAAGGAAAGGGAAAGCAAAATAGGAGGAAAGGGGGAAGAGGGAAGGGGAGGGAGGGAGGAAGGGGCCAGAAAAAGAGCAGGGAGATGGTTGAATAGGGAAGGGAGGGGAGAGATTGACTCTGACGTCTATAGGGGAGTAGAGGGAGGGGAGGGAGGGAAGGGAAGGGAGGTGAAGGCAGGGGAGGGAGGGGAAAGATACAAGAATGGGAGGAGAGTGGAAAGGAAAGAAGAGGAGGAGACACGCGCCTTGTGGCATAGGACTCCCTCCGACCAAGTGAGATGGACCTATCTCGAATCTTGTTCAATTTTATTCTCTTCAGGACGTCTGGTGAGTCTGGTAGCTCCAGTCGCATTGACCACAACATCTGGTTCACTATGCTGGGAGAGAGATGAAGGAATACAAGTGGGCGGAGTCAGAATTCTTATACATGATGGTTGGCCATATGCATGTGACATAAAGGTGACCTCATTCCCAGGCCTCTGGAATGCAATACTAGAGGCCTGGGAATGAGGCTGATGTAAAGGATTATGCTTACTCCAAGTGTTTGTCCAGAATATGTTTTGGAATGTCCACTGTCTTGCCAATTGGAAGGACTATGAAGTCGTCAATCTGGTGTGTGTGTGTGTGTGTGTGTGTGTGTGTGTGTGTGTGTGTGTGTGTGTGTGTGTGTGTATGTGTGTGTGTGTGTGTGTGTGAAGCAAAGAAAGTATGTATCAAGTTACAGGACATGTGGCAAGATGAAGTTCTTTGGTAGGACATAATCCTGAAATGACTGCCGATACTCAATAGCTTCTAGACGTTGAGCCTCACTCACCTCCATCCATCCTGCTCTCGCCAGGAACTGCTGAGCATCACTGTACTGCCACACCTTGTCATGAAACCGTCTGCTCGAGATTCTCACACGACGATAGATGTCATCATCCGGATACAGCTGCACGTTGCTATAGTAACAACATGATGTAATGTGGGAATTATCTCCAACCTCTTTGAAAGATATTTGAGGAAAGGTTGAACCGATACAGCCCTTCTGATCAAGTTGCTAGGTAGTTTCACTTTTCTTTAAAGATAGTTACTTCCCCTCTCCTCCCAAAGAAAAAACAAGTTTTGGTTGGGGTCCTCCCCAACCCTTGCTCCCATCATAGACCCTCCTGGTCCACCCTCGTCATTGGAAAGGTCCTGAAAGCAGAACTTACTCTAGGTACTCAGTGTCATATGCATTGTTTCTCTCAATTTGAGGGATGAAAACAGTGTCCATTTTGATTGTTGAGTAGCCTCATTCCCAGTCTCCCATGCCCCATACTATGTACTACAACCAATGGAGCACAAGAGACTGGGAATGAGGCTAACTGTTGAGGTAAGCACACATATGTAACTGTAACTTTTTGGGTTGGGAGGAGATGGTTGGGGGAGAGGGGTGGCTGGGAGAGAAGAGAGGGTACTATACCTGAAAATGGTGTTGAGAATCTCAAGAGCAGTTTTGGAGACCATTATGTCGTCATTCTGTTTCTTTAGTCTCTCCAGAGACTTGTTCAGTCCCTGCATCACCCTCGCCAACCAGAGGGGGTGAGACGTCTCTTCCTGCAGACAGGTACGAGGCTAACTCCAGTATACTACTGCACACTCCCAGTACGCTGCTGCACACTCCCAGTATACTACTGCTCACTCCCAGTACGCTACTGCACACTCCCAGTATACTACTGCACACTCCCAGTACGCTACTGCACACTCCCAGTATACTACTGCACACTCCCAGTATACTACTGCACACTCCCAGTACGCTACTGCACACTCCCAGTACGCTACTGCACACTCCCAGTACGCTGCTGCACACTCCCAGTACGCTACTGCACACTCCCAGTACGCTACTGCACACTCCCAGTACGCTACTGCACACTCCCAGTACGCTACTGCACACTCCCAGTACGCTACTGCACACTCCCAGTACGCTACTGCACACTCCCAGTACGCTACTGCACACTCCCAGTACGCTACTGCACACTCCCAGTACGCTACTGCACACTCCCAGTCCCAGTATACTACTGTACACTCCCAGTGCACTACTGCACACTCCCAGTACACTACTGCACACTCCCAGTACACTACTGCACACTCCCAGTATACTACTGCACACTCCCAGTACGCTGCTGCACACTCCCAGTCCCAGTATACTACTGTACACTCCCAGTGCACTACTGCACACTCCCAGTACGCTACTGCACACTCCCAGTATACTACTGCACACTCCCAGTACGCTGCTGCACACTCCCAGTCCCAGTATACTACTGCACACTCCCAGTACACTACTGCACACTCCCAGTACACTACTGCACACTCCCAGTATACTACTGCACACTCCCAGTACGCTGCTGCACACTCCCAGTCCCAGTATACTACTGTACACTCCCAGTGCACTACTGCACACTCCCAGTACACTACTGCACACTCCCAGTACACTACTGCACACTCCCAGTATACTACTGCACACTCCCAGTACGCTGCTGCACACTCCCAGTCCCAGTATACTACTGTACACTCCCAGTGCACTACTGCACACTCCCAGTATACTACTGCACACTCCCCAGTATACTATACTATTGTCCATCTCCACCTACCTTGGTTTCTCTTCTATAAATTTCTGCCAAATCGGCCTCCTTTGACCTACGAACAAGTAAACAATGTAATCTTAGTAATAGTTCGCATACCAATACTAGTAATTACGTTACACACATGTACTAGCATTACATAGCAACAGGTAATGACATCACACCTCTTGTCTTTTGAGCACTTCCAAGACAATTCCTGCAGGATACATACAAAATTTGAGGTAATCGGTACGTTCACCTGTACTAAACAGTTTTGCTGCTACGTACACAATGTATTGTCTATACGAAATACGCATAAGAAACATTAGTAAAAATTGATTCAAATCAAAACATTCGTTTTTGAGAGAGCAAAGGTCAAAGTACACTAATATGAACATACACTGGAAGCTTCAACCAAGGGTTGCAGTCGCCTGACGGTCTCCTCCACAGTAGCTCTCGGTTTTTCCTCCCCCTCCTCCCCCTCCTCCCCCTCCTCCTCCTTCTCAACTCGTGGCAATGCTGGCAACTCCTCCCTGATGCTTCCTACTATCATCTGTGGCTCAGCCTCACCATCCACCAATTCTTCCCCTTCCTGTAGACTTTGTTCAAGTGGTTTCTGAGGTGACGGCACATCTGGAGAGGGAAGCGAAACCTCAGACATCCCTTCCTCCTCGTCCTGCTTCTCCTCTGGTTCCACGGTTGGAGGTACATCAGGTCCTGCGTCCGGGCAATCTGTGGCCACCCCTCGCTGCTTCAACTGCTCCTTTATACTCTGAATTGTCGGTGGCTTTGCTTCCTCTTCTTGTAGAGGTTGAGTTTTGTGCTTGTCTTCCTTCTTGGATTTCTTCTTGTGCTTCGGTGACCCAGCAGCCTCGGCTCCAGCAACATCATAACTTTTCTTCTTAAACAGGAAAGGAAAAAAACGATGTTTCTTTGTTGCTGGAGAATCTCTTCCCTTTGCTTCCTTCTCCTTCTCCTTCTTCTCCTTCTGCTTCTCCTTCTTGCTGACCTTATCTGGTTTCACTTTCACCTTTTCCTCACCTTTCTTTTTGTCCCCCTTACCGGCTGGTTTCTGTTTCACACTTTCCTTACCACTTTTACCCTTTCCTGTGGACTTGGGGGAAGCTGCCGTAGCGCCGGATGAAGGTGGCTCCAGCTGCTGAATAATATCCGCGACTTTCAGCCGTTGTTCAGCTTCTGCTTCTTTGCTTTTGGGCTCAGTTTTGGATTGCTGGGAGGATGTAAGTTCTTTCTTGTCTGATGTCTTTCTGTCTTCCTTTCGGCCTGGCTTGGATGAGGAAGCCCTTTTTGGAGAAGCACTCACTTCAGCCCGCTTGACCTTTGTACTTGGAGAGAACTTACCACCTTTTCGCAGCTGCGGAGAAGCCCTAGGTGAGGCTGAGGGAGAGGCTTTCACAGCTTGACCCTCTTTCTTCTTCCGAGTTCTGGGACTATCTGATGACCTGGGAGACGCTCTTGGAGGTAAGTGCTCAGTTGACCATGAACGCTTGAGCCCACTTGATTGAGTTGTGGCCTTGTTGTCTGGTTGCCTGGCAGCTACATGAATAGAGCATCACAAAGGTCAATAGAAGAAGGTCATTATTCTCACCACATCAAAAGGATGAAATTTGTACTTTTGATACTGTGGTCTTTTGTTGCTGTAGCTGCTGGCTCGTGCTTCACTTGTGGTGCCCAACTGGGCAAAAACTTCTGTACGGACATGATTTCACACACACACTAGACTCAACAGACAAAGCAGCTGCTGGAGGCCTGGGAACAAGCTTACATGCACTTACAACTTGGTATGTACTAGGGAGATGCTGCATTGTCCTGGGACAGCCTGAGCGAGTAGCCGATTAAGGTAAGGCAATGGTAGGTGATCAAGCTTACATGCACTTACAACTTCATGCGTCTACCTCGATCTAGCTGACATTACATGGCCAGCCACCCCTTCCCCTTCATGTGTCTACCTTGATCTAGCTGACACTACATGACATCACTGCACACAACGATTTTTCCCAGGAGTTCTGAAAGCTTAGTACCTTGTGCAGCCTTCTTGTCACGAGTAGACGCTCGGCTTCTAATGGCTGTTTGGTCATCTGTGTCGTACAGATGGGTCACATCACCCAGTGGTGAGACATCGTTCAGTGCGGTGTAGCGGGTCTTTGGATCAATTGTGTACGCTCCATAGTTCTTGTTGAGGTTATCAACGGTGGTCTGGGGAAGGAGGTACGAGATTGCTTCTCGCTCCTCCAGGAGGTCTATGGGGTCTGCCCCACCTGCAAATCGTTTCATCATCCAGGCTGCATCAAATGCACTGAGGAAGCCCCTCGCACAGCCAGTTCCCAATGGCCAGAAGGGCTGTGAATAAGAGAGTAACAATCAGGTTTGAGTGGCGTCCATGGTTTCATAAGTGAAGTGAAACATTGATACTAGAAAGAGTCATGCCAAACTGATCAAGTAGCCCCTTTGTGTGTGTGTGTGTGTGTGTTTGTTAGATGTTGCTTAGCAACCAAAACTTTGTACTTGAACAACACAAAGTAGAATGGGTGGAGGTGATTATGGGTGTGGCAGTGGGTTGCTAGGGGTAACATCTAACAAATAAGTTACATTCCCCAGACAGAACAGCATTCGCCCTTCGGGCTCATGCTGCTCCATCTAGGGAATGTAACTATTATGTGTGTGTGTGTGTGTGTGTGTGTGTGTGTGTGTGCATGTGTGTGTGTGTGCATGTGTGTGTGTGTGCATGTGCGTGTGTGAGTGCGAGTGTGTGTGTGTGTGTGTGTGCATACACATGCGTGTGCAGGCATGGTTATGTATGAAAAATCAATAAGAAGGCAGGCCTAGATGCTATGCATTAATGCTATCTGAACAGAACTGAAATTTTAGCAAAAAAAAACAACTTTAGGACATGTGTGACATTGTGTATGCATGTGTGGGTAGAGGAGGGGGGAGGGAAGGAGGTGGGGGGACGAGGTGGGGGTAGAAGAGGGGGAGGGGAAGAGGGCTCACCTCCAGCAGGCTGTCTCCTGCTAGACACATCAGAATCCTCTTCCCTTTCCTCTCCACAATCCTGGAGGCATTCTCCGCAGCAAACAGTGATGTGAAGTCAAACAAAGCAACGTCATTCTCTCCTTTGTGATTCCTCTCAAACTCCAGGTCTCCAAGTTCCCCTTCGGTGGAGAAAGTAGCTGCCTCAATGGCATATCGCTCCAGAGCCTTGCGATCAACATTGCTGGGAGAGAGAAGCTGCTCCGACTGATTGAAATTCTGTTGAAATTGAAACGATGGACACAAACGTTGAAATGTCTTGATATTTCAAGAGAGGTTACCAAGGTAACAAAACAAGAAGCTAGTGCACTCAAGAGCGCATAAGAACAGGCGGCTAGAGTAAGAGCGTGTAACTACGTAAAATTCGAAACCGGGCGGAATTTACCGCCAGTACTAAAAATAGTAACACGCACTGCGCACGCTACGTTGACATAAGCCCTTATGCATTGTTGCTAAGCGCACACGTGACCGGATGTTCTATTTTTAGTACGGTTCAATAATTTTGCCCGGACTACAGGCTTCTATTGGAGTTACACGCTCTTACTCTAGCCGCCCGTTCTTATGCGCTCTTGTGCACTGTAATAGTTGTTTAAATCACAGATGGCTCTTCCCCAGGGGACCTGTCTGATATAGATGTTATAGTTATAGCACAGTGCCAGGGATTTATGGCTAGTACGCTTGTAAAAGTTGTTTAGACCACAGATGGCTACCTAGCCTCATTCCTAGGCCCCGCCCAGCTTTCTGTCGCTTTCAGTACGGAAAAGCGGGGAGAGCCTGGTATCTTTTCTCACGTGAGCATGACATAATCGGAAATTTGCAGAACTACAGGCTGCGTTTCACGTATTTTCAACCAACTACACGCTCAACGCTTGGTGTGTACGACAGTCGGCCCCCGATTGCTAGATACGTGAGGTAAGTTACCTCGTACCTTGGCTCTTTTTGCTATTCTGGGCCTAGTCTGCCAACGCACAATTAAACCCTTTCTACCATCCTTTCCATCCTGATGTCACTCATGTGAGAAAAGATACCAGGCCCTCTCCCACTTTTCCGTGCTGAAAGCGATGGAAAGCTGGGCGGGACCTGAGAATGAGGCTAATGGCTACCCACAATGAGTATTTTAGTTCCATACTATAGTGACTAATTGTGCAATACATCCAGTTTCCTCGTTGTCTTTGCCCCATTCTGGATGAGGAAAAGGGTAAGAAACCAAGTCTTTCCATTTGTCTTACACAGCTAGCCTCTACTACCAATCTCAAAGCCTCTCATAACCGCTGTCTCCTCAGCTTCTCTCAACCAGGATGACCACAATGGTTAAAACAGCAAAACTGTTTCTTCAGTGAGTTAAGTGGTGTACACTAGCTTCTAATCTCCTCTGAGGAAACGTCATGTGCTAACTGAGGTCTACATCAAAGCAAGTGGTAACCATGGCGATTAGTCATTCATAATTCTCTCATGCTTGCTGCAGTGTTCACTGTCATAGGTGACTGCCTCGCTCCTCTGCAGTACGGTGTGGGGGGCTGTCATTACCACTGGGTATTTGCATATACCTTTAGTAGATATAGTAATGTACAGTATCAGGATTGGTTTACGAATCAGTGTTGACACAGAAAACAGTTCATTATTTCTCCTAATCCCGTAATAGTTTCCTGGGGTTGGTTGTTTTACACATTGCTACCACAGCACCCTACTCCCCCCCCCCTCCTTCCCTTTCTTCAGCAGGGGAGATATTTCTGACCTGTTATCTGGGCAAAGAGGAGAGATGTGAACTATGTTTTACACTTACATCTTTGAGCACCCGCTTCTTCAACAGGCTCTGTTTTTTGGCCGTCATCACAAAGTAGTGAGTCTCATCCTTGTAGTATACAATGTTCTCCAGGTCAATCTGATGCTTCGCCGAGAGAGTGTCAAAGAACCGCTGGTTAAAATGGTACGAAACCCCACCAATCTCTGGAACAGCCGCTTCTTGTTTTGTGTTGTGATTCACAAAATTGACGGTGATTGCAAGTGCTAGTTTTGCACGGAACTCCTTTGAACGAAACCCTGGAAGGCTGTTCTGTTTCCCGTCAGCACCAAGAATGATGTCAAAGGTACAAGAGGAGACTGGAGATGAAGCGGGAGTGACAGTTGCTGTCCACCCGCCGTTTGCATTCTTGGGCTCCACAAGCCCTGTGAATTTCACTCCCGAGTAGACTTTCACGCCGAGCAGGAGGCACACTTTAAGTAGAATACTCTGGAGAATCTTGATACCTGTTAGACAGGGACGGAGAGACAGACAAGCGCATGTGAAAACTGTGAACATGCTACTGCCCTTAGGCTGTGAGATTAACTATTTCTCATCACTGCTTGCTTCATATGAACCCTCTTCCATCACACACTCACTTTTAAAGATTGCATATAATAGTTACATTCCCCAGACGGACCAGCATGAGCCCAAAGGGCGAATACTGTCCTGTCTGGGGAATGTAACTGGTTGGATGTTACCCCTAGCAACCCACGTACTGCCACAGCCAGCTGGAATGAGATACAGCATTTGCTAGTTGATTAGTACTTTGTAGCGCTGTGGATTCACTAGCGAGCTATTTAGCATTCACTAGAAGCAAGTGACCTCACTGAGAGGAAGGAGATGATAATAAGTCTGCTAGCATGTAAATTGACAAAGTGGTCGAGGAGGAACAATAAATTTTGTAAATCCGAATCCCTCAACAGTCAGTACCTCACAGACTGTAACACAATGTATACAGATTGTTGAAATGCAATGTGTGGTTTCTTTCATGGATTCCAGAACAGAACTTTTCCATTACGTTGGCCAAATGTTCATGTTTGAAAGTTTGTCCAATGTAATAGCAAATTGCTGTTCCAGAATCTGCAAAAGTGATCTCTCCATAATTTGTACGCACTACAAACCTTGGCCAGCCATCACTTGTGTGAAGATGAACGAAAATGTGAAACATTGACAGACAAAAGGGGAACATACGCAACTCAGCAAATGTCACATTTCGAGACATGCTAGCAATTCAAAGCATTCTTGTCAAGATGAAGATATTCACAATATGATGAATCTGGGCACATTTTGCACAGTGTTTACTACCGGGTATCACTCTAATTCTCTGACTATATATGGCTTGATGGCTGCACCACGGTACAGCCTGCCATCCAGCTTGCAACGCCTAGGTAGATTCATAAGCATGCGTGCAGTGATGCAGCACTTACAGATATGGTCGATTGCTCCGGCGCAGAATTTCCCGTAGAACTTCTTGGCTCCCAGACCGCGCAGGTCCGTGATGAGAAATGGCCATAAATGGAGCGAGTTGTTTCGGGAGAAGCTAGTTCTCTTCTCCACCAGGTCCACCCTAGCACCGAGCAGGGCGGCTTCAATGGCTGCACGCAGTCCCACTGGCCCCCCTCCCACGATTAGTACTCTCATTTTCTCACAGGCTTTCTGATCTGCGTACTCGGGAAGCGACGCTCGCGCGTCTAACAACTTCCACAGTTGACAGCACTTCCATGATGTTAGCTCCCTCTTCAGCGATGCGTAAAGAGCCAAGCCCTCGCATCCGCTGGCTTCGATTGCATCGCAAAGAGTTCGGAAGCTCTTTTGGATCTCTTGGAAATCGGTTACCTCGAAAAACTGGTTGAAAATCTGATCACGAGCAGACTCTGTTTTGCTCTGCGATCTGTTAAGATCGTCTCCGTCTCCTTCTTGCGACATCCCCCAGCGCAAGGCAGACGCACAACCGTCAACAACTCAGAACAGCACGACTGTTTCCGCTTACTCCCCGGTCTAGGAGCCTAGCCTCGTTCCCAGGCTCGCCCTGGGGCGAGCCAGGAGCCTCAGTCCCGATCCCGTGCCCAGATCCTAGGAAGTTATTTCCGCTGTAATCTGGCAAAGAGGTGGAGCTATGGGCGAAGCCACCGCTGTTCATCATAAATATAATTATGTGTACACACATTGTACAACAATCAGTTGAGAATTGTGACTGATTTACAATAAGGATGTATGTGTGAGTGAGAGGAGGGGATCTAGTGTATTTTACAGCAGACATTCCGACTTTTCAACGGTGCTGCCACAACAGGACCAATGATGGCAGCCAGGGTGACCAGGGTGACCATGGCCACACCCACTGTACCCACCTGGCATCACCCCCCCACACCCGCATCTCACATGCTTCTTGCCTTCCGAAGAGCAAAACGTGCAGCAGTGGAAGATGCCACGGTGCTTTTTTCGCTTTGGACGAACATTTACGACAAACGGACTTGCTCTCACATGTTTGCCATCTATGAGCACTGACAGACGGTGTTCCCCAATGGATTCAGGGGTATATAGGACTTGATACGTCCCATCCCCATTGTCAGTGACTGTTGTATTCACCATCGTCCCACTCCGGCTGTGCAAAAGAGCCTCCACTTTGTCACCACCGCTGAGCCGTCTCTCTCCAAAACGATCATGAATGGTCACAAGAAAACCAGTCATCTTTCGCTGTCTGGCCTCAAAGAGACCTTCTCCCTCGACAACGGAGTGTGCTGCTGATGGTCCTCGAGAGTTCAAGATTCCAAACATCTCAAATCCTCTGCTCTGTCCAGCTGGGAGGTTCGGACTGAACTGAATATAGTCATCCTCTTCAGGGTAAAAGTCATGATTGAAGCTCAATAACTCTTCAAGGTGAGCAGCCACAGGCACTTCTTCAGATGAAAAGGCAGCGGAAGGGTTGCCTTGTTCAAGTGCCTTGGCAGCCAAGTTGCTGTAGACATTCAAATCATCAAGAATTCGTTTCACTTCCTCCAGCTGACGCTCTAAAATGTTCTCCTTGCACTGTTTTATGGCATCCAGCTGATTCAGAAGGGAGCGTTTGTGCTCCTGTAGAGCCCTCATTCGAGCATCGATGGAGTCACAGATCTCATGGGCAACCATTTCCGTACGATCTTGAATACTACTCAGCATAAACTCAATGCTTTTCATTGACTCATTCAGGGCAGCGATTAGAGGTGGGGTTTGTCCAAGGAGACTTTCAATGATCTCGGAGTACTGCATGTTTACATCCTCAAGGGGGAGAAATTTGTGGTCATGATGTTCCTCTACGGTACACTCCTGGCATATTGGTATGTTACAGGAATTACAAAAGAGCCTCAGGTGCTCGTTTGGGTGGGACTCACAGACTTTGGGATGAACGGAAACATTTGAGGTACAGCGATGCATGAGAGTTGTTTTCCCCTGCACTGGGATCAGGGGATGTTCAGATGTTTTCCACTGTCGTTGATGGGCTTGCTCACAAAATTCACACAAATGGCAGCCACAAATCTCACAATAGCAGACAGCAGTCTCGTTATCAGTGCACAGATCACACCTTGGCAATAGTGGAGAAGGTGCTCGCTGAAGGTCTTGGAGGTTCTGAACGTACATGTTTCTTGGAAGTCCCTGGATTCCATTTGAAGGCAGCTCACTCTCATCCATGCAAATGGGACAGTAGACTGTTTGTGTGTTCCTTGTGTTATGCTGCAGGCATGCACGCTGTAAACAGCTGGCACAGAATGTGTGGAAGCAAGGCAGTATCCGGGCATCTTGGAAGCTCTCAATACAAAGTGCACACTGTAGCTCTTTGCTGTGGTGCTCTTGAGATTGTGGAAAGGCAGCTGTCGCCATTTGTATTCAATAATCGCACGTCTTGTGTTCTCCAAGTTTTGCCAGTTTGGTGCACTCACCAGTTCATGAGGTTGCCTACAGATATAGAAGACCACAACAAGTTAACAGCTGCTGCGATAGAAATGTGCTATTCCATTTATTAAGCATACACCCCCCTCGGAAGAGGATACTTTCTATTTCCCCCCCAGGACAAAAATTCATTTTACTCCTATACACCCCCTGGACAGCTACCGGTAATTGCTGACCCCCTAGGAAAATTAATTATCCATATGTCCCCCTAATTACTATTATAGGAGAACAACCCCAGCAACTGACCCCAGAGTGTCTTAATCACTGGGATAGTGATCTAAAAATTTGTGTATGCATCATAGATACCATAACTAGTAGCTACAGTATCAATCATAGCCAAACAACACACACATACTACGTGCGCTATAATTTCTGTCACTTCAGAAAGATATGGCAAAGTTGTGGCACGCTATACTACGCCCTATTATACTTCCCTCCCTGACATAAAGAGTGCTTTCTCACTTGAAGACGGTCAGTTGGAAGTGCTTCTGTCATGAGGCTGTGCGGCTCATTAACGCAAGGCTCTAGTCCCATTCCCAAATCCGAGCATGAGTTGTACGCGTAGATAACCTCGTTCCCAGGCCGTGTGGGAGCCTGGGAATGATGGTTAAGTAATTATCATTGTGTGCTGATAGTAGCCTCGTTCCCAGGCCTTCGATCACAGCTAACGCGGTAGTCTCGTGCCCAGACCCCACCCCTCACGAGGAAAAGGGTCTGGTTACAATACGACATCCCGCTCGACCCAGTGACGTAGCCGTCTGGCATGTGAAATGACCAACCACAGCACAGTTAGAGTAATAATTACATGAAGCTCACGTGTCAGAAATAGTGCGGGTTTATAAAATGACGATGGCGCTTCAACTGAAGTGGACATAGTTCTTCGCTTGGGTGAGCGGCAGAGATACTCTGCACTGCGTACAAAAAGGCGTGCTATCTTCCATGGTAAAACCATTTCTCACTCTTCGCACTATGCAATTATCCCACGTGCTCGCTTACAATTTATGACAATGGCATTTGGTTACGCCCCTCAAGGGTCGAGCGGGATGTCGTATTGTAACCAGACCCCTTTTCCTCCTCGTGAGGGGTGGGGTCTGGGCACGAGACTACTAACGCGGTGGCCTGTGGAAGGCCTGGTAAAACTCCTACGTAGAATGACGTCAGGTAGACGTCTGGAGGCGTGGCACTTCCGGTCTTTGCCAAGGAACGCTATAACAGCTCGCTACAACAGCTCGCTCACAACAACCGGACAATCAATATCGAGCAATCTTGGTGAAGCTCTTCGTGTTCAGAAAGCCGTCTCAGCCACGAAGTGTGCAGAGTTCTGAAGCCAGGAATTAAAGCCGTGTTTTCGATCAGCTTCAATCGTTTGTACGGTTTTAGCTGCGCTGCGTTGACTTGTGTCACCAGGAGCTTGTGAGCGTCGCTTCGGTACAACTGTGAGCGCCTTTCTGAACACAAGGAGCGTCACCAAGGCTGCTCGATATGGACCGTCGAGTAGTTGTGAACGCGCTATTGTAGCGTTCTTTTGCATAGACCGGAAGTGCCACGCCTCCAGACGTCTACCTGACGTCATTCTACGTAGGGGTTTTACCAGGCCTTCCACCGCGTTAGCTGTGATCGAAGGCCTGGGAACGAGGCTATGCTGATAGCCAATGTGTGCACCAACTGCAGAGCTTTTCATGCAAAAAAAACTAAACACTATGAGGTATTGAGTATAGGCAAACACCCCAACTCTGGGCCACATTTTGCGGTGAAACAAGCGAATCCCCCTCTGATTTCCCAGCATTGTATGTTAGGGGGGGAGGCAGGCATACAATTGATAGGTGCAGATTATTTTTCTGCATGCAGAGAGAAAAATAGCCCGGCCCTAAAGCCTCAGTATTTATTCACATGGACACCGGACCATAAGACTGCAGCCAAAAGTGAGGTAAAATAAAATTCATATTCTTGATGTTCTGTTGCAACATACACGATATACATCCTCCACCCTGTGATTCAATGATAAAAACCTGCCTTGAAGGTTTACTTCAAATCCACCACCTCCAACCAAAACCAACTTCTCCCCAAGAGCCATCATGTTCATTTCTACCAAGGAAACATATCCACTGTTCTCTGTGCCATTCAACACTTTTGGGTTATAGGAACTGACAGTCAATCCAAGCCCCTCTAACATTGAGAAAAGCCGATCTCTTCTACAGTACCTTTTATTCCAGCAACTATCAGTGCCATACTTCCCCATGTCAGTAAATAGCAGCCTCCTGTGCAAACCGAACTGCTTTTTCAGATCACTCAAGATCTTTTCCAGGTTTTGCAAACAATACTTGATGTAGGAGTTATTTTTCAGTGTTACTTCATTCATCATGAGTCTTTCTAGCCTAATGTGAACACCAATGAATGGCCGTTTTATCCCACAGGCACTCAAATAATCTCGTGCAACTTTCTGAATGTTGGGGTGATGTAGAGTATACGCCATATGACCAACTTGGAATGCTTTCTGAGTGAGAATAATGGGACGAAATTTTGGGGAGTTCCTTGGTTTTCTAAGCAGTTGGTAGTTTCCCTTGTGAAATATGGAGCAGTTTCTGAGGCCACAGCCATGCCAATTTGTAAAAATGACAGTCCCTGGAAGAGAGAGGTTCTGCAATAGAACATGACTCCTGAACACAAAACAGGAGTCCAAACACAGGAATTTCTTCACTGTAAAATTTCCACTCTGCACCTTGAGGGAACTCTTCATTGCATTAAGGTGATATTCCAACCTTTGCTGCAAGGCACTTGCATCATGCCCTAACGAACAATCAACAATAGAGGTATTGGTGTTTTGGAAAGTGTTTTCAACGGAAATTGTTTCAGATAAATGAAAAGCAAACTCCCGGACCCCTATGTGACTTTTGTCAATGAAATGAAGTAAAGTGATGTCCCTCGGTGCATTGGCCAGAAAGTATTCAGTAGAAACCATACTGAGATGTGGAGAGACGTATGTTTTAAGTACTCGATTGATTTTTGCCACGTCATAAATCTCTGATAGTGTAACAGTTTGCTTTTCTGTGGTATTAGCAAACATAGGGGGGAGAAAGCCTCTCAAGCCGAATATGTGTGAGTCTACTAGAACAGGATCTACAAGAGTTGCATGCCAGTCAGCAGCAAGTGTGCTTAACGTCAACATTGTGCTTGTAGCAGCACTCAGCTGCTCAGAAAAGCCCAGAGCAAGAAGATAAGACTTCCATTGCACAGTGTGACCAGACTTGTGGCTAAGTTGACCATACACCAACTTTATCCAGCTATCTGTAGGAAAAAGTATACAGTTGACACACAAATGTTTTCTGGAGCAGCAAATAACAGCTTACATGGTGCTAACCTGATGATGTACTGTGCAACCCGTGATACATCAGCAGAAGAGTGGGCGATATTAATACTGCCCACAGGCACACAAACCAAAAGCAGCACATCACTCGGTCTGACTTTGCCATCTGAGGTTGAGAGTCTGACTGATTTTAGATCATGGCTTTAGTAAATGCTTCAGAAGTAAATGTGGGGAGCCTGGGAACGAGGCTACATAATTTGGACCGGGAATGTTGATAACGGGACGGTACCGGTACAGCAACCGGAACCGTCCACGTATGCGGCGCGCGCGATAGAGTTATCAACATTCCAATACTGGCTGCCATAGTTACGTTTGTTTTTCTGTGGTGCGCACCTTTTAGAAATCAAACTCAGTCATGTTGTGATCTGGAGGGACTGCTATAACATCATGGCGGTGATGGCAGCAGAAGGCGATCCTGGGCTTGTGCACAGGTAGAAATGGGAAGAATAAGCTTGTATAATACACAACCAATACACAGCCTAATACACATGATTGACAAACATCTTATACTGTTGTTCTAGCTTAGACTCAGTCTCTGTCACCCCCCCTCCTCCCTCTCCCACATACAAACCACTCCCAAACACACTCATTTCTGCCCAGACGTATCAGTGATGGTCCGCTGGATGTACATCCAACCCAGAGTGCCATTGTGGTCAACTATGTGGTGGAGGCTGTGGTGATATCTGAGTACGGGGAGCCCATGGTTGCCGACAGAAAGGAGTGCACAAAAGTGTAAGAGTTTTACAACTTCTTTCAGTGGAAAGAAAAATATTTCAAGGAAACCCTAAAAATTCTCAACCTCTCTTTCCAACTTGATAGCGTCAATGTAAAGAACCTGAGTGTGTCCACAGATGTGCAGGCCCTTGCCCGACAGATTGTGTCTCAGTGTAGCCAGATCCAGCCATCAAGACTGCCAGAGGTGGAACAGCTCTTGCTGTACTTGCAAACAAGGGCAGGGGACAAGTGGGGTGAGGGGTACTCTTGTACCTGCAGACGAGGGCAGGGGACAAGTGGGGTGAGGGGTACTCTTGTACCTGCAGACAAGGGCAGGGGACAAGTGGGGTGAGGGGTAGTCTTGTACCTGCAGACGAGGGCAGGGGACAAGTGGGGTGAGGGGTACTCTTGTACCTGCAGACGAAGGCAGGGGACAAGTGGGGTGAGGGGTACTCTTGTACCTGCAGACGAGGGCAGGGGACAGGTGGGGTGACCCTGTCCTCTGCTCCAGTATATAATGTGTATACCATATCATCTGTTGTTGGTTGGTTCCCGGTTCACAGACAAAGATGTTTTGGAAGATTCGTCAAAGAAACTGCAGAAACAGATAGAAGACTTGGAAGTGGTGTGTTTTCTCTCTCCTACTACATGTAGTCTCCTTTGAACTCCATTCCCCTCTGCACACATGCACACACACACACACGCACACACACACACACGCACACACACACACACACACACACACACACACACACACACACACACACACACACACCACACACACACACACATACACACACACACACACGCACAGCCCTCTGAGCAGGCTACCATGGCAGAGCTAGACTCCTACCTGGAGTGCCTCTATGAGGAGCTGCCTGCTAAGGTCAGGGGCACTGGTCTGATCCTGCAGCTGGCCAGGACACCTGACAATCTCCTCGAACTAGCCAACAACGGTACAAGAACCTGATTGTGTGCACCATAACATAAGATACACGTACTGAATGACTTCATGATGTAGTTCTGTTGTGGTGCATGATACACGTACTGACTGACTTCATGATGTAGTTCTGTTGTGGTGCATGATACACGTACTGAATGACTTCATGATGTAGTTCTGTTGTGGTGCATGATACACGTACTGACTGACTTCATGATGTAGTTCTGTTGTGGTGCATGATACACGTACTGAATGACTTCATGATGTAGTTCTGTTGTGGTGCATGATACACGTACTGACTGACTTCATGATGTAGTTCTGTTGTGGTGCATGATACACGTACTGAATGACTTCATGATGTAGTTCTGTTGTGGTGCATGATACACGTACTGACTGACTTCATGATGTAGTTCTGTTGTGGTGCATGATACTTTGTTTGTCTTTACTGCTACTTTCTAACCCCTTCTTCTTCTCTTGCACCGCAATTTCTTCTTCTCCCTTGCTTTCTCACCCTCTCCTTCCTCCTTTCCCTCTCTTCCTCCTTTCCTTCTCATCCTCCTTTCCTTCTCATCCTCCTTTCCTACTTTCATTCTCTCCCTTCCCTTCTCTTTCTCCCCTTCCCCCTCTTCCTCTATTGCCCTCCCCTTCCTCTCTCTCCTCTCCCTCCCTCCCTCCCTCCCTCCCCCCTCCCTCCCTCCCCCCTCCCTCCCTCCCCCCTCCCTCCCTCCCCCCTCCCTCCCTCCCCCCTCCCTCCCTCCCCCCTCCCTCCCTCCCTCCCCCCTCCCTCCCTCCCTCCCCCCTCCCTCCCTCCCTCCCTCCCTCCCTCTCCCTCCCTCCCTCCCTCCCTCCCTCCCTCCCTCCCTCCCTCCCTCCCTCCCTCCCTCCCTCCCTCCCTCCCTCCCTCCCTCCCTCCCTCCCCCTCCCCCTCCCTCCCTCCCTCCCTTCCTCCCTCCCCCTAGAATCCTTGTTTCTTGCCCTGGCGAGGGTGCTGAGGGAGGATTGGAAGAAAAGCATCGACCTCTCCACCAACATCAGCTACATCTTTTTCTGCTTCTCAACTTTCTCTGACTTTCACCGTACCCTTGTGAAACATAAGGTGAGGAACTCCAACTATACACAGTAGGATCAAAACCTCAAAAATGGGAGGGAGGGAGAGGAGAGAGAGAAAGTAGGAAGGAAGAGGGAAAGGGGAGGGAAAGGAGGAAGAGGAGGGATGGGGAGGAAAGGGGGGCAAAGGGAGAACTGAGCATCAGAACTTGTACTGATCATAGACTTAAAGCAGCAGGGGGTTTTCTTTGCTGGTTTTGAAGTAGCTACCTTTACTGGTTGTTTCAAAGTCAGTCTTCCAAAACTTACCAGCTCTGATTGATGTGATTTTAGCCGTGAATCATCGTACAACTTGTGCATGATTTGTGCATTGAGTGATACTTGGCTAGTAAAGTTTTGGTCTTTTTCATAATGAGCGGAATAAGTAGCTATGTTTGGTCGTGTACTGCTTGTTTTATCTACCAGCTGCACATGTACAGTTGTGTCCTCTTTGTCTCACTCAGATTGGGTCAATGTGTATGACGATTGTGGGGCACGAGATAAAGCGCCACAAGTCCCTACTAGAGGACCTCGGCAAAAGGAAAAGGGATGGTATCCTCTGTCACCTCCCTCCCCACAGCAACCCACACCCCCATTATAGCTGTTCCATCCACAAAATTTCAAATGCATTTTTTTTCAACTATCAATAGCTGGGTAGATGCTGCATACATAATTGTAGCCTCATTCCCAGACCTTGGTAGTCTCATTCCCAGACTTTGGTGGTCTCATTCCCAGACTTGGGTAGTCTCATTCCCAGACTTTGGTAGTCTCATTCCCAGACTTGGGTAGTCTCATTCCCAGACCTTGGTAGTCTCATTCCTAGACTTTAGTAGCCTCATTCCCAGACCTTGGTAGTCTCATTCCCAGACTTTGGTAGTCTCATTCCCAGACTTGGGTAGTCTCATTCCCAGACTTTGGTAGTCTCATTCCCAGCACTCTTGCATGTACATTTCTCATGCAATAAAATAAGAGTTTTTAATAATACTGTTCATATGTTAGCATATGTAGTGGCATATATGTAGTGTCATATATGTAGTGTCAGTTGCATCCCTGACTCCCTGGTCAGCCAAGTCCGACTCGGCCAGCACTGCTAAGAGGGAGTATGAGAAGGCAAAGAAGAAGTGCCAGCAGCTGCTCAAGAAACAGGAAACCCTTCTACGAGGTGAAGTCTCAACACATCCAGCCTTAGGATGTTACACTGTATGCAGTTTGCTACCTGCAAAACACATAATCATCCCCTCCCCTCTCCATTTCTTCCTCCCTCCCTCCCTCCCTCCCTTCACCCTGACCCACTTCCCTCCCTCCCTTCACCCTGACCCACCTCCCTCCCTCCACCCTGTCCCACTTCCCTCCCTCCCTCACCTCCCTCACCTCCCACCCTCCCACAGTCACCCTTTATCTCCTTCTCAACCTTGCCGAGGACACACGTGTGGAGCAGAAGATGCGAAACCGTGCTCTGGTACTGCAGCTGTCCACCTTGCTGGACCGCGAGAATCACGAGCTGCTCATTCTCGTTGTCTCCTTCCTCAAGAAACTCAGCATCTTTAGAGAAAACAAAGACGAGATGGTGTGTGTGTGTGTGTGTGTGTGTGTGTGTGTGTGTGTGTGTGTGTGTGTGTGTGAAGAGGTGAGTGTCAATGCTATCTTCTGCAGGCTACTGCTGGTGTAATCAAGAAACTTGCAAGGGTCATCCCCTGTGATAACGAGGTATTGTCTTGATATTGCTTGTATATATACATGTACTTTACAACTTTGCTCAGACTCAAAGTTCAGAAGTTGGTTCACCACTCTTCATTTCTCCCCCTCCCCTCCTCCCTCCTCCTCCTCCCCTCCCCCTCCTCCTCCCCTCCTCCTCTCCTCCCTCCTCCTCCTCTCCTCCCTCCTCCTTCCCTCTCCCTCCTCCTCCCCTCCCCCTCCTCCTCCTCCCCTCCTCCCTCCTCCTCCCCTCCCTCCCAGATCTTAGTGAATGTTTCTCTCCGGCTACTCCTCAATCTCTCCTTCGACCCTGCACTCAGACAAGAGCTTGTGAAGGTTGGGCTTCTGCCAAAACTGGTCACATTTCTCAGTAAGTAGCAGTGATCAACTTTACCAGCGTTTTCTGTGCTATACTGTCATGCTACAATATTTTATGTGTGAGTAAGCTTCCAAGTTGCCCTTAGCCTCATTCCCAGGCCTTGCACGTTTGCGAATTTCATACTGCAAGCGACAAACGTGCGAACATTTTTGTCTTCAACTGAGAGTGAGGAGCACAATGATATTTCGGCCTCTCTTTCCTCTAGGCAGTGAGAGTCACTGTGTGATTGTACTGTGCATCCTCTACCATGTCAGCATGGACGAGAAGAGTCGTGGGGTCTTCGCTTACACAGACTGTATTCCTCAAGTGAGTGTGTGTACTGGTGTCTCGGAGGGAGTGAAGAGGGTGAGGGAAGAGGGAGGGGTAGAGCTGAGCTAGAACTTAGCTACTGGCACGTGTAGCTTTGTTGTAGCCGTGCTCCCAAGCCCTGCCCAGGTTTACATTGCAAGTAACAGTGGCAGGAAGCTGGGTGAGGCCTGGGAACGAGGCTAAGCTTGATGCATGAAACGAATAAAGCTTTACCCGTACAAATTCACACATCATCGCTCACTTCCATTCACCCCCCCTCACACACAGATAATGAAAATAATCCTAGAGTGCCCTGATGAGCTAGTAGAGCCAGAGGTGATAGCTCTGGGCATCAACCTAGCTCTCCACCCTGGCACTGCCCAGCTGATATGCCAGGGCCCTGGGCTGAAGCTGCTCATGAGGAAAGCACTCAAGATGCAGGACTCGCTGCTGATGAAGATGGTGCGGAACATATCACAGCATCCAGGACCAACAAAGAAACTGTTCTTGGTCTGTCTGTCTGTCTGTTTGTCTGTCTGTCTGTCTGTCTGTCTGTCTGTCTGTCTGTCTGTCTGTCTGTCTGTCTGTCTGTCTGTCTGTCTGTCTGTCTGTCTGTCTGTGTGTGTGTGTGTGTGTGTGTGTGTGTGTGTGTGTGGACACATGCACAAGATTCTCTTGCATCTGATGTCATCCTCATCTCTACTGCCAACTTCGCCTTCCTCCTCCATTCACTCCCTCCTTCACTCCCTCCTTCACTCCCTCCTCCTCCCTTCACTCCCTCCTCCTCCATTCACTCCCTCCTTCACTCCCTCCTTCACTCCCTCCTCCTCCCATTTACTCCCTCCTCCTCCCATTCACTCCCTCCTCCTCCCATTCACTCCCTCCTCCTCCCTTCACTCCCTCCTCCTCCCTTCACTCCCTCCTCCTCCCATTCACTCCCTCCTCCTCCCTTCACTCCCTCCTCCTCCTTCACTCCCTCCTTCACTCCCTCCTCCTCCATTCACTCCCTCCTTCACTCCCTCCTTCACTCCCTCCTCCTCCCATTTACTCCCTCCTCCTCCCATTCACTCCCTCCTCCTCCCATTCACTCCCTCCTCCTCCCTTCACTCCCTCCTCCTCCCTTCACTCCCTCCTCCTCCCATTCACTCCCTCCTCCTCCCATTCACTCCCTCCTCCTCCCTTCACTCCCTCCTCCTCCTTCACTCCCTCCTCCTCCCTTCACTCCATCCTACTCCCTTCACTCCCTCCTCCTCCTTCACTCCCTCCTCCTCCCTTCACTCCCTCCTCCTCCCTTCACTCCCTCCTACTTCCTTCACTCCCTCCTCCTCCCATTCACTCCCTCCTCCTCCCTTCACTCCCTCCTCCTCCCATTCACTCCCTCCTCCTCCCTTCACTCCATCCTACTCCCTTCACTCCCTCCTCCTCCTTCACTCCCTCCTCCTCCCTTCACTCCCTCCTCCTCCCTTCACTCCCTCCTCCTCCCTTCACTCCCTCCTCCTCCCATTCACTCCCTCCTCCTCCCTTTACTCCCTCCTACTTCCTTCACTCCCTCCTCCTCACATTCACTCCCTCCTCCTCCCTTCACTCCCTCCTCCTCCCATTCACTCCCTCCTCCTCCCTTCACTCCATCCTACTCCCTTCACTCCCTCCTCCTCCTTCACTCCCTCCTCCTCCCTTCACTCCCTCCTCCTCCCTTTACTCCTTCCTCCTCCCATTCACTCCCTCCTCCTCCCTTCACTCCCTCCTCCTCCCTTCACTCCCTCCTCCTCCCATTCACTCCCTCCTTCACTCCCTCCTCCTCCCTTCACTCCCTCCTACTCCCTTGCCTTCAATCTTGGTAATATCCCCATAGGGCTTTATCTCGGAGCTAGGAGGGGTGTTGATGTCATGTGAGGAGGAGGAGTTCACAGTGGAGGTGCTCGGTATCTTGGGTAACCTCACCTTCCCCGAGATTGATTTTGAGAAGGTGGTCACAGAGCTTGACCTCCTGCCATTCATCTCGTTGAAATTGCAGGTACAATATAAATTGCTTCACCTCCTCACCCCCTCACTCTCTCATCCCTCACCTCCTCTTCCTCCCTCCTCGTCTCCTCATCTCTCCCTCCCTCATCCCCTCCCTTACAGGACCCTAGTGTGAAAGATGATATTCTACTTGAGGTCATCAACCTTTGTGGGACATTCTCTCTGGACGAGAAATGTGCAGGCCTCCTCGTGCAGGCTAAACTACCAGACTTGCTCGTTACCTTGCTCAAGGGTACACACATCACACACACTCCCTCAACCCTCCTCCCCCTCACCACCTTCTCCCCTCACCCCCTCCTCGTCCTCCCTCACCTCCTCCTCCTCCCTCCTCCTCCTCCCTCACCCCCTCCTCCTCCTTCCTCACCCCCTCCTCCCCTCACCCCCTCCTCCCCCCCTCATACTCTCCCCCCTTCCCTTTTTTTAGTTTAGCATGTCATTCATGTTTCAGGTACCTTTAAACTTTAGTTTCACCCACACTCACACATCACACACTCACACATCACATACTCACACACCACACACTCACACACACTCCACACATCACACCCAGCCAAGCAGGAAGACGATGAGTTGGTGCTGCAGATAGTGTACGTCTTTCACCAGCTGGTTCTCCATGACTCCACGAGACAGTCTCTCATCAAGGAGTCTCGTATCCCACCTCCCCCAGTTGCATTCATAGTATGAACTCACTCACAGGCCTTCACTATTTCAATTGTGCCAAATATTTGCATACCAGATACAGTTAAATGGTGAAGGCTTGGGAAGGAGGCACATCACAGTATATTGCAGTATATCACAGTACACCACAGTATATCACAGTACACCACAGTATATCACAGTACATTACAGTACACCACAGTATATCACAGTATATAACATTACGCCACAGTATATCCATAGTACACCACAGTATATCACAGTACACCACAGTATCATTAACGTTAGAGGATTTAGTTCCCCCCTTGACTTGTCCTCAGAAGCAGCTGACTATCTACTGGAGCTGATGAATGACAAGAACAGAGAGATCTGTAAACTGTGCTCCGAAATACTGGACATCATTGCTGTAAGCATCTTTTGTGTGTATGTGGAGGGTTGGGGGTGGGGTGGGGGGGGGGTAGCCTCGTCCCCAGGAGAGAGCCTGGGAACAAGGCTGGGGGGGTGTCTCTATGGAGAACTTGTGTAGTACTCAAATACATACTAGCTGGTATTTTAGCCAGCATATTCGATTCATTGCATATTTTAGTGTGTAAATCATAAACATTTACATCCATATTGTGCCTGTAATCTTATTTTAAGATCCTTACAACCAGCATAATCTGGTCTTGACCCCTCTCTCAGGAATACGATGCAGACCTTGCTCACAAGATTCAGTGTGAGCGTTTCCGCTGGCACAACTTCCAGTGGCTGGAAATGATGACGGGAGAGACACTATATGAGGAGGAGGAACAGGATGAGGACTACCTGGACCCCAGCTACCTGCACACCGCAGCAGAGCTGTATGACAACCCAGAACTTTACTTTGAAATGCAGAGTCAGTTGGAAGGTGCACACTCTGGTGTCCCAAGTGGTGGGGACATTAATCACCTACTTGGTGCACATGCACCCACAGATCTATACACTAACTTCGGCAACCCAGCAACTTCTCAAGACAGTGGATTACAATATTATGAAGCAGGACGTAACATATCTCCTGTGCCTGATACTACTGCTGTTGAAATGTTTTCTCCTCGGCAGCGCTCCATGTTGATGAACTCTATGCAAGACCCACTGGCAATGTATACCAGTAGCTTTGCAGGAACGGGAGAGAGCGGTCTTTATTCTCCTGAATTGGACCCACTAGAAATGTACGGTGTCCCTACCACAAGTCCTGTATATGGGGACATTGATGTGGACTATAGTGACCATCCTGCGTTTGCAATGATGAATACAGGATATTCTTATAAAGCACGCTCCCCGAGTCCCCGGAAACCTGGTGTTTTTTGAGGGTCAAGTGTATAAATATTGCTGTTGTTATAATGAATACTTAGCACATGCCACTCGCGTGTGTGGGTGTGGCTAACTGTGATTGCGCGCGCGCGCGCTGTGCCAATTTGCGCGTGACAGAAACGTGAGCTGCAACCTTGGGGTACGGTCCGAAATTTGCACTAGAATCCTTGTGTTCACAGACATTCGAGACAAAAAGATAGCCCTTTTTGGACCCATCGGAGCACCTGGCATACACAGTGAGGCCCTCACCTGCTTGCGGGAGCAAGGACAGACGGACATATCTTGTCAGCCTGCTGCTACGGGCATGCTCGGAAGCAATATTCGTGGCGTAAGTTACACACGCCGACCACCTTTTGAATTCCATTGAAACAATTGTCTAACTAAATCCAAAATCATCAGTGTTTGGTTATACAACACCAGTAACGTGACACCCGAGGGAAGAACATCTTTAGCGCCTGAGGTCAGAACAATTTATCGTGTGCACTCGCTGTGACGTGCCACACCTTCAGACAAGAAGCGTTTGCACTGTCATACAATATATACCAGAAGTCATGGCAGCAGATGGGTGGCATATACACCACCCCATCCCCATGGGCCCTCCAATGTACCACCCAAACCCCTACAGTACAGCGTATCAGAAACCAAAAGTTGGTCTTGGAGTCGTGTGTCGTTGCCCTGGTAACAGCTTTGTCCAGTGTCTGCTGCAGAGGAGAGGCCCGAATTCAGCGTCACCACACAAGTGGTCTTTTCCGGGAGGACGGTTGGAGCAACCTGGTGATTTGGAGGATGACGGTGACGTGGGAACTAAACGAGAGCTAGAAGAAGAATGTGGCGGAGGGATTCCTCCCGGTCTGCCTCCACTCATCCACATTGAGTGCTGCAAGTCAGGGAAGGTGAGCCAGGTAGCCGTGATGTCTGACACCTTTATATTCATGTTTGAGATGGGTAATTGTTCTGCTGGATTTTTATTTTAGAATCCTGGATCGAATCGTTTTCACCTTAAGTTATGCGTACTTGTCTGTACTATGCAGTGCTGTGACATTATCCAATAAAACTGGTGTGAGCATCTAGCAAGTTTAGTAAATCACAGTCAAGTGGGCCTAGGTACTGAACAGTACCCCAAACTTTGTGTCTTGCTTTTTTGTTTACAGTAAACAGTAAACTCAGAGCCACTTGAGATCTAAAGTAATGACGTTTGTATTAAAGTCAATCATGACTTTTTTTATTGGTTATAGCTATATTCATCAAAGGAAGGTATTGTATTCATCATCGATTAAAAATTTATTGGTGGACTGCGTGTGTGTGCATGTGTGTCACTAGCCTCACAAGAAAGGGGAACTTGAATTCTTCTGCAGGCTTGTTAATTTTTTCGCTGACTATGTCGTTCACTCGTTTGTTGACTGCTCTCGTTCACTGTTAACTGCCGTTCTAAGTGGCTACTGTCGTAAAACACAAGAGACTAGCTTGTACACTCGTGGTACTCACCCCGAAGATTAGCCGGCTAGAGAACGGAGAACATCAACCATTGAATGTGTGCTAATCTCACTAATGGCTACATAAAGCACCCCATACACACATGTAATAATTATGGAGTAAGTCACATGTTAGATATGAAATACAAGCATACTGAAAGGCATATGACCAGGTAGCCTAGGGTGATTGCAGGCAGCTGACATCAATTTCAGCATTACAGCTGAACAGTGTGATTTACTGAGTGACAGGTATATCTGTCTTGGGTCTGGAGCTTGCAGTTTCAGGCCATCATAAAGTGTCGTGCTTTTGGTTGACAAAAAAGTCGGCTATGTGGAACATGAATAATTGTTGAACCACATCTCCCTAAAAAAAAGGCAGGCGATGAGGCCTGGTATTGGCCAAAAACATCCTCGGACTTTGTATAACGTCTAGGCCTGCCTTTTTTTTTTGAGGGAGATGTGGTTCATTGGTTGTTCATACATGCAATAAATTAGTGAGCTACCATTCACCGAACAAATTGGTATTAAAGAAGCCGGCCCCGTTTTAAGCTCTTCTGTTGAGCAGGTGTAATCATGATACAAGGAGCTGGTTTTCCTGCAAGAAACAGCTCCAGTGAATATAATATCTCGTGTGGCATGTTGTTTCATAGGATTGCATCAAACTGTTTGAATCATCGCAGAGTGAGAGAAAGAGAGATACTGCATATTACGTACAGACACAGCACGTGCAGTGATTGCACTAAAATACTAGACATTCTTCAGCACCCAAAATGTACAAGTGCCACTCGTGTTAATGTACCGACAACCATTAGCTGTAGACTAAGTAAGACTCAAATAATGCCAATTTTCTCTGGAACTGGATACTTGAAAGAGACGCTCCTCTGCTTTGCGTTTTTAGCAAAGCCTCGTTCTTGGATTTACACAACTATTACCATTTACAGCATGCCTGAGTGTGTGAGGGAAAAATAGGCAGAAATTAGTATCTCCCTTGTCACAATGCCATTAAAGTAGTGGTCTGATTCTTGTGGTATATGCGATTTGTCCTAGTGGTGCTATTGTCCCTTATCGTGTCTTAGTTAGTATAAGAAGTGTGTGGAGCTGTAGGGGGAGGCCAACCCGCTGCTCGAGTGCTGTGAGTGGTTATTCATTGGGTGTTAATAGCCAATGATTTTTAGTAACTTTATCTCGATCTTGTCACTGTAAACACTAATCTTACAGCAGCGGACGTTCCAGAAAGTGCACCTAGAAAAGCTGAAGTTTTGTTTGCAGAGACTTTTTGCCTGTCACCTAACAACTTCTATATCTTTCACCTGGTGGTGGCTAAAGTATTTAGTCAAATGTTGCAAGTAGTTTATGGGGAATCCCTCCCTTTCCATTCTGCTGATGTCAGGTTGTGTGTGTGTGTGTGTGTGTGTGTGTGTGTGATGGTCATTGTTCTTACTATCAGTCACTGCACGGCTGTCTCACTCACACATCAATAAAAATGTCACCAGAATGCTCCCTCTCGGCCTCCACACACACTCCACACACATATGCACATATTCACACACATTCACACACACTCCCCACACACACACTCACCACGCACATCTGCATAGCTAAAACAGACCCTCTACCATGTGTATGTGGTGGACACCTCCAGCAACAAAGAGTGGGAAGAGTGGCAGCCAAAGTCAAGAAATGGCAAGGGCACAGAGATCGACACCTCCCCAACGGAGCTTGTAATCCACGGACAATCCTTCCCCTGCATCAACGGATACTGCTGGGTTGACATGAGCGCCCTCATCTCCGAGTGCTATGAGCTTGTGAGTCAATATGAACACCCCTATCTCCTCACTCCCCTCCAGTCGTACCGTCTCAATTTGTATTCTGTACTTAGCCATTATATGAATGACGCCATTGTCTACGTAGGTAGACTGAAAAGGAATGATCTCCAGCTGAGAGAATAAATGTAGATCTTTCCCTTACTAGAGTGTGATCAAAACACTGCAGAAAAAGTAGATCTTTCCCTTACTAGAGTGTGATCAAAACACTGCAGAAAAAGTAGATCTTTCCCTTACTAGAGTGCAATCAAAACACTGCAGAAAAAGTAGATCTTTCCCTTACTAGAGTGCGATCAAAACACTGCAGAAAAAGTAGATCTTTCCCTTACTAGAGTGCGATCAAAACACTGCAGAAAAAGTAGATCTTTCCCTCACTAGATTGCGATCAAAAACACTGCAGAAAAAGTAGATCTTTCCCTCACTAGAGTGCGATCAAAACACTGCAGAAAAAGTAGATCTTTCCCTTACTAGAGTGCGATCAAAACACTGCAGAAAAAGTAGATCTTTCCCTTACTAGAGTGCGATCAAAACACTGCAGAAAAAGTAGATCTTTCCCTTACTAGAGTGCGATCAAAACACTGCAGAAAAAGTAGATCTTTCCCTTACTAGAGTGCGATCAAAACACTGCAGAAAAATTTTGCCAACTACCATGGTCCGAAATCTATCGTTCATTGGAACGATTAGCCTGGTACCCGGCGCGGAGGAAGAGCGCCTGGTACACACTGATGCGCTTCCGGTTAATTAAAAATGGCATAAACGTGAGCAACGCCATTTTTAATTTTGTCAGTTTAGGGGCGTGTGCTCTGACAAAATTTAAGTAGTAAACATCCCGACGTGGCCCAGTTAGCGAAAATGGCATCGGTGTGCCACCTTTGCGGATCCTCTGTGGCTTATAGCCACCATAGAGTAGCATTGTTTGGTAAAAAAGCTAGCCAGGAAAGACTAGCATCAAGGATAAGCGCTTTGTTGGATATATAAACGTTGAACCATGACGACGGCTTACCGAATCTCATGTGTGCGAAGTGCAAGCGGAGAGTTGAAAGTTTAGAGAACCATACTTGGGGTCGCAAGTCGCTGAAGGGCTTGATAAATTGCTTGCTGAAAATCATTATCCTGACAAGTTTACTATATCGAGTCCGAACTCTGACGTCACATAACACGGAAGAATCAGAAAATAGTCCGGAGCCCCCACATCTTGGGGAGATTAAACGCATGCGCAAACAGTGTGTACCAGGCGCTTCTCCGTTTTTCGCGCACGCCGGGGACAAGGCTATGGAACGATCCTTAAGGAGTACATCATTGAAGGGAGTATATTTTGTGCATACAGTCCTCAATGAGCAGTTCGTTTCTACTTTACTACTGTTCAAAACTCCAGCACTCAGACAGACGCTACAAGCACTCAGACGGACGCTACAAGCACTCAGACAGACGCTACAAGCACTCAGACAGACGCTACAAGCACTCAGACAGACGCTACAAGCACTCAGACAGACGCTACAAGCACTCAGACAGACGCTACAAGCACTCAGACGGACGCTACAAGCACTCAGACAGACGCTACAAGCACTCAGACAGACGCTACAAGCACTCAGACAGACGCTACAAGCACTCAGACAGACGCTACAAGCACTCAGACAGACGCTACAAGCACTCAGACGGACGCTACAAGCACTCAGACGGACGCTACAAGCACTCAGACAGACGCTACAAGCACTCAGACAGACGCTACAAGCACTCAGACGGACACTACAAGCACTCAGACAGACGCTACAAGAAAAACCTCAAGATTGTTGAGATCCCCTCCCGTTATGTCACATGGGTAAACATGTACATATGATTTTTAAATCTTCCTCCGCCTCTTTGCTCCCACTTGCATGTGTTAAGGTTAGGGTCCATTTCACAAGAGGATATTTATACCCAATCAGTTGCTAAACACGTAGAACTAGTCGACTGTTGATGGTTGTTACATCTTAGAATGTGGACACCCATCTTCGTTCCTGACCTTCCAGTTTTTACCATTACGGTAAGCAAAAACCGGAGGGAAAAACGAAAATTCTATGCACACAATGTAAAGCCACACAAATACAGATGGCATTCCTATAAATTAGTGGTTTTAGTCTGTAAACAATTCGTTAAATTCTCCACAATGAGATCTCCTTAGCATGGTTTACTCCACCCCTCTCTTGTTTATGCATTGTGGTCCAGTTGGCTTGGTTTGGCACTTAAGGATTGTGGAAAGCTTACCTGGTTAGGCATAGCCACATCCCCCTCCCTGTTGGCAATAACTTGGGCTATGAGAAGCCTATATAAAGCCCATTCTCAAGCCTTCCCACCTCTAGTTTCTACCTCCCTAGAATTCAAAGTTGCTGTTTGTGTCATAGCTAAGATGAAATTGTATGAGATCTCCTCCATGTACCATGTGACTATCTGTGGCTGTCATGTGACTATCATGTGACTATCTGTGGCTGTCATGTGACTATCATGTGACTATCTGTGGCTGTCATGTGACTATCATGTGACTATCTGTGGCTGTCATGTGACTATCATGTGACTATCTGCGGCTGTCATGTGACTATCTGTGGCTGTCATGTGGCTATCATGTAGCCATCATGTGACAGCCATATGACTATTGTTTAACCAGGACATTTTCTCTTGCATGCACAAAAACACTCACACACAATAGCTGTCAAATTCAGACTTGAATTTATCAGAGTTGCAACATGGGCTGATAAGATGGGTACAGAACTACGGAGAGCACGTCCTAAAGACTCTCATCGCTCGTAGTCCCAAACTACCCCACCCAAGACGCTATTCAAACTCCTCAAGTGGCAGCAGCTCCTCAAACGGCACAGTCCGACCTCGTAGCGATAGTGGCGGAAAGCCACGAAAATACCCTTCTCCGAGAGTAAGTAGCACTGGGATGCTACAACCCCCCTTTGTTCCAGGCCAGTTTGTTCGCCCTCCTCCCTTCGTAACCCCCAATAGTCCTACAAATGCGTTCTACGGCTTGGGAGTGCTCACAAATCCTGGTCAGCTCTCACCCAATAGCAACACCATGCAGACAGTACCTAGCCACCCAGGTATTCTCTTCCCTGTACCTTCCGTTTTACCCCCAGGGCAGAACACACAGCACCAGCAGCAGGGACTTGTTTTTATCCAGCAAAATACCGGCATGGTCCCTTCGTCTGGCTCACCGAGTCAAGAGTTGACGCAGCCGTCGTCTCCTAGTTTCTCTTCGGCTCCTGTTCTGGAGAATCCCACGACTTCAGAAGTGCTGCCCAGTATAGCAGCGTTCCCGTCCACAGCTGTGGCCATGTCTCATTCGCAAGATCCCACTGTCAACCTGACACACACACAACCCCAGTTGCCCACCAGAGGGAGCAGTGGGTTATATGAGCAACAAACGGTCGGAGTGTCCACATCAGTCTACCAAAACCACATCACACCTTCAACAAGTGCGTCACTTCTCGGCACATCTCTGCAAGGGTCTTTGGTACCGCTGGAATCGGAACCACTCCTACCGAACCCACCGCCCTTATCCCTTGCCTCACAGCAGCTGATCTCTTCACGCAAGGAGATTTTGTGTCGACACTACATCGCCGGGCAGTGTCCATACGGAGAGAAGTGCTGGTTTGCCCACCCTGAACCGAGAGAATCACCATCCGCCTTCAGACCCATCACTCAAGCAAGGGTTTCGTCGTCTCCGCCTCTCCACATCCAGGCTCCACCAAATGTTTGGGTGAACAACCCATCCCTCGAACTATCTCAGTACGTCGCATCACCACCACAATCTCCCCTGGGCACACCCATGGTGTCCATCCCGGGCGCACGACCTCCCATCCTACCAACTGTCATGAGACCAAGGGGCACCTTTGCATCTAACTTTCCAAATCAGCCGCCACTCTTGTTCCTAAGACCACCAATGTCTGGTGGACGAATGCCAGGGAACGTGCCTCTCTTACCCACGGTGCCATTTCCTACTGCTCTTCCTGTGCTGCCCGACCCAGTGCTAAAGTTCAGTCTTCTCTCGGAAGTAGCCATCACGCACGATGACCAAGAGGGATTACCGGTGGCCGACATCTCGCAGCTAGCAGCCCGAGCAGATCATTTCTACATCAGCTTTGGTCCAGTTGTTCGAGACTACAAGATCCTCTTCGGAGGGAATCGGCCCTACCAAGACAGCTCTGTCCTTATAGAGAGAACCAATTTTAGGTTCAATGTGTCCTGTCTGCATTGCTCAAGGCAACAGCCATCACTATTGGTGATAGGGACTGAGGCGGGAAACATCTACGTGTGGGACCTCAAGAAGGGGATACATGGGATTGTGACACTGGTGCACTCGGCAGAGGTGAGGCAATTGATCCCCTTGACTAGTTTCTGTTTCAAGTTTCCTGTTTGTTTTGTGATTGTGCACAGACTACCTTGCTAGGCAGTGTTTGAGTTGCACCCATTCTTGTACAACGTTGAATTGTTAGCGTGCTCTAGTAGGAACCTCTCTTCTCTCTCCCTCTCCGCCACCCCACCCTCTCTTACTCCTCCCTCCACCCAACCTTCCTTTCCTCTTCCCTCTGTCATCTCTTCTCCTCTTCCTCTCCTCCCTTCCCTCATCCTCTCCTCCCTTCTCTCCCCCTCCTCCCTTCCTCTCTTCCTCTCCTCCCTTCTCTCCCCCTCCTCTCTTCCTCTCCTCCCTTCTCTCCCCCTCCTCCCTTCCCTCTTCCTCTCCTCCCTTCTCTCCCCCTCCTCCATTCCCTCTTCCTCTCCTCCCTTCCCTCATCCTCTCCTCCCTTCTCTCCCCCTCCTCCCTTCCCTCCTCTACCTCTTCCCTTCCTCTCCCCATCCTCTTCTCCCTCCTCCCTCCCTCTCTTCTCTCAGGTTGCCTCTCCAGTGACAGCACTGATCCACTTCATGACCTCCATCAATGCAGCACAGGTGGTGGTGGCTGGCAACAAGAATGGAGTAGTCTCGTGGTACATTTCGCAGCCACCGCAGAAGACATTCTCCCTGCTCTTCAGCGCTCAGAACCACGCCCCTCATCCTGTGATCGCACTCCAGGTAAGGAAACATGAGATCTGGACACGAGGGCTGGTCACTCCCTTATGTGTGTGACAGGGGGACACGCGGGACGAGTTCATATGCATGCACGAAATGTCATATTCAAATTGGTCACTGAAAGTTTGCAAATAGATTTACATGATGAAAGTGAGTCAAGCCTGATCCCTGAGTGGGAATCAACATGGACAAAGATACCGTAGATCAGGAAATTTTTCGCCGTTAAAATATTTTGCCGGTGCACAGAGCGGCAAAAATGAAACGCATGAAAATTTTAAATACATATACACGCTATACTTAAATGGCTACAACTGGCAGAGTCTCCAACCCACAGTTTGTTACTCGGTACCTTTTTAAAATGCAGCTCTTGTAAAGAGAAGCTGGACAGGGGCCTGGGGACAAGGCTAGTCTTACCTTTTGGTAGTTTATCAATCTCACGATAATGTATCAGGCTTTTCCTGCTCTTCCTTCACATGCATGCTGCAGTTGGTGACAGCATGGACAAACAACGATTACTCGCAAGTAATTTTTATCCCTCTGTAGATCCTTGGAGGTTTTCTCCTCTCTGGAAGTCAGAACGGCCTGGTGGTTCTCTGGAGTATGCAAAGCCAGCAGCCTGTAGTTGATAGCTCCATCGTTCCTCACAACACCTCGCTCACCAACATCCACGTCATGGACAACAGCCAGTTTCTCACGGTTGGTTCAGGCCGGGAGGACGATCCAACTCATAGTCACATGGTGTCACATGATCCCCATCCCACAGTGCCCGTGGCACCGGAAGGGTTAGTCACGTCTGCCCCACAGGGGACACATACGCAGCCCACAGGTCAAGCCACCCTCAACAGTATCATGTCGGAAATGTCAAACCTCTCGGTAACTGAAGAACAGTTGAATGTTTCTCTCCACCAAGAACCTAACAGCGCTGTCACACATTCGGTCAGTCTCTGGCAGTTTAGTAGACCTCCGAAGTGTATTAAGACCATTTCAAACCTAGGAGGCGACGTCAGTTCGACATCGTTCCACAGTCACCCTCATCTAGGTAGCATGTTTCTAGCAGTAGGGATGAAGAACAATACGGTGAAGATTTACAACGTTCCAAACTTTTCTGTTGCTTCGGAGCTCCATTTTCCGGAAATGAAAGGAACATGCATGTACGTGGCACTCAACTTTTCAAGAGAGGTTCCAGTGATCAGTAATGCATACTTCAGAAATCCATTCCGTGATCTGATTCTGACGACAGTTTGGTCCGACGCCAAAGTGATGGTGTGTCAGGTTGCAAAACAATAGCTCACTTTGAGGTTCAGCTAGGAGATAATTTTACGTTGGAGTAAGAATCAATACACATTCACAGGACAAACAGTTACACCTGAACTGTCTGCATATGGGTCTATGTAATTTGTATGTATAAATAAAGTTCTAAGAGTGTGACTGATAAATGTGTTGTTCTGTTGTTGTTTTTTGTGTGTAATCGTGTGAGTTGTCTTTGTCCTATTTTTGACGTGACGGTGTGGTATAACTTTATTTTTGTGTTCTATTTTTGTTCTACCACTCATGAAGTATTGTCGAATTAACTCTTTAACCCCAATAGTTCTACCACTCAACAACATGTTAAGTTGATTTAACCCTTCAACCCGATAGTGCCCATATGTGCCCAGAATTTATTACAACCTTTAACCTGATAGCCCCTGCATGCGCCTAAGTTAGCTTTCCGCTATTTATCACCACAGCCACAATACTGTCATATTTTTGAATAACCCTTTGTGCAAGGGTGGTCTGATCTAGTCTCGTTCCCAGATCTAGCCTCATCCCCTCTAGTCATGCAGACCCCACCCTCTCACGAGGAAAAGGGTCTGGTGACAACTGAGCACTTTCTAGGTACAAGTCAGTAGATTCTTGAATAAGCGAATGATTTATGTCTTCATCACGTAGTGCAATTTTGAGACAGCTGACTCGACACAACCAAAAAAAGCACTCAATAGTCGCCAGACCCCTCATGACAGTCCGGCTGTCTTCATCTTCCGCTCTTAGGAAGTACCTACAGACTCAAATCAAAATTTTATATTCAATTTCATGTTTTTCACTCCAGTACATTACAAATCTCTCTGATACCCGAGATACGGCAGTTCTAACAGCGGACTTGAAACTTTCCAGCTCTTGTGATATACTTGATGCCTTTGAATGGCTTGTATTTCTGTGGGGTGTGTGTGGGGAAGGGCGGGGGGGGAGGGGGAGTATGTGTGGGGAGATGTGTGGGTTGTGGCAGGTGTGTGTGTGATGGGTGATGTGTGCATGGGTTGTGAGATGTGTGTGTGTGTGTGTGCGTATGTGCATGCATGTGTGCGTGTGCATGCACGTGTGTGTGTGACAGTGTGTGTATGGGTGGGTACGTGTGTGTGTATAGCCTCGTTCCCAGGCCACTCCCAGATTTTATCTCGCAGCCCCCCGAGTTTTCTACAGCTGCAAGATAAAATCTGGGAATGAGGCTAGCGTGTGTGTACGTGCATACATGTATGTATTGGTTGGGAACACTATTTCAATATGGGGCTTGTCACTATTAGCCTCCTAGCCATGGTGGTGTACCTCTCAGCCCTTACCTCTCCGTATAGATCTAGCCGGTTCACCCTTAGCCCTGATACAGCCAACTGACTGATCTTGAAGTCAACCTGAGGGGGGAGGTAAATGTGTAACACTCATCACTGTGATCACACACACACACACACACACACACACACACACACACACACACACACACACACACACACACACACACACACACACTTGCACACACACACTTGCACATACACACACTTGCACACACACACACACACACTCATACACACACAACACACACGCACACCACTAGGAGCTCTCAACTAGAGAGACTCTGGTCTCATTCCCAGTCCACAGTCATGAGTGGGAATGAGACACATCCCTCACCATGATGGTCGGGTTGCTATCAGGCACCTCTCCTGCTTGCAATGATATCTGTGAGAGGAGGACAAATACGTAGATCTATGACTCCTGGTCTATAATGTCTAACTGTATCTAGGTGTTGCTAAGGACCCAAGTGTTTGTAGATCCCATTGGATGAGGCGTCTGATAGTAAACGGTACAACAGTTGTACGAGAGATACATGGAAATTACGGGCTACCATTTTTGTGTACAGATCTCACGACACATTAAGGTTTCAAGACCATGCTCTGACCTCAGATCCCAGAGATCACACGACACATTAAGATTTCAAGACCATGTTCTGACCAATGAGATCCCAGAAAATACTCCTACTACTGACATGGTTACTAGTCTCATTCCTAGGCTGTTTGTAATGGCCTGGGAATCAGGTACGCCACTAGGGATACAAGCCTTGTAGCTGCCTTCAAACTAGTCTTGGTATATACCAGACCCCAAACCAATCCTTTCTGTATCAAGTGTGCCTCCCTCTCATTACAGTAGAAGCTGGACCAAGTCTGGAGACAAGAATACTGTTTCCCTTCTCTACCCCCCCCCCCCCCCTCCCTCCCTCCCTCCCTCCCTGCATCAGTGAACTCACACTTCCACTCATGGACAGGTATTTCTGGGGCTGGATTTTCCCAATCTGTAGAAATAACCAGGACATGGTCATAAAGCTGCCTCATTCCCAGGCCCTGCCCAGCTTTTCCTCGCTTGAAGCCAAGACCCAGAATGAGGCATAAATTATATGTGTACACTATACATACATTCCATGTCACTACTCGGTTCACAGGGTCGTAGGATTGTATTCCATCTGCAGAAGAACATGAACCAATCAAATTTAGCTGCAGTAGGGACCTTTAGTCCTGTTCCCAGGCCCCTCCCCTTTAGTCCTGTTCCCAGGCCCCCACCTTTAGTCCTGTTCCCAGCCCCCCCCCCCCCCCCCCCCCCCACCTTTGGTCCTGTTCCCAGGCCCCCCACCTTTAGTCCTGTTCCCAGGGCCCCCCCCCCCCCCCACCTTTAGTCCTGTTCCCAGGCCCCCCACCTTTGGTCCTGTTCCCAGGGCCCCCCCCCCCTCCCACCTTTAGTCCTGTTCCCAGGCCCCCCATCCAGCCTTCCGTCTGTACTGCAAGCGATAGAAAGTGGGCACAAGGCTAGTGAGTAGTCATCTAGCTATTTCCTTGCCTTCCTGCCCAGATTCTTATTGCTTACAAGTCCCGCCCAAAAATAGCAACAGAAAGCTATAGGTAGGAGCTTGGAAACAAGGCTAGTGCTCGTATAGCTCTCATTCCCTGGCCATGCCTAGCTTGTCATTGTTTACAGCACACAACCGCGGTAGAGAGCTGGTTTGGAGCCTGGAAATGAGGCTTTAGCTAAGTATTCATAATATTAAAGTTCTCACACGTGCAGGTGGGGTTGACATTGGTCACACATTTTGGCATGGGAATGGTCAATTTCACATCCTCAATCTGGAATGGAATGAAGTCATGATTGTTATGGAATGGGGTCTGGAAGGGGTCTGCATGGAAGGTACACGATAGTCATGATAGGGAGTGAATGGTATGGAATGGGATCACAAATGATATAGGGTAACATGGAATGGGAAACAGACAGAATAGAGTCACAAATAGAAAGGGAGTACAGGATTAGTTAATCTTGTTCCCCGTCCCCCACACCTTCTTTCTGTAACTCTACTACACTGTGAGTAACAGAAGCTGGCGTGGGAGCCTGGGAACAAGGTTACAGGATTATGAGGACACACAACATCGTTTCAACGTACAACTTTGCCCATGGTCTGTTTAAGTCCGACTTTGACATTGAACTTGCCCGTCCCCTCGGCAAAGGTGAACTGTGGGGTCACATACACTGGCAGTGCAACCATACTGAGGAGATGAAAAAGGTCGATGGGAACGTCAGTAGCGTGCAAGTCGCTCCAAGGTAATATTTCCCCACCTTCACCCTCCTCCCACATGCACACACACACTTACACACATGAACACATGCATGAACAATCACATTTCCCTAGAAAAGCAGGCTTAGATGTTATGCAAAGTCACCCACAGGATGTGTTTCAGCCAATCCCAGGCCATATTGGCTGCCCTGGGTTGACCACGAGATGAAGCACATGCACGCACGCACGCACACACACACACACACACGCACGCACACACACACACACACACACACACACACATACTGTTGGCTTCCAATCTGGTAAGAGATGAGTCTAAAATGTCCGTCCGGAGGCACAAACGACAGGATCCTCTCTGCCTGAGGGGAGTAGAATTGATCAACACACACACAGAGGAGAACTGCTCATTGATCATCAACACACACACAGAGGAAAACTGGTTGTATTACTTACCTCCCATCTCTTGTACCGGACACAAGGATGAAAACTGACATCATCTAGCAGACGAGGGTTCACGAAGGAAAGAGTGAGATCTGGGGTGGGAGTGGGAGGTGGGAAGGGGAGGAGGAGCAGGAGGAGGAAGGAGCAGGAGGAGGAGGAAGGAGGAGGGAGGTGGAGGGAGGTGGAGGAAGGAGGAGGAAGGAGGAGGGGAGGAAGAGGAAGGAGGAGGAAGAGGAAGGAGGAGGAAGGAGGAGGGGAGGAAGAGGAAGGAGGAGGAAGAGGAAGGAGGAGGAGAGAGGGAAGATGAGGAGAAAGGGAGGAGGGGAAGAGGAGGAAGAGAAAGGTGTTCTTTGCATGTGAATGGCAAGAAGCAGGTATGGCAGCTATAAAGCTGACAGCAGTGACAAGAAACAACAACACTGTACCTGGCATGCCCGAGAGTCTGCTGTTCACTTCAACCTACACAAGCCCCAACAAGAAACAAAATCAAGTCAGGTTATACTGTTCACTTCAACCTACACAAGCCCCAACAAGAAACAAAATCAAGTCAGGTTATACTGTTCACTTCAACCTACACAAGCCCCAACAAGAAACAAAATCAAGTCAGGTTATACTGTTCACTTCAACCTACACAAGCCCCAACAAGAAACAAAATCAAGTCAGGTTATACTGTTCACTTCAACCTACACAAGCCCCAACAAGAAACAAAATCAAGTCAGGTTATACTGTTCACTTCAACCTACACAAGCCCCAACAAGAAACAAAATCAAGTCAGGTTATACTGTTCACTTCAACCTACACAAGCCCCAACAAGAAACAAAATCATGTCAGGTTATACTCAGTAAATGTGCTTTCTTGACAAAAATATGGTAAACCCACAAAATCTCCCCAAAAACTATCATGGTTAAACCACACTTTTTTTTCAAAATTGTCATAGATAAACCACAAAATTTTCAATTTGTTGAACACAAATTTTAGCTAACAACTACCTTCCAAGTCTACCCTACCTTGCCCTGAATTTCAGCTACCACTGTTGTTCCCTAGGAGGGGGGAAGAGGAAGAGGAGGAGGAGGAAGAGGAGAAGGAGGAGGAAGAGGAGAAGGATGAGGAAGAGGAGGAAGAGAAGAAGGAAGAGGATGAGGAGGAGGAGGAAGAGGAGAAGGAGGAGGGGGAAGAGGAGGAGGAGGAGGAGGAGGAGGAGAAGGAGGAGGGGGAGGAGGAGGAGGAGGAGGAGGAGGAGGATGAGGATGAGGAAGAGGAGGAAGAGAAGGAAGAGGATGAGGAGGAGGAAGAGGAGAAGGAGGAGGAGGAGGAGGGGGAAGAGGAGGGGGAAGAGGAGGAGGAGGAGGAGGATGAAGAAGAGGAGGAAGAGAAGAAGGAAGAGGATGAGGAGGAGAAAGCGGAGAAGGAGGAAGAGAAGGAGGAGGATGAGGAGGAGAAGCGGGAGGAGAGGAGAAAGAGAAAAAGGATGTATACAGTAAGAGAAGAGGGTGTATTTTACTCCTTATCACATCTGACATACCGACTTATCAATGATGGCATCCACCTCTTCAATTAGATCCAAGAAAATCTGCAGAAGGAAGTATAAACAACAGTCAACACAAACAATGTCACAGAGCGAGGAAGTATAAACAACAGTCAACACAAACAATGTCACAGATCGAGGAAGTGTAAACAACAGTCAACACAAACAATGTCACAGAGCGAGGAAGTGTAAACAACAGTCAACACAAACAATGTCACAGAGCGAGGAAGTGTAAACAACAGTCAACACAAACAATGTCACAGAGCGAGGAAGTGTAAACAACAGTAAACACAAACAATGTCACAGAGCGAGGAATCAGTGATAGAAGGTCAGAGGGAGGTCTATGTGAGGACAGGGGGAGGTCTACTTGAGGACAGAGGGAGGTCTGGGAAACACACAAACCTTTTGCAGGAAGGTAGGAAAACAAGTACATATCCAGTTGGATCAACATGTTTTTTTACAGCGTTGTTTCCGAGTTCTTGCAACTTCTGGCTGCAAGAGCAAGAACCATGCCATCCAATCAAATTGCAGATTCTGCTCCACTTGTTTAGGAGATCTGCTCTCTGATTGGCTCGCACAGTTGATGCTCTTGCAAACTGAAGTTGCAAAAAATGCTGTAGACTAGCTTCCATATTAGCTGAACTTTCCCTCCATCCAATGGGAACAAGACAGTGGGAAGGCTACCAGCTGCAAGCTGAATTGCGTACCTCGTTGCTTGCGTATTTGACTCTTGTTCTTCTCCATGGTACGTTGGAGAGCTGACCCGTTGGAAGAGTAGAGCTAACACTGAGTGTGCGTGTGTGTTGTTGGAGGGGAGTGGAAGGGGGGGGGAGGATTACATTTATAGGAAAATGCACACACACACACGCACATATGCACATAAACAGCACACATCCACACACATGCACAGACAGCACATACACACACATGAACACACACACACACACATGCACACACACACACACACACACACACACACACACACACACACACACACACACACACACACACACACACAGACACATGCACACACACACACACACACACACACACACACACACACATGCACACACACACACACACACACACACACACACACACACACACACACACACACATGCACACACACACACACACACACACACACACACGCACTGTGAATCTCCAGTTAGCGTGTTGACCACATTGCGCACAATGCTTGGTGGTTTAATGAGTTCCTTCAAGATGTTCGACTCCAGCGCCAGAGGAAACCCATTGTCAAGCATCTCTTCAAGCAGCTTGGTGGCAGCGGGGTGAGGAGTTGGGTAAAGAGTGAGGGGGTGAGGAGTCGGGTGAGAGATGGGAGGATGGGAAGATGGGAGGATGGGAGAGGAGAGGGATGTGAGGGGTGAGGGACGTAAGGGGTGATGTGGAGGATGGGGATGAAAGGAGGGATGAGATAGATGGGGGTTGGGGTTAAGATAGAAGTACATGCCAGAGGCACTCAAATTTACCCTACCCCTCGTCCTCTCTTCTTTAACCCCTTCCTCCCCCATCATGTGGGCACATGCAAGAGGCACCCAAATTTACCCTACCTCTCGTCCTCTCTTCATTAACCCCTTTCTCCCCCATCATGTGGGCACATGCAAGAGGCGCTCAAACCTTCAGGTACAGGGTGTAGCTGGTGGCTTAGCAGTGCCTCCCACCTCCTCCCATCACCTCCCTCCCACACCACACTCACCTCGTACACAATGACGTAATGTTCCTTGATCCTCTGTTCAGTACACTCAGAGAAGTATTCGGTGAAAATGTCCATAACCCGATGCAAGAACTCGATCACGATCAGCGGGGGGACTGAGGGGAGGGGGAGGCAAGGTAGAGAAGATAGGGAGCAGGAAGAGAGGAGGAAGAAGTGCAAATGCAGCCCATTTAAAAATGAGGAAGCTAGACAGGAATTAGGTGGCATGATGAGACAGAGAGACTCGCTTACAAACAGATAGACAAATGGACAAACAGGGAGATAGATGGTGGACAGACAGATGATGGACAGACAGGCAGACAGACAGGTGACAGACAGACAGACAGCTGGAGACAGACAAAAAGCTGCAGCTGGACAGACGGACAGACAGATGGAAGCACCTTCATCCTGCAAAACGGCCACAAAATGCATGTCGTTCCGGAAGATGGAAATGAGATAGTAGTGGGGGGTGGAGATAATGGGGGGAACATCCGAGGGACTGGAAGCTTTTGCTAGTGCATCAAAGAAGTAGTCGCACACGGAACGACTCACCACACTGCACCAGTGCTTCTCCATAAATATTTCCCTGGAGAGGGAAGGAGGGGAAGAGGAGGAGGAGGAGAAAGAGGGAAGGAGAGAGAGAGAAAGAGAGAGGAGAGAGATGAGGAGGAAGAAGCAAGATTTACTAGGAGCAAGTGCCGAATTAGTGTCACTGGCTACACCCCTATTTGCAAAAGAGGGAAGCTTTTGTGGAACAGGATGTGGCTAGCAGGACTAATGCCAAGTGACTAGCTACGCACAACTTGCTGCACAGTGCAGCAGAGCAAACTAAGTTAGGACTGCTTTCATGGTAGTTTGCGGTATGCAAGAGGCAGTCCCAGCCTCTCTCCTCCTTTTATAGCAATTTATTGTGAGGAAAGACCGAGGTCAAGGCTGCAGACAAGGTATCAGACACAGCCTGAGCTCCGATTCATCAGCAAGAAAGAGACTCACCCCGTCCGGTTGATCATAAAGAGACTGTTGATCATCATCCTGTCTCGCTGTATACAGGCACACTTCTTCCACAAAGCTGGTTACCTCAATTCGGAGGTCACATGCCTCATGTCTCATGGGCCATTCCCGCACGTAAAAATTAGCATGGGAACGAGACTATATACTAGTCTCGTTCCCAGACCAAATTTTCGCGCGCGCCCTGCTGCCCTGCGCATGCAGGGGGTAGGACGTCCAAGCTCAGAATATCAGCTCATTAATTACATTCCTGAGCCAATCGAGGTCACTGATGTTCACTGATCAGTCCATGCTGGATCTCAACTTCTATCACAATAGAGCCATTAACCAACTCTTGAGTGGGATCTTGTGTGCATGAGCTTACCCCCCCCCCCCCCCCCCCCCCCCCTCCAGATTGAACCCCACCTTGCATAGCTAGGCGCGCACTTAGGTCTGTACTTCTGCAAATAAATTATGTGCACACACAGTAAAAAACTATGTACATACAACAGACAAATGTACACTGTTTCAACCTGACCAACATAACGGAAGGTAAAGAAATATAGTTTCTTTGACTGAGAGGAGATGGAGTGGACATGATTGCACTGTGGCTGCGTTATGTACACACAAGATGAGTGATTCAGTGATACATGTGAAATACAGTAAGGGTGTGCGATGGTAGTGAGTAGTGACATGAATACAAACGATACAGAACTTTACTATGGTACAAATGTGATGGGTGAAAAATGACTGATGAATAGCTAACAATGATAAGTATTTACATGTAGCAACACTGTGTTGTCTATAAGCATTCAAAAGATTCGAGACGGTCTACTAAAGCGTCCAATAGCACGCCAAATCTCCTCCGCCTCTCCTGTGGACTATCGGTACATACGCCCATTAGCTGCAAGTATGTTCGTGGATAATCCTGCATGAAAAAGTCCATCAGGGTCGCATCGTACTGAAGATGATGTAATCTTTTTCGCACGTTGTAGCAGAATTGGGAGCAGTTAGAAATGATGGTGTGGATGCTGTCAAGACCGGACGAGAGGCTTGAGAATTCACCCAGGGGGCTGTAATCCTCGGGCGGTTGGCCAGGTAGGGGCTGCTCCTCATAATGAAAGACTGTTTTGAGATGCTGGATTGCCGGTATTGCAAGCTGCTCAGTAGCAAACATAGACACACCTTCTTTGAGATTGGAAATGGTACCCTGAAGCTCCTTGTGTGTGCTGGCAGTTTTGGGGTAGTGGAGCTGGAGCAGCTCCCAAATCTCTGACATGGCCATGACCTGGAAAAGGAGAGAGGAGGAAGGGGGGTGATTTTGCGTAAACTTGGGGTGGATATATTAAAACTTTCTACTGTAGCAATTCCACAAAAGGTGAGTTCCATATGACTCTTTTATACTAGTGAGACTTCCCTCAAAGGACATCCCTCGAGTAAGGACAACTAACCAGGACATTAGAACAAGTCCCCTACTTCATGTAAATCTATCTTCCTGAAATGAGTGTGTCTTGGTGATCAATTCTTCCCAAGGGTGGAAAACAGTACTGACCTGTGGGACATGTATTCCCTGCATGACAGCCATGAAGGAGAAGAGGTTGCCATAGTTACCGCTCTGTAGCAGGGAGGCTAGCTCAATGAACCTCTGCAACATTCTTGCTCTATCTAGAGCATCACCCGCGCTTACGATGCACAGGGCTACCGTCTGGGAGATACTGAGGTGTCTGTTTAAGGAGGGGGAGGAGGGGGGGAGGAGGGGGGGAGGAGGGGGGGAGGAGGGGGGGAGGAGGGGGGGAGGAGGGGGGGAGGAGGGGGGGAGGAGGGGGGGAGGAGGGGGGAGGGAAGGGGAGGAGGTAGGGAGGAGGGGGGGAGGAGGGGGAGGAGGTAGGGAGGAGGGGGGAGGGAAAGAGTAGAAAGGAACATAGGAAGGACAGAGGAGGGAGGGAAGGGAGAAAAACAGAAAGGTTAGCTAAAATTCAGGTTAGGCGTTAGATCCATGCATGTACAGGTAAAGAATAACCCACCTGAAATAGAGTTTCTTCCACAGTTTTTCACCGTCGGTATCAGCGAGGGTTTGTAGGCCAACAAAGACCCCTGAAGATGTCACGTTCTTTACCCTGGGTAAGCAAAGAAGAAGAAGGTAAAATTACTCCAACTGTCATGTACTTTCGACATGCAAAGTACTTTGAAATGGGGTATCGAATTTTACTACTCAGGATGGTATTACATTAGGTTTCTATAAGATGCTGCGAGAAGGATTTCCTAGAATCTCCAACACTGATCTCAATTGTAAACAGACTGTAACTGGACATTTGTCATAACTAGCGTTGTAGGTTCACTGATTAGACTTTGAACTGAAATACAATACTATTGAGAATTCATGGCTCTTTAATGGCAATTGCCTACATAATTAAATCATGCATTCAAATGATTGACCCCCTCTCTCTCCTCTCCCATAACAGCAAAGTGCATGCACATACACACACACACATGCACACGCACACACAAACACACACATACACACACACACACACTCAGCACCAATGTACCTGTTCTTCCAAACTCCATCGTCCTCCCCGACTCTCGGCGCTAGCAGGAAGCACACTGCATCTGCTCTCGTCAGGTGGTACGCTAGCTCCTCTGTCTTTTGTGCCCCCAGTAAGGAGTGGAGCTTCACCAGGGCTTCATACCCAGGGAGACCTTTGGGGACTTTAGATGCCTGTGTAAGACCGGGGCTTGAGCGGCTGCTGACAACGCTTTTTCCACTAACATAAAACTCTCTGTTCCTACGAGGCATTTCCGATCCAGCAGCATCAGCCTGTGTAGTTAGCATACTCAAGGGTCTTCTGGCAACAGCTGGGCTAGAATACTGCCTTGGAAAGTGGTGTTGTGAGTTACTGACATTAGCAAAGGCATTGGGTGAGGACTCAGCGCGGTGTAGCTCTCCACGTGTTTGGTAGGGATCTGAGTGTTGGGGTTTTGGGGTAGAATTGGTCACTTCCAGTTGCAGTTTCTGAGCAAGTAGCTCAGCTCTGGACTGGTAGGGGTTGGTATCTTCATAAGTGGCGGGAATAACGTCGTACAGGCTGAAGGGATGGGGACTGGCATTTACAGAAACTGGTGGTCTTGCGAAACGAATTTCAGCATACTTCACTCTACTTGGTTCTCTAGTTGTGGCTGGAGCAGCGGGGATTATTGGTTGGCCCCTAGGGTATCTGATTTCAGCATATTTGACATCTTCTCTGAGCAAATTTGACGGTCTTTCCGCAAAGCCTGGCCACTTTGTTTCTGGCGATGAGCCCAAAATTGACACGCTTTCCATCACCTCATAGTCTTCAAACCCTTCTACCCTTTTTGGTCTCTGATACGAAAAGCTGTCTACCCTCGGTCTCCGAGCCGGATTGCTAGTAGACACGGTTGAAGCACGAGACCTTCCACTGCTGCTAAAAGGCATTGGCGGGGGGCTGATTACATTTCTCCCTGTCTCAATCACTTCCAATTCCCTGGCTTCGAGGATGTCCCCACTGGAGGTGCTACTTTTGAGACCTGTGCGCTGACGAAAGGGGGACCTCTGCGGTGAACTGTTGGGACTGGTGGGTTTCATGGGACGAAGAGTGCTGTGCTGCATGGTCTCTGGTGAAGGGGCAGAATGCTTTCTGTGCTTGCTCCCAAAATTCTTAGGCAGTGTGGAGGATTCATCGAGCATGTAACCAGGGAAGCCTTTCGTGCCACCCCGGCAGATGGGGTTCACAATCACATGGAAGGCATTCTTGTCGATGGGGATTTGGTACTTCAAATGGTTGTATACGAGTTCTGGTATGGAGTCGAATGCACCCCCGTCAAAGTGGTACTTAACAGCAGTACTATGTTCGTCCTCAGCTCCCTTACTGCTGTTCACAACTTCGGTGGTTCGGATCGAAATGTGCACAAAATCTCCCCTAGAGCGTAAACTGAGGGTGAACTTTTCTGCTGACATCACGTTCTCTCGCACAAGAAAATCCCCCTCATCATTCAGCAGACATTCAGCCTCGGCACCGGGTATCTTGCCGTAAAACCATGGCTGGTGGTCAAGAGGCAAAGCAGGGTTGAAATCTTTCTCAACGTCATAGCCGAAACTGAGTCCCGACTCCATTGAAATTCCACTCAAGTGCTTGTGTGTCATTAGCCCTGATGGTGACTCTTGCTTAGGTAGGAAGTCTTCTCGCGTTCTGAAGTGTACCTCATATGGAAGATCATTGACTGTGAATGCTCTCTGCCGATGGGCATCGAATCGAGGGCTGTTTTGTGGTGAGGGGACGTATTCGTTTTCAACAGCCTTCCCCGTGACAGCTTGGAAGGGTTTTTGGCTACTAACAGGTGAGTCGCCGGGGAGCTCTTCGTATTCAGGGATGCTGTGTTTTGGGGTGATGGTGGTAGTGGAGGAAGAGGAGGGAGCAGCGGGAGGGGGTGCCTGGTCTGCATCGTCAATAGCAAAGGGCAGCGAGGGAGTACTAGTATGAATCTTCTTTTTGCTCTGGAGAGGAGAAGAGAATATACTCTAAAAACATTTTCGTCACTAGAATTTCATTTTTCTGGCGTGGAGACAAAGTTTTACCACCAGTAGGACAATAAACAAGCTCAAACCTGATAAGACCCTGATACTTGAAATTGATAATCCCAGAACATCTGGTCACACTCTACCATTGTATTCATTATTAGATTAGCCAAACACCTAAAGCCATATGCTCTGGGACTCCAATCTCACGAGCCACAGATAATAAGCTCATTATTTCAACTATTGGGTTTTATCGTGCGCACCTGCAGTTCAAACATTCACATCAACTTAGTAAGCATAAGTGGATAAGAATTTTAAAAATGCGGTTCGTTTTCCTACTCTAGACTAATCGTATTAGCAAAGAATAGACATTTAACTGCATCACCTAGAAACCAAACTGGGAGTAGACATATACAATGTAATTTATATATCAATAGAATCTGGTCCAAATAGAATTAACAAAGCCATAAATAACACTAAATAACCTTTTTGGACGTTCCACTGCCAAGGAGTCCCTTTTTCATACTCTTCAGATTCAGTCTAAGGGAGGAGGGGGAGAAGAGGGAGAGGAAGGAGAGGAAAGGGAGAGGAGGAGAGGAAAGGGGAAGAGAAACATGGAATCACACCATTCACTAATGCATGTGGGGGGGAATTGCAGGTCAACCCTCTGCCTATTGGGAATACAGGGTCCAGGAGGGAGGGTGTGACATCACCCTCGATCCCTCCCTCCCTCTCTCAACTCTCAGAGACAGAAAGTTACCCACATACATACGCCCACCTGGGATTGTACACACTATCAGACAATGAATAATGTAGACAGAGTCCTCCGTTACCATCAAATGAATAATGCGTACGTTGATCAGGACAACAGTTAGTGCCTACCAAACACAGTAATGGATTGGGTATGTTCTTTATAACACACTATGAACAATTAATGAACCACATCTTCCTAAATAAAGGCAAGGCTAGATGTTATACAAAGTCTCCCACTGCACAAGACGTGTTGTTGAGGGGACACTTATTTACCTATGTTGCAGTGTGACCTCACATAGCTGTTACTGTGTGTAGTTATCACAAAGCATGTCATGTACACAGGTTACATGTAGGCTGGGCTACTGCCGTTTTTTCACATTAGCTGGCAAGGGTGTAACAAAAGCTTGTAGCTGGACAATCATATCATACAACCACATGAAACAAGATAAAAACCGACATGAGTAAATTCAACATAGCAGCTTTATTGCAGGTGGGCGCTACATTTTATGATTATTTGCAATATATTTGGCAGTGATTCCAAACTGTTTATAGCTCGCAAAAACAGGGCTCACAAAACTTCTCAATAAGGTTTCTTGGCATAGCTGTTGTTTCTCTGGGTGTGTACTGGTGACAGTATATACACTGCATAGCGTTATTGTAGCGTAGCTGGGCGATAACGCTGGGAAACTATTGGTCAAAGAATGTGTCTGTTTTTGCTGCATGTATGGTCATTCATTTGTGTGTCTATGTTTGAATGTTCAATATGAGCATGGCTTACAAACGTGAAATTGAAACAATAAAACAGTTTCAATGCCAGTCATGTCTCACTGCATGTACATACAACCTTTTTGGCAGTTAGGTGCCAAAAATAGACCTTAGAAGACGTGCAAATGCACTTACTTTCTTAGGGAACTCTTTCTGAGCAGGGATTTGTGTGACTCCTGTGTTGTGATTGTGGTGACTGCTGTGTGTGTGTGTGCGTGTGTGTGTGTGTGTGTGTGTGTGTGTGTGTGTGTGTGTGTGTGTGTGTGTGGCAGGCATATGTATGGGTTGTATTGCATGGAGTGTGTGTGTGTGTTCAAGATTCACATTACACTTTAGTTCCTATAGTTCAAAATCGGAATGAGGAAGAACGTCAAATCTTAATGTTCCATTCAAAACGAAGCTAGTCCAAAGGAATAAACAAGACCACACAGCATGAGTGGGCGTGGCATCTCACCTGGGCGGTCATCCTCCTGGACAACCCTGTAGTTGGCCAGACTTCTCAGCATCATGGCTCTGTCCTTGGAGTTGTGAATGCCCAATTTCTTTAGTTCTGTCTCCTTGAAGTCCAGTAACGGCTGTGAGAAAGAGACAGAGAGAGAAGATTCAAGAGCTATCGTGTTAAATCGTCTAATTGGTTGCAGATTCATTGCCGGTTTTGGATTCACATCAACAAATGAATCCAGTGTACAGGAATGCGCCACAAGATTACAGCCATATATGGAAGTTTAATTGCTAAACTATGCTGCTAAGAATGAACATGATAAGCAACTTTAAACTGTTTGTGTCAACAGTCTAAGCTTCACTCAACATTCAGAGCTTTTGGTCAACACCTGTGTGGCTTATACTGCCAGAACGCAGACTTAGATATTGCGTTTTAATTTGCCTGTAATTTTTGTTGCTTTTACTGCCAAATTGAGAACAATTAAAAGATTGCAAACAGTAATAAACCGAATTAGTGCACTTTTCTCTGTGACAAATCTTGGCCTGGTAATGGGACATGGCGCTTATAGTCCATCCATCCGTTTTCCTTGTACTCATCAGTGGAATGGGCTAAACCTGGAGAGCCATACCATATGCATCCATGGTATGCACATACATAGGCTAGCGTACTAAAGGTGTTGATGAGTTTCTTGGATAGCTATGGTATCTTTTCCATCCCATTCTACCAGGCACAGACACATGTATGCTAAACACAGGTAGGTATATTAAACTCAAAGATTACAATATTTGCACTGTCTAACTTTTAGCACCTAGAAGCTGTGAATTACCAAAATACTTATCCAATCAGCAAAAGATGCTTTGGTATATTAAACTCAAAGATTCCATATAACCTACTTATTCGCACTAATTATCACTGTATGCCATTGTTTAACTTTAGCACCTAGAAGCTGTGAATTACCAAAAAATGGACCCAAAATACTTATCCAATCATCAAAAGATGCTTTGGTTCAAGACGAATTGCGACAAGACGCACAAACCTACAATGTACCAAACACACTGTAAATTCTTCACATCATCTTGGGACTTCCCAAATTATACTAATATCCTCAACACAGGGAAACGGAACCGCTTCCTAATATGGCAATAAACCAATACCAATCATCCATGGCATGCTGCCCCACACAGGTTTCTAGAGTCAGGAAAGTGTGCACATGACACCGGATAACAAGATGTCATACGATATGGCACCACGTGGACCCTTACACTTATGATCAATATCCTTACATTACGAGACACCATGTTGTCTAGTCTTACAGGGGATTGTCAAAACCAAGTAAGTTCTCAAATATTGTCATTCGTTTTACACAAACAAATTTACCATCCACTAACTTCCATACAAAATTTGTAATTCTGTCCTTCTAGAAGGGCTCAGTCTACACTGAAGCCCGGTTTCTTGACCCGTGGCATCGTTCTCAATAACAAAGTCCCTAATTTGAATAAATGCTTACAAATGCAGAAAGTTTGAATTCCCACGTCTTTATGTGTGCCAATGAAATTGAATTAGAGGGAGCTGTATACAGAATGGAATTCTTGGTGCTCACAGGTGTCCAGGTCTCTCAGAAGCCTTCTCTTTCCTTCCCATAGCTATCACATGCCTCCCGCTTTCTCCCACTCAGAAAGCTTTCTCCCACTCAGAAAAGCACTGCTGTAATTACGTAACTCCTAGGAGACAAATCTGCTACTTTAGACTCTTGTGAAAACACACCATGAGACTGATAGTGGGATCCATGACAACCGATGGATCACACCTGTTTACCGGTATTGACTGTGTCAACCCAATACTGTAGTACATCTCAACAATGCATAGCAAATTGGTATTTAAATTTCCCACATGAAGCAGCAACACGAAATACCATGCATCTATAAACACCTTATCATGTGGGCAAACTGCAGCAGACAGACATGGCCTCATGTGCTCTCTGTGCTGTGTTAGACAAAGAGTTGACACATCACCAAAATAGACTGGGAGCTAGTGACAGACAACATATGTTAAAGATGGTGCTAGTGACAGACAACATAATATTATTATGTTAACAAAGTGCCACAGACGGTGTGACATGCTGGTAGACACACAGCACTACACAATGCTGGAGACAAGTTAGTGAGATCGAGGAAGAGGTGTGAGCCTAACTTCCACCAACAACTAGCCACTCGCTGTCTTGGTGTACACTAGATGACTGGGTGAGTATTTCATTCTGGGGCCATAACTCCTAGTTCAGGTGGTGTGAACTAACTCCATGGCAATGTTACCGTCTGTACGCTCCATAGAAGGACGGAGACAAGGAGTCACACCTTCCCACACATTCACCTTTTGTGCACTTCAAATGGGGATCAAAATAGGCACAATTGGGGCCAATTAATCCAAGTGGGGACCTAAAACAATATCAATATATGATAGTATCAGTTCAAAATCTCAATTTGGCCAATCAGCTAAAATGTGGCTTAAGTAAAATCCACTCTCTGATTGGTCAGATTCAAAATGCACTGTGGTTGTACCAACAAGTGGCGTGCGGTATTCCATACGTAGAAAGAAATAGTTATGATTAAGTCCAATGAGGGTCTAACTGCACTTTGATAGGTGAGTGATGAGTCTAATGTATGTTTTGGTTAAAAATATTTCCAAGCTGATCAAAGACAGGAAACATGCCCCATGTCACAAATTTCGCTTTGAAAAGACTAAGCTCAACACAAATGTTCTAAAACGCCTTGTTTGCTCTCTTATTACACACACCAATGAACACATACCAATTCTGTTGAAACAAGGATACAAGGTCACAATCTACCATACCTGTATACAACATGGAACACCAAACATTGCAACGGAATGTCGTCAAGAAGGAAACCGCAGGAAATGCTAACCCTCCACAAGGATTCAGGCCTACATCAAAAGTTGTTCGAGTATATAGTCACCTGCCCAATTTTGGCAAGACAAGGATACAAAGTCACAGACTGCGCACGCAGGGCCACTAACGTTGTACACAAAAAAAACTGCGCACACTAAGATTTCAGTAAAAGTTCAATGGTTATTAAGTGCGTATGGAAGCATTCACCTGTGTGGACACAGTAGGAACACATCCCATGATGGTATTAAGTGTCCTTACTCAAGTATGAATATAATTCTTGAGTTCAGACATGTATGAAATGCACATCAAAGATACCACCCGCACTGTCGCTCACTCTGTCGTTGACAGAGGAACAGATGTACTTTACTCACTCATCCCCTCAGACTGCTAGATGAAATACCTTCACACGGATCCGAAGCAGCATTGGACTAATTTACTAGACAGTGCCCAGACGTTTAAACTGATGCCACTAGACCCAATCGATGCAATATATCCCCTGAGATAATTGCCCTTATATATATATCACACAAACACACTCCATCCCTCACCCATGTGCACTTAGCAAATCAGCCGACATGTTAGGTCTAAGTGTAATGCATCTCGTTCCTGTTTTGCCAAGCCCACTGGGATGGGAGAGTGCTGGTAATCTACCTAACACTGTTACCAGGAAACTAATGAAGACCAACAAGGCTGAGCACTTGCACACCCTGACACCCCAGATGCTTGATGCAGTTCTAGGAAACTACATTGGCTATAACATACTAGAGTTGTCATTGTACATAATAATGTTATGAACAGTTTCACATCCTGCTTGCCTTGGATCAACTAGGCTAAACATGTCATGAGCAGTCATAACCCAACACCCTACATGTTTGATGCTGCATTAAAAAACGACAGTTGTTTAACAATGTGGTACGAGCAGTCGTTACCCAACCTGTGTGATATACTGCACTAGGAAACCATACTGCACTGATGAGACCAGACGTACAAACAGCATTCAAATTTTGTACAACTCCAAAAATCATTGATACCAATATTTATATGTTTACCATCGAACACATTCATCTCCAGCTTCATAATAATCATGATTAAATTGTGTCCTGTATTCATGGCCCATAAACTTTAAGAATAGGTGCAAGCAGACTATGAATACGTACTGCAAAACAGCTCCAACTGATGCTGAACTAAGCTCCCAGTAGAGTTCAAAAACAGCTGGTTTATACACGATGTACGTGTGCCTCTTGTGCAAAGACAACAGCAGAGAGGGGGGAGGATTGGGAGGAAACAGCTAAGACATGTGATCAAGGCAATTATAGGTGAAAGAAGTGCACAAGCTGGCCACACACAAGAGGCACTTGAATGACACACAACTGCATGCCCACACTACTTACTTAACTGCCTACCAAAAAAGTGCATTGGTAGTTAATTAGCTTAGTGGCTGGAGTACCTACTTGCCATGCAGCAACAAGCACTTGCAACTGAAGTGGGGCATCCCTGCGTGCAGCTACAACTATTCTTGCACTCCAGATACATGTAGGTTTCATACATGCTTCAAGTTGCCTCCCAACCTGCTTTATTAAAAATGCTAGTTTGTATGGCATTAGTTCTTGGAAAAGCTGAAGGAGCATTCCAGCTTCTACACAACTACTGACTTAAATGCAAATTGAAGTTGGGCTTCCTTGCATGCAACTATATGGGAACACACTCAGGTTTCCAAATCAAAAGCACAAGGGGACCACCACAAAAATGCTAAGCAGACAACATGCACAGCTGTACACACGTCCCGGATCCCGCCGGCGCCTATTTTACAGCTGCAATTCAACCATGGCGCCACCACACCTCTTTTTACGCAGTTTTTATTGAAGCATTAGAGACGCTGTTCCAACTGCACACGCATACACTCACCCTTATCGTTTCGTAGTTCTCCAGATTCTTCTTGTAGCATTCCATGCGCAGTTCTGCCAACCAAGTAGTAATTGACGTCGTCTGTGCTTTTGAAGTCATTGCCTGCAAGTGTCCAGGAAGCACACACGTCAGTACAGGGGCAAGCTAGACAAACTTTGCGCTGTGTATGCAAACCAAGGTCAGAGTTATTGCATTTTGCCTTACCTTTGTTCAAACTGTATTTTCACAACTTGCGGTGACAAATTTAGCAAACACAATTTATATACACTTATATTGTAGCTAGCTAGCTAGCTGGAAGAGCTTTCTAACGACCTCTTTCACTTCCTAACGAGCTGTTGATTGTGTATCGAACACAGCTAGCAAAGTTCAGCTAAAGCGCAAGGATAGCATATCACGATGCTGATATAGGACAACACAGTACAGCTCGTCGGAAGTGACGTCACAAAGGAACCGACATTCATTGTTTAATTACCATCGCCAGCATGCACACGAGTTTTGCAAAAAAGAGGGCAAAGCGAAAGCGATGAAAGTTGGAGCTGTGAGTCTGGGTACCAGGCTACTCGCAATTCATAAAAATTCATTTAAAAAAATTAATATCGAATTAAGATAGTATATGTACCTATCAAGTAGGGTACAAAAATTTATAATGCAAGCAAAATTAAACTGTGGAAAGTGAATGCTGCTATATATCCACACACAGAAAGATTCAATTAGCATCGTTCCTAAAATATAAGGGTTCAGTAAGTATTTTAAAACACAAAAGTTCAGAGAGCTTTTAAAAATTAGTTTGTGGACAGTATCATTCATCTACAAAGCGCACATAGGACTCGGGGACGTATCCTTCATCCTGTCCCTTGCGCACCCGCAACCAGCCATCACCAAGGTTCTGGATGATCACAACTGTATCATTTGCATTCACATTCAGCTCATCATCATTTTGCCCTGAAGTAGAAAAGTGTGTGTGTGGTGTGTGTGGGAGGGGGGAGAGGAGAGAGAGAGAGAGAGAGAGAGAGAGAGAGAGAGAGAGAGAGAGAGAGAGAGAAAACAGGAGTACTTACAAGTACAAGCAAACAGGCGTCTATTGGTCTACTCAGTATGTCATTGTCATCATCATGTGACTTACACGATTATCTACTGACTACCAACTATCACAAAAGGACTATCGGTAGTACACCATCCTAGCCAAGTGTATTCTCCATTGAAATGTTTCAACTCTCTGTGTAGCCATGCAAGTCACAGGCTACTGGACTCAGTGTATAAAGGAGGTCTGTGGTCACTGCCAAGCATTTCACAGTTAGTGGTGAAAGATCCAAGATTGACACCAGCACAGAAAGAAATAAAGTACACTAACAGCCAACTCCTGCTCTTCTTTCAAAACAGCTCCCACAGGAAGACAAAATCATAGCTTAGATGATGCCCAGTCTAATCAAATCATTGCCCACTTGGCAACGGCCACAACAAGTGGTTGCTAACAGCCCATGTCAGCCTGTGTAGATAGGAACAAAGAAAAGACCAAGTGATTGGGAACTTAAATGGGAAGGTTAGAACAATGATCATGTTACGTATCACAACCAAGTTTACAATCACGAGCAAACGACAGCTACTTCTCATAAGTGAGCAGCACACACAGCTGGTTTTCATCACTTGCTACACGACGCATACCATCCGCTGAACCCAAGTTGGCAAGCAGCTAGCATCCACTCATGTTTTTGGCTAACTAAATGTTGGATGTTGCCTTCATTGTCTTCAGAAGTTCCTCATTCCACACACAGTCTCTAAATCCTAGCTGCTCTCACACTTAGCAGTTAAAAGTTGTTGTGCTTTGGTACTTCGAATATTGCATCCAGTTTTTCCGCATAAATTGTGTTTGGAACACATAGTCTGTCCAAACAAACAAACAAACATACACGCACTTATGCACAAGCAGTCTCACTTGTGTGGAACTCACTCAGGCTCGCCTCAACAACCATGAGTAAATGCATCCATATGTGACAGTCCCGTGTAGAAATCAAAGATTATTCCGTCGCCTATTTCGATCGCATCACTGTGTTTGAAGCGCTGTATCGCTGAACTTCCGTTAAGGGCGGGGCTCATACACACTTCGTAGATGCACGAATAGCTAACGATTCTACGAAGCGGGTATGAGCCCCGCCCTTAATGGAAGTTCAGCGATACAGTGCTTCAAACACAGCGATGCGATCGAAATATGCAACGGAATAATCTTTGATTTCTACACAGGACTGCCACATATGTAATCTCAATGTTGGGTGGGTGGGGGGGGGACATCACCATAGGTTATCATCCACTACCTGTTCGAACCCTGGCTGAATACACACCATTCCCCAAAAGACGTACAAGTTTCCTGCCATCCCAGATATTCTGAAAAGCTGCAGTCACGCAACGAGTTTCAAACTCTAACTCAATCAGCACAGCCCCCAAATGCTTCAAATTACCCAGTTCAGTAAGTGATCCTGGTATGGTGGACAAAAGTGCACTTTCCATCTCATATATCCAAAAAGATGGATACCAGTACAAGTGTGAATCCACCCACACACATCCTATTAGCCCAAGTTCAACCCCCCATTCTCGGGTTACATTTAATGCTTCACCTCACCAAACGTATTCGTCATACAAGTTGATGTTGCGACCAAATGGTGAAATTATGGCGATATGGGTCTTATTACTACTAATAACCCATTTTGGCAGACACTGTAAGCGAGGAACAGTGGTCAAAGGATTAGGTAACTTTGTATTTCTATTGTCCGACTGAGGCATGGTTGTTTCTAGTGTGCTACACCCTTTGAATTGATACACATTTATTGTAGCCCATGGTGCTCAGTTGCTTAGCAACCAAAATAATAGGTGGAGACCAATATATCTATCACTAAAATGTAATGGGTGGAGCTTTTATCTGTTGCTTAGCAACCGAATAGGTGGAGCTATTATCTGTTGCTTAGCAACTAAAACAATGGGTGGAGGTAAAATGGGGTGTGGCAATGTGGTTGCCAGGGTAACACAAGCTTCAAACAGTCCTTAGGCTCACCTTCCTCTGACTAAAATTACATAATGTAATGTAAGGGGGAGAACCCAATTAGCGAGAGCCAAATGTCTGGGGAATAATGATGTAAAAAGGGGAGAACCAAACTGTACAAATGGTAGTACATCTACATTAATTAATTAATGATGTCAAGTTCGTTGTTTACAGCAGCTGCAATTATACTGCCGCAAGCCATGACATCAAAGATTGTAATACTAAACTGTAACATAATAAAGCAAACCAATCTGGATGTGTCTGCCAATCCATATTCCCCGGGAGCAGGAAATAGTACGTGAGCTGACTGGATTTAGCTGAAGCTTGACTAGTGCAGGGAAGGAGGCTGCTATTAGTCAAGTCTTCGTAGCTGCAACTTTATAGCCACTATATACATAACACTGACATATAAGATGATGTAAAGCTTCGCTGTGACAGATTAGGGTGTGACAGCTAGAGTAAGATGATAAAATGTCATGGTGATGGACAGTGCTACACCAAACACCAGTCCATATTTCGCAGGAGAATGTCCTCCAAATTAACATTCTGCAATAACCTTGACTACTGCAAAGAAGCCAGGGCTGTGAAGTAAGTGCATAAAATGGATGTGGATCTGAGATGGGAATTGCACTAAATGTGGGACTAACCATAGCTGTGTACCCCAACTCATTTTCTCTGAGAGGGGAGTATGGATATGCAAAAACTTCTGCCCATTTCTGGTCTGAAGCATCCATTTCAATTCTGTACAGCTGTTCCCAGTTACTTCTCTATTGGGCTGTTTCCTCTAAATGGGGCAGGTGAGGTGGCACTATGCTAATTCTTACATCCTCTACAGCAGGCAGCGGATGATTTGGTTGTGCGCACATCAGCAAGGAACCGCTACAGAACGAAGGTATGTTACAGTGTAGCTACCTGTTGATCAGAGTTGACCAACTGTCCAATCAAGGCTTCCGACACCTTTCAACTGCTAATAGACACTTGGAGTGTGTTTGGGTTTACAAGTGGAGAGAGGTTGGCTTCTATTGTACTCGACTAGAGACCTCATAGGGCGATCACATCTAGGGTCACTGCAGCCATCATCAACTCCCTCTCTGCCTCACTTCTCAAGTGTGTATTTACTAGGGCTTAAAAACCGCATTTTAATACGTTCTACGT